>CM061066.1:32305819-32992746 GCA_030762895.1 Sophora flavescens
GAAATCCATTTTCTGAAAACTTAGGAAACCACTGAAATCATTTTCTCAACTTAGAACCAAATACAAAACTCTTGTAAATAGATTTATCAAAGGGAGCATTTTCTCTAAATGTTACCATTTTTGAACAACTTTTGGTAAAACCTAAAAGAAAATCTTTGTTTTCAAAAGACTTTTCTTTTCAAAAATTCTTTAAAACCTTTTCATGAATTTTGATATTTCCCATTTTCTTTATTTCCTAATTTTGTTCTATCTTCACACTTTCATCATTTAGGATTTTCTTCTCATTTCCCAAAGAAAACAAAACACCACTTTTTCGATATTTCTGCGTTAAGGTACTTTAATGTCTTAATCTTGATTAACAAGCAATGACCAGTGTCATGCCATCAGCCAATCACAGTCAAGCAAAACAGTAATATAATCAACAAACAATAACATTAAAACTCCAATCAAACTCTAAACAATTCAAGCAAGACATCATTACAAAGATTTAAAAATTAACATATATTCAAACACGACAGTAAGTATGTAACTACTAAAACTCTTCTGGTAAACTCCCTTTACCTCTCGAAGAACTTAGCTTCCGATTTAAAACTTTGTCGTGAATCCGGAAATCGTCAACGCACGTACACGATAATCTAGCTTGTCCTTCATAAAAAAATAACACTCAATCAACAAAAAAACAACTAAATCAAGCCTAAAATCCTACATGTTGGTTTCGGTCAAGGGCTGACTTTGGGGTTCAAAATCCTTAAAATTTCTAAACTTTTGAATTAGTGATTTATAATCACTTAAAACCCTAAATCAATGATCATGGCATAAAGATTGAAATTAAATCTTCCAATCCTTAAACAAATGATTTTCGGCCATGACCATTAAAATGGTTTAGAGACTCTAATTTAACTCAAACAACATAGATCTAATACCTATATAGCTTATAAGATTGAATCTTGTAAAGAAAATGAACAAAATCCTCCTCCCCACATAACCCTAGGTTCTGCCTCCTTAGGTTAAATAGGCTCGAAAACTTTGTTTGATACAAGCTTCTAGATATAGAATATAGAGGTAATACTAGGATTATAGAAAATGGTTTCATATTTTTAGGATTTTTCTATGATTTATGGTGATTTTTCAAAGTTCTAGATCTAGGAATTGAAAAATATGATCAAGACTTCAAATCACAAAAATCAATGAAGAACATGATGATTATTGAGTGAGAGAAGATTGGTATACCTCTTGGAAATGAAAAATGGGCAAGGAATCACCTACTTCCTTCACAAAATCAAGGTATGGTACTTAGAGCTTTAATGGCAAAAATGGCAAAGCTTGATGGAGAAGATGAAGATTGCCTTTTATAGAAGTGAAAATGGGCTTCTTGGCTGCCTAGGGTCGTGGCCTTTGAGGGGTAAAAGGTTCCAACACACAAAATTTCAAGGACAAAGTAGTAATCTCACAAAATGGCATTTTTGTGGTATTATGACAACATAAGGACAAAATGGTCATTTCCCAAAAAGCAATCATGACCAACATGTGGTGAGAAATGAGTGAGGATGTGGCTGATTTGTGTCCACAAATTGTGGGGCAAACTTGTCATTTCGATGAAAGTTCAAGGGTAAAATCGTCCAAGGGCAAAACGGTCTTTACACTAGTTTAAAGAAATATCTAGATATTTTGTAAATTAATCATGACAAAGGTGAGTCATAAGTGGTGACTCACCCTACCCACCACAACTATGTAACATGTGTCCCTCGGTGGCCCGGGGTCCGGTTCAGTCTCCGTAGTTCCGTTTCCGACTCTGTTATTCTCCCGATTTAGGTTTTACGCCCGAATCGAGTATAATAACATATTTATTTTGAAAATTTTAAAAATAACCTATATCGTTGGAAATGATATATAAACGCTATCCATTTCGTTCATGGGTCAAAATTAGGTTTTCTGATCAGTAAAATCTTACTGTCAGTGAAAACGCAGACCGGGTTCCGTCCGAATTTTCAACCAAAAATTTCACCGTATACTTATAAAAATAAGTATGATATGAATATGACTTTGGTTTTCCCAAAATCATTTTCTATGTTTCAGAAAAAAATAATAAACAGATGTTTGTTTATCGATACAGAAAACAGTAGAAATAGCAGAAATCGGGGTGTTACAAAAATGGTCTTTGGAACCAAGTTAAGTTCGGGAGTCAGTTACGAGTAGGGAAGAAGTTAAGCACCCTACATCGCCCATCCTACGAATGGTACCTTGAATTAATCGTGCAAAATTAAATTATTTATTTTTTACCCCAAAAATATTTACAAGGAAGGATTTATTTATTCATTAATATTTTTTATTTTTATGTTTCTTTATTGGTTTTTGCATTTTTTTTAAACATTGTTTTAAAAATATTATTGATAAATCCTAAATGGGATTGAACATGACACGTAAGTCTATAGGGCAACCTCAAAGTTAGGGGATTGAGCATGACACTTGTCATAGAGCAACCCAAAAAACATTAAAAAAATTATTAATTAATTATCCGCATTAAATAAATTAAAAGAACACAAAAATAAAATAAAAATTTAATTTTGGCTTGACGAGATGATTGATCCCGCTCCTACGTATTCCCTACTTCGATGGGAAACTCAAGGCCACGTAGTTCTTGTAGAAAATATTTTATTTTGTTGGTTGATTTTAATTTTTATGAAAAGGATTTATTTATTTTATTTTATTTTATTTAAAAAAGCTTTTTTATATACTTCATTTTTGTTTTTCTTTTATTTTTATCGAAAAATTCTAAGCGAGATAGAACGTGGCAGATACATCCACAGAGCTATCCCGAACCTGAGGAATTGAGTGTGAGACTATCACAAAGCAATCCCAAAATAATTATTTTTCAGTATTTCTTTTTAATATATTTTTTACCTTAACTTTCGAATATATAAATGCCCTTTTTAATTATCAGCCCATACTCATTTTAAATTTGATGAGACCTATCTTATTTGGGCCAACTAGCATACTTATGGTATCCATCAACAATACAGCATAAACAAACAAAATAAAATAACAATAATAAAAAGAGTAAAAATAAACACACTATAATGTCAGAGAGAGGGTTACAGCAGAAGCTGACGACGCGACGGCGGAACAGCGGAGCTTCGCTGCTGAGGCTGAGATGGTAGTGGATCCGGGTCCGGGGCGAGCTGCTGCGGGAGTGGTGCTGGCGGCGCGAGGAGGGACGGCAGAAGGAGACCAGATCCGAGTCGTGGTGTGCGTGGGTCTTAGTCCTGCGAGGTGGTCGGAACGACGGTGTCAGACTACTGGGTTGTTGTTCTGCTGGATGGATCCGGGCGGCGCGGGGTGAAGTAACACGGAGGAGCACGACTTGGGGTGCTGTTCTAGGCTAGACAGTGGCGTCGCGGTGGAAGTGGCTGGAACAAAGGTGGCGCGATCTGAGCAAGGTGGAAAGAGAGGTGGACGGGGACTGTGCGTGGACGATGGCGGGTTTGGATCTGTGACGCGGCAGTCAGACGCGAAGGATCTGGGTCATACAACAGAGGACGGCGAAGACAGCGGAGCAGGTGGTTGCTATGCGAAGGTGATGGTGGCTCGTGACGGTGCGCGGCGTGGCGGAGCACTGGTTCTGGTTCGGGGCTCGCTGATGGGTTGAAGATGGGGTTGTTAATGGCAAATGATGGAGATGGAGAAAAGGAAGATGGTGGAAAATATGGCAGAGAGAGGATGATATGAAAAAAACAAAAAGGGAAAGAAGATGTAGAGGGAAAAGAAGTAGCAGAGGCCAGCGTATGACTCCCCCCCTTTCCTGATCTGTGTTGCGATTTTTATAATGCCCATTCCTCTCATCTTGATCCTAAAATCCCGCCAAGATTCAGATTGCTATCTGATCCAGATCCTAAAAATATGCCCAGGTTAACATTTCTATCTCTAATTTGAAAATTAAATTCAAATTCAAAATAAAGTGGTTGCTAGGGAGGTGGATGAGATGGGTTTTTATTTTCTTTTCAAATTTTATTTTAAAATTTTTTTAGTGAAGACTAAGACCCGGTCAAAATGGGGTGTTCACAATATTCATCAATTATTACAATAGTAATAAAAAATTTTACCTTGTAATAACATTAATGTCATCGTTGCTCCCTATACTTATAGTATAATTTTTTTTAGTAGTGTTCCTTTAAAATTACTGGTAACATTCTTTTAATTCTTACAAGGTAAATTTTTTTTTACTACTGTAATAATTGATGAATATTTATTGGTGTAAATTGTTATTACTATTATTTTTTTATGACTCTTGTGATATTATTTGCTACTTGTTATTAGGGGTGTAATCGGGTCGGTTTGGATCGGATTTGAGGGGTTTCATCATCCGAATCGATCAAATTTGATTGATCGGTTCGGATCGGTTCGGATCGGTTCGGATTTGGCAAATTTTCAGTTACGGATCCGAACCGAACCTAACCGATCACAATCGGATTGGTTCGGTTCGGATCATCGGATTACTTTTTTTTTAATTTACACTTAAATATTAATAAAAAATTAGAAAAAAAATAAAATATACATATTTAATTATTAATTATATTAAATATCTATATAATAATATATTAATATTATATAAAATAATTTAAAAATAAATATTTTATAGGGTTCGGATCGGATCGGATCAGATTTCCCGGATCCGAGACCCGAACCGATCTGGTTTGTATCGACGTTTTGGAATCCGATCCGATTCGATGATCCGAACCAATCCACCAAAACCGGTTCGGATCCGTCGGGTTCGCAGATCGGATCGGATCCGCTTACACCCCTACTTGTTATTAGGGGATTCTTTTTATTGCCTCTTATTGTTTTAAATAGATACTTTAGCATTAATGTGATCGTTACTCCCTATACTTATAGTATATTTTTTTTTTGTAGCAGTGTTCCTTCTGAATTGCAGGTAACTTTCTTTTAATTCTTACAAGGTCAAATTTTTTTTCTACTGTAATAGTTGATGAATATTTATTGGTATAAATTGTTATTGCTCTTATTTTTTTATGACTCTTGTGATATTATTTGCTACTTGTTATTAGGGATTTTTTTTATTGTCTCTTGTTGTTTTAAATAGGTACTTTACAAGGTAAATTTTTTTTTACTACTGTAATAATTGATGAATATTTATTGGTGTAAATTGTTATTGCTATTATCTTTTTATGACTCTTGTGATATTATTTGCTACTTGTTATTAGGGGATTTTTTTATTGTCTCTTGTTGTTTTAAATAGATACTTTAGCATTATTGTCATCGTTACTCCCTATACTTATAGTATAATTTTTTTTGTAGCAGTGTTCCTTCTGAATTGCAGGTAACTTTCTTTTAATTCTTACAAGGTAAATTTTTTTTTACTACTGTAATAATTGATGAATATTTGTTGGTGTAAATTGTTATTGCTATTATTTTTTTATGACTCTTGTGATATTATTTGCTATTTGTTATTAGGGTTTTTTTTATTGCCTCTTGTTGTTTTAAATAGATACTTTAGCATTAATGTCATCGTTACTCCTTATACTTATAGAATAATTTTTTTTGTAGCAGTGTTCCTTCTAAATTGCAGGTAACTTTCTTTTAATTCTTACAAGGTAAAAATAAATTTACTACTGTAATAATTGATGAATATTTATTGGTGTAAATTGTTATTGCTGTTATTATTTTATGACTCTTGTGATATTATTTGCTACTTGTTATTATGAGATTTTTTTTATTGCCTCTTGTTGTTTTAAATAGATACTTTAGCATTAATGTCATCGTTACTCCCTATACTTATAGTATAATTTTTTTTGTAGCAGTGTTCCTTCTAAATTACAGGTAACTTTCTTTTAAGTCTTACAAGGTAATCTTTTTTTACTACTGTAATAATTGATTAATATTTATTGGTGTAAATTTTTATTGCTATTCTTTTTTTATGCCTCTTGTAATATTATTTGCTACTTGTCATTGTTATTTGCTACTTGCTACTGATAAATAGTTTCTAAAAGAAACCCATTTTGGTCAAAAAGCCATTTAAGACAACAAGAGGCAATAAAAAAAATCTCATAATAACAAGTAGCAAATAATATCACAAGAGTCATAAAAAAATAATAGTAATAACAATTTACACCAATAAATATTAATCAACTATTACAGTAGTAAAAAAAATTTACCTTGTAAGAATTAAAAAAAAAGTTACCAGCAATTTTAAAGGAACGCTGTTATAAAAAATTATACTATAAGTATAGGGAGTAACGATGACATTAATGATAAAGTATCTATTTAAAACAACAAGAGGCGATAAAAAATCCCCTAATAACAAGTCGCAAATAATATCACAAGAGTCATAAAAAAATAATAGTAATAACAATTTACACCAATAAATATTCATCAATTATTACAGTAGTAAAAAAAAGTTACCTTGTAAGAATTAAAAGAAAGTTACCAGCAATTTTAAAAGAACACTGCTAAAAAAATTATACTATAAGTATAGGAAGTAACGATGACACTAATGCTATTACAAGATAAAAAAAAATTACTACTGTAATAATTGATAAATATTTATTGGTGTAAATTGTTATTGCTATTATTTTTTTATACCTCTTATTATTGCTATCAATTGTCTTTGTTTTTTTTTTAATATTGGTAGGCGTCAGTCTGACTGGCGCTTTTGACCCGTCAGAGTAAAATATATATATATATATATAAATATATATATATATATGTCACGTGTCCAAAAGGACCCCATTAATAAATAGTTTCAGAACAACCTTAAACTGGTAAATAGTTTCTAAAAAAAACCAATTTGATCAAAAAGTCATAAAATTTTGACATAACTAGGACAGATATTCACAAACTAATATCACTCAAAATTTTAAATGCCATATCAAATGGCTTTTGGCTTCTGATTGGGATGTGAAAATCTCTCGTGTATATCGCGAGGCTAATAAGAGTGTTTGATATATTGGCGAATATGGGTTGCGATGTTGATAATGATTTGGTGATCTATGAGCATCCTCCTATGTCTCTAGCTCAGACGTTGCTAGCTGATGTTATGGGAGTTCCTACTTCCGGCCTTGTTACTTTGAAAGGTAGCTGATGTTATGGGAGTTCCTACTTCCGGCCTTGTTGCTTTGTAGTTTCTTTACTTGGGCTTAGGCCTCGTATGTAAAAAAAAACGGAAATGATTTTTTGACACAGATTTTGCGACACAATACATACATCGTATGAACAGTCTTGCACAATACATGTGATCTTGAATGCACAAAGATTTACTTTTTTTTTTTTAAATTTAATTTTTTTTTGTAAATAAATTTTTTGATTAAGTATGTATCAATATCTGGTGAACGGGGTACAAATATCTGGTGAATGCCTTCAAATATGTGGTGAATGCCCATAATAAAACCAAGTTTTGGATGCCTTAGATTATCTGGTGAACGTAGTTCAATTATCTGGTGAATGCCTTCAAATATGTGGTGAATGCTCATACTAAAATCAAGTTTTGGATGCCTTAGAGTATCTGGTGAACGTAGTTCAATTATATGGTGAATACCTTCGAATATCTGGTGAATGCCCATACTAAAACCGAGTTTTGGATGCCTTAGATTATCTGGTGAACGTAGTTCACTTATCTGGTGAATGCCTTCGAATATGTGGTGAATGCCTATACTAAATTAGCTTGTGGATACCTTAGATTATCTGGTGAACGTAGTTCAATTATCTGGTGAATGCCTCCAAATATGTGGTGAATGCCCATACTTAATCAAAAAATTTATTTAAAAAAAATTTAAATTTAAAAAAAAAAAAAAAAGATGTGCTACTCTGATGCACTTACAGCTTCTGAGTTTGCTTTTCATACGATGTATGTATTGTTGTCCGGCATTTTGTGTCAAATTAGCAAACCTGAAAAAAAAAATACCAACGACTAGATGAGATATCTCAACTCCTACTGTCCTACATACTAAAAACAACCTAAAAAAAAACTTGATAAATAGAAAACCTTATTTAAAATTCAAAATAAATCTTAACAAATCAAATACAGTTCAACCGGCCTTAGAGCATGTACAATGGAAGAATATCACTTTAGTTCTTAACTCCTATTTTGTGGGTCCATTAATGTCACATAAGATTTAAGAACTTTCATATCTTTTCACTCTAATGCAAGAACCATAATTTGGGTTCTTAACTTATTTTTAGTGGGTTCCATAATTGACCCCACATATTTATATTTTTAAATTTTTAAATTTTCTCAATTTAAAAAATTAATTTATTTTTTATTTTTTATTTTATTTTGTTTTGCCAAAAAAAATTATTGGTGTAACACTCCGATTTTCGCTGCTTTGTAATATCGGTAATAAATATATAAATATATATTTTTATCCGAGACTTAGAAAATGATTTTGGATAAACCAAGGTCATTTCCTTGTTATACTTATTTTCATAAGGTTACGGGGAAGATTTTGGTTGAAAACTCAGACGGAAGCCGGTCTGCGTTTTGTGTTTTCACTGACAGTAAAAGTTTACTGCTCAGAAGATCTAATTTTAATTCGTGAACAAGATGAAAAATGTTTTTATCGTATTTACTACGATACTGGAAGTTTTGAAAATTTTGGTAAAAAAATTAAAATATTATATTTTTTGCGGGCGTATACGTCGAGATATCTCTAGGAAAAACTTGCGCCAGATGAAACCCGGAGTCGGCAACGGAGCTGAGATGATGGATTTGACCGACTTGACGAGCATTTATGACGAGCTTATCCAAGTCATAATGGCCATAATGGCGCATTTATGGCAAAGGGAATTTTTGTTATGAAATGACCATTTTACCCTTGTCTTTTTATGACAACTACAAGTAAGTGCCATTGGAAACTTTGACCAAAACCTATCCAAAACTCACGGCTCCAACTTGTCTTCATCATTTGGGCATTTTTCTTCCATTTTCCACTTGTTCAAGTTCTTAGTTTGCCTTAAGAACTTCAAGAACATTCAAAATTGTTCATAATTCGTCAGATTTTTCCTAGCAATTCTGACCATTTTCTATTATGAATCTCGAAAAACTTTCAACATGAAAGTTGTTCATCTTTCTCTCTTCTTTCCAACGACATAAAGATCATACAAAACGGACAAGTATGTTGAGAGATCTACCCAAATTACTAAAACTGTTCTAAACCCTCATCATGTTCATCTTCTTCTCTAAGTTTCTCAAGAACACCATGAGAAATTTGTGAAGAACATCATCCAAATATTGCTTTCCTTGAATCATCAAAGGGTAACAACTTCTTCTCTTGTCATTTAAATCATTTCTCTTCACAACTTTTGTAGATTCATGGCTTAGATCAACATGTTCTTCATTTACTTAAAGTTCATGAAACTAGATTCAAAAATTCATAACTAATTCTAGAAAAAACCTTTTGACATGAAACCAATTGCTATGATCTTATAATCATCTCTATTTTCATCATCTATAAGTATAAGATCGTGAGAAATTTCTTTCCCTAATTTCTGGTCATGGCCGAACCTAGGTCAAAGTTGTGTTCTTAGGTTTTGTTTCAATTTCATGTCTTGATTCATGATTATATCTTGATAGTTCTTGTATTTAAGTATATAGAAGATCAAAAATCAAACTTGAGCCTATTTCTTTCTTCAAAAACCGAAACCCTAGGTATGAGCACTTGATGGTTTTGTGATTCAAAAGTTGTTTGTAATCCTTGAATCCAACTCTAAGCTTTGTATGTTGATTTAATCCAAGAGTTGATGAAATTTTAAAATTTCTATCCTATAAATCTTGAGAAAACCGAACCCTAGTTCTTATAACTAGATGAGTTTTAGTTCATGTTCTTGATTCATAATCTTGGTTTAAGTGTTTAATCATGCTTAAGTAACTTATGGATCATTAATCCTTAAGTTAACCAATTTTTAATTTTTCCTAACCTAGAGAATTGGTTGAAGCCGAACCCTAACCTCCATGAGCCAAGTGTATTGTTGTTTGATTTGATTTATTTTGGTTGCAATTCGTTTGAAGGAAACAACCAAGTTAACCGATTTACGCTGACGGAGAGAAATCGGATCGGGATCAGGAGATTAACAGAAACTGTAGTTTGATCTTCAAGAGGTAAGGGGGGTATGCCTGAGGAGTGTAAGATAATCTCATGCTTATTTTTGGAGTCATTTATTTATTTTCTGTATGAAATATTTTATTATATTATACTGTTTACTATTAATTGCTAGATTGATGTGATGTTTATCTGAGTAATTGAATTGATGTGATGTGTGGACTTACATGATTATGATTAATTGTTTATATTATAATTGTGATGCATGTCATGAATTGATATATGCCATGCTATTATATGATTGGAATTTATCTGCTGTTGAGTGTTGGACTGAGTAACTTGACATTGGTCAGTGTTAAAAATTTTAATTAAGGATAAAAACCTTAATAAGCTTGGATAATTAATCAGAGGGATTAATTTGGGAGATTTTGAGAAAAATGAAAAAAAAATAATTATTATTTTAATAATATTTTGTGGAAACTGTGTAAATAAGCCATAGTAAGGGTGAAACCGTGAAATTTTTCACAGGCTCTAATTTTTATATAATAAATTCAATTTTATTATAAAATGTTATTTAAAGTGATTAAGTTCTGAAAACAATGTTTGTAGCAATCAGAACAATTACTTCTGACAGAGAAATGATACAAGTTATTTAATATTATTTATTTAATATTATTAAATATTTAATATTTAATTATTTAAAATATTCGAAATTTAATTATTAAATTTTATTATTATTAAATTTTTTTAGTTGAAATTTATTGAGAATTAATTTTTGAAGTGAAACAATTGGAAATAAAGAGATTTATCAATGATTTTCAGATTTTATCAACGTTTTAACAGAAAAAGAATTTATGTAAAAATATTTTATTCAGTGAAGTTATTCCGTTAGACTTGGATAAGTTTTCGAAGCTGTTGTTTTGTATTTGTTTTTCACTGAGCGAAATGTTTTACAAGCAAATAAATAAGCCTAGAAACCGAGACGTCGGGGTTCTAGTGTTGTATGGACACGTAGATCAAGGGTCTGTGTTATGGGACGGAGTGTCCTGCAAGTTTTGTTTTTGGACTGTGTCTCCTAAATTGATGTGGAAAGTATGAGTTGCATATCCGCGAGCCTAAAACTGGTGCATCGGTTTAAGGGCCTTGTGATTGAGCATTCGGACTGTGTGTCCTGTGTTGGGATGAAAAGATTTGGACTGTGTGTCCTGTATTTGTTTAAAGTGAAAAGTCTTAATTAAAAAAATTAAGCATGGTCGTTAAGCTTTGTGCTTCAACAAGGAAAGATTATTACGACAAAGAAAACAAAACGAGAATAAAAGTTTTTCTCATGCATTCAATGGCAATTGTGTCATGTAAATGGGCATTGAATCCAGAGTGGATCAATGTATATGGCAGACGTGTCAGGTGATGATGATCATTGAGGTCCGGAGTGGATCAATGTATCTTTTATAGGACTGTGTGTCCAAATTGATAGGACTGTGTGTCCAAATTGATAGGACTGTGTGTCCAGATTGAATATGTGTGCAGCTATTTCCTAACTGGAATGGGGGAATAGTGTCATTGCTTTGCATGAGCATCCTGTCGGGAATGGGGATGTGCACCATTGATTTTTCTTGGGCATTGTTTTGTTCGTTTTTACAATGTGCCATGTGCGGAGCCTGATCAGCTTGAAACGAAACAGAAAGTTGTGGGATATCCGGAGATTAGGTATCAAATTAGAGATTGAACATAGAAGTGTCATGCATTTTTATAAAATGACGATGGATAGGGGCATGAAGCCCTGTGAATTAAATCATTCTACTGTTCGAATTAATGTTATTATATTGTGAATATTTGGTAATTGCTATTTGAGAGTCATGCATGGGGTTGTCTAATTAAAACTCATATATTGGAAACTCACCCTTACAAATATATCAGGTTTATTTTAGACTAAGGTAGTGTTTCGGTACACTAGCACGGATAAAGCGAAGGAATTCACTGAGTCGTTCGTGGACTTAACTCCTAGATGCTTGAAGAGGTATGCGTCAGTGGGAATGTCACGAGGATGATAATTCAGGATCTACATCAAGTACGTACCAGACTTTGACCGTGGAGACATCTTTGCCGCCTCTCTGATTACTTACCGATTTTCTGGTAGACTAGGAGTTTATATGTTTTGATACTTCCATAGTTCCGGAAGTAGAGGTATCCTCACCGGATATTTCGATAGGTTGGGAGAACTATAGTGGTCTTCCCAACAGTAATTATTAGTACTGACCAGCTATAGGACTTTTGATGTCTTATAAAGTAGTGGTACTTGGTTAGTCCGGATGTTTGGCTATTGAGAGTCATTCTTTTGAGTTGTAATTCCATATTACCACTACGGTACAATTACGTCTTTATTTTATTATGTTATGATTTCGGGAGATGATCTGTTATGTGAAGGTCTGAGTGTAAAATTCTTATGATACCTGTTTATATTATGTTAATGGTGTTGGATTATATATGGAGTAAAAGAAAACGAAAAAAATTTATCACAGATTTTGAAAGGGTTAAGTAACTAGAAAATTATATTTTTTTTCCGAAAGCAACCAGCAACACTATTTTATGGAGTGTATTTCCGAAATAAGTTACGTAAATGTGATATCCTGAAATTGGGGTATCACAATTGGCAAGAACGGATCTTATAGAAGAACGGTTCTACAACATGGCATTCATGTCACCCCTCTCCAATGCAAGTTCTTGTAAGAACAGGTCCTTGGAAATAAGAACTCATGTAAGAACCATCGTTGGGGATGGTCTTACAACCGTACACGATTTGAGATCGGTTGTCTGTATAAAGATTTTACTGTGATGGTGTACTAAATCAAACTATTTTTTAAAAGGATTTAATTGGTATGAATTATCAGTGTAAAAATTTACACTGTCAACTAGTACAAAATGTTGTATCATTAATAATACGAGCTTAATTTCTATGCACTGTCAGTGTAAAAGACTTTTGCACTGACATCCAATAAGATTTTAACAAATCAACATTATTCTTGTTTCTCTCTCTTAGTTATTATAATAAAAGCATATATGTCAAAATATTAGTGGATGTCAATTTAAAATTTTTTACACTGACAATATATACTACTTTAATCCTAGAAGTATTTGATTTTTACTGTAACTACCTTAAAAGACTTAAGGTCGCACATATGATGATTTGTGACTGATTGAAAATATAAAACTATTTATACTACTGATGTACAAAATTAAACTCTTTTCAAAAAAAGAAAAATATCTAAAATCCATAAAATTTTGATCGAAGTTATGAAAATTGGAAGAAAAAATTATGGGAAGAATATCTACTAATTTTTTTTCTATAGAAGTTTTGGGAGGGCAGAAAATGTCGTAGCAATCAAAAGATTTGAGGCATGTATGAGTAAACAGTTTAATTAAGTACTTATTTAATAAGTTTTTTTTCTTCAAATAAGATAAAAACAACTTACTTTTATAAACTTTTTTGACAAACTTATTGAAATAAACTTAAAAGAGCTTATAGAAATATCAGAAACTATTTTCATAAATTATTTGTATAAATTTATTTTTATATATTATTTTGATAAGTTTAAATAAGCTCTTTCAAATGGACAATCATACAATTATAAGCTTTGTAATCATTAAATCATCAGACTTGGGTCTGTTAGTGAACGAGGGATTAGGTATGTGAATTTTCATTTGTTTGAATAAAGGTTAGTTTTGGTTAATCTTTCATTAACCAATTTTCTTTTGCTAAGCGGTTAGCAGAACCATTTGCCAATAATGAGAACCAGATTGCAGAAAAATGGATTAAATAGTGAGGTTCAGCATTTGGTTCATTTTCTGATGGTTTTTGCCTACCCTTACAAGTTACGACAACAGCCGAGGAGACCTAGCTTACCTGCGGCGGCACAACAAGGGAGGGGGAGACATCCTATGACAAATGTTCATTGCAATGTATAGGTTTGCCATTTCTTCTATCACACTCAACCTTCTTTATTTACTTTCAAATACAAACCCCACTTTCCTTCTCAATGCAACTTGGAGGAGGCTATCCTCTCATTCTCTTCCCTCAAACCATCTCAATGTTGATGAAGCTGTTGACACTTTCTGTCGCGTGCTCTTTATGCGTAATCTCCTGCTCATCATTGAATTTAACAAGATTTTAGGATCCATTGTAAAGATGAAGCATTACCCCATTGCCGTTTCCCTTTATAAACAATTGGGGATGAGGGGAATTATGCCTGACATCTTTACTTTGAACATTTTGATCAATTGCTACTGCCACCTGGGTCAAATGGCTTTTGCTCTCTGTGTTGGGAAAGATCCTCAAAGTGGGTTATGAGCCGAATGACCATACTAATGAAAGGTCTCTGTCTTAAGGTAGGGGTTGAGAAAGTGCTTCATTTTCATGACAGGGTGGTAGCACATGGATATCGGTTAAATGAAGTTAGTTATGGCACCTTGATCAACCGGCTGTGTAAAATGGGGCAAACATGAGCTTCCATGTACAGCACAATCATTGATAGCCTTCGTAAAGATAAACTTATAACTGAGGTCCATGTTTTATATTCTGAAATGGTTGTGAGGGGAATTTCTCCAAATGTTGTCACTTACAGTACTCTAATCTATGGTCTGTGCACTGTGGGTCGATTGAAGGAACTAACTGATTTGTTCAGTGAAATGATATGGAAAAACATCAGCCCAAATGTTTTCACCTTCAATATATTGGTTGATGCATTAGGTAAGGAAGGAAATGTCAAAGAAGCTAAAAACGTGTTAGGTGTGATGATAAAAAGCGGTGTGTGAAACATCCCTGGCTGCTCTATGGATTGACGACTGTCCCCACTGACCAACACGGGTCTTTTCAACATGCTTTGTCCTCAATCACACGCTTCCTGGGAAAACTTTCCAGGAGGTCACCCATCCCAAAATTGCCCTAAGTCAAGCACGCTTAACTGTGGAGTTCTTAAGTGATGGGCTACCGAAAATAAGATCCCAGTACGGTGTGGTTCGGGGACGAACCAAGCGGAAGCTGGTGGGCATGTAACACCCGGGTGCCGACGAGGGCGGGGAGTGGTCGCCGGTACAAGAAGGCACGGACAAGGAGCGGCTCCTGGCAGGCTTCTAGGCTGAGGGACACATGAATGAACCGATTACACACCCGAATGAGAGGGATCCTGAGACTGTGTAGGTATGGGACTATACGGTTGAGGAAGGCTTATATGAATTGATTGATACTACCTATACTAACAAGATGCATCTTCTTTTCGGTAGCCCATCACTTAAGAACTCCACAGTTAAGCGTGCTTGACTTGGAGCAATTTTGGGATGGGTGACCTCCTGGGAAGTTTTCCCAGGAAGCGTGTGAGTGAGGACAAAGCACGCTGAAAAGACCCGTGTTGGTCTGTGGGGACAGTCGTCAAACACATAGTCAGTTTTGGCTAGTCTTAGCTAGTCAGTAGTTGTAGTTTGTTTTGTTTCCTTTTCTACTTATGTTTGTTATGGAGAACTAGTCTCCTAGATTAATCTACTGTAATTGGTTTCTATCCATACTTGAGGTTCTTGTATTTCTTGTTTTCATTTCCTTTTCTCTTTTCAATGCCATGCTTTATATTTCTGTTTGCTTAATTCAGGAGTATATTGTGTTGTTTTGGTTTATCTCGGTGATATCATGTTCCTATATATAATCACGTTTGCTTAATTCGCGTGTGTACGTTTCGTGTTCGCTTAGTTCACGAAGTGCTTAACCCCGTTTGCTTAATTCGGGAATAGGGACATATATCTGTAGTAGTGGTTCCGCTTGTGAATTATTGCTACAACCGGGAGTGGATTAGAATCTGCTTAGGGCTAGGAATTTGCATGAACCGATGATAGTTGGGAAACCAAAAGCAGTAGGTTAATCGCTTTAGTTTATTTGTTAATCTGTTTTACTGCTCTGTTTTCTTTCTTTGTTCTGTTTTGTTTTCTTTATTTTAGTTTCAATCCAAAACCCCCCATTACTGACTTTTGATTTTCTGTTAATAACAACAACGCCTAAGAGTCCTTGAGAGACGACATCCGAGTTGTCGCTTCCCTATCTGCATTATTTTGTAAACGCTAGTTCTTTTTGGCGCGTGGCGACAGCACGGTCAAAAATTGGCGCCGTTGCCGGGGACTCTGGTTTGTTGTTATTAGCAGAAAATAAAATTTAAAAAAGAAAAAAAAATCTCTTTGCTAAATTAGTTTTGTCTGCTTTGTCTGGTTGTGAATTTTAGCACCCCCATGGATAATTATATGCGAAATTACATGTCTAATGCTTACTATGAGCAACCACCATGCATATATTTTCCTGATTTTATTGGTTTATCACACTGGTTGCCAAGGTTTAGTGGTTTTGCAGGTGAGAATCCGCAGGAGCATCTGAGGGAATTCCAGGCTATTTGTTCTATAATGCTGAGACCTGCAGGAATAACAGAAGACCACGTCAAGATGGAAGCTTTCCAGTTCTCACTTGAAGGCGCTGCAAGGGATTGGCTGTATTGTCTTGATGAGAATTCCATCTCAAGCTGGTTTGATTTGAAGGAAGCCTTCCTGTTTAGATACTATCCTGCCTTCAGAGCTGCACCTTCCGAACCTTCCCTAGAGGACCTGTGCAAACAGATGAGTGCACAGATAAATGCACAAATGGAAGCAAACTTTCTCGAAATTCAACAGATGATGGAGGCGAGCAATCTTGAATTCCAACAGAAGATGGAGGCTGAATACCAGAGGAGCCAAGCTGAATCTCAGAAATTGTCCGCTCTAATTGATCAAGTTACCGCCAACTCGGCTGCAATGCTAACTCCACAACCCCTTGAAGAACATACAGAGTCACAAGTTATTCTTGAAGATATTTCTGATGATGATTGTGATAATATTTCTGTTGATGATGAATTGTGTGTTGAATCCCCTGATGATTGTTATTGTTCTGGCACTGCTTTGTGTGTAGAATGTTATTTTGAAAGGTATGTTAAGCAAAGCATCCATATGGAACAGGAGACAGATGAGGTTGAGGGCCATGTTCATATAGGAAATGAGCATCAGGAGGATCAGGAGAACATTTGCTCCACCGTGCTTGAGGATAAAGAAGACTCTTTGGTCTTAGATGCATGTGTTGAGAGTAATGGGGTGGATGAACTAATTGCTGAATTTCCAGACATTCAGAATTTTACTGATTCATTTTATTGTGATATATGTACTGATTCTACTAACTCTAACCTTTGTGTGGTGTGTGCTAAAATTTCTGCATGTATAGCAGGTGATGAATTTGTTCGTGCAGTGAATGAAGAAAGTGCAGAAAATGAAAGACCAAGAACCTCCCACTAATCGTTTGCCACCTCCCCCTGTGGAACCAAAAGCTCTGGATTTTGCACCCTTGGATTTTGCACCATGGCCAGTCCAAGAGGCTGAGCCCCACTTCTATTGGGAGGATTTTGTTGAGAAAGCGGTCATCTGTGACCCACGAGGAAGTGAAAAGTCCGCCGCACTCGGCGAGGTCGTCATAATTGTCAAGCACCCACTTCCAAATCAAGGCTGCAAGTCATGGAAGCATGGAATGAGCTTTCGCCCTTTGGCCACCACGTGGGCCTTATGCTACAAGCAGTGGGATCCTGGTGGAACCGCCCTTCAATGAGTTTTCTTAACCCTTTCTCCTTTTTAATTCTCTTTTCCTTACTTTAATTCTGTTTTGTTTTGAATAAAGCTCCTGAATAATTTGAGAAGCTCAGGAGTTGTGTTCGAGTCTTTTGTCGGCAAGTTTATTGGTTTGATTGAAATTGCATAGATGGATTGCATGATAGTGTTGACTTTTTCCCCCTAGGATTTGAAAAAAAAATTGAAAAAAATGATCCCCATATGATTGAAAACTGAACTTTGAGATTTTGTTATGATGGCATGATTTATGATAAGTTTGGGGTGATAGGAAGCACACACTAGGGATAGAATCTCTTTCAAACAATTTACAAAAATGTCCAGGTGAGGTTTTGAGCCTCCAACATGTTTTAAACTGTGAGAATCACTTTCAAGTTGCGCTTTCCTGAATTTGCTTGAATCTCTTTATGGTTTGCATGATTATGTGTTTGCTTCAAATGATTTAGGCATTTTCTTTGTAAATAGCTACTTAGCCTAAAATAACCAGTCCCTAATGCATGTTCCTTAGTTAACCCCTTTGAGCCTGATTAGCCTATTGCTTCTTGATAACCTAATGTTATAAGCCCAAAAATCTGGAAAACCATGTTAGCCCGATCTTAGGATTAGGAGAGCATGGAATCTTAGAATGGGTGCAAGAAACTAAAGTTTGGGGTGGCTGCAAGGTGTAATGTGTTGTTTGGGATTGAGAAAAATATAGAAAAAAAAAAGAGAAAAACAGAAATTAAAAAAAGAAAAAAAAAGAAAAAAAAAAGAGAAAAGCAGAAATTAAAAAAAAAAGTGGAAAAATGCCAAAAAGGCTGTTTGAATAAAGAGGCTGTAGCCACCCAAGGCATAAAGAAAAATGGAAAAGGAACGCGAGTGGAATTTCAAAGTGTAAATAATGTTCATGCTCTCTTAGTTCCTAGGGTCTTCAGCCTAGTTCCTTTGTATATCCTACCCTTAGCCAGGCCTCATTACAACCCATAAAAGACCTTTTGATGTTGCGTGCATGTTTTCTGTGGGAATCATTTTGAGATGAAAATCAAATTTATGGGAAGTGCTCTTAAAAGTGAAAATTGAGTGAAATGTTAGCCTGACACAAATTGAGCGATTGAGTGAACATAAATTTCCCTTGTGAGGAAGGCAGTTGTTTGATTTTAGTGATCTCCCTCTTGTGTGTAACTTAGACCCCCTTGCTTAGATTTCTGATTGTCTGAATGATTAATTTCTCAATTGTTTAGAATAAATGATTGTGGGGATTGCTTTGTTTGGAAGGGGGAAACATTGAAGAAAATTATTTTGTTAAGTTGCTTGAAATCTGTGCGAAAGTTGATTGAATCTTTTGAGCTTGCCAGGTCTTGAGTCTTTTTAAGTTTTTGAGTGTAGTTTGCTTGGGGACAAGCAAAGTTTAAGTTTGGGGTATTTTGATGAGCCTCTGTTTGACTGGTTTTATAACTAGTAAAGACCTTGGCTTTGTGCTAATTTTATATCATTTTTACCCAAATGAGACTTGATTGTCTCTAAGTAGTATTTTGAGTCTGTAAAGTGTTTTTAGGTTAATTTAGTTGATTTAGAGTTAAATAAGTACTTATGTTATTTTCTGTTTTTCAGGTTAATAAAATAAAATAAATCTGGAGCCACTCGCCCCGCGAGTCACGCAAGCCTGAAAAGTCAGAGACGATCACGGTTTACTCGTGTTGAAGATCACGGCCGTGGCAGTTTTGAAGTTGAAGCGTTCGCCTCGCGAGCATCCCTTCGCCTCGCGAGTCTTGGAAGACCAGAAGCCATCACGGTTTGGGCATGTTGAAGGTCACGGGCGTTACAGTTGGGAATTTGAAGAGTTCGCCTCGCGAAGATATGCTCGCCTCGCGAGAAGACCAAGAGTTGCAGACCTTTCGTGTTATTCACCTCGCGAGCAGCGCTTCGCCTCGCGAGACCTTGGATTCCAGAAATTGTATATAAACTGCTCTATGGCAGAATGAAAGGGCGGCTAGTCAGTTTTGGCTAGTCTTAGCTAGTCAGTAGTTGTAGTTTGTTTTGTTTCCTTTTCTACTTATGTTTGTTATGGAGAACTAGTCTCCTAGATTAATCTACTGTAATTGGTTTCTATCCATACTTGAGGTTCTTGTATTTCCTGTTTTCATTTCCTTTTCTCTTTTCAATGCCATGCTTTATATTTCTGTTTGCTTAATTCAGGAGTATATTGTGTTGTGTTGGTTTATCTCGGTGATATCATGTTCCTATATATAATCGCGTTTGCTTAATTCGCGTGTGTACGTTTCGTGTTCGCTTAGTTCACGAAGTGCTTAACCCCGTTTGCTTAATTCGGGAATAGGGACATATATCTGTAGTAGTGGTTCCGCTTGTGAATTATTGCTACAACCAGGAGGGGATTAGAATCTGCTTAGGGCTAGGAATTTGCATGAACCGATGATAGTTGGGAAACCAAAAGCAGTAGGTTAATCGCTTTAGTTTATTTGTTAATCTGTTTTACTGCTCTGTTTTCTTTCTTTGTTCTGTTTTGTTTTCTTTATTTTAGTTTCAATCCAAAACCCCCCATTACTGACTTTTGATTTTCTGTTAATAATAACAACGCCTAAGAGTCCTTGAGATACGACATCCGAGTTGTCGCTTCCCTATCTGCATTATTTTGTAAACGCTCGTTCTTTTTGGCGCGTGGCGACAGCGCGGTCACCTTTCTTGGTACTCTGTTAAGGATTTAAGCTGCAATCTTTAGTGTTTCTCCTATAGTGACTCTGGTAAGGTAAAATGACTAATTATACTCCTCACCATATCTTTAAGAGTCATTACTAGGACTTAACTATATTCTTGATAGCCATGTACCGAACTCTTTAACTTTAATGCATTTAATACAAACAATAAAATGTATAAGGCTGATGGAATCTAAGATTCCCTCATACAAGTCGCTCAGCTCTATTTATAAAGATGTTCCATGAATGTTTATATTATAATGATCCTTAATTTTAATTACTATTAACTTTACTCTTAGTGCCGTATGATTCCTCACTCAATGTTTTACCACAAGAGGATTTAATACCAAGCAATTATAGCCCATAGCTTAACTGGTCCCTACAATATTTGAATTTAAAGACAAATTGAATACATCGTTTCTAAATGAACAAAATTATCTTGATTTGTTCAATAAGAAACCAAAAACCAAATTTCATCTAAATGATGACTAAACCAAAATGTCTTTAAATTCCAAATATTAGCCAGTAACAACAATCGGAAACGTCAATAGTCTTATCATTTACTGACTTGGTTAACTCCAATATAGATGCATCTTTCAGCACCATTTAACCTTCGTCAGTTCAGACAATCCTTTATAGGCATGCCAAACACGATATTTGAGATATTTCTTCTTTAGATGCCCGATATGCTTATAAAGAAACAATTGTGACCTTAGTTGTTTCTTTTATTAGGCAGGCCTTCAGCAGCTTTATCCTCAGTTTTCTTTTGTCTGCCCTTATCCTTAGAGGTATTTGCCAAATGAGCACTATTTGTCTTCTCTTGCTTCATTATTTCCTTTCTTGCGCACCTTATGAAATGAATCCGTTAAGATATCATTTCTCTTTATAACAGCTATAAGCTGTCTTAAACTAACTGAATTGTGCATGAAGGAATACCAAATTCTAAATGCATGAGCAAGTCGTTAGACAACCCATATTTTAACGCCTTAAGTTTATGAGCAAGATTGGACAATCCCATAAAGTGCTCCCTAAATTTCCTTTGCTTTTATTCTTAATGAAAAAACTAGCTCTCCAGTGAGTGCTTGTTTCGCCTTTATTGCTTTTAGAAAACATTTTTCAACTTTAGCAAGGAAATCTTTGGCATTAATTATGCCGTATGAAATAACACCCCTAAAGATTTATGAAATATTATGCTTTATGATCATTAGACCCAAGCGATTGGAGGGTTCCACTTCCTATACTTGATTCTCTCTTTAGTGGTGTCGGATTGAGTGAGAGAAAGTCAGGTTCTCCATCTTTATGTCGGGTCTAGATCAAAAAACAACTTTATTGTTTTTCTTTCAATCCTAAAAGTCAGAACTTTTGAGGATTAAATTAGTATATACATAAGCAATATTAACTTTAATGAGAACAAAAGTACCATATAGATACTCACTAAAATACCCAGTGTTTCATTAATATCAAGTCTTCGGAAAGTATCATTAATTGCTAGTGGTATTTTTGTTGTAATGATAAAACACTGACAATTAATCCTGTCAAATAATAAATCCCCTTTATTTTTATTGATTTATCATTGACATTTTAACCTTATAATCGTCAAGTGTTTACCATCACATGTGTGAATGCTATCCGATCAAATATTAACCTTCATTTGGGCCGATTAATACCCGCATGGATATACACTCACACGACATTCAATATCTCTTATGAGCAATTTTCACAAAAGAGGTCACTTTGGTGACTTCATATTTTAATTTGCTTACTCGAAATCCAAATTGGCAAATTAAAGACCCAAACAAGATGCCTAGCACAACATTAATCTTCAATCTTTGGACTAGTAATGATTAACTGTAAGCAGTCTTCTCACGCAATATTGATCAAAGACATTCCATTTATAATCATCACACATTTATCATCACAGACATTCCATTATTTGGCCAAACTGCTCTTTACCTTTGGGCCAAGAACAATCCGCATAAATAATTTCATGCACATCTTAGTAAATTCAATTAAATCAATCTACACAACAGAAATTACTTTGACAACGTGTTACTTCAACCAATCTAACAAAAATTACTAGACAATTATAAATAAATAAATAAAAGGAAAGGTCTAAAATCTGCTCAATCCATACTTAAACGTGAAAACCTGAACATTTAAGCATGAAAGTAAAATCCACATCAAAATTGTAGAGTTGGGCTGTTGATCGGCCGTGTGATAGCAAAAGAATTCCCAAATAAATATGGGCACAACACTATAACAATGGCTAAGACTTTCAGGTACCAGGAAATTGAAATAATAATAATAATAAAAAAAAAAGGTCTAAAGTCATTCACTCAGAACAAAACTTTCAATGGTGAATACTGAAACCATGGTGAAAACTCGTAAAAAACCTTTTCATATTTCATATAAGACGAAAACCATGTCCAGCAAAAATCCAATTTAAATTCATTAATTAGTCATATAGGACAAAAAAGCAACGACAAAGGCAACGTTCCAAGGTGCCCTCAAACGTAAATGTTAAAAGCCAAAATAAGGCGGGAAGAATATAACCACCGAAAGGCATATATAGATATGGATACCAGAATAGAGAAAATCTCATCCCTTCACCCTATGATCAAAATAGGTGTTATCTAAGATACATCAACCATCAAAGTGTTATAATGATATATCATCCAAGTGATAAAACATGATCCATGGATTTTGTCACATATGGGATTAGACTTTTCAACAAAGGTTTATATGAGTGTATTTTGCAATTAAGTACATGATGTTTTTGTATATGCAAATTCCATTTTTTTAATAAGGGAGCCGATAATAAAAAGGATCTTTATATGATGTGTTGGATAATTTGACTGTTTTGAAACCAATAGATGAAGGAGAACATTTAATAAATCATTTATTATTCAATATATAAATATTATTCATTTAAAATTATGCCCTTTTTTCATTATCAGAATTTAAAGTTTACAAATATTATATTATTATATTTACATTCCTCGAGGCGCTGAGGCTGGTTCAATGCACACACGCACGCTGCAGTTACCAATCACAGCAAATTGGCAAAAATTACATTTCTAGAGGATAGAACACTGTACCTGAAGGTTCGCTTCAAACCACTCAACCGCTGGTGCAATATCCGCGTTAGGAATATTTGCAAATACTATATATATATATATATATATATATATATATATATATATATATATATATATATATATATATATATATATATATATATATATATATATATATATATATATATATATATAATTCACATTTTCACATTTAACATACCGTGATTCATTCTATTTAACTAGTGACCCACTCACATAACCATAGTCTTCTAAAAAAAATAATTTATTTCTTCAAAAATTAGAATGAGCTTTCAAATGATATGATAAATAATAATACTCCATTTGGTCTCTATAAGAAGTAAAAAATTAATAAAACACAAATATTAAGTTTTTTACCTAAATTATCATTCATCTTATTCATTAAGCATGTGTTGTTGGGAATAAAAAGAGTCATTCGAAAATAAAATTTGTATTGAATGAAGAGTATTTTGATAATAACATCACTAAATTGGAAGAAAATGTTTTAAATTTGTTTATATATTGGACTAAAAAGTTTGGGAATTTTTCGTTTATAACAGAGACTGGATGGAGTATTTAATACTAGGATAACACTTTTAATAGTTTATGCATTGAAAAATAACCCTGAAAAATGACCTTTTTTGTTTACCTGATCGCTCGACCATAGCTAGGGGTGCAACAATCTCAGTTTGGTTCGGTTTTAGGTGGGGGAAAATCCGAACAAATAAAAAAAATTCGGTTTGGTTTGATTGAGTTTTGAGATTTCTTCCTACAAAACCTGAACCAAACCATTTAAGAACGGGTTAGTTTGGTTCGAACCCGAAAATTATTAAATTTCAATAAATAAATATATATATATATATGTATATAAAATAATTTTTAAACTTTAAACTTAAATTTTACTTTTTACTTTTTAAATTTATTTTTTAACCCCTCAATAATTTTAAATTATATCATATTGATTGATTAAGTTGTTTGTTATAAGACATTCATTAAATGTTTTAGGATTTGTTACTCTCAATATACCTCAATCTAATTAAATAGATAACATTAAATTATTTTTAGGGAAATATTATCTTGCATTGAGATTTCATTATCTATGATGTGATCGAGTAATTAGGTGAACAAAAGATGAACAATGAAGTCTACGTGAGACTAACATTATATAAACTATGGTTAGGGGTGTAAGACCCGAACGAATGACTCGATGAACCCGAAAGCCCGAACCAAACTAATTAAATTGGTTCAGACTTTTTTGGTCTTCAAAGCAGAAGCAAACTAAACCCGATGGTGATTGGTTCGGTTCTCGAGTTCAACGATTATGAAACCAAACCGAACCGAACTAATTATTATATTTCGATACTTACCTAGATATTTTAATATTGGATATTTATTATATACTTATATTTATATATATAAATAGTTTATTATTTATTATATTTATTTTTTATATAAATTTTCATATTTAATATACTTCATATTTATATTTATATTTATATTTATATTTTAAAATTTAATAATGTTCGGCTCTAAACCAAACTAAATCATTCTTAAATGTTTTGCTTTGAATCGTGTTTTGTAGGAAAAATTCTCAAAACTGAACAAACCGGACCTTTTTTTTATTTGTTCGGATTTCCACCACCTAAAATCGAACCAAACAGACCTGTTATACCCCTAGCTAATAGGGTTGGCAACAAGGTGGGGTGGCGGCAGGTTTTGCCTTCCCCAACCCTGCCTCGCTCCCCTTCGGGTTTGGAAAATAGATCTCTATCCCCCGCTCCCAGTGAGGATCGGGTTTCCCCATGGGTCCCTGTCCCCGTCAATGAGTAACCAAATTTAAAAATTATTTTACTTTAATTGAAATTAACATTTCAAAAATTATACTTCCAAAAAAATAAACAAATAAAACATTCACGTAATTAAAATAATCAACCAAAAACTAGAATTTAATTTTCTTTTAGCTACAAATTATAAAGAAACTAATACTTTAAAAGCACTCTGTTATGCTTCAAATAACAATGGTAGAAAATATATAAAAAATGATCAAGTGTTCAGTAATTTTTTAAAAATTACCATTTTATACAGAATGGAACTTTCCATCAAAATAAATCCAGTACCCTACATAGATATATGAGAATATTATTATAATTACATAAACAATAGGATGGGTTCGGGTTTGGGGCGGGTATGTGTATTCCCATCCCCGCCCCCATCCCAAGTCGGGTAGGGTTTTCCTCGTCCAGGTCGGAACTGGTTCAGGTTGGTACCAGCGGGTTTTGGTTTTATTGCCATGGCTACCAGCTATGGTCGAGCGATTAGGTAAACAAAATATGACATTGTCAGGGTCATTTTTCAATGCATAAACCATTAAAATATTACTCCCTCCGGTCCATAATATAATAAACAAATGAGTCCTTTTTTTGGTCCACGATATAAGAAATAAGCATCAATTTTCACACATATTGTGACACCCTAACTCAGGTCATCACATGGTTACCCGTTTGCGGAAATAAAACTTAATTTGCTGGTTACTCTCGGAAAATAATGTTTTCTCAACGTTCATCTTATTAAAATATGGTGATAAATTTTTTCTTTCTTTCTTTTAACCTCACAACCACAACAACATAATCAAATCACACTTAAATACATAATGTATATAAGTCATACAACTATACTGCCTCAAATGTCTTCACACCTAGATCATTATCAGATTTATTCTCCTAAACACCATATATCAAAATAGGACCTAAGCTGGTCGTAACTAACAGACACTACCGCCAACTGGAGCAAAGACAAAGATGCCTTGAACTAGACAGCCTTCTCCTTCTTGTAGAAATCCTACCCCTTGTACGTCTCTGATATGTGTTGTAAGGGTGAGACACCAATATATGGATTTAACAAAATAACTAAATGCTCGCACAAAAGAAGGCACATGTACAATTTCATGTAATAACAACATAAGCATCCATACTATAGCATACAATTTATCAATGGGTTTTACACCCCAAACATCAACATTGGAAAACTATGCATGAGCACTTCAATACATCATCTAACTGATAAGCCTCTGGCTCATCTAGTTTATAGCTAGTATGACCAGGGTTTTGTGAAAATTATATCGTATTTTCACCCAAATTAGATTAGATTGTCCTCAAGCAGGGTTTTGAGTCTCTAGAGTAGTTTTAAGTTAATTTAGCTAGTTTTAAGTCAAAATAATACACTTATGGTTATTTCATTATTTTCAGGTTAAGTAGAAGCTGAGAAAATAAAGAGCAGGGGATTCGCCCCGCGAAAGACACGCTCGCCACGCGACCCCGAAGCCTGACTGTTCCAAGAAATTGCTAAGTCTCTGGTTCACCTCGCGAATAAGGTCTCGCCCCGCGAGTCTTGCAACCCTGAAAAAGTCAGAGACGATCACGGCTTGCCCGTGTTGAAGGTCATGGCCGTGGCAGTTTTGAAGTTGAAGAGTCTCGCCTCGCGAGCATCCATTCGCCTCGCGAGTCTGGAAGTCAGAGAGCATCACGGTTAGGCCCTGATGGCCATAACGGGCGTAAGGAGAAAACTCTTCAGATCCTCGCCTCGCGAGCAAAACTTCGCCTCGCGAGAATGCCAAAGGTTGCTGACTGTTCATGAAATTCGCCTCGCGAATGTGTGCTCGCCTCGCGAGCTAGCTAATTTCAGAATTTGTATAAAAGGTTGTTCTGAACAATTTGTAGAGACTTTTGCTTCTCCATTTTTCTGTTTTACATTTTTCTCTGTGATTTCGTTTTTGCCATGGAGAACTAAGTTCCTAGGATTGATCTATTGTAATTGATTTCCATATACTTGAGGTTCTTATATTTTCCTGTTTTGTATGCTTTTCCCTCTTCAATGCCATACTTTGTATTTCTGTTTGCTTAATTCAGGAGTATACTGTATTGTATTGATTTATTTCTGGTGATATCATGTTCCTATAATTAATCGCATCTGCTTAACTTGCGTGTGTACATTTCGTGTTCGCTTAGTTCACGAAGGGCTTAACCCCGTTTGCTTAATTCGGGAATAGGGACATGTATCTGTAGTAGTGGTTTCGCTTGTAAATTGCTACTACAACCGGGAGGGGATAAGAATTTGCTTAGGGCTTGGAAATTGTATGAACCTATGATAGTGGGAAATCAAGAGCAATAGATTAATCTGTTTTTTACCATTCGATAACCTCCTTGAACTGCTTGTTTTCAATTGCTCTGTTTTTAATATTCTGTTTTCTTTGATTGCATCTCAAACCAAACCACCCCCCCCCCCCCCCCAAAACTTATTTTTGTGAAAGATAATATTCTCAGAGTCCTTGAGAGACGACATCCGAGTTGTCGCACTAAACTACAGTTTTAAACCCGCTCGTCCTTTTTGGCGCGTGCTGACAGTCACTGACCAAAAATTGGCGCCGTTGCCGGGGACTCTGAGTTGTTATTTTTCACAATTTGTTTTATTTTATTTTTCTTTTCTTTCTTTTATTTTCTGTTCTGTTTTGAATTGGTCTGGCTACTAGGTCTCATTGCCCTGAACTGTGTGATTTTGACCCGGAAATTGAAAGAACACTGCACACACTCCATAGGGAATTTCGAGCTAGCACTAGTAGTGATTCCAATTTTAAAACTGCTTTTGAAAACATGGGAGACCAAAGGACTTTGAGGCAGCTTGCTGCCCCTGATGTGAATTACAATGGTTTGTGCATTGCTTATCCTGGTGCTGACACCCCTTTTGAGTTAAAATATGGGCTAATCCATTTGTTGCCAAGATTTAATGGTCTTGCAGGTAAAGATCCACACAAGCACTTGAAGGAGTTCCAAGTTGTCTGCTCCACAACTTTGAGGCCAGAAGGAGTAACTGAGGATCATATCAAGTTGAAGGCTTTTCCATTCTCACTCCAGGGAGCTACAAAAGATTGGCTATTATACCTTACGCCGAATTCCATTACCACATGGAACGACTTGAAGAAGCTCTTCCTAGAGAAATATTTTCCTGCATCCAGAGCCGCTGCAATTAGGAAAGAAATCTGTGGAATAAGGCAAGGAAATGAGTCGCTAGCTGAGTATTGGGAGAGGTTCAAGCAGTTGACATCTAGTTGCCCCCAGCATCAAATTTCTGAACAGCTCCTCATCCAATATTTTTATGAAGGATTGCAGTCAATGGATAGGAATATTTTGGATGCTGCTAGTGGGGGAGCATTGGTTGACAAGACTCCATCTGCTGCCAAGCAACTCATTGAGAACATGTCATTAAATTCCCAGCAATTCACTACCAGAAGAAATTCTGTTGAGACTAGAGGTGTACATGAGATCCGCACTTCTTCTTCCAGCCATGACCATGATGATAGAATTGATAGGCTCACTTCCTTGGTAGAGAAATTGGTAATGGATAGGGTTCAGCCTGCGGTGTTGTGTGGCATGTGCAGTTCTCCTGAGCACCCATATGAGGCATGCCCCATTTTGCAAGGATGATCAATTACTGAATCACCTCAAGCCTTTGCAGTCCATCCGTATAATCAGGGCAATAACCAGAACAGATACAACATTCTAGATCTTTCAACAAATAGGTACCATCCCAGCTGGAGTAATCATCCTAATCTGCGGTATGGGAACTCATCCCAACAACCGATGGCACCTCAGAATCCTCCAGTGACCACTTCTGCACCGTCCGGACCTTCAGTTGATGATATGTGCAAGCAAATAACTTCACAATTGAATGCACAAATGACTACACTTTTCCAAAGAGCAAATGGGACAGTTCGGAGCACGATTCCAGGCCTCACAGGCACAATTTCAGCAGAGAACGGATGCGAGTATTCAGGCGTTACATACACAGATTGGACAGATGGCCACAGACATAAATAACATAAAGCAAGGTCAAAGAACAACCCAGCTGCCAGCACAGCCAGTGATAAATCCTAATGCCTCCAACCCTAATGTGAGTGCCGTATCTTTGAGGTCTGGAAAAGTTGTTGAGGCCACTTCTGGAAAGGATGAAGAAACTATGAAGGCTACTCCTGAGCCTACTATTGAGGTTACTCCTGAGCCTATGGTTGAAGTTGAAACTGAGAGAGTGTATAGACCACCCATTCCATTCCCACACAGATTACAGAAAAATTTGAAGAGGGGTGGTGAAGATAAGGAGAAGGAAATTCTTGATGTTTTAAGAAAGGTAGGTGTTAATATCCCTCTGTTGGATGTGATCAAGCAAGTGCCCAAGTATGCAAAATTTCTCAAGGACCTATGCACCAACAAGAGGAAGATGAAGAATAATGAGAGGGTTGATTTGGGAAGAAATGTCTCAGCGCTTATCCAGTCTAAGCCAGAAAGAGTTGTTGCTTTCACCCCTACTCAGGCACTGCCACAGAAGTGCAAGGATCCAGGCACCTTCACTATCCCATGCACTATTGGGGACAAGAAGTTTGAAAACTGCATGCTGGACTTGGGAGCATCTATCAATGTCATGCCTACCTCCATCTTTAACAAACTTGATCTTGGTCCTTTGAAGTATACAGGTATCACCATTCAGTTGGCCAACAGGACCAGTGCCCGCCCCATGGGAATGGTGGAAGATGTGCTAGTGCAAGTTGATGATCTGATCTTCCCAGCTGATTTCTACATCTTGGACATGGCAGGCGAGACACATTCCAGTAAATCACCAATCATCCTGGGCCGACCATTCATGAAGACAGCTAAGACTAACATTGATGTGGATGATGGGACCATGTCTATGAAGTTTGGGGATATAGTTGCAAAGTTTAACATATTTGATGCCATGAAACATCCAGTGGAAGAGCACTCTGTATTCCACATAGAGCTGATCTCTGAGACTATTGAGGACACCCATGAGAACTTGTTTTCTAATTTTCCACTTAATTCTGGCTGTGATGATATTTTTTCTTGTCTTGATTGTACTAACGCTAACCATTTTGTGGTTTGTGCTGAGATTGCTGCATGTTTAGCAGGTGATAAAATTGTCAGTGCAGTAGATGAAAAACATGAAGAAGATGAAGCAGCACCGGAGGCCCTCTCTACCTCTTTGGCCTTAGACTGCAAGGAATGGGATCCAGGTGACAGCTCCCGCTTACACTGCACTTGATCAGGGAGTACTCTTTTCCTTTCCCTCACTCTGATTGTATAATTCTGTTGTTCATTGGGGACAATGCATGTTTTAAGTGTGGGGGAGGGAACTAGTTGTAGTTTTTCTTTTCTTTGAATAAAGTTTTCTTTTCTTGGAATAAAGCTCCTGAATAATCTGAGAAGCTCAGGAGCATTTGTGTGTTAAGTTTTTAGTTGGCAAGTTTGCTAGATTTTGATTGATGTTGCACAGATTGCTTGCATGATTGATATGTGATGATTCCCCCTAGGCTGAAAAATTTTTTTGATTTTGAAAATATGATCCCCATGTGATTGAAAACTGAACTTTGGGATTTTGTTATGATGACATAATGTATGATAAGTTTGGGGTGATAGGGAGCACACACTAGGGATAGAATCTCTTTCAAACAATTTGCATGAATGTCCAGGTGAGGTTTTGAGCCTCCAACATGTTTTAAACTGTGTGAAAATCGCTTTCAAGTTGCACTTCCTTGGATTTGATTGAATCTCTTTTTGGTTTGCATGATTATATGTGTGTAGCAAATGATTTAGGCATTTTCTTTGTAAATAGCTACTTGGCCTGAATAAACCAATTCCTAATGCATGTTCCCTAGTTAGCCCTTTTGAGCCTATTAGCCTGTTAGTTCTTGATAACCTAATGTTATAAGCCCAAAAATCTGGAAAACCATGTTAGCCCGATCTTAGGATTAGGAGAGCATGTAATCTTAGAATGGGTGCAAGAAACTAAGTTTGGGGTGGCTACGAGGTGCAATATGTTGTTGGGATTGAGAAAAAAAAAAGAGAGAAAAAAAGTTGGAGCCAAAGGCTTGTGAAAGAAAAAGTGTACAAATGTTGAAGTTTTGCAGAAAAAAAAAAAGAAGAAAAAAAAAATAAAATAAAAAAAATAAAAAAAAATAAAAAAAATACAAAAATGCCAAAAAGAAATAAAAAGGCTGTAGCCACCCAGAAGTGTAAAGAAAAAAATAAAGAAAGGAACTTGAGTGAATTTCAAAGTGTTAATATAGTTCATGCTCTCTTAGTTCCTAAGGTTTTCAGCCTAGTTTCCTTTGTATATCCTACCCTTAGCCAGGCCCCCTTACAACCCATAAAAGACCTTTTGATGTTGCTTGCATGTTTTCTGTGGGAGCCATTTTGAGATGAAAAGCAAATTTTTGGGAAGTGTACTTGAAAAGTGAAACTGAGTGCAAGTTGTTAGCCTGACACAAACTGAGTGATTGAGTGAACAAATAATGCCCTTGTGAGGAAGGCAGTTGTTTGGATTTGGTGATCTCCCTCTTGTGTGTGACTTAGATTCCCTGCTTAGATTTCTGATTGTTTTCATGATGAAAATCTCAAATGTTTAGAATAAATGAATGTGGGGATTGCTCTGTTTGAAAAGGGGGAAACAATGAAGAAAAACTGTTTTTGATGTATTGCTTGAATTTGTGCAATGTTGATTGGATCTTTTAAGCTTGCCAGGTCTTGAGTCTTTTTGATTTTTGAGTCTTAGTTTGCTTGGGGACAAGCAAAGTTTAAGTTTGGGGTATTTTGATAAGCCTCTGGCTCATCTAGTTTATAGCTAGTATGACCAGGGTTTTGTGCAAATTATATCGTATTTTCACCCAAATTAGATTAGATTGTCCTCAAGCAGGGTTTTGAGTCTCTAGAGTAGTTTTAAGTTAATTTAGCTAGTTTTAAGTCAAAATAATACACTTATGGTTATTTCCTTATTTTCAGGTTAAGTAGAAGCTGAGAAAATAAAGAGCAGGGGATTCGCCCCGCGAAAGACACGCTCGCCACGCGACCCCGAAGCCTGACTGTTCCAAGAAATTGCTAAGTCTCTGGTTCGCCTCGCGAATAAGGTCTCGCCCCGCGAGTCTTGCAACCCTGAAAAAGTCAGAGACGATCACGGCTTGCCCGTGTTGAAGGTCATGGCCGTGGCAGTTTTGAAGTTGAAGAGTCTCGCCTCGCGAGCATCCATTCGCCTCGCGAGTCTGGAAGTCAGAGAGCATCACGGTTAGGCCCTGATGGCCATAACGGGCGTAAGGAGAAAACTCTTCAGATCCTCGCCTCGCGAGCAAAACTTCGCCTCGCGAGAATGCCAAAGGTTGCTGACTGTTCATGAAATTCGCCTCGCGAATGTGTGCTCGCCTCGCGAGCTAGCTAATTTCAGAATTTGTATAAAAGGCTGTTCTGAACAATTTGTAGAGACTTTTGCTTCTCCATTTTTCTGTTTTACATTTTTCTCTGTGATTTCGTTTTTGCCATGGAGAACTAAGTTCCTAGGATTGATCTATTGTAATTGATTTCCATATACTTGAGGTTCTTATATTTTCCTGTTTTGTATGCTTTTCCCTCTTCAATGCCATACTTTGTATTTCTGTTTGCTTAATTCAGGAGTATACTGTATTGTATTGATTTATTTCTGGTGATATCATGTTCCTATAATTAATCGCATCTGCTTAACTTGCGTGTGTACATTTCGTGTTCGCTTAGTTCACGAAGGGCTTAACCCCGTTTGCTTAATTCGGGAATAGGGACATGTATCTGTAGTAGTGGTTTCGCTTGTAAATTGCTACTACAACCGGGAGGGGATAAGAATTTGCTTAGGGCTTGGAAATTGTATGAACCTATGATAATGGGAAATCAAGAGCAATAGATTAATCTGTTTTTTACCATTCGATAACCTCCTTGAACTGCTTGTTTTCAATTGCTCTGTTTTTAATATTCTGTTTTCTTTGATTGCATCTCAAACCAAACCACCCCCCCCCCCCCCCCCAAAACTTATTTTTGTGAAAGATAATATTCTCAGAGTCCTTGAGAGACGACATCCGAGTTGTCGCACTAAACTACAGTTTTAAACCCGCTCGTCCTTTTTGGCGCGTGCGCGACAGCGCGACCACTAACTTTTTCCTAATCTCCGGAGATCCCACAACACCGCGTAAATGAGTTGATCAAGCTCAATAGCCAAATATATTAGGCACTTCGTGGCATGGAATATTTTATTCATCAAAGCACCATACATACTTCGTAGCCAAAATACCCTATCATCAAGGTATCCGACATAGGACATAGCATGAATACCCTATCATCAAGGCATCATACATAACTTCGTAGCCAAAATACCCTATCATCAAGGTATCCGACATAACTTCGTAGCCAAAATACCCTATCATCAAGGTATCCGACATAACTTCGTAGCCAAAATACCCTATCATCAAGGTATCCGACATAGGACATCGTGGGCACGTCTGCCAATGCATGCATATAAAATATTTTGTTCTCGTCATTTTCTTCGTGTGAAATCTTTCCTTTTCCAAAGCTCAAAATCTTACGACCAACGTAGTTTTCAATGTCTTAAAGTCTTTCATTAACAACACAGGACACGCAGTCCGAGTGCTTAGTCACGAAACCCTAAACCTTGCAATCAGTCTTAGGTTCGTGGTAATAGAAAACATCATAAATCTTTTACCGTCGTTTATTACGTCGTGAAGTAGACACACAGTCTACCTACTAGACACCAAGTCTATAACATCATAAGAACACTAGTACCCCGACGTCTCAGTTACTAAGTTCCATATCATCGTTTTACATCGTTTTTGTCTGTGAAACACAAATCCAAAATAGGATAACGTCATAAGAACACTAGTACCCCGACATCTCGGTTACTAAGTTCTATATCGTCGTTTACGTCGTTTTTCGTCTATGAAAACAAATCCAAAATAATATCTCCGCAACTTATCCAAGTTACCGGGAATACGTCATTGAGTAAACTCATTTACAGAAAATCTTTTCTACTTGCAATTCGTTTATAAAACGTCCAATCATCAAAAACTTTTTACTGAAACTTCAACTATAAAAATTAAATCAATTCAGATTAAACTTCTTCTCAAAACAAATACTGCTATTTTTAAACTTTCACCGTAAATAATTTCAAAACTTGCCATCATTTATCATTTTCCAAGAAAATATTTTTAAAGTCAAACTTTGACTTTTCATTTTATATTATTATTTTATTATTTTTATTTTTATAAAGTATTTTTGAATATTAATTTCACAAAATAACTTTTTTTAATATTTCGGAATTTCTTGCGTAAAAATTAGCAATACTAAAAAAATTTCACGGTTACGCTCTCACCGTGGCTCATAAATTTCTTTTACACTAATAAATCATTAAAATAATAATATTTCTCAAAACTCATTATTTTTACAAAATAATATTTTCCCCCACTATTATATTCCAACATTTCCCATAAAACGTTGAATATAATTTTCACAGCTTATTAAATCTTTAATCTGATTAATCGGTTATGCACTGACCACTGTCAGGCCTCTCAAACAACATTCAACAACACATTCAACAACATCACCATAATTATATCACCAGGCAAATCATGCATCATAGCAACATAATATACTACTGCAGATAATTAAATCAATTAAAAGCAGATTAATCACCGATGAACAGATAAACAACACAACGTAAGCCACATAAACAAATAATCACAACCACATATAAATCATATAAATCACACTACAAGCAAATAGTTATTGAGAAAATCCCTCAGATAAGCTCCCCTTACCTCTTGAAGACTCGAACTAACGGTTTCAAATAATCTCCCGATTTGATCCGGCTTCCTCCGTCGGCTTTAGGTCAAACCAACCCGAACGATTCCTTCATAACGAATTGCAACCAAAATAAATCAAATCAAACAAAACATACTTGACTCGTGGATGTTAAGGTTCGGCCTCAACAACTTTTCTAGGTTAGGAAAGTTAAAATTTTGTTAACTTAGGGATTTATGATCCATAAGTAACTTAAACATGATTAAGCACTTAAACCAAGATTATGAACCAAGAACATGGACTAAAACTCATCTAGTTCCAAGAACTAGGGTTTCGGCCAAGGGCTGAGTTTGGAGTTAGAAATATCTAAAATTTCTAAACTCTTGGATTTAATCAACATACAAAACCTAGAGTTGGATTAAAGTGTTACTAGACAACATTTGAATCAAAAATCCATCAAATATTCATAGCTAGGGTTTCGGCCTTAATGAAACAAATAGGTTAGGGTTTGATTGTTGATCTTATATATACTTAATTACAAGAACTATCAAGATATAATCATGAATCAAGACATGAAAATAAAACAAAACCTAAGAACACAAATTTGACCTAGGTTCGGCCATGACCAGAAATTAGGGAAAGAAATTTCTCATGATCTTATGCTTATAGATGATGGAAATAGAGATGATTATAAGATCATAGCAATTGGTTTCATGTCAAAAGGATTTTTCTAGAATTAGTTATGAATTTTTGAATCTAGTTCCATGAACTTTGAAGTAAATGAAGAACATGTTGATCTAAGCCATGAATCTACAAAAGTTGTGAAGAGAAAGGATTTAAATGACAAGATAAGAGGTTGTTACCTCTTGATGATCCAAGGAAAGCAAGATTTGGATGATGTTCTTCAAAGTTTTCTTATGGTGTTCTTAAGAAACTTGAAGAGAAAGATGAACATGATAAGGGTTTAGAACAGTTTTAGTATTTTGGGCATATCTCTCAACATACTTGTCCGTTTTGTATGATCTTTATGTCGTTGGAAAGAAGAGAGAAAGATGAACAACTTTCATGTTGAAAGTTTTCCGAGATTCAGAATATAAAATGGTCCGAATTGCTAGGCAGAATCTGACGAATTATGAACACTTTGGAGTTCTTATGGCAAAGCTTAGGTTTTCAAGAAGAAAAACATAGAAATGAAAGATGAAGAGATACTTAGTGAAGAAGGCAAGAGTGAGCCGTGGGTTTTGGATAGGTTTGGTCAAATTTTCCAATGGCATTTGCTTGTAATTGTCATAAAAAGACAAGGGCAAAATGGTCATTTCATAGCAAAAATTCACTTTGTCATAAATGCGCCATTATGACTCGGATAAGCTCGTCATAAATGCTCTTCAAGTCGGTCAAATCCATCATCTCTGCTACGTTGCCGACTCCGGGTCTTCATCTGGCGCAAGCTTTTCCTAGAGATATCTCGACGTATACGCCCGCAACAAATATAATATTTTAATTTTTTTACCAAAATTTTCAAAACTTCCAGTATCGTAATAAATACGATAAAACATTTTTCATCTCGTTCACGAATTAAAATTAGGTCTTCTGAGCAGTAAACTTTTACTGTCAGTGAAAACACAGAAAACGCAGACCGGTTTCTGTCTGAATTTTCAACCAAAAACTTCCCCGTAACCTTATGAAAATAAGTATATCAAGGAAATGACCTTGGTTTATCCAAAATCATTTTTTAAGTCTCGGATAAAAATATATATTTATATATTATTACCGATATTACAAAGCAACGAAAATCGGGGTGTTACACATATTAAATGCTAATTTCCAATATTATCCTTATTAATTACTATCATTAATTATAAGCCACCAAAATATTAATTAAAATTAGAAAGGGTGCTTTTGGAAATTTATATGAGTATTTGTAACACCCTAACTTGAGTCATTACATAGTTAACCTATTGCGGAAAATAAATTAAAATTATATTTGCTGGTTGCTTTCGGAAAATTTATTTATTTGAGGTCATAAAAACTTGGTTGTAAAAATTTTCTTCCGCGAATGACTCTAGAATACCTTAATACATACAATAAGTAGTAAAGTCATATTCTTAAAGGAGTCACCACAGCATACCGTTCTTATTTTCAAAAAGAGAAACTTAAAACAAAGATATTATTACGACATCACAGTTACCGACCTTTTCAACATAAAACCCAAAATTAAACTCCTAAGCTGGTCGCTCTACAAGACATTATTGGAAAGACCCCCGTGATCTTTTCCACGAACAAATACTTCTTCAAGCATCTAGAATCTAAGTCCGCTAGTGACTTAAAGAACTCCTCCGCTTCATCTGTATTAGTATCCCCATATACAACGGCAATTACCAGAAAAACCTGATATATTTGTAAGGGTGAGACACCAATATATGGATTTAACACAATAACCGCATGAGCGACAAGAAGGAAAACATATACACATATACATTACCATAAATAAACAGGTAGTCTATCACTGGGTTTCATACCCGATCACAATCTTTTGGAAAAATGCATGAACACTTCAATATTCAGGCTCTAATTTAATACCTAGTCTCCGGAGACCCCAACGTCGTGTAAATGAGTTGATCAAGCTCGATGGCCAAATGAATATGTCGAGACATGCATGACTAACAATACGTCGAGACATGAATACCATTAAGATACCATGATTAACAATACGTCAAGACATGAATATCATTAAGATAACATGATTAACAGTGCGTCGAGACATGAATATCATTAAGATACCATGATTAACAATACGAGACATGAATATCATTAAGATAACATGATTAACAATACGAGACATGAATATCATTAAGATAACATGATTAACAGTGCGTCGAGACATGAATATCATTAAGATACCATGATTAACAATACATCGAAACATGAATATCATTAATATAACATGATTAACAGTGCGTCGAGACATGAATATCATTAAGATACCATGATTAACAGTGCGTCGAGACATGAATATTAACAATGCGTCGAGACATGAATATCATTAAGATACCATGATTAACAAATAAACCGTGGAGTAAAACTTGTTTAAAAAAAACCTTTCTGTTGTAACTCGTTTATAAAACGTCAAACCATATTGAAATTCATTTTCTTTTGGAAACCCTTTTCCTGAAATAACGTCCAATCTTCGTAAAATCATTTCTACTATAAATTCCTTTATCAAATCACTAAGAAACTCATTTTCTTTCAAAAATCTATATTTGGAACCTTAGTTCCAAGAAACATCGTTTAAAGCTAAATTGTTGTTAAAACAATTACTATCGTTTTCAAAAATGGTTTCCGTAATATTTGTGGAATTATTTGTCGTTTAACATTTTAAAAACATTTTAAATCAAAACTTGATCTTTTCTACTTAAATAATTTTCTAGAATCATAATTAACTTATTTTCAAAATTTAATTTCATAAAATAACTTTTTATAATATTACAGAATTTCTTACGTAAAAATCAGCAGTACAAAAATAATTTCACGGTTTCGCTCTCACTGTGACTCACAATTCACTCTTACAACGATAAATCATTAAAATAATGATATTTTCCAAAATTCCTTATTTTTTCCAAATAAAAATTTCCATTAATATTATGTTCCAATATTTTATCGTTAAAACATTGAATATAGTTTATAAAGCTTCTTAAAGCTTTTATCCAATTAATTTAATTGGGCACTGACCACTGTCAGGCTTCTCAAACAACAATCAACAACAATATCACAAATATTCCCAGGCAGATCATGCATCACAATAATTATAATATAATTGCAGATAAATAATTTAAATACAAATCAACCATCACAGGTAAAAATAACATAACTTAAACAACTTGAACCAAATTAAACAAGCACCACAACCACAGATAAATAATACAGACCACACACTAATCACATACAGTTATTGGGAAAAATCCTTCAAGTAAGCTCCCCTTACCTCTCGAAGCTCCTCAGTGAAATTAAAAGAACTCTGTCGATTGTCGGAAACCCTCGTACGTCGTAAAATAATTAACCTCTTGAAGATCAAAAACAATTGAAGATCCAAGGACTTGCTTCACAAAATCAAGCTATGTAACTTAGGAGTTTTAATGGAAAATGGCAAAGTTGATGAAGAAGATGGAGATGGTCTTTTATAGAAGTGAAATGGGCTCACTTGGGAGGGTTTGGTCATGGTTTTCAAGGGCATAAGGCTCCAAACATAAATTTTTAGGGTCAAAGGAGTAATCTTACAAATTTTGTGATAAAATCCAACATTAAGGATAAAATGGTAATTTCCAAAAAAAACCATCATGACAAACATGTGGTCAGGAGTGGTTGGTGATGTGGCTGATTTGTGTCCACAAATTTTGGGGACAAACTTGGCATTTCAATGAAGATTCAAGGGTAAAATCATCCAAGGGTAAGATAGTCTTTATATTATTTTAAAGAAATATCTAGATTTTTATTTAATAGCAATCATGACATGAGTGAGTCATTCATATGACTCACCATCCTAGGTGGCAAGAGGTCTCAGCATCCGACGTCAGATTTTGTCTCTGCACGTCCGTTCTCGACTCCGTCGATTACGCGACTTAGGGTTTTACGCCCGAATCAAGTATAATAACTTATTTATTTTGAAAATTTTCAAAATAACCTTTATTGTTGGAAATGAGATATAAAATATTTTCATTTCATTCTCGGGTCAAAATTAGGTTTTCTCATCATTAAAATCTTATTGTCAGCGAAAACGCAGATAGGGTTCAACTGAATTTTCAACCAAAAATTTCACCATATACTTATAAAAATAAGTATGAAATGAATATGACTTTGGTTTTCCCAAAATCATTTTCTAAGTTTCCGATAAAAATATAAACATTTATTTATATTGATACCGATCTTAGTAAGCGAAAAAATTGGGGTGTTACAATACTACCCCACTAAAAAGAATTTCGTCCTCGAAATTCGGGACTCAAAACTGGACAGGATTTCCTCAATCCCAAGGTCTTACTTTCACAAGAAGGTAAGTAATCATAAAAGAACTTTATTAATCCGAAAAGAACACAGGAATGTCCAATATGCAAAAAGATTCTTTAATAGGTTCAAGGTTGTAAAACTGCATAGCTAATACATATTTACAACCAGAACTCTAATAAGGTTCCTTCTTTCACGAGAACACCTAGTGGATTAGGAACTCACAAAACGACTAGTTCCCACTCTGAAGAGAATTTATTATTTGAACAAGGAATTTATCAAACAACGATTTAAAAATAACAACAGTCCGATTAAAATTCAGACTGAATCACTCTTACCAAAAGTAAAAGTTACTAAACTAAGTCTCATCAAGAAAATTCTTTCATCACGAAAGTATCCATCCCGAACAATAATATCATAGTTCACAAAATAAAATTCCATAAAAATTGATTCAACAATTGTAGTTTGAAAACAATTCACAATTGTTGGGAAAGAAATGATCTGATCCCAAAAATCTAGACTGATCACATCAATCAAAACAAAAAGGATTGGAATGAATTTCCTTCAAGAAACCTTTATTCTCATAAATTCATGGATACTATATATCACTGACGTCAACTGAAAAGACATACAACACAAAAGACTTTAGAGAGCCAAATACTCAAGAGTACCTACCCATGATCCTATTTAGATCTTATTACAAACTTAACATGTACTAGTCATAGCCTGAACAGCCTGGTTCATTTGTTCAATCACATCTTCATTGCTGACATACTCACGAGCACCATCATGATCACATCCAAGTCCTTGTCCAATTCCTGATTCCATAACTGAACTATAAAACCACCACAGTCAGTCCACAACCAGAAACTGAAGTGTATTCTCATGTGTCTAAAACACATTACTTCTAAGAAGTAATTAGGTCAATATACCATCTATTGTTCATAAATTCTTACAAGGTCCCGACTAACTCAAAACTTATCAGAATCACACATTGTTTCGACAAAGAAACAATTCAAACAAGATCCTACCAAAGATCACACAACAAAAACATAACAGGCCTATTCCCCAAGGTTCCCGAAAGACTCGACCAGCTCTGATACCACTATTGTAACACCCTAACTTGGGTCATTACATGCTTAACCAATTGCGGAAAATAAATTAAAATTATATTTGCTGGTTGCTTTTGGAAAATTTATTTATTTGAGGTCATAAAAACTCGGGTGTAAAAATTTTCTTCCGCAAATGACTCTAGAATACCTTAATACATACAATAAGTAGTAAAGTCATATTCTTAAAGGATTCACCACAGCATACCGTTCTTATTTTCAAAAAGAGAAACTTAAAACAAAGATATTATTACGACATCACAGTTACCGACCTTTTCAACATAAAACCCAAAATTAAACTCCTAAGCTGGTCGCTCTACAAGACATTATTGGAAAGACCCCCGTGATCTTTTCTACGAACAAATACTTCTTCAAACATCTAGAATCTAAGTCCGCGAGCGACTTAAAGAACTCCTTCGCTTCATCTGTGCTAGTATCCCCAGATACAATGGCAATTACCAGAAAAACCTGATATATTTGTAAGGGTGAGACACCAATATATGGATTTAACACAATAACCGCATGAGCGACAAGTGTAACACCCTGTTTTTCCTATATTTTCTGTAGCAATAAATACATATTTAAATATGTTTACTTTAGATTAAACTCAGAGGATGATTTTAATTAAACTAAAATCATTTACTTGTGTTGTTATATCATATGAAGTCACGGTAAAATTTTCGGTTGAAAATTCAGACGGAAGTCGGTCTGCGTTTTTACTGCCGGTACAAGTTTACTGTACAGAAAACCTAATATGGACCCGTGAACGAAACAATTAGTGTTTTTATTATGTTTCCTTCAACCTTGGTTATTTTTAAAATTGTCTTGCAAAAAAATAAAATAAAATATTTTATTCAAGCGAAACGTATGAAGAATTACGATCAGAAATGCAACCGGGTACCAAATAGAGCATATTATGGACAATAAAAGAAGCAGGGAGACATGATGGAAAGGGCTATGACACACTCTAAAAGTACCATCATCACATTTTTCAAATTATAATACTATTCTAATCCAAAAGTCTTTTCTCTCTCTTCTTCCATCCAATCAAGCATTAAACCATCAAGCTTGCTCAACAAGCTCTCCCCCTCACACCCTTAGTCGTGAACTCCCCTCCCTCTCCCTATATATACCCCTTCCATTTTCACTTCAGCATCTTCCTCTTTCAACCTCCATTAAAGTTCATCTTCTCCCTTTCTTCTTAAAGTTCAAGTTCTTAAAGCTTTAGTTTGTATTCATCTTTTCTACTTAAGTTCGTCATTAAAGTTCTTTCTTATACTAAGGGTAATGCTCTCATATAAATCTTTTTGCAGGTTTCATATTTTATTTCTTAGTTTATTTTATATGTTCTTTATATGCTTTAAACTTCTAAAATCTCTCTAAAATGGTAGAAAACTCCTTTTGAGTTGAAACCACTTTCTATAGTCTTGTATTAACTTATATTCTCACATACTAAGAGGTTGTGTAAAACAAAAATCTCTATCCATCTCTTCCAATGAAGGACGAATGCTTGTATTTGTGACCTAGGAAGTTTTTGTTTCAACTTTTGGAATATGATCATGTGTTTGAGTTTCTAACTATCCCTTGATCTTGAATATATAAATCTTGGAAGTTTTGATAGCTTGTTCCTATGATGGCCGAAAAATATGAATAAGTAGGCCTAGGATACTATGTTTCAACTTTCCAAGTATTGATCATGGATTTAGAACTCTTTATAACTTGTTTATTTCATGTTATTAAAGCTAGTATGTGTTACTTTCATATTTCCAAGATGATCATGGACTTGAGCTCCATAAGATATTTGGATGCTAAGTCTAAGAGATTGGAAAGTTTAAGGATTTATAACTTGTTTATTTTATGTTGTTAAAGCTAGTATGTGTTACTTTCATATTTCCAAGATGATCATGGACTTGAGCTCCATAAGATTGGTTTTGAGCTCCTTAACACATATGGATGCTAAACCTAAGAGATTGGAAAGTTTAGTGAATGCTATCCTATTTTACTAGCCTTGGCCGAATGCCCTATGTTTTTAACTTAGTGGAATTTTAATTCAACTTTGTTAAAAGATCATTGTTTATGAACTCCTAACACTTAAAGATCATAAATCCATGAGCTGTATAATTTTTGGGAATCTCTAACCCTAAGAACTAGTCTTGGCCGAACCTATACCGTGTGGTTTAGTGTTCTTGTTTTGAATTTTAACTTGTGATTTTGTGTTCATAACCTTAGACTTCCATCGTGGAGGAAACGAGAACTTTTGTGACTTACCTCGCCGAGCATCTAACCTTCTTACCTTCAAAGAAAGTAAGAGGGGATTGCCTAGGGATATTCAATGACTATATGCATGTGTGTATGTGTTTACTTGAATGATTTGAATATTATTATGATGTGGAGCAAACACTTGAATGACTTGTTTACTTGAACTATTGTGATTATTACTTGAAGTTGATTATTACTTGCCTTAAAGTATTGTGAGTTGTATATATGTGATGAACTGTCATTAACTGTGATATTATTATTGAGGATATTACTGTTGATTGAAGTTTGAGAAGCCGGACTTGAGTCATGCACAATGATTATAAGGATTAAAAGCCTTAATAAACCTTGAATAGAACTTTGAAAGTAATGGTTTCATTTATGAAAGTTCCTTGTTTAAAACGCTTACTTCAAGAAAATGAGATTCTTATTTTGAAAAGAAACGTTGAAGTGTTTTTTTAAGAAAATAGAAACTACCTTTTAATGATCCAAAGATGGTACGAGAGAAAACCTTTTTCGAATTATGTATTTTATGAAGGAAAAACCCCTTTGAAAATATTTGACCTTTGATGAGTGTGATTTCACCTCATTCTCCATGTACATTTCTGCATGCATTCGCATATAGTTAGGCCATTTTAGTTGGATTTTGCTTAGTTTTTCCTTTGGAGCGGATAAGGTGGTCTTGTGTGTTGTTTTGCAGGAATTCATGTTTAAATGCCCAATAATTGGCCATGAGGAAGCTTAGATGAGTGGAAGCCTGAAAAGAGAAGAAAAAGAGGCCAAAAGTTAGAAGCTATCACGGCCTGGCCGTGATGGCTATCACGGCCGTGATCTCCCAGCTGTGCCAGACCTCCAAAAGTCAGAATCGATCACGGCCTAGCCGTGATGTACATCACGGCCGTGACCCAAAACCACCACAAGTCAGAATCCATCACGGCTTGGCCGTGATGGAGATCACGGGCATGAAAAAGATGGCTCGCGACGCGAAGGAAGGCTCGCCACGCGAGAGCCTGGATTTTGCCAGAACTGCAAGAGACAGAATCCGTCACGGCCTAGCCGTGATGGCTGTCACAGCCGTGACGGGTCACGAGTTATAAAAGAACCTCTGGGCAGAACAGAAGAGGCATCCAGAAAAACCTAAAAACAGACCCTCTGCTGCTATGGCTGCTGTGCAACCTTCCATGGAGCCCCTTCCCTTGTTCATCTCTGTATTTCTTTCTTTGATTCTATCTTTAATTATGCGTAGCTAAACTTCCCTTTGTTGGGGTTAGATGATTGCTCTTCTGAACTTGATTGTAACATGACTTGATTGTAATGCAGTTTCCTTTTTCTTTATGAGTATTTGATTCCATGCTTAATGCTTTCTTAGGCTTGATCATACTAGGAATGATTAGTTGCTTTGATAGACAACTGAAAGGTTGATGTTAAGGCATGCTCATGAATCAAATGCCAAGTAGTTCATGATCCTAGACATAGGTCTTGAGGTGCTTGCAATCCTATGAATCTTGACTCTTAATGCAATTTCTCATATTATTCCACCTAAGACATTAGGGTTTAATTTGGGATTTTAGGCTCATTCCACCTAAGACATTAGGGCTTGAGTATTTGAGAAGATTTGGTTGTCATAATTGAATTAGGAACTGTGTTACTTATCATTTCATAGCAATCAAGGGAGGATTAGCTTAGTCTAACCCTAACAATTCTATCCATTTGTTGTTCATATTTTTGTCTGCCTATTAACTGTTTGATAAAATTCCTAAAAGAACAAAAACATTTTATTCTTATTTGTTTTGTTAGATGATAGAGCTACCTTCATTCCAAACAAGATTCGCCTAGATAGTAGTTCAATTTGTGAAGTGGTAATTGACAAACGATCCCTGAGGACGATTTCCGGTTCTTACCGTTTTATTACTTGCAACGACCCGGTACACTTGCCGAGTCCGTGTTAAGTTTTTGGCGCCGTTGCCGGGGATCGGTGTGCCAATATCACGAGTACCAAAGGGGACTCCTAATTTAGGCATTTTTACTGTTTTCCTATTGTTGTTTTTCTTTCTTGTTTTCTGTTTCTCTACTGTATTTTTCTGTTTGTGCTGTTTTTCTGTTTTTTTTCTGTTCTTTTTCTGCGCTACTCTGTTTGTTCCTTGTATGCGAGGTACAATCGACCCAGGTGAACTTCAATTCGACCCTGAGATCGAGAGACTTTGTAGAAGGAATAGGAAGGAAGCCAAGGCAAGACAGAACAGAGAAGGAACATCCTCTACAGTGCAAGAACCACAAGTTGAATTAACAACTGTCACCATGGCAGAAGATAATGCACCAAGAAGGACAATGGGGGACTATACTTCCCCTAAAGTCGATAGATGTGGAACTCCAATTGTGAGACCGGCAGTGGCTTGCAATAATTTTGAAATCAAGGCGTCACTTCTCAATCTTGTGCAGCAAAATCAGTTTGGAGGTTTGGAGAGTGAAGACCCTCATGCTCACATTGGTACTTTCATTGAGTTGTGTGACACCATCAAGTTAAATGGAGCTTCCGATGAGGCAATTCGTTTAAGGCTTTTCCCTTTCTCTTTGAGGGATAGAGCTAAGTCATGGCTTCAATCTCATCCTCATGGAAGTATCATCACTTGGAATGATTTGGTGAGCAAGTTCTTGTCTCGATTCTTCCCTCCGTCAAGAATGATCAAGCTGAGATCAGAGATTAATGCCTTTGCACAGAGGGATGGTGAGTCACTTTATGAAGCCTGGGAGAGGTTCAAGTCTTTACTCACAGCTTGTCCAAATCATGAATTAGAGACATGGCAGCAGGTTGCAACATTTGTTAATGGGCTCAACCGAAATTCAAGAAGTATGATTGAAGCAGCTGCAGGAGGGACATTGAGTCAGAAGACACCGGATGAAGCAAAGGACTTGATTGAGAACATGGCTAACAATGATTATCAAATGCCTAGTTCTCGATCATTGGTAAAGAGGGGAGTTTTGGAGCTAGATGAAATTGGCGCTCTCAAGGCACAAATGGCTATTCTGACCAAGCAATTGGGGTCCGTTCAACTGCAGAATTCTCAACTACAAGCTGTCCAAGTTCAACCTACTTCAGTATGTGATTTCTGTGGAGGTAACCATGCAAATGGAAATTGTGAGATTAATGTGGTTGGAAGTTCTGGGCAAGAAGAGGTAAATTATATGGGCAACCAAGGGCCTAGAAATGATCCTTTCTCTAACACCTACAACCCGGGGTGGCGTAGCCATCCTAACTTCGGTTGGAGACAAGGGCAAGGTTCGAGTTCTCAAGCAAAGCCTCCTCAAGAGAGTTCAATCAAATTGGAGAACATTCTAGGCCAGTTCATGCAAGCGACTCAAGAGAATATGAAGAATCAAAATGCATCTATCAAGAATCTTGAGCACCAGATAGGACAATTGGCAAAACAAATGGCGGAAAGACCACAAGGACAATTGCCCGGAGATACAGAGAAGAATCCGAAGGAAGATTGCAAGGCCATTATTACAAGAAGTGGGAGACTGTTAAATCCACAAGAAAAGGAGAGAGAAGAAAAGACAAGTGATGAGGGAGTTGACAAGGTGAATGTTGAAGAGGAAATCAATGAGGAACCAGTGACTTCTCAAATAACTACCTCTATAGAAGCTGAAAAACCACAGAGGGAGAAATTGGTTGATGAAGAATTTTCAAAAAAGAAGACTAGAAGACAAATTCTGGAAGAGGTTGATAATCCTAAAGAGCTGCCCCCATATTTCAAAATCCCGTACCCCCAACGGTTGAAGAAGGAGGCAAAAGATCAACAGTTTTCTAAATTCCTGGATGTATTTAAAAAGCTACAAATCAACATCCCTTTTACCGAGGCTCTTCAACAGATGCCTTCCTACGCCAAATTCATGAAAGAGATTCTTACAAACAAGAGGAGGTGGAAGGAGGAGACGGTTATGCTTACTGAAGAGTGCAATGCTCTACTTCAAAGGAAGCTACCAGTAAAGATGAAGGACCCGGGTAGCTTCACTATCCCATGCACTATTGGTCATCTGAACATCGGGAGAGCATTGTGCGATCTAGGCGCAAGTATCAACCTTATGCCGCTCTCCATGTTGAAGAAGCTAGGAATTGGTGAGGTAAAACCAACAGGGATTTCTCTTCAACTGGCTGATCGCTCCATTACATATCCCTATGGTGTAGTGGAGGATTTGTTGGTGAAGGTAGATAAATTCATCTTTCCAGCAGATTTTGTGGTGTTGGACATAGCTGAAGATGGTGAGACTCCACTGATACTTGGAAGACCATTCCTAGCAACAGGTAGAGCCTTGATCGATGTCAATCAAGGGGAATTGGTGCTTCGAGTTCAAGACGAAAAGGTCACCTTTAATGTGTTTGACGCAATGAGGCACCCAAGCGACAAGGACACATCCATGAGTGTGGACCTCATTGATTCATTATCTGACAAGAGTGTGCACCAAAAGTTTGAAGATTCATTGGAAGCAGCTCTAATGGTGGAGGATGAATAAGAAGAGGTATGTGCAGAAGAAGTTGATTTCATGATTAAATCACTGGAAGCTTGTCTGGTTGTGAATAATTATGAAGACAAAGTGGTGGAAGATGTGCGGATTGAAGACAAGGGTGAACCACCGGTGCCAGAGCTGAAAGAACTTCCATCCCATCTCCGTTATGCTTTCCTTGGGATGAAATCTTCATTCCCAGTGATCATTAGCAGTGGATTGAATTCCTTGGAGGAAGAGAAGCTGTTGAGGGTGCTTATGGAGCACAAATCTGCAATTGGGTGGTCTATATCCGACTTGAAGGGGATAAGTCCCTCATTCTGTATGCACAAGATCCTCTTGGAGGAAAATTTCAAGCCGGTTAGACAACCCCAAAGAAGACTCAACCCGAATATGAAAGAAGTTGTGCGGAAGGAGGTTGTTAAGCTGTTGGATGCGGGAATAATCTATCCAATCTCCGATAGTCCATGGGTGAGTCTGGTCCAAGTTGTTCCCAAGAAAGGGGGGATGACGGTGGTGGCAAATGATAAAAATGAGCTCATCCCCTCAAGGACCGTTTCTGGATGGAGGGTGTGCATTGATTCTGAGAAGACTGAATGAAGCCACCAGAAAAGATCACTTTCCATTGCCCTTCATTGATCAGATGTTAGAGAGGTTAGCGGGTCATGCTTTTTATTGCTTCCTGGATGGATACTCAGGGTATAACCAGATTGTGGTTGACCCTCAGGACCAAGAGAAGACCGCTTTCACTTGCCCATATGGCATCTATGCATACCGGAGGATGCCATTCGGGTTGTGTAATGCACCCGCTACTTTTCAAAGGTGCATGCTTTCTATCTTCTCTGACATGACTGAAAAATTCATAGAGGTATTTATGGATGATTTTTCTGTGTTTGGTGATTCTTTCGATAATTGCCTGAATAATCTTGCATGTGTTCTAAAAAGATGCCAAGAAACTAACCTTGTTTTAAATTGGGAAAAATGCCATTTCATGGTTAGGGAAGGTATAGTTCTTGGTCATAAAATTTCATCACGGGGGATGGAAGTTGATAAAGCAAAAATTGAAGTGATTGAAAAACTTCCCCCTCCCATAAATGTGAAAGGTGTTAGAAGCTTCCTAGGGCATGCGGGTTTCTATAGGAGGTTTATAAAAGATTTTTCAAAAATTGTGAAACCCTTATGCAAGCTTTTGGTAGCTGATACTCCTTTTATATTTGATGATGAGTGCATGCATGCTTTCCAACTTTTGAAAGAAAAACTCACCACCGCACCGGTCGTTGCACCTCCAGATTGGAGTTTACCATTTGAGTTAATGTGTGATGCAAGTGACTATGCGGTGGGAGCCATTTTGGGACAAAGAAAAAATAAAGTGTTGCATGTCATTTACTATGCCAGTCGTGTGCTTAATGATGCTCAATTGAATTATACCACGACTGAAAAAGAATTGCTTGCTGTGGTATTTGCATTTGATAAGTTTAGATCCTACTTGATTGGCTCTAAAACTACTGTCTACACTGATCATTCTGCTTTGAAGTATCTTATGACTAAACAGGATGCCAAGCCAAGGCTCATTAGGTGGATACTACTGCTCCAAGAGTTTGATTTGGAAATAAAGGACAAGAAAGGAGTGGAGAATGTGGTAGCCGATCATTTGTCTAGGCTTCCACAAGCAGATGCTCAAGCAGAAGCTGAGTTGCCAATTCAAGAGGAATTCCCAGATGAACAGTTGTTTATGGTGCAGTTGGCACCTTGGTTTGCGGACATTGCAAATTACAAAGCCGCCAACAAGATTCCGAAGGACTTCGATGCACAACAAAGGAAGAAGCTCATCCATGATGCCAAGTACTATGTATGGGATGAGCCTTACCTTTTCAAGAGAGGTTCGGATGGAATTCTGAGGAGATGCATTCCGGAAGAAGAGATTGAGGGGGTACTAACTCATTGCCACAACTCACCCTATGGAGGACACTTTGGTGGTGAGAGAACCGCCATGAAGATCTTGCAAAGCGGGTTATTTTGGCCCACTATTTTCAAGGACTCCAGAGCTTGGGTGATGAAGTGTGATAAATCTCAGAGAACAGGGAGCATATCCAAGAGAAATGAGATGCCATTGAAGGGTATACTAGAGGTGGAGCTCTTTGATGTGTGGGGGATCGACTTCATGGGTCCTTTCCCATCATCTTACAACAACAAGTACATTCTGGTGGCAGTTGATTATGTGAGAAAATGGGTAGAAGTTGTCCCAACTCTGAAGGATGATGCAAAAACTGTGATCAGTTTTGTGAGGAAGAATATCTTTACCCGATTTGGGACCCCTAGAGCCATCATTAGTGATGGGGGTACTCACTTTTGAAACAAGGAGTTCAATGCAGTGCTTGCCAAGTTTGGGGTGAACCATAAAGTTGCCACACCATACCATCCCCAAACCAGTGGGCAAGTGGAGTTGTCCAATCGGGAATTGAAGAGGATTTTGGAGAAAACTGTGAACAATGCTAGGAAGGATTGGGCAAAGAAACTGGATGATGCACTTTGGGCCTATCGGACTGCATATAAAACACCTATTGGTATGTCACCTTACCAATTAGTGTTTGGAAAATCATGCCACCTTCCGGTAGAGCTCCAACATCGTGCTTTTTGGGCAGTGAAGGCCCTAAACTTTGATACAAGGCTGGCCATGGACAAGAGGATGCTTCAATTGAATGAGTTGGATGAATTCCGACTCTTGGCTTATGAGAGTGCCAGGATCTACAAGGAAAGAACAAAATTCTGGCATGACAAGTACATACTTCCCAAGCAATTTAAAGAAGGACAGTCAGTTTTGCTGTTTAACTCAAGACTCAAGCTCTTTCCGGACAAATTGAGATCAAGATGGTCAGGCCCATTCTATGTCAAGTCAGTTTCTCCATTTGGTTCAGTTGAATTGAAAGATCCATCATCTGGAGATACTTTCACTGTTAATGGACAAAGGTTCAAGCACTACCTTGGAGGAGACTTTGATCGTCAGGCAGTCTCCGTCCCTCTTGAGGCACCATCTTAGAAATCATCCGTCAAGCTAGTGACGTTAAAGAAGCGCTTATTGGGAGGCAACCCAAGTTTTCTTTTCCTTTACTCCTTTGTTTTTGATTTTTCCTCTTGAATAATTTGATAAGCTCAAGAGGTTTGTTAATAGTTTTGTTAAGTGCTTTCAGATTTTGAAGGAAGGAGGAGAAAAAGGGCAGGGGGAAACAAAGCCAGAAAGCATTTGAACCAACACCCACTACCACCTTGGTGAGTTGTTCCAGTTTTGTCCCCTCTCTAACTTAATTATTTACATTGAGGACAATGTAAGTTTTTAAGCTTGGGGTAGGGGTAATTTTGTGTAATTTTTTTTATTTCTTGCATTTTGCATTCATATTGGTTTAGTTTTGCATGATCACATGATTCGATTACCCCTGCTTAGATTGAGCTTATGATTGTGAGAACTGAGTGCCAATTTATCTGTGATAGTGAATTTTTGAACCCTGATTTTTCTATTCTTGTGATATGGCTTCAAATAAATAATCTTGAGATGGTTTTGGATAGTTGATGATTAGCATGTGTTTCTATAGACTTGTGTTCCTCACTGATTTTTGAACTGCTAAATGTGAGCTTTTGAGCCATTAAGGGGTACTCACTAAATCTGCCCCGTTCTTTGTGTTAGAGTGTTTTTCCTCTTGGATTGTATTTCTCTAGAACTTGACTTGAAACCATTTTGAAGCTTAAAAATTTTTGAAAACATTTTTGAAAATGATTGAGGCAGTAGGTATTTTTCTGGCCTTCTGAGCTTTGAATGATGAAATGCTACCCCTTAGTTGCCCAATTTTGAGCCTGAATGAATAAAATGCTTTTCTTGGTACCCTGAAATGTTTTGATCAATATGCTTGCTAAGGAACCTTCTAAAGTATAACAAAAGGGTAAAAAGGTAGTTGAAAAAAGTTTGGGATGAAAGAATCAAAAAAAAAAAAAAAGAAGTTTCTCTTGAGTTGAAAAATCTCCCCTTCTCCAAATAAAAGAAAAAGAAAAGAAAAAAAAAAGGAAAATATATAGAGAAGGGGATGACAAAAAGAAAAGTGAAAAATAAAAAGAAAAGGAAAGAAAAGAAAGGTGGAAAGTGAACTGAAACCCAAAAGGTATTTTAGAAGGTCATGTTTGCAATGCTTGATGTTTATGTAGCCTTTTGAAATGTCCTTTTCTTGTTATCCCCACCTAACGATTAATCCCATGGCCACATTACAACCCAAAGTAAAGACCTCTTGATTCTTAGGTGTTTTCATTAATAAAGTAGAGATTTGGTTGATAGTCAAGCTTATGGTAGGATTCATTCCTTGAGGAAAATTGAGCGAATTGTCATATATACTTGAACACTTGAGTGAGGTGTGAAAGAGAGCTAAGCAAATGAATAAGCTTGGGGTGACCTTCAAGTGAGCAAAAGAGTGCCCGAATCAGTGAGAATATGAGTCTAGGAAACCTAAGCCTCTAATTGGACTTGAATTGATTGTCTCTTGCTGAATTATTTGAATGCCTGTTACTTGGATCATTTTACTCGGGTTCTTAGTTCACTATCATTGCTCTGGTTATTTTCATCTTCTGGCCTTGGTTTTTGCTTGAGGACAAGCAAAGTCTTAAGCTTGGGGTGATTTGATGAGTGTGATTTCACCTCATTCTCCATGTACATTTCTGCATGCATTCGTATATAGTTAGGCCATTTTAGTTGGATTTTGCTTAGTTTTTCCTTTGGAGCGGATAAGGTGGTCTTGTGTGTTGTTTTGCAGGAATTCATGTTTAAATGCCCAAGAATTGGCCATGAGGAAGCTTAGATGATTGGAAGCCTGAAAAGAGAAGAAAAAGAGGCCAAAAGTCAGAAGCTGTCACGGCCTGGCCGTGATGGCTATCACGGCCGTGATCTCCCAGCTGTGCCAGACCTCCAAAAGTCAGAATCGATCACGGCCTAGCCGTGATGTACATCACGGCCGTGACCCAAAACCACCACAAGTCAGAATCCATCACGACTTGGCCGTGATGGAGATCACGGGCATGAAAAAGATGGCTCGCGACGCGAAGGAAGGCTCGCCACGCGAGAGCCTGGATTTTGCCAGAACTGCAAGAGACAGAATCCGTCACGGCCTGGCCGTGATGGCTGTCACGGCCGTGACGGGTCACGAGTTATAAAAGAACCTCTGGGCAGAACAGAAGAGGCATCCAGAAAAACCTAAAAACAGACCCTCTGCTGCTGTGGCTGCTGTGCAACCTTCCATGGAGCCCCTTCCCTTGTTCATCTCTGTATTTCTTTCTTTGATTCTATCTTTAATTATGTGTAGCTAAACTTCCCTTTGTTGGGGTTAGATGATTGCTCTTCTGAACTTGATTGTAACATGACTTGATTGTAATGCAGTTTCCTTTTTCTTTATGAGTATTTGATTCCATGCTTAATGCTTTCTTAGGCTTGATCATCCTAGGAATGATTAGTTGCTTTGATAGACAACTGAAAGGTTGATGTTAAGGCATGCTCATGAATCAAATGCCAAGTAGTTCATGAGCCTAGACATAGGTCTTGAGGTGCTTGCAATCCTATGAATCTTGACTCTTAATTCAATTTCTCATATTATTCCACCTAAGACATTAGGGTTTAATTTGGGATTTTAGGCTCATTCCACCTAAGACATTAGGGCTTGAGTATTTGAGAAGATTTGGTTGTCATAATTGAATTAGGAACTGTGTTACTTATCATTTCATAGCAATCAAGGGAGGATTAGCTTAGTCTAACCCTAACAATTCTATCCATTTGTTGTTCATATTTAATCCGCCTATTAACTGTTTGATAAAATTCCTAAAAGAAAAAAAACATTTTATTCTTATTTGTTTTGTTAGATGATAGAGCTACCTTCATTCCAAACAAGATTCGCCTAGATAGTAGTTCAATTTGTGAAGTGGTAATTGACAAACGATCCCTGAGGACGATTTCCTGTTCTTACCGTTTTATTACTTGCAACGACCCGGTACACTTGCCGAGTCCGTGTTAACCTTATTTTATCAAGGATTTCAAAAGCAAACGAATTTCCTAAATGTTTTATAAAAGAATTTGTAAAGGAAAAGATTTTCTCCTAAATGATTTAGAAACATTACGGTTACTTGGATAAGTGACCGAGGTTTTGTTTTGGTTTTTGATTTTTACTGAGCGAAAAGTAAACACATGTGAAAGAGAATCTAGTTCGCGAGACATCACCTCTAGTATTCAGTTATAAGCACGCGATCTGGGATCCGTGTCAAGAATTATGGACCAAGGGTCCAAGTTGTGATATTATGGGCTAGGAGACCAAATCTTGGAATTGAGGACTGTGTGTTCTAATTTCATTGTTATGGGCTAGGAGTCCATATCATGTTGAAATAAAACATGGATAAAATGATAATTGTTTCTAAGACCACAACCTTGAACTGCGGCCTTGGTCTAAGGTGTTGTGATTGAGCACTCGGACTGTACGTCCTGTGTTATAAATTTTCAGGTGATGAAAATTGTGAATAGTCATTAGCTTTGGGCTTCGACAACGGAAAAGAAAGAACACAAGGAAAAGTCTCGTTAATGAAAAGTCTTTTATTCATATGCATTTCCCCTTGGTAGACGTGCTTGAGTTACCGAATACCCGCTTAAGATGTGGTATTTGATGATGTATACATCCGAATGGCCATTATAAGGCATTCGTGATGGTGTTGATCCGGGTATATGAGGTGATGGAATCAACTTGCCAAACGTGGCGTATGAGCCTGATCGACTCTTTCTTTCTTAATGATAAAACGGTGATGGTATCTCATGAGATTAAGATTAGAGCCTGATGATTGAAGTGTCACGCGTTATCTTTATAAAATTGATTGATTCGGGTATGAGACCCACTGAAATAATACTTGTTTTTTACCTATGAGTAATGTTTAAAATGTCAATATGCCAAGGTGTTGTATGTATCATGTGTATGGTTGTTGTGCGATATATCTGTTGTCGGTATCTCACTCTTTCATTTCTACTTGTTATTCTCTCTTCCTTTTGGTATCACCGTATGTACATGAGTCCAGATGGATCCCAATATTCTGCTTGTGCCGACAACATCGAAGACTGAGGTCTTCGACGACGCAGGGAATGCTGGGGCATGGCAGATACACCCAAGGGCGACATCTGCTACATACCATGGAGCAATCACCACGACCGATTTAAATGCTGACGGAGACCCAATCCGTAGAAGCCATATTGTGGAAACTAGGAGGGTAGCTCTGCCTCCGATTTGGTATTACCTTCACACATTGCGAGCTCACGGACTGCTACATGAGCCACCACCTCCAGACGTATAGCCGACAACCCCGATTGAGGAGGATCCTGAGGAGGACCCTGAGGAAGACTTCGATTAGGTCATGGAGGAGGATGAGCCGGAGGATCATGTTATGGATCTTGACGACGACGACGATTCAGTAGATGAGGGCGGCGACGTTATAGATCCATTACCTGAGGTCTCGTCTCGTGGGAGCTTTTGTGGAGACCCTGCTTGCAGCTAGTGTCAGTAACTAGTTCGGAGCGTTTTGTGGATAATCTTCCGTCATCTGACTTTTAGAGTTATCTTTTGGATGTGGTTCCGGACCCTCTTTCCCTGTGTCTTTACTTACTCTCTTTTAAGTTGTATCTTCTAGATGTCTAATTTTGTTGCAATGGCCGTTGATAAGGCCCTATCTTCTATACTGAAACTTGGCTCTCATTGGGACATGTTATATATATGTGTGTGTGTGTGTGTGTGTGTGTGTGTGTGTGTGTGTGTGTGTGTGTGTGTGTGTGTGTGTGTGTGTGTGTGTGTGTGTGTGTGTGTGTGTGTGTGTGTTGTCTTCAATTCATGTTCTGAGTGTTCATCACCTCTATGTTGTTCATTCCTTCATCTCAAAAAAAAAACTACCATTTTTAGTGTACTCGTCCATCGAGTAAATAATACTTTCCGAAAGTAACCAGCTTGTAATCAGAAATATTTCCGCATTTGGGTAACCATGTGATGCCGGGTTTAGGGTGTCACAACAAGAAGGAAAACATACACATATACATTACCATAAATAAACATGTAGTCTATCACTGGGTTTCATACCCGATCAGTCTTTTGGAAAAATGCATGAACACTTCAATATTCAGGCTCTAATTTAATACCTAGTCTCCGGAGACCCCAACATCATGTAAATGAGTTGATCAAGCTCGATGGCCAAATGAATACGTCGTCGAGACATGAATACCATTAAGATACCATGATTAACAATACGTCGAGACGTGGATATCATTAAGATAACATGATTAACAGTGCGTCGAGACATGAATATCGTTAAGATACCATGATTAACAAATAAACCGTGGAGTAAAACTTGTTTACAAAAAGCCTTTCTGTTGTAACTTCGTTAATAAAACGTCAAACCATATTGAAATTCATTTTCTTTTGGAAACCCTTTTTCCCGAAATAACGTCCAATCTTCGTAAAATCATTTCTACTATAAATTCCTTTATCAAATCACTAAGAAACTCATTTTCTTTCAAAAATCTATATTTGGAACCTTAGTTCCAAGAAACATCGTTTAAAGCTAAATTGTTGTTAAAACAATTACCGTCGTTTTGAAAAATTGTTTTCGTAATATTTGCGGAATTATCCGTCGTTTAACATTTTAAAAACATTTTAAGTCAAAACTTGATCTTTTCCACTTAAATAATTTTCTAAAATCATAATTAACTTATTTTCAATATTTAATTTCATAAAATAACTTTTTATTATATTACGGAATTTCTTACGTAAAAATCTGCAGTACAAAAATAATTTCACGGTTTCGCTCTCGCTCTCACTGTGACTCATAGTTCACTCTTACAGCGATAAATCATTAAAATAATGATATTTTCCAAAATTCCTTATTTTTCCCAAATAAAAATTTCCATTAATATTATGTTCCAATATTTTACCGTTAAAACATTGAATATAGTTTATAAAGCTTCTTAAAGCTTTTATCCAATTAATTTAATTGGGCACTGATCACTGTCAGGCTTCTCAAACAATAATCAACAACAATATCACAAATATTCCCAAGCAGATCATGCATCACAATACATTATAATGTAATTGCAGATAAACAATTTAAATGCAAATCAACCATCACAGGTAAAAATAACATAACTTAAACAACTTGAACCAAATTAAACAAGCACCACAACCACAGATAAATAATATAGACCACACACTAATCACATACAGTTATTGGGAAAAATCCCTCAGGTAAGGTCCCGTACCTCTCGAAGCTCCTCAGTGAAATTAAAAGAACTCTGTCGATTGTCGGAAACCCTCGTATGCCGTAAAATAATTAGCCTCTTGAAGATAAAAAAACAAGTGAAGATCCAATGACTTGTTTCACAAAATCAAGCTATGTAACTTAGGAGTTTTAATGGGAAATGACAAAGTTGATGAAGAAGATGGAGATGGTCTTTTATAGAAGTGAAATGGGCTCACTTAGGAGGGTTTGGTCGTGGTTTTCAAGGGCATAAGGGTCCAAACATAAATTTTTAGGGACAAAGGAGTAATCTTACAAAATGGCACTTTTGTGATAAAATCCAACATTAAGGACAAAATGGCAATTTCCAAAAAAACCATCATGACAAACATGTGGTGAGGAGTGGTTGGTGATGTGGCTGATTTGTGTCCACAAATTGTGGGGACAAACTTGGCATTTCAATGAAAGTTCAAGGGTAAAATCGTCCAAGGGTAAAATAGTCTTTATACTATTTTAAAGAAATATCTAGATTTTTATTTAAAAGCAATCATGACATGAGTGAGTCATCCATATGACTCACCATCCTAGGTGGCAAGAGGTCTCAGCATCCGACGTCGGGTTTTGTCTCTGCACGTCCGTTCTCGACTCCGTCGATTACGCGATTTAAGGTTTTACGCCCGAATCGAGTATAATAACTTATTTATTTTGAAAATTTTCAAAATAACCTTTATTGTTGGAAATGAGATATCAAATATATTCATTTCGTTCTTGGGTCCAAATTAGGTTTTCTGATTAGTAAAATCTTACTATCAGCGAAAACGCGGACCGGGTTTAGACTGAATTTTCAACCAAAAATTTCACCATATACTTATAAAAATAAGTATGATATGAATATGACTTTGGTTTTCCCAAAATCATTTTCTAAGTTTCCGATAAAAATATAAACTTTTATTTATATTGATACCGATCTTAGAAAGCGGAAAAATTGGGGTGTTACAGTATTAATTACAATTAACTCATTTCAATACATTTTCTTAGTCCGTGTGTTTTGGGTTTTGTTACTTATATCGTGGACCCGAGGAAGTATACTGGGATTAAATATTATTATCTATCACATATTTTTTGGAAACTCATTCTAATTTTTAAATATTTAATTTTTTAGAAGATAATATGGTTATGTGAGTGATTCACCGGTTGAATCGGATAAACTTATATATATTAAATATGTAAATTTTATAGTTAATTTTAAGTATATATATAATATTTTCAAGCATTAATATCAATATTTACTTAGTTCAATAGTAAATTGGTGTGCATTGAACGTTGATGTGTTGGGTTCGATCCCTTGCAAATCTAAGTTTTGCAAATTTGATGTGAAACAAGCGTGTGCGTTGGACCATCATGAAGTGCGCGTGAGCAATTCGAACAACGTGTTGAATAATAGTATTTGTTTAATTTAAATTCTGCTAATAAAAAAATGACATTACTGTAACTGTAAATGAAGAACATTGTTATATTGAATAATGAATGATTCATTAAATGTTCTCCTTTCCTATCAAAACTGCACAGTTAAATTAACCAAGGTATCATAGAAAATTCCTAATAAAAATTCCATAATGAAAATCATTCAGAAATGTCACCACGTCTATGATATAGGAGAAATCTGAATTTCAGAAGCAACACAAGCAAAAGTCCAACAATATCAAATCAAACTTCCTTCCCTTAGATTGCACATAAGGCTTGGTGTGGCACACCAGGAGCAGGACCAAAGAGAACAATGAGTTTTTGTATTAATTTGCAATAAAGTTATTTACTAACATTTTTTGTAATAAATTTTTTGGGTCAATTAACTAGTGGGTTTATCCCCTTATGGTTAGTAGGTCGGTGTGCGACCGGAGGAGCATGAGGCCGGCGGATCTGGTCTTCATCTTCCTACATTTTTGTTTGTGTTCGGTGGGTAATGGCGGATCTGGTTACAGATCTGTGTTTTACGGTGGCGGCGGTTCGGCGGTGGTGTGGCGGAGGAGGAGAAGGAGGAGGGGAGAAAAGGGAGAGAAGGCGTCGGTCGTGGTGGCTGAGTGTGGGCTTGTGGTGGCCGGATCTGGTGCGGTGGAGAAGGAGGGCGGCAAACCTGGTCTTGGCGGTGACAACAAGTCGGGAACTGCAATCCAAGGTGACAACTCACAATGCAGTGTTGCTGAACAAAGAAAGGAAATTGCGCAATAACAAAAACTAAAGATCCATTCAGAACAGGCAAGGTTGAAGATGAAGGTTGAAAGGGACAAAGAAATGGAGAATGGGAAATTAATTCTTAAATTAGGAACCATTAGATGGCTTTTTCACTTAATTGGTTCCTTTTAGAAATTATTTATCATTTTAGGATTGAGTCTTTTTGGACACGTGACATTTTTTTTTTCACTCTGACGGGTCAAGGGTGACAGTCAGACTGATGCCTTCCAAATCAAAGGTGTCAGTCTAACTGGCACCTTCAAAGCCGTCAGTCAGACTGACGCCTACCAGTATTAAAAAAAATAAAAATAAAACAATTAATAACAATAATAAGATGTATAAAAAAATAATAACAATAACAATTTACACCAATAAATATTCATCAATTATTACAGTAGTAAAAAAAATTATCTTGTAATAACATTAATGTCATCGTTACTCCATATACTTATAGTATAATTTTTTTTAGCAGTTTAAAATTGTTAGTAACTTTCTTTTAATTCTTACAAGGTAATTTTTTTTCACTATTGTAATAATTGATGAATATTTATTGGTGTAAATTGTTATTGCTATTATTTTTTTATAACACTTGTGATATTATTTGTTACTTGTTATTAGGGGATTTTTTTATTGCCTCTTGTTGTTTTAAATAGATACTTTAACATTAATGTCATCGTTACTCCCTATACTTATAGTATAATTTTTTTTGTAGTAGTGTTCCTTCTGAATTGCAGGTAACTTTCTTTTAATTCTTACAAGGTAAAATTTTTTTTACTACTGTAATAATTGATGAATATTTATTGGTGTAAATTGTTATTGCTATTATTTTTTATGACTCTTATGATATTATTTGCTACTTGTTATTAGGGGATTTTTTTATTGCCTCTTGTTGTTTTAAATAGATACTTTATCATTAATGTCATCGTTACTCCCTATACTTATAGTACAATTTTTTTTGTAGCAGTGTTCCTTTTAAATTGCACGTAACTTTCTTTTAATTCTTACAAGGTAAAAAAAATTTTACTACTGTAATAATTGATAATTATTTATTGGTGTAAATTGTTATTGCTATTATTTTTTTATGACTCTTGATATTATTTGCTACTTGTTATTAGTGATTTTTTTATTGCCTCTTGTTGTTTTAAATAGATACTTTAGTATTAATGACATCGTTACTCCTTATACTTATAGTATAATATTTTTGTAGCAGTGTTCCTTCTAAGTTGCAGGTAACTTTCTTTTAATTCTTACAAGGTAAAATTTTTATGACTACTGTAATAATTGATGAATATTTATTGGTGTAAATTGTTATTGCTATTATTTTTTTATGACTCTTGTGATTTTATTTGCTACTTGTTATTTGAGGATTTTTTTTATTGTCTCTTGTTGTTTTAAATAGATACTTTATCATTAATGTCATCGTTACTCCCTATACTTATAGTATAATTTTTTTTGTAGCAGTGTTCCTTCTAAATTGCAGGTAACTTTCTTTTAAGTCTTACAATGTAATTTTTTGTACTACTGTAATAATTGATTAATATTTATTGGTGTAAATTGTTATTAATATTATTTTTTTATGCCTCTTGTGATATTATTTACTATTTGTCATTGTTATTTGCTACTTGCTACTGATAAATAGTTTCTAAAAGAAACCCATTTTGGTCAAAAAGTCATTTAAAACAACAAAAGACAATAAAAAAAATCTCATAATAACAAGTAGCAAATAATATCACAAGAGTTATAAAAAAATAATAGCAATAACAATTTACACCAATAAATATTCATCAATTATTATAGTAGTAAAAAAAAATTTACCTTGTAAGAATTAAAAGAAAGTTACCAGCAATTTTAAAGAAACACAGATAAAAAAAATTATACTATAAGTATAGGGAGTAACGATGACATTAATGATAAAGTATCTATTTAAAACAACAAGAGGCAATAAAAAATCCCCTAATAACAAGTAGCAAATAATATCACAAGAGTCATAAAAAAATAATAGCAATAACAATTCACACCAATAAATATCCATCAATTATTACAGTAGTGAAAAAAAAATTACCTTGTAAGAATTAAAATAAAGCTACTAGCAATTTTAAAGGAACACTGCTAAAAAAAATTATACTATAAGTATAGGGAGTAATGATGACATTAATGCTATTACAAGGTAAAAAAGAATTTACTATTGTAATAATTGATGAATATTTATTGGTGTAAATTGTTATTGCTATTATTTTTTTATACCTCTTATTATTGCTATCAATTATCTTTTTTTAATACTGGTAGGCGTCAGCCTGTCTTTGAAAAGCGCTTGATATGGTGGCACCTTTGACTTGGAAGGCGCCCGGTCATTGGTGTGCCTTTGACCGTCAGTGAAAATAAAATAAAATATGCCACGTGTCCAAAAGGACCCCATATTGGTAAATAGTTTGAGAACAATCCTAAACTGGTAAATAGTTTCTAAAAGGAACCCAGGTTTGGTCAAAAGCCCCAGATTAGATATTAAATCAAGTGGCTAAAATATAAAGAATGTAATAGTCATCTTTCATAAGCTTAAATAAAGGAAGGGTAGCAGCATTTCTCGAAAATAAGTGGTTGTATATGTTTTATCGGTTTCCTATTTTGAACTTTGCTATTTTGTTGTAATATCATTGCCTATAAAAGGCACAACAAATAATGTGTTATATGAATCATCTTAAAGAGTTATATTCTCTTCTCACTGCAAGTATGTGTGAATTGTTATCATGCCTCTCTGATATCAATTGGTATCAGAGTTAGAGAGCCTAGTATTGTGAACATTAAAATATTTTTGAGTGTGTGAGGAACAAGAGAGTTCTCATTGTGTCAAATATTTTTTTTTTCTGAGATAGTATATTTTGAGAGAAAGATATGGCAATTAATTTCAATATTGTCCGGGCTGGTCCAAAATTAGATGAGAAACTTGATTATAGTTACTAGGCATTGTTAATGACCACCCATTTAAAAGCTCACAATATTTGGAGCTTTGTGGAACCAGGAAGGAAGGACCAGTTGGCACTTTCACAAATTCACCAACGAGTAGACTATTCAATTTTTGGGAAAATAGCAAATGCCAAAACAGTCAAAGTAGCGTGGGATATCTTGAAGCTGTCATATAAAGAAGTTGAAAAGACCTAGAAATCCAAATTACAATCTCTACGTAGAGAATATGAAAGATATGAAATGTCAAGCTCAGAGACAGTTGAACATTATTTTTCATGTGTTACAAATCTCGTCTACAAGATGAGAGTATATGGAGAAGACATTCCGAATAACAAGGTGGTAGAAAAAATTCTACGCACCATGCCGATGAAGTTTAATCATGTGGTGACTACAATAAATGAGTCCCACAATACAGACACCATGACAGTAGAAGAATTGCAGTGAAGCATTGAAAGTCATGTGAACAGAATCTTGGAAAAGACAAAAAATAAATGAAGAAGCCTTAAAGAGTCAGGTGAATCTCAACAATGTTGCTGAATCTAGTCAAAGTGCAGAAGGTAGAAGTCATGATAATTTTATAATGGAGGAAGAAGTAATTACAGAGGTAGAGGTCAAGGAAATTTCAGAGGAAACGAACGTAGTAATTTTAACCAAGGAAGACACAACAATTTTCAACCACTCAGTCAACGAAGAGGTGGAAATAATTATGGTCCTGCCAACCGAGGAAGAGGTAACAATTACCAGGAAAGAACAAATTTTAATTGTTTTAATTGTGGAAAATTTGGACACAAAGCCACATATTAAAGATTCAAACAACATGCAAATGTGACAGAAAATCAGTATCAAAACATTGGTGAGAATTCTGATAACCCACAAAGTTTATTTTTGGTAAGTAATACATTTTCAGAAGAAGAAAATATTTGGTATTTGGATACTGGGTGTAGTAATCATATGTGTGGAAAGAAGGAGTTATTTTTTCAATGAATGAAACGGTAAAATCTATCGTAAAATTTGGAAATAACACAAATATTCCAATTTTGGGAAAAGGCCAAGTTGCTATAAGGTTGAAAGATGGTTCACTGAATTTTATCTCTGATGATTTCTATGCTCCTGGTCTACATCACAATCTATTAAGTATGGGACAACTGTCAGAGAAAGGTTATAACATGCAGATCCACTACGGCTACTGCACGTTGATTGACAAAAATGAGAGATTCATTGTTGAAGTAAAAATGACTCCCAATCGTCTATTTCCCTTGAAAATTCAACATGATAAGTTTCCTTGTTTAAGTTCTATAATTCCAAATGATGATTGGTTGTGGCATTTGAGATTTGGTCACTTTCATTTTTCTGGATTGAATTATCTATCACGAAAAGAATATGTTTCTGGATTGCCTGTTGTGAATATTCCAAATAGTATATGTGAGACCTGTCAAATGTGAAAGAAACACAATCATTTCCATCTGGAAAGTCTTGCAGAGCAAAAAAGATGCTAGAGATAGTTCATTCAGATTTGTGCTCTATTGAAGTGCCAACACAAGGTGGTAGCAGGTATTTTATTACTTTTATTGATGATTTTAGCAGAAAGACTTGGGTGCAATTTTTGAAGCAGAAATCAGAAGCCTGTGATGCCTTTAAAACATTCAAGGCGTTTGTAGAAAAACAAAGTGGCTGCAAAATCAAAGCGCCAGAACAGACAGAGGCCAAGAATACATTGCCTGTACATACTTTTTTGAGCAGCATGAAATACATCATCAACTTACAATCAGATACACACCTCAACAAAATGGAGTAGCAGAAAGGAAGAACAGGACAATCATGGATATGGTGGGATGCATGTTGAAACCTAAACAGATGCCTAAAGAATTTTGGGCAGAAGCTGTTGCTACTACTGTAACACCCCCCTTGGGCATTACACGACTAACTTAATTTCGTAATAACATATTAGAATAAAATAATAATTGTTGGTTTGCTTTCAGAAAATAATTTATATAAGTACTTAAATGCAGATCGATATTTTCTTTTCTTTTTCTTTTTTGTTTAAAAAGTTCGACAGAGTCTCCCCTGTAATTCAAACATCCCAAAATAAGAACACCTGCTAAAATATTTATATTTTCATCCCAAAATAAAGGCTCTCCGAGTCATAAACATCCTATCCACAATAGAAGCTCCCCGAGCCGTAAACATACATACGGATAACAGTAATCCAATAAAAGATTCTTAGAGTCATAATACCTATAACTATGACTTTCTCCAAATAAAATTCACTCGATAAACTAAGCTGGTCGCACTAAAAGATATTCCTGGGGAAGACCCCATGGTTCTCACCATTATAACTAACATCAGACATCTTCAAGGATTGGGATTAATATCCCCGAGTGAAACTGAGAACTTCTCTGCAACATCTGTACACTCAAACCCAAAATACCACAAAAGAAACCAAACAGAAATAATGCAAAGGTGAGATACCGACATATGAGTTTTATCATAGCAGTCACATACACGACTCTCACACAATGACATACAATATATCATAACCATAAACACAGGGATCCATTCCCGACAATCAAATGCATTTTGCAAAAATATTTCATGTCACTTCAATATTCACTATCTCCGGAGATCCTAACTTCCCTTTGTTGAGCAATGATTAGGTTGCGATACCCTTAACACAATTGTCTCATGAGATCGGCCTCATAATTTAGGTCCGGCTCCAATTGTTCAGGGAATATCACAATGGAGCACCTAAAATAATATTGGAATAGTTCCCTATCGAGTACATTCGTGCCGGGTAACCGAATTCCACGACCCGGGGTTGCAAGGCCCCAAGTATTCGCTGGATTTTCGAAGCCCGAATGTCCCTAAGACCCAAAGAGCCTAGAATTTATCTTTGGTCCGTAACTAACCAATTTACCCAATTCACCTTTTGTGAAATTGTAGCTCGAATACACAATGACACGTCTGCCACAACGGCATAAAAGCCTGACTATGCATGTAAAACAAAGTGTTCTCATTTTCATTTTTCTTTTTCCCATCATTCTTTCCTCATCAAGGCTTACGCTTTCGACTACTTTTAAATCAAGTATTAAATTAAACTTTAATACTCACATAAGATTTTATCAATAAAATCCATGATTCACAATCCCCTTCACAACAGAACACTAGTCCGACGTCTCGGAATTATAGGTTCTATCTTTCCTCGAAACTAGAATAGGAACTCTAGCCTGTCAATCCGGAACACTAGGTCCTTTCTACTTTCTCAAAACTCAAAACAAGAACTCTAGCCCGTCAATCCGGAGCACTAGGTCCTTTCTTTTCCTCAAAACAAGAACTCTAGCCCGTCAATCCGGAGCACTAGGTCCTTTATTTTTCACTCTCTTTCAGAGGTTTTCGTTCAGTGAAAACTAAATCGAAAAACAAAAGTTCAAGAGTTTCCAAATTTTGTGTCATAAATACTTTTCATTCTTAGAAATACTATTTCACTAAAACTATTTTCTTTTAGAAATCCGTTTTCTGAAAACTTAGGAAACCACTGAAATCTTTTCTCAACTTAGAACCAAATACAAAACTCTTGTAAATAGAATTATCAAAGGGAGCATTTTCTCCAAATGTTACCATTTTTGAACAACTTTTGGTAAAACCTAAGAGAAAATCTTTGTTTTCAAAAGACTTTTCTTTTCAAAAATTCTTTAAACCTTTTCATGAATTTTGATATTTCCCATTTTCTTTATTTCCTAACTTTGTTCTATCTTCACACTTTCATCATTTAGGATTTTCTTCTCATTTCCAAAGAAAACAAAACACCACTTTTTCGATATTTCTAAGTTAAGGTACTTTAATGTCTTAATCTTGATTAACAAGCAATGACTAGTGGCATGCCATCAGCCAATCACAGTCAAGCAAAACAGTAATATAATCAACAAACAATAACATTAAAACTCCAATCAAACTCTAAACAATTCAAACAAGACATCATTACAAAGATTTAAAAATTAACATACATTCAAACACGACAATAAGTATGTAACTACTAAAACTCTTCAGGTAAACTCCCTTTACCTCTCGAAGAACTTAGCTTTCGATTCAAAACTTTGTCGTGAATCCGGAAACCGTCAACGCACGTACACGATAATCTAGCTTGTCCTTAATCAAAAATAACACTCAATCAACAAACAAACAACTAAATCAAGCCTAAAATCCTACATATTGGTTTCGGCCAAGGGCTGACTTTGGGGTTCAAAATCCTTAAAATTTCTAAACTCTTGGATTAGTGATTTATAATCACTTAAAACCCTAAATCAATGATCATGGCATAAAGATTGAAATTAAATCTTCCAATCCTTCAACAAATGATTTTCGGCCATGACCATTAAAATGGTTTAGAGACTCTAATTTAACTCAAACAACATAGATCTAATACCTATATAGCTTATAAGATTGAATCTTGTAAAGAAAATGAACAAAATCCTCCTCCCCCACATAACCCTAGGTTCTGCCTCCTTAGGTTAAATAGGTTCTAAAACTTTGTTTGATTCAAGCTTCTAGATCTAGAATATAGAGGTAATACTAGTATTATAGAAATTGGTTTCATATTTTTAGGATTTTTCAATGATTTATGGTGATTTTTCAAAGTTCTAGATCTAGAAACTTAAAAGTGATGAACATAGATGAAATAGACTTTGAATCATGAAACTTATTGAGGAACATAGACATGATTAGGGAAGGAGAATAGGATTCACCTCTTGAAGATCAAAAACAAGTGAAGATCCAAGGACTTGCTTCACAAAATCAAGCTATGTAACTTAGGAGTTTTAATGGAAAATGGCAAAGTTGATGAAGAAGATGGAGATGGTCTTTTATAGAAGTGAAATGGGCTCACTTGGGAGGGTTTGGTCGTGGTTTTCAAGGGCATAAGGGTCCAAACATAAATTTTTAGGAACAAATGAGTAATCTTACAAAATGGCACTTTTGTGATAAAATCCAACATTAAGGACAAAATGGTAATTTAAAAAAAAACCATCATGACAAACATGTGGTGAGGAGTGGTTGGTGATGTGGCTGATTTGTGTCCACAATTTGTGGGGAAAAACTTGGTATTTCAATGAAAGTTCAAGGGTAGAATCGTCCAAGGGTAAAATAGTCTTTATACTAGTTTAAAGAAATATCTAGATATTTTGTAAAAAGTAATCATGACATGGGTGACTCATCCATGTGACTCACCATCCTAGGTGGCAAGAGGTATCAGCATCCGACGTCGGGTTTTGTCTCTGCACGTCCGTTCTCGACTCCGTCGATTACACGATTTAGGGTTTTACACCCAAATCGAGTATAATAACTTATTTATTTTGAAAATTTTCAAAATAACCTTTATTGTTGGAAATGAGATATAAAATCTATTCATTTCGTTCTCGGGTCAAAATTAGGTTTTCTGATTAGTAAAATCTTACTATCAGCGAAAACGCAGACCGGGTTCCGTCTGAATTTTCAACCAAAAATTTCACCGTATACTTATAAAAATAAGTATGATATGAATATGACTTTGGTTTTCCCAAAATCATTTTCTAAGTTTCAGATAAAAATATAAACGTTTATTTATATTTATACCGATCTTAGAAAGCGAAAAATTGGGGTGTTACAACTGCTGTCTATATTTTAAACAGGTTTCCAACAAAGAGTGTTTGTAACAAAACACCCGAAGAAGCTTGGAGTGGAAGAAGACCCTCAATTCGTCATCTAAGAGTTTTTGGGTGTATTGCATATGCCCATGTACCAGATCAACTTAGGAAGAAATTAGATGACAAAGGTGAAAGGTGTATCTTTATAGGTTATTGAATAAACTCAAAGGCCTACAGACTTTACAATCCAGAGACAAAGAAGTTGATTATCAGTCGTGACGTGACGTTTGAAGAAGAAGGAATGTGGTATTGGTCTTTGAAAGCCCAGAAGAAGGCGGTGATGATTCCAGAGAATTATGAAGGGGAGAATGAACATGGAGTTCCTACACTTGATGAGCCAGAAACTTCCAATGAGCCAGAGACATCCAACAAACCACAGAGACATCGTAGATTACTAGCTAGATTGGAAGATTATGTTGTGAGTAATGATAATGATCCATATGATGAAGAAATTATCAACTTTGCTTTATTTGCAGATTGTGAGCCAATGACTTTTAAAGAAGCCTCAAGTGATAAGAATTGGAAAAAAACTATGGATGATGAGATTCATGCAATTGAGAAGAATGAAAAATGGGAGCTGACAAATTTGCCAATAGATAAAAGACCAATCGGAGTAAAATGGGTATACAAAACAAAGTATAAACCCAATGGTGAGATTGATCGCTTTAAAGCAAGGTTGGTGGCTAAAGGATACAAGCAAAAGCCAGGTATTGATTACTTTGAGGTATTTGCCCCTGTTGCAAGGTTGGATACAATTTGAATGATTATTTCTCTATCAGCTCAAAATAACTGGAAAATACATATCAAATGGATGTTAAGTCTGCATTTCTTAATGGTGCTTTGGAAGAAGAAGTATATGTTGAGCAGCCTGCGGGATATGTGATCAAAGGAAAAGAAGACAAAGTATACAGACTAAAGAAAGCATTGTATGGATTGAAACAGGCACCAAGAGCATGGAATTAGAAGATTGATTCCTACTTCATACACCATGGATTTGAAAGATGCCCATTTGAGCACACTTTATATATTAAATTTATTGAACCTGGAGATATTCTTATTGTATGTCTTTATGTTGATGATCTAATCTTTACTGACAATAATCTCAAGACGATCGCACATTTCAGGGAGGCTATGATAAATTGCTTTGAAATGACCGATTTGGGCTTGATGTCTTATTTTCTTGGCATTGAGGTAACTCAAGAAAGATGATGGAATCTTCATTTCTCAAAAGAAATATGCTGGTGATATTATGAAGAAATTCAAGATGGAGACTTCAAAGCCGGCTTCCACACCAGTTGAAGAAAAATTGAAATTGACAAGAGAAAATTATGGCAAAAAGGTAGATTCAACCAATTATAAAAGTTTGATCAGAAGTTTGAGATATCTGACTGCAACTAGGCCGGACATAGTATATGGAGTTGGACTGCTTAGCATATTTATGGAAGAGCCACATGTTTGTCATCTACAAGGAGCTAAGAGAATTCTTAGTTATATCAAAAGAACTCTGACTAATGGAATTTTTTATGCTAATAATAATAATATGAATCTTATTGGATACACAGAAAGTGATTGGGCCAGAGATATGGATACGAGAAAAAGCACGTCGGGGTATGACGCGCTGTCGCGCACGCGTCAAAAAGCGAGCGGTTTACAAAAACATGTAGATAGGGAGCGACAACTCGAGTATCATCTCACAGGACTCAAATGGCAATGCAAACCGATTACAGCAAATCAGCCCAAGGGAGTTAGTTCTCCATTACAAATATGACAAAAACCAAATTCGCAGTCGTCTATGAAAAGAAAAGAAGAGGATTAAAAGATGATAAAGAAGATATCTTTCGTTTCTGCCCTAAACAGCAATTTATAAGCCCAGGATCTGCGCGTGCTCGCGAGGCGAGAAGCCTCTCGCGACGAGAATATTAATTGTGGCGCGAGTTCAAATTGGGTTCTCGCGGGGCGAGACAGTGATTCGTGGGGCGAGGCTTCAAATTCCAATCTGTCACAGCCGTGACCTTCATCACGGCTAAGCCGTGATGGTCTCTGTCCTTCAGGGTCTTCTCATCATGCCCGTGATGGGAATCACGGACTGACCGTGATGCTTTCTGACTTCCAGGATCGCGAGGCGAGACATGGTTCGGGTGGCGAGACAGAGAGGATGGCATTTCTGGCACAGCAAGGCTTCAGGCTCGCGAGGGGAGTACCCTCTCGCGAGGCGAATAATTCCAGAATTGCTTCTCTTTATTGACCTGAAAACAAGAAATAGCAGTAAGTGCTTTATTTAACTCTAAATCACCTAAATTACCCTAAAACTACTTTAGAGACTCAAAATGTTGCTTGAAGACAATCAAGTCTAATTTGGGCGAAAACGAGATTAAACTCGAATAAAACCATGGTCTTTACTAGTCAAAAACTAGTCGAGCCAGAGGCTGATCAAAATACCCCAAACTTAAACTTTGCTTGTCCCCAAGAAAACTAAAACTCAAAAAGACTCAGACTTGGCAAGCTTAAAAGATTCAATCAAATTCGCACAAGTTTCATGCAATTTCAACAAAATAATTTCTCTTCAATGTTTCCCCCCTTTTCAACAATATAATCCCCACATTCATTTACTTTGAACAATCTACAATCCCATCATTCATGCAATCAGTAATCTAAGAAAGGGATCCAAGTTACACACAAGGGAGATCACCAAATTCAAACAACCGCCTTCCTCACAAGGGCATTTAAACTTTCACTCATTCGCTCAATTTGTCTAGGCTATCAACATTTCACTCAATTTCACTTTTAAGAGCACTTCCCATTAATTTGATTTTTATCTCAATCAAGGTTCCCACGAAAACACGCATGCAACATCAAAAGGTCTTTTAAGGTTGTAATGGGGCCTGGCTAAGGGTAGGATATTCGAAGGTACTGGGCTTAAGTCCCTAGGAACTAAGAGAGCATGAGCATTTTGATAAATTGAATTTCTACTCAAGTTCCTTTTTCCATTTTTCTTTATGCTTTTGGGTGACTACAGCCTTTTTCTTCTAATATCCTTTTTGACATTTTTGCACTTTTCTCTTCCTCTTTTTTTTTTTGGCTCCAACCTTTATTTTTTTCTTTTTCTCAATCCCAAACAACATATCATATCCTTGTAGCCACCCAAAACTTAGTTTCTTGTAACCCTTCTCTTGCTAAGCTTCCATGCTCTCCTAATCCTAAGATTGGGGTTAACATGGTTTTTCATATTTTTGGCTTCTAACATAGGGTCATCATGAAACAATAGGCTAATTAGGCTCAAAGGGGCTAACTAGGGAACATGCATTAGGGACTGGTTCAATTTAGGCCAAGTAGCTAATTCAAAGAAAATTGCCTAAATCATTTGGTGCAAACACATAGACATGCAAACCATGAAGAGATTCAAGCAAATTCGGGAAAGTGCAACTTGAAAGTGATTCACACAATTAAAAACATGTTGGAGGCTAAAATCCTCACCTGGACATTTTTCGCAAATTGTTTGATCGAGATTCTATCCCTAGTGTGTGCATCCCTTCACCCCAAACTTATCATAAATCATGCAGTCATAACAGAATATCTCAAAGTTCAGTTTTCAATTTTTCACATGGGGATCAAATTTCCAAAATTCAAGACCTAGGGGGAAAATTATCAATGGTCAACACATATCATGCAATCAATCTATGCAAAATTCAACAAAACCCAATCAAGCTTGCCGACACAAGACTCAACACACAAACTCTTGATCTTCTCAAATTATTCAAGAGCTAAAAGACAACAAAACAAAAACAAAGCAAAGATAAAAAAAGAGTAAGGTTTAGAGAAAACTCATGGAGGCGGTTCCACCGGGATCCCACTGCCTGTGGTACAGCGGCCACAGAATGCCCAAATTGCAATATGGTCCTCCCGAATCCCATGGCTTGTATCATAAGGCCCAAGTGATAGACAAGGGACGAAAGCTCATTCCATGGTCCCCTAACTTGCAGCCTTGATATGGAGGTGAGCACTTGACAATTATGGTGACCTCGCCAAGTGTGACGGACTTCTTGCTCCCTCTTGGGTCAAAGATAACCTCCTTGTCAACAAAGTCCTCCCAATAAAAATGGGGTTCAACCTCTTGGACTGGCCATAGTGCCTTCATATCCGAGGGTGCAAAATCCAGAGGATTGAACCCCATCACTGGTGGTTCCACAGTGGGAGGTGACGAACAACTGGGGGGGGGGATCTCTGGTGCTGCTTCAACTTCTGCATGATCTTCATTCACTACACTGACAAATCCATCACCTGCTATACATGCAGAAATCTCAGTACACACCACACAAAGGTTAGAGTTAGTACAATCAGTACATATAGTACAACAAACTGAATCAGAAAAGGCTTGAATGTCTGGAAATTCAACACTCAGTTCATCCATCCCATCACTTTCAACACATGCATATGACTTAGTAGAATCATCTAATTCCAAAGGTTCTTCATTATCCTCAAGCATGGTGAAGCAGATGTCCTCCTGATCCTTATTTTCTATATTCCCTGGCCGAACAGGGCCCTCAACCTCATGTGTCTCATGTTTCATATGGACGTTTTGCTCTTCATACATTTCAAAACATGCTACACACGAAGCAAATTCATTACAATCAGCACACGAGGTATAATAGATAGAATCAGGAAAGGTATGAATATCTGGAGATTCAACACATAATTCATCAATAGAAGTATTCTTAACATCATTATCAAAATTATCCTCAGAGGGAGTATTGTCAGGAACAACTATTTGTGAATCTGTAAGGTTGTCAAGGGGATGTGGAGTTTGCAGTGTAGCTAAGGAGGAAACGATGAGAGCATTTTGAGTGGCAAAATCCTGACAACTTGCCTCCATCCTCTGTTGAAATTCAAGATTACTTGCTTCCATCCTCTATTAGAATTCAAGATTATTCTTTGCCATTTGTTGTACCATTTCTTCCAGACTGAGTTGGCATATTGTGAGGTCAGGCTGATATTGCTGGCTTATTGCCATTTGATGCACCAAAGAAGCTATCTTATCCAAAACGCCCTGTCCTCCACTATGTTGGCTAGAATAATCATTCACTCCAAACATGCCAAAATCATTAGTAAACTCATAACTCCCAGCAGAGTTAGGATAATATATGCATGGTGGTGGCTCATAATAAACATTAGGCATATAACCATACATATGATTATCCATGGGAAGTACTAAGATTCACAACCAAACAAAGTAGCCATAACTAATTCAGCAATGCAAAAGTGATTTTTTTTTTAATTTTATTTTCTGTCAATAACAACAAGAGTCCCCAGCAACGGCGCCAATTTTGACGCGCTGTCGTGCACACGTCAAAAAGCGATCGGTTTACAAAAACATGTAGATAGGGAGCGACAACTCGAGTATCGTCTCACAAGGACTCTTGGGTTGTTGTTAACAGAAAAGTCAGTTTTGACTCACAAGGACTCTTGGGTTGTTGTTATGAAAAAGTCGGTTTGTGGGGGGGTTGAATTTGAAATTAAATAAAGAAAACAGTTAAGAAAATAATGCAAATAGGTGATTGTCAATAATTGAAACGACTAATCTACTGCTTTCAGTTTCCCACTATCATCGGTTCATATAATTCCAAGCCCTAAGCGGATTCTAATCCCCTTTCGATTGTAGCGACAATTAACAAGCGAAACCGACGCTACGCGATGTATGTTCCTATTCCCGAATTAAGCAAACGGGGTGAAGCGCTCGTGAATTAAGCAAACACGAATGAACGCACGCGAATTAAGCAAACGCGATTAAGTATAGGAGTACGCAATCATCGAAATAAATCAATATTAATCCTATACAATTCTGAATTAAGCAAACAGAAACATATAGAACAGTATTGAAAGGGAATAGCAGTTCAAATAGGAATTACAGAACCTCAAATGGCAATGCAAACCGATTACAGCAGATCATCCCAAGGGAGTTAGTTCTCCATTACAAATATGACAAAAACCCAATTCGCAGCCGTCTATGAAAAGAAAAGAAGAGGATTAAAAGATGATAAAGAAGATATCTTTTGTTTCTGCCCTAAACAGCAATTTATAAGCCCAGGATCTGCGCGCGCTCGCGAGGCGAGAAGCCTCTCGCGACGTGAATATTAATTGTGGCGCGAGTTCAAATTGGGTTCTCGCGGGGCGAGGCTTCAAATTCCAATCTGTCACAGCCGTGACCTTCATCACGGCTAAGCCGTGATGGTCTCTGTCCTTCAGGGTCTTCTCATCATGCCCGTGATGCTTTCTGACTTCCAGGCTCGCGAGGCGAGACATGGTTCACGTGGCGAGACAGAGAGGATGGCATTTCTGGCACAACAAGGCTTCAGGCTCGCGAGGCGAGTACCCTCTCGCGAGGCGAATAATTCCAAAATTGCTTCTCTTTATTGACCTGAAAACAAGAAATAGCAGTAAGTGCTTTATTTAACTCTAAATCACCTAAATTACCCTAAAACTACTTTAGAGACTCAAAATGTTGCTTGAAGACAATCAAGTCTAATTTGGGCGAAAACGAGATTAAACTCGAATAAAACCATGGTCTTTACTAGTCAAAAACTAGTCGAGCCAGAGGCTGATCAGGGTATGCGTTTCATTTGGGCACCGGTGCAATATCGTGGTCATCAAAGAAACAACCAGTTGTTGCGCTCTCTACCGCTGAAGCTGAGTATATAGCAACAACCAGTTGTGCTACACAAGCAGTATGGCTAAGAAGAATTTTGGAAGTGATGCACCAGAAGCAGAATACTCCAACAGAAATATTTTGTGATAACAAGTCTTCCATTGCATTGTGTAAGAATCCAGTTTTTCATGGGCGGTCCAAGCATATTGATATTTGATTTCACAAGATACGTGATTGAGAAAGAAGTGGTAATTAACTATTATCCTACCGAAGAGCAAGTTGCAGACATTTTTACAAAGCCTCTGAAGATCGAGTTATTTCACAAGTTGAAGAAATTACTCGGAATGATAAACTTGCAAGCTTGATTTAAGGGAGGCAATGTCAGATATTAAATCAAGTGGCTAAAATGTAAAGAATACAATAGCCATCCTTCATAAGCTAAAATAAAGGAATGGTAGCCGCATTTATCTGGACAAGAAAATAAGTGGTTGTATATGTTTTATCAGTTTCCTATTTTGAACTTTGTTATTTTGTTGTAACATCATTGCCTATAAAAGGCAGAACAAGTAACGTGTTATATAAATCATCTTAAAGAGTTATATTGTCTTCTCGCTACAAGTATGTGTGAATTGTTATCATGCCTCTATGATATCAGGAACTGTAAATACACAAATACAAAACCTAATTTTGCAAATACAAGAGTTACTTTGACCATTTGAAAAAGAAGATGGTTGAAAAGTCAAAAACCCAAATGATAATCTGAATGGTTCAGATTTTGCCACTTGGGTGGTGCACTACTGAATGGTGGATGGTGCACCATAGAAGGCACCGATCAAATATCACATGAAGGAAGCCAACCAAAATTCTATTTTATTTTGTAATTCCCAATTTTCCAAAATTAGGATTCATATAAACTTGGGAAGATCATTAAAGTAATACTTTGATCCCTATATGTGACACGAATTCTCAATTTGGTCTCTATACATAAAAAAAATATTAAAATGGTCCCTATTCGCACAAAAAGTCCCCATTTGGTCCTTGTCGTACAAAATTTTAGGGACTTATTTAATAATTTTTTTCTCGTATAGGGACCAAACGGGTAATGTATAGGGACCAAATAGGGACTTTTTGTATGTATAGGGACCATTTTAATAATTTTTTATGTATAGGAACCAAATCAAAAATTCGTGTCACATGTAGGGACCAAAGTATCACTTTAATAAAAAAAAAAAGTAATTATCATGTCACAAATAACACGCAAGCAATTCTGTAATGCCTTAACTGAGTGTCTCAAAAAAAAACACAAGACATCTACATTACAATGATAGTCATATAAATAGTCTTAACATAATGGTCACACATAACCTTACAAACTAAAAAAAAAGAAAAGAAAATCATTACACAAGCAACTACTCTCGGACTTCATTTAATCAGTTTATGAAGCCGACGGTTACATATTAAGGCTCCCATGAAACATATTGAGTTAAAGAAATTCCTTCTTTATCTCCTTAATCCTTCGAAGGACCTAAACCTGCTTATCTGAAACAATAGAGAGCCTAGTGAGAAAAATAATTCTCAGTGAGCTTTGCTTCAAGCAAGGATATACATACATATATAAACAAATAAATTCAGATAAACAACCCAAAATGAGTATGAGCATGGGCACTTTAACTTAAAACATTTACTAGATAACTTCAAGTGTGAGGGACTTGTAGTATTCTAGTTTAATAGATTCTTGATATGGCAGTCAGAGCTCTATGACAACAATCAGGCGTCCCTTAGTTGCTAGTACCATATCCTAGCCTTCAAGAAATTGAAGGACTTACAAAAACATAACTCACCCACAATTACTTATGTGGCCTTAATGGCTAATTTGGTTCTGAAACAATTGTCTCACCAAAATATAGACCATTTTAGATTTTTAATGCCCTGCTATACTTCACTTTATTTTGATTAAGAGAAATAATCCAAACACAGTTAGGACATCAAGAGTGAACTTACAGTAAAAACCTAAGCCATCAATTCAATAAAACTTAATTTATCACAATTTGGAGGATAATGACTAAAGTTACCATTCCCACCATTTATTCCATAGTCTGAACTTCTGATCCCAAACAGTTAGGAGTTCATACAACACTAGTCAAAATTAAGCATGTCGACAAAACATTATAGCCAATCTCAAGTGTCCAAAACCAAGAAGGATCATGCAAAAATTCAAGTGTTATCAAATTTGAAAACTAGTAGCTGAATTTTCAGTAAATTGAAATGGAGATTCCTACATCAATACCAACTCGAATTCAAAAAATCCAAACCTGGATTGTTACAAATTCTGTCTACTTTCTATTAGCACCTGAGTCAACTTAAACCGATATTTGTACAATTTATTACAATTTAAAAACTAAGACAGTTCCAGTTCAGAATTATCAGTACAAGCAGCAAATTAAATATCATTTTTATCATTCAATACTTAATGAAATTGAATCTTTCCAAAGCCTATATTGTTAAAAATTCTATCTATTTTTTATTAAAGCAGGAATCAAGTCAATTCAATATTTTTAAAGTTTTCTACAATTTAAATACTAAGACAGTGTCAGCACAGAGTCTCTAGGACAAACATCAGATTGAATGTTATTTTTATCCCTTTATAATCAATGAAATTGAATCGTTCCAAAGCCTATATTGTTAAAAATTCTATCTATTTTCTATTAAAGCATGAATCAAGTCAATCCAATATTTTTACAGTTTTCTACAATTTAAATACTAAGACAGTATCAGTACAGAGTCTCCAGGACAAACAGCAGATTGCATGTTATTTTTCTCCCTTGATAATCAATGAAATTGAATCGTTCCAAAGCCTATTTCGAAGTAAAACAAGTCTATTTTCTGATGGTACAAAGATCACTTCGAAACAAGCCCTATGGAGGAAGTTATGGATAAAACACTAACAAGGGTGCATTACGGGTTGAAGGATTTGAGAGCCCCTTGTCAATTTTTCATCAAAAACCACCTCTAATTAACCTGTAAAAAAATCAAAACACAAATGTTAACAAGCATATAACAGATCAGAATAGGCTTTCCACAGAAACAATTAGAACAATTAACAAGAAATTGGGATTTATGGTTACCCAATGTTACAAACAACAAAACTCACATAACCAAGTGGTAGATTCAAAGTGGTGGGTGTTGATCTCCTTGTGCTTCTTCCCTAATCTGATTTGTGCTCCTGTTTTCGAAATTCTAGAGGTCTTGCATGTTGTTCATTTTGCTTGATTTAGGTATTTGATGAGTTGAAATTGTGAGGTAGAAGGTTAGAAGGAAATTTGGTATAGGTTTATGAGAGTTTTAGGAAGAATGAAGAAGGGAATGAGGATGGAAATGGTGTGTGGGTAAGGCTGAAATTTGTGAGGAGAATGGAGAGGAGAGGAGTTGTTCTTGATGAGGGAGAATGAAATGAACCCAATGTTCCCTGCTTTTGGTTCTGGTTGAAATATTGAAGAAGGAAGGGAAGGTGTATGATCTTTTTTCTTGTTGGCCTTAGGGAAAGAAGGGGAAAACAATTCCACCTTGTTTTTGCCGAGAATAAAAGAGTGAAAGGGAAGGAAAATAGTTGACCAATGGAGGTTAGATGTCCTTGAAGAGTATTGGTCACTTATGGAGATTTTAGGATAGAGGTAGATAAGTTGGTTTAAAATAAGTGGGAATGTGGTTGATAGTAAAATAAAAATAATATTTCCATTCCATTTCAATTCACAATTAATTAACCTCACTAAATAAATCAACCACACAATTTCACATTTAAGAAGTATAAAAGGATTCAAACACACCCATGGAAAAAGTAAAATGAAAAGACTAAATTACCCTTGGGAAAGGATATTACATTCCTATCCTCCTTAAAGAAATTTTGTCCTCAAAATTTTAATGACTTACCTACTCAAACATGTAAGGATACTCCTGGCGTAAGTCATCCTCAAGCTCCCAAGTTACCTCCTCAGGAGTTGACCCTTCCCAAATAACTTTCACCAGAGGAATTGTTTTGTTTCTCAGGGTTTTCAAGCTACGATCAATCACTTGAACCGGTAAGGGTTGGAAGGTTAAATCTGGCCTTAATTTGACAAGATCACGATTGAGGGGTTGACAAGGATCAGGAATATACTTTTTGAGTTGAGATACATTAAAGACATTGTGTATTCCTGACAAGGAAGGGGGTAAAGCAAGTTGGTACGCTACTGGACCGACTCGGTGGATAATCTGGAAAGGTCCTAAGAAACGAGGACGGAGTTTCTTGGCCCGAAGGGCTCTTCCAATGCCTATTGTGGGGGTTACTCTTAGGAACACATGGTCACCCTCTTCAAATTCTAAGGGTCTCCTTCTTTTATCAGCATAACTCTTTTGCCTACTCTGCGCAACTTTTAATCTATCCCTAATAGTTCGTATTTTCTCCATTGTCTCCTGGATTAACTTAGGTCCTAATATCCCCTTGTCACCCACTTCAGCCCAACAAAGTGGAGTTCTACACTTAGGGCCATAGAGTGCCTCATACGGTGCCATACCTATGCTGAAGTGATGACTATTATTGTAGGCAAATTCTACTAAGGGTAGGTGATGATCCCAATTTCCTCCATCCTCAAGAACACAGGCCCTGAGCATATCCTCTAAGGTTTGGATGGTTCTCTCTGTCTGACCATCTGACTGGGGATGGTAGGTAGTACTAAAGTTCAACCGAGTACCCAAGGCTTGGTGAAAAGCCTTCCAGGACCTAGAAGTGAACATAGGATCCCTATCCGACACAATGCTAACTGGCACCCCATGCAACCTCACTATTTCGCTTATGAACACCTTTGCTAGTTTAGCCGTATTGTAAGAGGTATTAACAGGTAGGAAGTGGGCGGACTTAGTCAATCTGTCCACTATCACCCAAATAGAATCATGCCCCGCCTGGGTGCGAGGTAAACCTACAACGAAGTCCATGGATATGTTATCCCATTTCCACTCAGGTATTTCTAAAGGTTGGAGCATGCCTGAGGGTCGTTGATGCTCGATCTTGACCTTTTGACACACTAAACAGTGAGAGACAAATTTGGCAACATCATTCCTCATTCCTGGCCACCAGAACATCTATCTAAGGTCTTGATACATCTTAGTAGAACCAGGATGTATTGAAAAACTACTCTTATGGGCTTCCTCTAACACTTGTCTTTTAATCTCTTCATCATTTGGAATGCATATTCTCTCATGAAAGATGAGGGTTTCATCCCTGGCTTCGGAGAAGCCAAGTTGATTCTTCCTAGCTTGTAGGTCCTTGTCCCAAAGTTGAGTATGTCTAATTTGAGTTCTAAAATCACAATTGATCTTAAGGTGACTCAAATAAATGCTATTGGGACCCACAATAACATTTAGGTTTAAGTTACGAAAATCTTCCAATAGTTTCAACTCATGTAACATCATGGATGAGACGTGAAGAGACTTCCGGCTTAAAGCATCTGCTACTACATTTGCCTTTCCTGGGTGGTACTTCAACTCAAACTCATAATCCTTGAGGAACTCCATCCACCTCCTCTATCTCATGTTAAGTTCCCTCTGATCAAAAAGATACTTCAAGCTCTTATGATCGCTAAATACTTCGAATTTTGCTCCATAAAGATAATGTCTCCATATCTTTAGAGCAAAAACTATGGCTGCTAACTCCAGGTCATGGGTAGGATAGTTTTCTTCATGAGGTCTCAACTGACGAGAGGCATAAGCCACTACCTGCCTATTCTGCATCAAAACACATCCTAAGCCTTTTAAGGATGCATCACTATAAACTTCAAATCCTGATGCTGGGTCTGGAATGGTCAACACAGGAGCCGAGGTCAAACGGGCTTTGAGTTCAAGGAAACTCTTTTCACACTTTTTATACCACTCGAAAGGATTACCCTTGCGGGTTAAGCGGGTTAAGGGTAGGGCTAACTGTGAAAATCCCCTTATAAACCTTCAGTAATATCCTGCCAAACCTAGAAAACTCCTAACCTCGGTAATGTTCTTAGGTCTTTCCCAATTAAGGACAACATCAACCTTCATCGGGGTCTACTGCTACCCCTTCTTGTGAAATTACATGTCCTAAAAACTTCACTTCAGTCAGCCAAAATTCACACTTTTCTGGCTTAGCAAACAACCTCTTTTCTCGGAGTATTTGCAAGACAATCCTAAGGTGTTCTTCATGCTCTTGAAAACTCTTGGAATAGATAAGGATATCATCAATGAAAACCACGACAAACTCATCCAATAAGGGTCGAAAGATGCGATTCATGTAGTTCATGAAGACCGCTGGAGCATTCGTTAAGCCAAAAGGCATAACTAGATACTCGTAATGCCCATATCGGGTTCTAAATGCCGTCTTGGGTATATCTTCAGACTTAATCCTTATTTGGTGATATCCCGACCTCAGATCAATTTTTGAGAATACCGAGGCTCCTCTAAGCTGATCTAACAGGTCATCTATTCGGGGTAGTGGATACTTATTTTTAATGGTTATCTTATTAAGCTGTCTGTAATCCACACAGAGCCTCATACTCCCATCTTTTTTCTTAACCAACAGAACAGGCGCACCCCAAGGAGAGGCACTAGGTCGAATGAATTGCTTTGCTATTAAATCCTCTAATTGAGCCTTAAGTTCCTTTAATTCCAAAGGGGACATTCTATAGGGTGCAATAGATATTGGTCCCGCATCATGAACCAAATCTATGGAGAATTCAATCTCCCTTTCAGGAGGTAGGGAGAGTATGTCTTCTGGAAAGACATCTATGAATTCACTCACTACAGGGATAGTTGCGACATCCACATTTTCTTTAGAACTTGAAGAAAGTATACACATGAACATGGGTTCCCCACTATTTAGGCATTGGTTAATTTGTGACACACTAGCAAACAAGGAAGGACATATCTCTTTAGGATTTTCTCCCGGAGATAGGAAAATTATAGACTTTTCTGGACAATTTAGTACAACTTGATTGGCTGATAGCCAATCCATACCTAAAATGACATCTAGATCTTTTAAGGGCAAGCAAAACAAGTTAACTAGAAACACCCTATTGGATATTTCCAGTATACAATTTTCACAAACAAGAGAAGTTTCAATGCTGCCCTCTGCAGGGTTAGACACAGATAAAGGGTATGGCAGAGAGGATAAAGACAGTTGTAGACGTAAAGCACATTCACAAGAGACAAAAGAATGGGTTGCCCCAGAATCAAAAAGAATAACAACATATTCTTGGTTAAGGAGGCCGATTCCTTTTATCAGACCATCTTTTCCCTTAACTTTCTTACCACTGAGAGTGAAAACTCTTCCAGAAGATTGGTTACCAAGAATGGCAACTCCCTTCTTTTTCAAGAGAGGACAAGACGGGGAAGAGTGTCCCGGCTGCTTGCAAGAATAGGTTTGTGAGGTAGAAGGTTAGAAGGAAATCTGGTATAGGTTTATGAGAGTTTTAGGAAGAATGAAGAAGGAAATGAGGATGGAAATGGTGTGTGGGTAAGGCTGAAATTTGTGAGGAGAATGGGGGGGAGAGGAGTTGTTCTTGATGAGGGAGAATGAAATGAACCCAATGTTCCCTGCTTTTGGTTCTGGTTGAAATATTGAAGAAGGAAGGGAAGGTGTATGATCTTTTTTCTTGTTGGCCTTAGGGAAAGAAGGGGAAAACAATTCCACCTTGTTTTTGCCGAGAATAAAAGAGTGAGAGGGAAGGAAAATAGTTGACCAATGGAGGTTAGATGTCCTTGAAGAGTATTGGTCACTTATGGAGATTTTAGGATAGAGGTAGATAAGTTGGTTTAAAATAAGTGAGAATGTGGTTGATAGTAAAATAAAAATAATATTTCCATTCCATTTCAATTCACAATTAATTAACCTCACTAAATAAATCAACCACACAATTTCACATTTAAGAAGTATACAAGAATTCAAACACATCCATGAAAAAAGTAAAATGAAAAGACTAAATTACCATTGGGAAAGGATATTACAAATTCTCTACCATATATATGCTCTGTGACTCCGTCACACGAAAACAATGTGATGTGTGCAGCAAGAAAAAATTAGTTTAAAATTTTAAAGTAAGTTCACACAAGATTGGAAAAACACCCACTCATCCGAGCATCACAATAATCTAGGAACTTGAATCCTAATAATATAATATTGATGATCGTTCTGATTCCAATTGTTCGATATTTCTTTATGCAGAAGTGTTAAATCTATAGGCATACATGTTAGAGAATATTTATCACACAGTCTAAGATCTGTATCATGTCATATTACTAGGATTCTAAGGTTATGAATATACCTGGATTCATAGGGGTTCGATTCGTGACTCATGTGTATTGAAAAACATTTGTTGGGAGAGGTCAATCCCTTAAATGGATCTCAGTACCTCGAGGGATTAGTCTTTGACTCTCGGCCGAAGGATACCCGAGTTAAAAAAAAATGATGATTATGAAGGAAGCTGAAGTGCTAAGAATTGAACGTATTGGACGAATATGGTACTTCACATTTTTGTGGCATTAAATAATAATATTTCCCTGTTTTGATCCTTTTATTTGTTACGGTTTTTTTCTTGGTTTTTATCCAATTTGGATGGCCTCCATCCATCCAGCCACTCCAGCAAAAATTAAAGGGGAGGATTTGGATCATGAGAGAGAAAATGATAAATAATGAAGAGAGAGAATGGAGTTAAGAGAGAAAAAAGATGATGGAGGGAGAAGCTGCTGGAGGCAATCCAGATCCGTTTTTATCTTCATACGATCAGTTTATTCTTCTAAAAGCTGTTGTCATAAGAAAAGTCTTCAATCACATTATTCACATCATTAATGATTCATTGTGAAGCTAAATGGTTTTAATCTCATAATTAATTCTAAACAAACTAGTTGCTAAATGTATACCCTTGTTTCTTTTTCTTTTTCAGTTTTTTTCTTCCATTTAAAATTAGGTCCTGTGTAGCAGACTAGCAACATGATTAAGGTAGTCATCTATCCTTCCACAGCATCGAGCTATATTGAGCCATTTGGTTGATGCTTTCCTAACAAAAGAAATTATTTTTATTAAGTTTCTGGTATTATTTGCTAAAGCTTTTCAGGAATGCCTGGTGTTTTTCTTACTTCGTTATGGATTTTGACTCTACTTAAGTGAGACTTACTAGAAGAACAATGATAGTTTTGATATGAGAATTTTCATCTGTTGTGTTTTGCTTATTTAAATTGAAGACTTATTATGAGTTCATTATTGAAATTTCTCATTTTTTTATGAGTTCACTCTCTCTCTCTGTTCTTTCATATCCTCTTATAGCTCATATAGCATTTATCATTTAATAAAGCTCCTTTCCATTTTCTGAGTTTTGAGTGCTTGCTCCCCTTTAGGTAGCATTTAATAATGTGCATTTACGTCTTTCATATGATCTATTAATAGTCTGCAATAGAATTTTAATAAAGCAGATATAAGTGGTGTGCTTATGTTGACTGAGTTTTGTCGCTCAAGTTGAAAATATAAAATTTTCTGCCACTACAATGTCACTGAGTAAATCTTTTCTCAGTTAATCAGATTATCGCCTTTCAAAAATCATCATGGTTCAATCTTGCAATGTTTCTTACAAGCTTATTCTGTTATTATTATGTCATTGGCTACACTTTCCTTGGGTTCTTGAATCTTTGGTGCTGAAATTCACCAACTTGTAAGTTTTAGAAGCCGAAAATGCTTTAAAACAATGCAAGAATCAATACTTAAACATGTTGTTTTTCAATTTATCTTGCTTTTAATTTTTGGAAGAAAAAGTCTCACATGTTTGGTTCTTTAACATGATTGCCTGTGTCCTAAAAAAGGGCAGACGATGTGATTGTTTATTTCATGAGTTGTTAGTGAATTTCTCTTATGTAGTTGTCTGATAAATCTGAATGGCAATAGATATGAGGGTGATTTGAACCTACATGATGAATTACTTCCCTACAAAGATGTTATTGCAAAGGTTAAAATCAAATATGCTTTACTCGTATTTTCCTCTTGTTTGTGAAATGTATATTTCTGTCAGAATTTTGATTTCCTAGCAGTTTGAGGTTCACTATGAGTTTGGAGGAGAGGTTCGGCGTGGCGATTTCGGGTTTACTTGCTCTGCCAAGAGAATTAAGTGCAGCTTCAAGGGGCAGGAGGAGGCTGCTGTCAAAATCATTTCAAAATCCAAAGTTTCATAACAATCACTTTTAGTGCTTGGTTCTGTGGATTTCTGTATAAAGTTTCAAACTTGTTTTGTCCTCATTTTTGGATATTTTTCTCCCAGATAGTTTCTATTTATTTATATGTGCTCACCATCAAGTGTGTTAGTTACAGGTATGATATAAGCTTCTGTATTATATATTCTTGTGAAATCATGCTATGGAAGTAGTAAAGGATGCAACTTTTAGATTTATCGGTCATTTACTATGACTGCACTCCAGAAGAATTTTTGCTTTTGGCAGAATAATATTTTTTTATCAAGAATATGGATGTGGCTGTTTTGTTACTACTCTAATTCTCTTCTAGTAAAGCTTTTTGTTATTCCAACACATGTTTATGATTTGATGCTTTCTGTCTCTCTGGATGATCCAGCTTTGAATTTTCCATTGCAAATATGTGTGTGTGAGATTGTGATATTTCATTGGATTATAGCAGTTATCTCTCTTTCATATAACCATACCATTTTCTATTCAAGGAATTACCTTCCATCGATTTGTTTTCGTTCCAGACTTATGTATGGGTGCTTATGATCAGTGTTTTTCTTTTGGTTATGAAAATCAGCAGTGTGCTCTTCTTATGAAAATGGATGATGTTTGGTAGATGAAATAGCAATTTCTACAGAGGATGTAAGGAGAGAAGTAAAGATATTGTAGGGCATAAGAATCTGGTGCACTTCTAAGCTTCTGAAGATGACAACACTGTTTATATAGTTATGGAATAAGTTCATATATCCTTTGTTTTTCTTGTTATGCTACTGAAAAATTATTAATACAATCCCAAGCTGAATGAGTTTAATGGAGAAAGCAAAAAGCTTTCATGGATGCTCTTTTTCTTATACAAATTGACCAATGACTTTCCTTATATCTTTGTTTACTTCCAAGGAACTGTGATTACTGTTTGGAGATATTTTATTGATTAAGCTGGAAACTGAAAGTTGTTAATTGAGTCAATAAATCAGGAGCTCACATTGTACTGTATCTTATGATATTCAGGTTATGCAAAGGAGGTGAACTTCTAGATAAGATCCTTTCTAGGTAACAGTATTCTAAAAATATATATATATATATATATATATGTGCCACAAAATAGAAAGATAGTAGAATGAGGCATTCTGGTTTCATTATTTTACTCTCTCTTTCCTGAATGACATTCTAATAGGCACATATTTAATTATTGTCTATATATAGGGGTAGGAAGTACTCAAGAGGATGCAGGTTGTTATCTATAAGTGTGGTAGCTTTATGCCATCTCCAGGGTGTTGTTGAGGTAATTATCTCATAAAGCTAATTAATGTGTTCGGCTGTGAAATTAATGAGGGTAACAGAATGACATTCGTAATATGTGATTGGCGAGAAGTATCTGTGTTATTATTCTCTTGGTGTGACTGGAGATCATACCATACAGGGTATTGCCTGTTTCTTATGGAAGGATAGTGTATGCTACCTTTTAATTGTTCAATAGGCAGATTTGGTTTAGGTTCTTTGAAATGTTTAGATTATCGTAAAACTTGATTTTAATTTTAATCTGGGTATAGACCAATGTCTTCTATTTGATTTAGTGTGTCTGTTGGAGGAATCTGTTACAGTATTTACATGCTGTGATATTTATGTTGTGTTTGTTTCAGCTTTTCTTAAAAATGATTTTTTTTTAAATTTATTTTTAAGATTAAAATGAAAAGCTACTTTTATTAGCTTTTGAAAAAAATTATTTTTTTTTATCATCACACATCTTTAAAAAAAATGTGATTCTTATGATCGTAAATAAATACAAAACATCTTCCGTTTTTTTTTTAAATCTCTAAAAATAAATTCTAAATCATTCATTGTCAAAATCACTTATTTTTTAATCTATAACAAACGTGCTCTTAAAACGTGGATTTTACTGGATTAATAATCCATTCTAAATTGTTGGAGTCCCTTCTCTTGAGAACTGGATTTTACCCGATTAATAATCCCTAAAATCCAAATTCCCATCTCAATTACATGAGTGTAAACTGTTTTTTACTCTCTCACTCATCTTTCACTCACACCCACTTTCATAGTTCCTGCTAGAAAATCAGAGAAATATATAATAAAAGAGTATAAATATGTGAAAAACGAGGCAGCCATTAAAGCAATCTTGCAGCTGAAGCAAGAACAAAGAAGAAGAAGAAGAAGAAGGTCGAAGGAGGGAGAAAGAGGCAGAGAAAGGACGTGAGATTGAGGGTGTAAGAGAGAAAAATGATATTAACCAAGATGTACTTATATTAGATATATATATGCAAGAGAGATGGCTTAATTTAACAGAGACTAACTAATAGAAACTAACTTTCTAACTAACTGATAGAATAACAACTAACTTTATAACCAATAACAACTAACTTTCTAACCAACTAATAGAATTACAGCTGGATCAAGGTGGCTTCTCTTTATTGAGATCATTATCATCATTGATATTGTGCTGTAACAAAATAGGAATATTAAGATTGTCTCTCATACCATGTTGAATTGTAAGGTTTTAGGTAGGGAAGGAGGAAAAGAGAGAAATAAACTAACAAATAACAAGACTGATATTGATTTGATGTGATGATGATGTGATTACAAAAGATAATTTTAATAGTCCTATTTATACCAAAAATAGAATCATAATCTTAATCAAATAAAAAACAAATCATAAAATATAAATAAGAAATAAATGCTAAGAGATCGTCTAGGATACTCTAAGATCGATATGCTAAGATATGAAAAGATATTATTAGATATTTCTCTGATTTTCTAGCCGTTTCCTTTACAAAATCTTGAGATCAAACAGGAAATAGAAGAATTTTAACTTATATTTTTGTAACTTCTGGTGAAAATAAATTAACCAATCATTACAGAAATTACAGCTCTTACATGACAAATGAAGATTAACCTTATACAAATTACGCACACGTCCTAGTTATGTGATGTGAACTTCAAGCATTTCATTTCATCGCAGTGCATAAGAATTGATCAAGCAACTTGGTCAAACATAAAACGTGGTTTGCCTATAACTTCCCAAATACCGGGTCTTTTCTTCTGTTTTCAATTCTTTATATTATATTTTAACTCTAGTCAATTGATTACGACTTACCGTTTGGTTTTCTCATTTGATCATATTAGATTTTATTTTCCATCTCCAGGCACCAGTTTTCAGCAGGTAAAAAATAATACGATTATGAGCATAAAAAAATAATACGAATTTTTTTTTCTTCGCTAATAAATGGTACTTTATGTCAATATGACTAACTGGTGCCTTTTTCTATATGAAACTTCATTGAAAGTCCGAATAATTAAAATACGCATGAATTTCCAGTCTCCATGGCATTATAAATTTCAATGACTTCTGAAGCAAGGCTGGCATATTATAGGTTTGAACACTTGGAGATGGCTCAGATGTTCAGTTTATCTTCAATCTCTTTGCATTTTCTCATTCTGTTAATAATCTCCTTCACTTTGTTTATGCAGTTGACTCCAATCAGTGCAGGTTTATCTTTGTCCTTGAAAAAAATGTTAAAAGCCATGTGTATAGGAAGTATATTGGAGGGTTTTTCTATCATGTGGAATTTGCACGGGTTAACGATTATGTTCAATTGTTGACTAACATGTGGTCGTTTTAAACTTTCAATCTGCAGATATGAAGATGAGGAAACTGGCTGGAGTGCCAAGCCCACCTCCTCCACCCTTAAGAGCCCCGAATCCAGGGACGAAGATACCTAGTCCTAGACATCCTCCACATTAAGGGTGGGGGCTATGGCCCCAAAACTTTCATGTTATTCTAGTTCCCTCCACTACACCACATCATGTTCCTCATGCTTTGATACTTATCTATCAGTTATCATGTTTCTACAGCTTTACAGTTTTGGGTATGTATAATTTTGGAGACAAGACTCGAAACACGAGAAAAATAAAAATAAATAAAAATTACGTCATTTGAAACGTATCTACATGTAATTAGATTAAAATAAATTAGAAGACGGATCCTTACGATGTAAGATGCCGCTCCTCTCTATTTATGGAATTGTCCAGTAGGGAAGAGAAAGACGTAGAATAATATTATTTTATTTATGTGTTTATTTCTCTCTCAACTCATCCAATCCTGGAGAAGATCCAATTCCCTGAAGAGGATCCAGTTCCTGCTCAGGGTGAAATAGAGTGGGAAGTGCAATCATGTAATATCTGCAAAGACAATTTGTATATGTATTTTTTTTTGTTGGGTATATTTGAAAACCAGTATTTTTGTTGTGTACACTACTGTTACTTATCAATATAGTTGTTGTTGTGTCTACTTAAAAATTATTCTTATAAATATTTATGTCCCTCGCTGATCTTGGAGAGATTCTGTATTGTTTATATTGAGTTAATTTATGCAATTTTATAGAAGAGTTTATCAGTGCAACTCCTCGTCGATTTGATGCTGAAAATTGAAGAAACATGTCCGGTGGTTCAAGACATAAATGATGGGGCTTTATCGCATTCACATTTTGGTAGGAGTCATTTTAGGGCTTCGGTGTTCTTTACAAATTTCCATTTTACAAATCAGTTTACTTTGGTAGTAGTAATTTTAAGACTTTAATCCAAATAGAGCCTTTAAAAAAAAAAAACTCAATGGCCTACTAGCCACCGTTAGTGTCAGTTGCTCTGTAAGAAGCGTGACCCTTATTATTATTATTTTTTTATAAGCAAAATATATGAAATGCAAATTCAAGAAAGAACTAAAAGGAAAAATATCCCAAAAGGATTTAAAAAGAAAAAAAAATCCAAACCCAATGACTGCACAAATAAGAATAACACAAAGCTTGATTGTTGATCCAAAAACTTTGGATTCCGATCCCCTGACTTTTTGGTGGGAAAAGTCAGGTGACTTTAATGTATTTTGGTAGAGAAAGAGGTGAGAGAAGAATGAGAGATAGAATGAGAGAAAATAATATAGAAAAGAGATAGAGAGAAGGTCAGGTGACTTTTACCGTTCAAAAGTGAGGGAATTGGGATCCAAAAACTTCTCTCAAATGAATCTTTCATAGAAGAACCAAATGACAACTTTAATTTACATAGAAACAGTGAGTTGGTGAACTTCAACCTAATAAATCCTTCAAATCTTGTCTACCCCACGTTAAGCTTAGCCTGTGACCAAATATCATGCCCCCTCTCTCAAAAAATAAAGTACCCACATGCTGTAGCTCGACTACCAAACTCCTGTGAAGTCCTCTAGTTTTACGGCAGAACCATAGTATGACTGCCAAAAGATCAAACAAAAAACCTTCATGCCCTCGAATCCGTGATGACACTGACAACCGAGAAACCATATAATTGACACTCAGTACATAGCCGAAGGTGAATTGTCACCAAAAATTCCAGACAATTTATTGTATGAAACCGGTACAGATGCTGGCAGCATTCCATTGCTAAGTGCCTATTTGAAACCCAATTAATTTACTTGTGAACAGCCAATTTCATGTACTCAAAAATAGGAAAACCAGTTGAGAACTTCTCATCTCCAAGCCTCCAAAACACCCTGCCCACCTGCACATTGAACAAACAAAATGGTGCTTTAACCACCATAAAAAAGTTAGAATTCCCAAAATTTTTTGTCTTGCCTCACCTATTTTTACTCAACTTTTTGTACCTCTCAACCTCTTTTTCCTCTCTTTATCACTCAGAGCATCCACCAATAGATTTTAGGTCCAACACCAACCTAACCATGCCCCATATTCAGGTATCATAACCTTTTTTATGCGCAAAATGCCATCCAACAAAAATTTCACCCCAACTGCAAGATACCATCAATAATATCCAAAAAACCTCCCAACCATATAAGACCCACGATTTCAGGCAATCAAGCTAGACAAGAACCATTTCAGCATGAAGAACCACATTAAGACCAATCAATCAAACTTTAACAAACAGATGTCAGTGAAAATTTAAACAGTATACTGATTCATACACCAGTCATAAAACAATTGGGTAGACAGAAATTGATGAAGCTAAAAACCATTCCCAAGATCTAGTCTTAATCAAGTCCAACAACCTAATCATATCAAAAGGAGTACTTTTAAAGATAACTGCATTTCTCTCTAACCACAACGACCACACGAATATATGCCATAACAAAAAGGCCTTTTTCCTACTTTTTCTCCCTGCAAATAAACCTCTGTGCATCAAATACAGATCTGGAAGTGTATATGGTAATACGACCTCAAAGCCCAGCCAAGCATATACTTTCATCCACACAATAGAGACATATCTGCACGATAAGAAGAGGTGAACTGTATCCTCTAAACACTCTCCACAAAACGCACAAACAAGATCTTGTTGCTCTACCAAAACCCTCCTCCTGAAAAGGTTTAACTTAGTGGGCACTCTATCTAACAGAACCTGCCAGGACAAGGCAAGAACTTTTGATGGTACTTTACTCTTCCAAAAGTTTTTGAAAATCTGAACCTCCCTCTCCTGCATATTTTGGGAAGGGCCACAATTTGATTGCAGCCACCTATATACTGAATTTGAGGAGAAAGACAAAGACTCATCCCATAACCACAGTCATTCATCATCATTTTCTCTTGACAACTCTATTGTGTTTAAGAGACTTCACATGTCCACCAGCAAATCCTCCTCCCAATTAAATAAATGTCTCCTCCAACTCAGGTTCCATAACCAAACAGAATTCTGCCACTGATCTCCTAAGGATGCCACTCTCCTATCCTTATCCTCTGAGATACTGAATAACCTAGGAAAAGCCTCCTTCAGGCTTTGATTCCCAACCCACACAACCTCCCAAAAGCTAATAGAATCGCCCTTTCCTATCTTTTTTCTCAATCCCAATTTGAACCATTCTTCAAGTTGCCTATACTTACCAATTTTACAGATATTTTTCCACCAATGAGAAGCGCTTCTCTCTCCATACTGGGCACCCATTAAGAAAGAATCTCCCCCTCCCACCTGACCATATCTTGAATTCACTACCTCTCTCAAGGCCTTGTTCACTGCTGATCAAACGTCATTGTCATTTTGCTAAAAGAGCCGGGTTGAACCATTCTAAATTCTTTACCCCTAAACCCCCCCCCCCCCCCCCTCTTTTGGTTTGCATACTGTCTCCCAGCTCACTCAATGTAACTTCCTACTATCTTGAGATGCTCCCCACAAAAAGTCTCTCTGAATACGCACCAGTTTTTTCACCACCTTTTGTGGAACTCTTAGGAAGGATAAGTAATAAATCGGCAAGCTGATCAACACAGAATTAATTAGGGTTATCTTCCCCCGAGAGAAAGGTATCTCCCTTTCCAAGATACTAATCTACTCTCCATAGTATTTATTACCGACTGCCAAGTAGATACACTCTTCGGATTAGCCCTAACCGGAAACCCAAGATATTTGAAAGGTATTCTTCCTCTCTTACAATTTAAAAACATAGCAGCTGATTCTTGGAACGATTCGTCCACATTTAAACCCATCAAACTGCTTTTTTGGAAGTTCACCTTAAGACCTGAAGCCAATTCGAAACCTCTCAGAATCGACTTCATCGCCCACAGGTTTTCCCAAGTAGCTTCACCCACAAACACCGTATCATCCGCATATCGTAAAATTGAGACGAATGTACCTCCACTGCCAACTTTAAAACCTTTATATTTTCCTATAGACACAGCACTCTTCACCAGCCCACATAATCCTTATGAAACCATGAAGAATAGAAAATGTGCTAATGGATCCCCCTGCTTCAGCCCCTTCTTGATCGGAATCTCTTTTGATGGGCTCCCATTAGCCAAAACAGAACAACTGCCTGTAAAAATACATTCTTTAATCCACGTCCTCCATAACTCAGCAAATCCCATTCTCCCCATCATGTAATCTAAAAACTTCCAATTTACTGAGTCATAAGCTTTCTCAAAATCCACCTTGAAAATGAGGCATTTTTTCTTTGACTTTTTCGCATAATCTACCACCTCATTTAAAATGACTGCCCCATCAAAAATATTTTTGTTTTGTAAGAAAGCTGACTGGGTATCAGAGATTAAAGGATTTAAAACCAACCTAATCCTATTTGCTAGAAGCTTTGATAGGATTTTATATATGCTTCCCAACAGTGAAATGGGTCTAAACTCCCCCAATTTCTGAGGATTTTGGATCTTCGGGATGAGAGCAACAAAGTAAGACACTATACCTTTTAGCAATCTCGCATGTCCATAGAATTCTACCACCATTCCCCAGACCTCTTCTTTAACCAGATCCCAGAATTTTTTGAAGAAGTTAAAATTAAACCCATCAGAGCCTGGACTTTTGTCTCCTTCCAGGCCATCCATAACCAACTCCAATTCTTCCATAGAGAAGGGAACCGAGATTGCTCTCGCTTTCACCTCAGATAACTGTTCCAACACAATACCGTCCAGAACAGGACGATTCAAGGTCTCCTCATCTACAATCTTTAAAAAGTATTTTTTGACCTCATCCCTTACTTTTGACACCTCCTCTGTACATTCTCCTTCAACATTAATTGCCACCAATATGTTTTTAGCTCTTCTTATCGCCAAGCATGCATGGAAAAATGATGTATTTGCATCCCCCTCCTTCAACCATTTTACCCGCGACTTCTGTCTCAGTAAACTTTGTTTGTTATTCAATGCCTTTCTCAATTCTGCAAACTTGTTTCTTCTTATCTCCACTTCCCCCACCTAGAGTCCTTCCAATTCTGCCTTTGAATCCAACTCACTAATGTGACTTTCTAGAGACTGAATGTTTGTATCAATATTTCTAAAGATCTCCTTATTCCATCTCTTTAACTCCCCTTTTAGGACCTTCAGTTTTTCCTTCACCACAAATGCCTTCCTTCCTTGAATATTATACTCCCTCCAACATTTTTTCACCACTTGTTATATTTCCGGATGACATAGCCAACAATTATTAAACCTGAAGGACTTTGGACCCCGCTCCTGCTGACTATTTTTTAAGATGATTGGTCAATGATCTGAGACGTCCCTTCCTAATGCCCATTGTTCCTCTAACTTCCAAGTATCAATCCAGTCTTGCGAGAGCAAAAACCTGTCCAACCTACTCATCACCGAGCCATCCGCTTTATACCATGTAAACTTTCTCCCTAGTAAAGGGAGATCGAAAAGCTTCATACCTGCAATAAATCTTTTAAAAGGTAGAACTTCCTGACTCCCTCCCAGCCCTCTAGACCCCTTCCTTTCCCTAGCACTACTGACCGCATTAAAGTCACCTACTAGACACCACAACCTTTCTCCTAAACTAGTTTTAACTCTCAACATATCCTCCCACAAAAGCCTTTTACCCTCCATAGCGAGTAAATATTCACAACAAAACATTTAATGTTATATGCCCCATACTCCACACAGACCCCTGAATACCTCTCTCCTCTAAAGGAAAAAAATACATTTTATTGTACAAGAGTTCCAAATACTCAAAATTCCCCTTGAACTTCCAGTCGCCGGAGTAAAGCTCGAGTTAAAATCTATATTGACCCATAAATAACAACACAGATCCTCTTCTATAACTTCCATCTTGGTTTCCTGAAGAGCCATGAAATCTAAATTTTCTACCGAAATGAGAGAGTGGATTTTGTTTTTGTTAATCACCGCTCCCAATCCCCTAATGTTCATTGAACAAATCTTCATAAAAAAACCTGGTCTTTCCCCACCAGACGGAGCAGCAGATCTATCTCTGTTCTCAATCTCCAAAATTTTACCTATCATATCCTCCCCATTTCCTTTATAAGAAACCCCTAAAGCCTTGCCTAGGTCCCATAATTTCTTGGCTGTATCCAGATTATTTCTTCATAGGATTAATCTATTACAATGTTTAACCACAGAATCAGTCACTAACATAACCTGTTGTTTCCGCATTTGAACATGACACCAGAAAGGAGTCGTCACCAAGTGAATTAAGTCCTGTTGGTTCTGATGACCAACCTGCCCTCACTGGAACTCTGCTAAGGTGTGAGCGCACTATCAGCTTCATCATCAGAGATGTACCTGATGACTTCTTTGCCTTTATCTTTCCTCTGAATTCTTTGTACAAAGGAACTATCTTGCAACTTGTCTTCTAACTCAAGGAACTTCCTGAAAGCACCAACTTCCTTCACCCCTTCGCCCAGAGCCTCAGAAAAAACTTGACCTTTTCAATTGATACTTCTATGTTGATGGAGATCAATACAAAGTGTATCATTCACCATCTCATTTTGGATGACACGTACCTGCCCACTATTACTCTTTCCAACAACCATATCCCCTATGACTTCATCACAAAGCCTTGAGGTTAGTTGTGCACGTGAAGAATTTTGCTGGCCATCTAAACCCACATAGTCCATCCACTTTATCAACTTGGCAAGTTTATTAGAAGCCCCTGGCCTAAACCCCACAACCGGCCTCATCCCTCATTTCTTTCCTTCCATGTGGTAGCCACCAGTTGTGATAGGCCGAAGCCCACTTGTCAAACTAATATCATCAGAAGCTGTTTGTTGCATTCGTTTCTCACCAAGAGAATCTGGTGCCCCATTAACTTCAAAAGACGCTCCATTCAAGCCACCTTTAATCACCTTAGTACTTTGGACCGTTTCCTTCACACATGAGCCCAATTTCACTGGGCTTTTGTCAACCGCCCCACCAAGTGAGCCTACCGTAATTTGGTCATTCAACCCCATCCCATCACCTTTTCCTACCAACACGTCTATCTCCTTAGCATCTGCACACTCTGTTAATCTGTCTAGTTAGCAGTTCCCTGCTCCCGCCGCCTAGAAGGTCAGGCCTCAGTTCCTTACACACTGCGCTGCTCCCCAAGTTCTATTTGCTTGCAAATTTTGAATTTGAAACCTCTTCACCCAGTTGTGCAAACAGATCGTGACCAAATTGCCCTCCTTGGAAAGAATCTGGGATGAAGTCGCCACCCACGGAAGAGTCAGTTTCCTCCGACGACACATCCACCTCCTTCTTCCAAAGCCATTTTCCATAGCTTAGATAAAGCTCACCAAACGTTTCCTCCAAAATTCTGATAGAGAACAGCTCTTCGTTAATATTTACTCTTATCACTTTGTTAACTGCCTCAGGGGAAGACGTTGCTATCAAGACCCTCCCCACGTCGAACCTGTTCTTCCAGCTTGTGTTCTCATTTAGCTTAATAAAATCCCCAACCACTGTTACCACACTCTTAAAAACCTCCTCCTTCCAAGCATGAACTGGCAGCCCTGTTAGCTTCACCCAAATTAAACTCTCACTGACTACCATTAAAAAACACCATGGTTTTAACTCTATAAACCATTCAGAAAGTGGCTCCTTAAACTCATTTAAGATGGAATGTATATCAACCTCCTCATCTGCATAAAGTAAAGACATGTTGCCTCCCATAGGAGCTACAGATATGGAGAACAGCCCCAATGAATGGATATTCCACTGCATATTAATTACGTCTTCTTTTTTGCTTGACCAACCAACATAACTATGCCTGAGCCACGTAATTTCTTCTTCTGGAATATTGAATTCAAAGCCCTTCCAATCATTAGCAGGTACCTTTACAGTCTGCTCATTATTGTTGCTCGTCCGTGCCCCCTTTAAATTATGGTTTCCATGAGTCACAACCCTTGCAAAAGAAACCCCTTCTCTTGTACCCTTTATGAAGTCATAATACTGATTTGCAGCTTGCAGCTTGCAGCTTGCAGCTTGCAGCCCAACGTGAGTGTGTGTTCTTCTGCCTAGAGCTCTTGTATTCCCTTTTTTGAATCTAGGAACATTTGCTCTAAGCTTCTTATTACCAATCCTTATACACAAAACTGATACAACTGATACACATATATACACAAAAGAACACATGTCTAAGGCTATCTATTTAAGGAAACAGAGTAAAAGCAGAATAAAAATCTGATATGACTGATTGTGCAAATCAGATTGAGCAAATCCTTGATTGATTCCAATATAATGTTGTAGCCATTGGAGAGCTTAAGAATAGGGATTTGATAGAATATATTAGCTGAAAGATAGGAATATCAAATCGTAATAGCCTCCCTCAAGCTGCCGTTGTGATAACAAACAAAGCTTGCAAACTAAACTGATGTTCCTTGCCTCCCTCAAGATTATCAATTTGTGCTCTCTACTCCAAGTTTGCATAAAATGGTTCGAAAATGATCCTGCCCAATTCCTTTAGTGAAAATATGTGCTAGTTGTTGATGGGAAGGAACAAATATCATATCCAGAACCTTGGTGTAACACCTCAAGATTCACCCTTGTGTTTATATGTGTTAGTTTTGGCATATATATTTGATACGTTTGATATTCATATATATGTGTATATATTATTGCATATGATAATATGTATATTAATATATGATTATTTGCATTAATATGAGATTGTGTCTCTTAATGTTTGATTTTATATGTTAATATATGATATGTGATTTTATTAATAATAAGTGATTAAGAATGATATGATAAGATATTGTGTGATTTAGTATTTAAATAGAGATAGTGTTATTCTTAGATTTTAGCCCCCCAACCAATCAGATTTGAGTCATTATCAATATAGGATCATCCTCTCTTTGTTTACATTAAGATCTTATCATAATCTCCTAAGGATCCTATCTAGGAATAACTACCAAATATGTCGCTAAATTTCCATCGAACTTTTGACTATCATAGAGTCCGATTTAGGATTCGATCATTAGATATTAATTTGTAGATATTGCTCTGAGCTTTCTAACGACACCAAGAACGCCTCAATCGGAAACTTTTATCTCAAGTTATGGTCAAAATACCGAACTATATACAATTCGGGCTGAAATAGGAACCCGTTATGACCCAAACTCATATATATACCATTAGACTCAACCTAAACCTAGTTTACACGACCCCAAAACTCAGAAAACTGTCTCCCTCCTTCCTCTTTGAATCCTTATGGTTTTTCTCCCTAAAACTCTCTCTAGGGAACCCGTTCTTGTACCGTTCTTCACTGCTTCTTGATAGGAGAACATCGCTACGAATAGGGGTTCGTTGTGTTTGATGTTTGGGACTTTAGAAAAGGTAAAATTCATGCACCTTGTCCCTTGTGTTCTTTCTTTCAAGTTCTTGATCTTTTCCTTTTAATTTCTTGATCTTAGAGTTGAACCAAAGTGTCTCTTTGTCGTTCTTGAGGTTGTAGGCAAGTGTTAGTGAGACAGGACCCAAGTGGATCTTCTTTCTCTCTTTTGAATCGTGATCTCTATTCCAGGTATGGGGAGAAGGGTAGTGTATTCATAGGCTTGGGGTTAGTGTAAAGTAAAGGGGTTCCCATAACCTCGTGTTGTTTTATGTGTATGAAAGAATAACATGTTAAATTGTATTGTTTGGTGATGGTATGTTCTTGGCTATTTTGGTATGTTATTTGTATGTGTTCCATGTTCATGACATGTTGTTAATATTTATCTTGATTGCCTTGATATGAACATGATAGTATGATGAGTTATTATGATGTTGGCTGTTGATGTTATGATGGTCGTATAGTTGATGCTATGACTGTTGAGTTGATGGTTAAAATGTTAAAAACCTTAATTGGTTAAATTAGGTTCTAAAATGAGTTAGAGATTAATAGGTTTAAACACCCTAAAAATTGGTTAAGGAAGCGTATGTTGAGACTACGCCCGAGCAGATGATTGTCGTGCATTGAGCACGACCATTTGAGCCAGGAGCACGCCCGTGCTCCAGTTTGAATTCTGGAAAATGGTCGCGCAGTAAGCACGGCCGTGCAGCTAAGCACGACCGTGCTCAAAAAGGAAGCACGACCGTACTCTACTTAAGTGGCAGCACGCCCGTGCTCACCCCTTTGGTCAGAATCTGAGATTAAGGACTTAAACAGGGGTTTTAACCCCAATCTTCCCCAACAACAAATGATGACTTACTTAATTAATGATGAAGACTAGATAACTTAATTAAAGATTAATTGAGATGGTTAAGCCGGTAATCGTTGGGTTACCGCAAGTTGTTTGCGTTGTACCTTGGTGCCTTATGGCCAAGAGGCCCTTGACCCCGCGGTTTGGGTCTAAGGTGTTATTGATGTTGTACCTAGGGACCGAGAGTTTGTCCGGGGGGGTTGGATCCACGGTTTGGGTCTAAGGTGTTGCAATCGATTTTACTGCGGCAAATTCCACTGGTTAAAGGTGTTGCGGTAGATTCCGCTGCGGTCAATTCCACTGATGTCTTCGGTTGATTTCGTTGGAGTTATTGAGGTGGTGGTTGTCCCTGGTCATTGTGTTGCATACGCATTGCATCAGAATTGTTGTTGTTGTTGAGGGATGTTCGACATAGGGGAGGTCGTCCTAGAGTACGGCGGTCTGGCCATCCACGGTTGGAGTAGATTCTCCTTGCGCCCCCATGACGAGGCATCCGTTGGTTTGATGCGTTGGCTATCCAAGGAGTAGAATCTCTGGTGTTGAGTAGATTCTCAATGTGGATATGTAACTCCGAAGTCGTCCATCCCGGGTTTAGTGGATCCACATGCATTGTTGGTTTCACGGAGTAGGACTGCATTGCACTGCATAGCATGCTTGATGTTGATGAGGTTGATGTATGTTTATACATGTTGTTGATATATGCTTGCGTTGGTGCCATGCTTGTATGTTTTACTTTACTTCCTACCTCCTTGCTATTATGATTACATGATTCTTACTCCCCATTATTTGTTTGTTGTTTGGCCTGATTGGCACCTTGCAGAGGATGACGAGCAGCCCGGAGAAGAGTGGCTCTGAGGATCTGAGGAGCCGCCACTCATAGTTAGGGCTTGTTTTTATGTTCAGTTAGTTAGTTTTCAGTTTGTATTCCGTGGATTTATTCCAGTACGGTTATACCAGCTCTGTATGTGACATCGGGGTTGGGATTGATTTATTTTTTTGCTATGTTAAATTGTTTTAAACTCGTTTTATTTTCCGCGATTTTGAGAACTAGTTCATGTGGACTTTTCTACCCATGGACGGATGCTTTATTTAATCCAGTATGATCATGACTAAATTTTATTAATTGCTTATCTTAAAGTGCTTATAACATGCGTGGTAGAAGGGTGTCACATTTAGTGGTATCAGAACAGTTCGGCCCGGTCCGGATGTCGTATGAGTCTGTCGTAAGTCTGTTGTGTGACTCTTGTTTGAATTGCCTATATTTATATAGATAATGTTACGCGGTACTAAGTACCTATTTCTTCGCTTTGGCTTGACTTACTACATTTGGCTGTTGTCTTGAACGATCCAAGGGGCCTTCGGGAGCTTCTTGTGTTTAGGAAGGTTGTTCTATTATCTCTTGATAATATAATCTCTACAGCTGATCTTGTGCGCTTACCTTTTTTAAAACCGCTCGATGTTATTCTTGGGATGAACTGGTTATCTTCCAACCATATGTCCTTTATCTGTTCTGATAAGACCTTAGTTTTTGGAACTCCAACGAAGTCTAAGAATCCAGACCTTCTCTCTGCCAGTCAAGTTCAAGCTTCGATGAAAGACGAAGCCCAAGCGTACATGATGATAGCTTCCCTGGAAGAAGAGAGCAGCCCTCCTGATGTCGCCGGCTTGCCTGTTGTGCAAGACTTTCCTGAAGTGTTTCCGAGGGATGTTTATAACTTACCCCCAGAGAGATATTGAGTTTGCCATAGACTTAGTGTCGCCGCAGGGACAATCTCCATAGCTCCCTATAGGATGTCTCCTCTAGAGCTAGCTAAGTTGAAGGAAGAGTTGGAAGACTTGATGAAAAAGCAGTTCATTAGGCCTAGTGTGTCTCCGTGGGGAGCACCTATGTTGTTGGTGAAGAAGATTGATGGTAGTATGAGGTTGTGCGTCGACTATCAACAGCTCAACAAGGTGACCATAAAGAATCGGTATCCCCTCCCTAGGATTGATGATCTCATGGACCAGTTGATAGGCGCTTGTGTCTTCTCTAAGATAGACTTGAGGTCAGGGTACCATCAGATTCGGGTTAAGTCTGAGGACATCCCGAAGACAACGTTCAGAACGCGATATGGTCACTATGAGTACTTGGTTATGCTCTTCGGTGTGACCAATGCTCCTGTGGTCTTCATGGATTACATGAACAAGACCTTTCACCCTTACTTAGATAAGTTTGTGGTGGTGTTCATAGATGACATCTTAGTGTACTCCTGGAGCAAGGAGGAACATGAGAAACACCTGAGGGTTGTCTAGCAGACCCTTAAGGAAAAGCAGTTGTATGCTAAGTTGTCTAAGTGTGAGTTTTGGTTAGAGGAAGTGAGCTTCTTAGGATATGTCATCTCTAAGGGTGGCATAGTTATGGACCCAGCTAAGGTTGAGATGGTGCTCCATTGGGAAGTGCCGAAGTCTGTGACCGAGATTAGGAGTTTCTTGGGGTTAGCCGGGTATTGTAAGCGGTTCATAGAAGGTTTCTCTAAGATAGCTTTACCCTTAACCCGTCAACAGCGCCAATTTTTGACCGCGCTGTCGCCACGCGCCAAAAAAACGAGCGATTATAAAATAATGCAGTATAGTGCGACAACTCGGATCGTCTCTCAAGGACTCTTTAGTGTTGTTATTATTAACAGAAAAAGTTAGAAAAAAGTTAGAACTGGGGGTTTTGAGATTTGAAACTAAATTAAGAAAACAAAACAATAAAAACAAAGCAGTTTAAGAAACTAGCAGATAAACAAAAGCGATTAACCTACTGTTCTCAGTTTCCCACTATCATTGGTTCATGCAATCCTAAGCAGATACTAATCCCCTCCCGGTTGTAGCAACAATTAAGAACGCAATCACTACTACGGATGTATGTTCCTATTCCCGAAATAACAAACGGGGTGAAGCCCTCATGAACAAACGAACATGAACGAACACACGCGAAATAACAAACGCGATTAAGTATAGAAACATAGCATCACCGAAATGAATCAACACAACACTATATATTCCTGAAATAACAAACAGAAACATACAGCGTGGCATTGAAAAGAGAAAAGCAACTAAACATGGAATACAGAACCTCAAGTGTTAACAGAAACCAATTCCAGTAGATTAATCTAGGAGACTAATTCTCCATTACAAAAGTAAAACACAAAAGAAAAGAAAGGAAAGTAAACTACTGAAAACTACTACTATCTTGACCAAAGATTAGCCAAAATGGCTAACTTCGATTATTCTCTTCATTTTCGCCTAAGACCGCTTATATACACGTTTTCGAGTCGGAGTACTCGCGAGGCGAAGCACTGATCGCGAGGCGAATTACATGAAAGGTCTGCAACTCTTTGTCTTCTCGCGAGGCGAGCACATCCTTCGCGAGGCGAACTCTTCAACTTCCAACTGTTACGCCCGTGGCATTCAACGTGCCCAAACCGTGATGGCTTCTGATCTTCCAAGACTCGCGAGGCGAAGGATTGCTCATGGGCGAACTCTTCAACTTTAATTGCCACGGCTGTGATCTTCAACACGGGCAAGCCGTGATCGTCTCGACTTTTTCATGGTTGCAATACTCGCGGGCGAGAGATTATTCAGCGGGTAGTGGCTCCAGATTTATTACTTTTTATTTACCTGAAAATAGAAAATAAAAGTAAATAATTATTCAACTCTAAAACAACTAAATTAACTTTAAAACAATTTACAGACTCAAAATACTACTTAGAGACAATCAAGTCTAATTTGGGTAAAAATGATATAAAATTAGCACAAAGCCCAGGTCTTTACTAGTTATAAAACCAGTCAAACAGAGGCTCATCAAAGGGACAGTTGTTTATGTGGGATTATAAGTGTGAAGAGAGTTTCCAAACCCTTAAGGATATGTTGACATCAACACTAGTGTTAGTTTTGTCAGATCCTAATGAACCCTTCGTAGTTTACTGCGATGCTTCTAAGCAAGGGTTAGGTGGTGTGTTGATGCGGAATGGTAAGGTAGTTGCTTATGCTTCTAGGTAGTTGAAAAACCATGAGAAGAACTACCCTACCCATGACGTAGAGTTAGGAGCTGTGGTATTTGCCTTAAAGATCTGGAGGCATTACCTTTATGGAACGAGGTTTGAAGTTTTTAGTGATCACAAGTGTTTGAGGTATCTCTTTGATCAAAAGGAGTTGAACATGAGGCAGCCTAGGTGGATGGAGTTCTTAAAGGATTATGACTTCGAGCTGACCTATCACCCAGGAAAGGCCAATGTGGTGGCCGATGCCCTAAGTAGGAAAACCTTGCACGTCTCCGCTTTGATGGTTATGAAGATGGATCTAATAGAGGAGTTCAGAGACCTTAATCTACCTTGTGAGTTTACCCCTAAGAGTATTAGGCTTGGAACCTTGAAGGTTACCAACAGCTTGATGGACCAGATTAGAGAGGGCTAGAAGTTAGATAAGTTTCTCTTAGACCAGCGAGAATTGCTGGTTCAGGGTAGAGACCTTAGTTTCAAGGATGGGAGTGATGGAGTCTTGAGGTTTAAGGATAGAGTGTGCATACCGGATGTTCCTGAGCTTAGGAAGTTGATCCTTGAAGAAGGACATAGGAGTTGGTTAAGTGTGCACCCAGGTGCCACCAAGATGTATCAGGACCTTAAGAGGATGTTTTGGTGGCCTAAGATGAAAAAGTATGTGGCCGAGTTTGTGTATGCATGCTTGGTTTGTCAGAAAGCTAAGATAGAACACCAAAAGCCATCAGGTAAGTTACAACCTTTAAGTATCCCAGAATGGAAATAGGACAACGTCTCCATGGACTTTGTGTCTGGACTCCCTAGGACTCCTACTGGTTTTGAGGCTATACTGGTTGTTGTGGATAGATTGACTAAGTCTGCCCATTTCATCTCGATGAACATGGAGTATCCTTTAGAGAAGTTAGCCAAGATGTACATCAAAGAGATAGTTAGGCTTCATGGTGTACTCTCTAGCATAGTATCGGATAGAGACCCGAGGTTTACCTCTAGGTTCTGGGAGAGTTTGCAGCATGCTTTAGGGACAAAGCTTAGGCTTAGTTCAGCTTACCACCCGCAGACTGATGGGCAGTCTGAAAGGACCATCAGTCCTTAGAGGACTTGTTGAGAGCTTGTGTACTAGAAAAGTCTGGTAGTTGGGAGGAGATGTAGGACACCCTTGTGTTGGAGTGAACCTAGTGATAGTGTGGTGCTAGGGCCGGAGATAGTCCAGGAAACAACAGAAAGGATCAGGATGGTTCAGGATAAGATGAAAGTAGCACAAAGTAGTCAAAAGAGCTACCATGACAAAAGGAGGAAGGCGCTCGAATTCCAGGAAAGTGATCATGTGTCCTTGAGAGTTACTCCAACAACTGCGGCTGGTAAAGCGATGAAAGCAAGCAAGCCATCTGTTATCAGGAGATCTGAATCTTTCATACCTTGGTGAACAAGTGCAGAATCTTCGAGGATGCTTACGAGGCCAGGATCGCAAGCCGCAAAAGTTCAGAGATCCAGAGCAGTAAGGACGAAGATCAGAAGAACGAGGTGAGAGAATGTCATCGGTAGAGACTTCCAGCAGAATGGAAAGGAATCACAATTCTCAGCAAGTAAGCCTAAGGATTGGGATTCTCCAAAACATGTCAGATGTGGAAAACGTGGAGAAGGTCACTATGCCCATCAATGCAAGGAGTCGAACACCATCTGTTTCAAGTGTGGCAAATATGGTCACCTCAGCAGGAACTCTAAAGGAGAAAAGTCAGAACCACAGAGTGCTAGCAGGAATCAGAGAGCGCAGCGGAAGCGTAGTGGAGCTGGAGCCTCAATGTCTGTGGACTCAACCCAACATATGCGCCTAATTGATGAAAGTTAAACCAGTTAAGGTGATAGAAATTTCGATGACGAAATTTTTATAACGGGGGTGGAATTGTAACACCTCAAGATTCACCCTTATGTTTATATGTGTTAGTTTTGGCATATATATTTGATACGTTTGATATATATATATATATATATATATATATATATATATATATATATATATATATATATATGTATGTATGTATGTATTATTGCATATGATAATATGTATATTAATATATGATTATTTACATTAATATGAGATTGTGTCTCTTAATGTTTGATTTTATATGTTAATATATGATAAGTGATTTTATTAATAATAAGTGATTAAGAATGATATGATAAGATATCGTGTGATTTAGTATTTAAATAGAGATAGTGTTATTCTTAGATTTTAGCCCCCCAACCAATCAGATTTGAGTCCTTATCAATATAGGATCATCCTCTCTTTGTTTATATCTTAAGATCTTATCATAATCTCCTAAGGATCCTATCTAGGAATAACTAACAAATCTGTCACTAAATTTCCATCGAACTTTTGACTATCATAGAGTCCGATTTAGGATTCGATCATTAGATATTAATTTGTATATATTTCTCTGAGCTTTCTAACGACACCAACAACGTCTCAATCGGAAACTTTTAGCTCAAGTTATGGTCAAAATATCGAACTATATACAGTTCGTGCTGAAATAGGAACCCGTTATGACCAAAACTCATATATATACCATTAGACTCGACCTAAACCTAGTTTACACGACCCCAACACTTAGAAAACTGTCTCCCTCCTTCCTCTTTGAATCCTTATGGGTTTTCTCCCTAAAACTCTCTCTAGGGAACCCGTTCTTGCACCGTTCTTCACTGCTTCCTGATAGGAGAACATTGCTACGAATAGGGGTTCATTGTGTTTGATGTTTGGGACTTTATAAAAGGTAAAATTCATGCACCTTTTCCCTTTTGTTCTTTCTTTCAAGTTCTTGATCTCTTCCTTTTAATTTCTTGATCTTAGAGTTGAACCAAAGTGTCTCTTTGTCGTTCTTGAGGTTGTAGGCAAGTGCTAGTGAGACTGGACCCAAGTGGATCTTCTTTCTCTCTTTTGAATCGTGATCTCTATTCCAGGTATGGGGAGAAGGGTAGTGTATTCATAGGCTTGGGGTTAGTGTAAAGTAAAGGGGTTCCCATAACCCCGTGTTGTTTTATGTGTATGAAAGAATAACATGTTAAATTGTATTGTTTGGTGATGGTATGTTCATGGTTATTTTGGTATGTTATTTGTATGTGTTCCATGTTCATGACATGTTGTTAATACTTATCTTGATTGCCCTGATATGAACATGATAGTATGATGATTGTCGTTGTTATTATGATGTTGGTTGTTGATGTTATGTTGGTCGTATAATTGATGCTTTGACTGTTGAGTTGATGGTTAAAATGTTAAAAACCTTAATTGGTTAAATTAGGTTCTAAAACGAGTTAGAGATTAATAGGTTTAAATACCCTAAAAATTGTTTAAGGAACTGTGTTGAGACTCTGCCCAGAACAGTACTGTCGTGCATTGAGCACGACCATGCTGAACAGGGAGCACGCCCGTGTTGCCAGTTTGAATTCTGGAAAATGGCCACGCAGTAAGCACGGCCGTGCAGCAGAGGAGCACGCCCGTGCAGCTGAGCACGACTGTGCTCAAAAAGGAAGCACGACCGTGCTCTACTTAAGTGGCAGCACGTCCATGTTGGGGTTAAGCATGATCGTGCTCACCCCTCTGGACAGAATCTGAGATTAAGGACTTAAACAGGGTTTTAACCCCAATATTCCCCAACAACAAATGATGACTTAGTTAATTAATGATGAAGACTAGATAACCTAATTAAATATTAATTAAGATGGTTAAGCCGGTAACCGTTGGGTTACCGCAAGTTGTTTGAGATGTACCTTGATGCCTTATTGCCAAGAGGGCCTTGACCCCGCCGTTTGGATCTAAGGTGTTATTGTTGTTGTACCTAGGGACCGAGAGTTTGTCCCAGTGGTGGTGGGGGGGGGGGGGGGGGGGGTGTTTGACTCCACGGTTTGGGTCTAAGGTGTTGCAGTCGATTCTGCTACGGTAGATTCTGCTGGTTAAATGTGTTGCGGTAGATTCCGCTGTGGTCGATTTCACTGATGTCTTCGGTTGATTCCGTTGGAGTTATGGAGGTGGTGGTTGTCTGTGGTCATTGTGTTACATACGTATTGCATCGGAATTGTTGTTGTTGTTGAGGGATGTTCGACATAGGGGAGGTCGTCCTAGAGTATGGCGATCTGGCCATACACGGTTGGAGTAGATTCTCCTTGCGCCCCTATGACGAGGCATCCGTTGGTTTGATGCGTTGGCTATCCAAGAAGTAGATTCTCCTGCGTTGAGTAGATTCTCAATGTGGATATGTAACTCTGAAGTCGTCCATCTCGGGTTTAGTGGATCCACATGCATTGTTGGTTTGGTGGAGTAGGACTGCATAACATGCTTGATGTTGATGAGGTTGATGTATGTTTATACATGTTGATATATGCTTACGTTGGTGGCATGCTTGTATGTTTTATTTTACTTCCTACCTCCTTGCTATTATGATTACATGATTCTTACTCCCCATTATTTGTTTGTTGTTTGGCTTGATTGGCACCTTGCAGAGGAAGACTAGTAACCCGGAGAGGAGTGACTCTGAGGAGCCACGACTCATAGTTAGGGCTTGTTTTTATGTTCAGTTAGTTAGTTTTTAGTTTGTATTCCGTGGATTTATTCCAAAACGGTTATACCAGCTCTGTATGTGACATCGAGGTTGGGATAGGTTTATTTCTTTGCTATGTTAAATTGTTTTAAACTCGTTTTATTTTCCGCGATTTTGAGAACTAGTTCATGTGGACTTTTCTAACCATGAACAGACGCTTTATTTTATCCAGTATGATCATGATTAAATTTTATTAATTGTTTATCTTAAAGCGCTTATAACATGCGGGGTAGAAGGGTGTCACACTTGGCTTGAACCTTTTCACGAACAAAGTGGCAATCCAAATCTATGTGCTTGGTTCTTTCATGAAAAACTTGATTTGTAGCAATATGCATTGCAAACTTATTAACACAGAACAGATCAATTGGTCTAGGAACGATCAAAAACATATCTTCAAGTATACTTTCTAACCAAATTATCTCTTTTGTGGCCTTGGCCATTGCCCTATATTCTGCTTCCGCAGATTAAAGTGCCACTGTGGGTTGTTTCTTTGACTTCCATGTTAAGGGAGCATCTCCAAGGAAAGTCACAAATCCTATTACAGATCTTCTGGTTATGGGACAGGTTCCCCATTCAGCATTGCAATAGGCTTTCAAAACTAGTTCATTGTTATGGGGATAGAATATTCCTTGACTTGGATCTTTGCTCAAATATCTAACGACCCGCTTTGCCATCTCCATGTATGGCTTCTGTGGGTCTTCAAGTACTGACTAAGTAGGTGAACCCCATAGGACAAGTCAGGTCTAGTTAAAGTTAAGTATAAGAGTCTTCCAATGAGTCACCTATAAGCTGCCACATATTCTAAAGGCTCTCCAATGTCAGCGAAAAGTCCATGTTGTTGTGGGATAGGCGTCTCAGCATGTTTTGCTCCTTCTAAACCTGTTTCTGCCACTATGTCCTTTGCATACTTGTGTTGGCTCAAATAAATTCCATTCTCACTTCTCTTGACCTCCAGACCAAGGAAGTAATGGAGTGGTCCCAAGTATTTGATATGGAAGCATCCTTGGAGGAATTTCCTGAATTGCTGACACTTTTCTCTATCATTTCCTGCAACAATTAGGTCATCAACATATGCCAAAACCACCAGCTTGTTGTCTCCTTTTGTCATAGTGAAAAGTGAGTTATCTAAGGCACCCTGCTTGAATCCATATTGTAATAAAGTCTTAGAAAGCTTTCCAAACCATTGCCTTGAAGCTTGCTTTAATCCATACAATGATTTGTGAAGTTTGCATACCATTCCTTTCTCTTCGTTATAAAATCCTTGAGGTATCTTCATATAGACATCTTCGTCCAAGTCCCCATTGAGAAACGCATTGTTAATATAAGGCTGATGTAGCTCCCATCCTTTAATGGCAAATACTGCAATGAGTCACTTCACAGTTGCAAGTTTCACCACGGGTGTGAAAGTCTCATTATAATCTAGGCCTTCCACTTGACTATAGCCCTTTGCGACTAGCCTAGCTTTATATCTCTCAATAGAACCATCAGGATTATACGTTATCTTAAAGACCCATTTTGATCCTATTGCTTTCTTCCCTCTTGGCAGCTGCACAAGACTCCAAGTATTATTTTCATTCAAAGCTTTCAACTCTTTGCTTACTTCTTCTTGCCATTTTGGGAGTTACATTGCTTTCTCAAAATTGTTTGGTTGCATCAAACTTTCCATTGCAATGTTAGTGCCATATTGCATAGAATTCGAAATATTAAGAATGGGGTAAATAGAATCCTTACTATAAGTACCTTGAGGTGTGATTACATGGGCAGCTTGCTTTAGGGGAAAATCTTCCTTATTGTAATAATGCAGTGTATAGTCCTCCAAGTATGTTGGAGCCATTCTTGACCTTGCTGGTCTTTGTTCAATAATTTGCATCTCATCACTGACTTGCTCTTGCTGTTCCTCACTTTCTATTTTAGTTTCTTATATTTCTCATGCTGACTCTTGTTTATCATCTTCTACTCCTTCAATGAGTTCCTCATCAACTTGAGTATCATTGTGGAACACTCCAAGTGGGGTCTGTTTGTGACACGGACTCGGCAAGTGTACCGGTTCGTTGCAAGTAATAAAACGGTAAGACCGGATATCGTTCTCAGGGATCGTGGACAATTACCACTTCGCAAATTTGACTACTATCTAGGCGATCGAATTTTGGAGTGAAGGTTGTTCTAACATCTAACAAGCAAACAAGAAGAAAATGTTTTTGTTCTTTTTGGATTTTTTTCAAACAGTTAATTGTGAAAACAGAAGATGAATAACAATGAGATAGAATTGCTAGGGTTAGAATAAACTAATCCTCCCTTGATTGTTATGAAATGATAACTAACACAGTTCCTACTTCACTTATGACAATCGAATCTTTTCTAATATACTCAAGCCTAATGTCTTAGGTGCATTGAGCCTAAAATCCCAAATTAAACCCTAATGTCTTAGGTGGATTAATAAGAGAAATTGCATTAAGAATAAAGATTCATAAGATTGCAAGCAGCCAACACCTATGTCTAGATTCTTGGACTACTTGGCATATAATTCATGAACATGCTTTAACATCAACCTTTCAATTGTCTATTAAAGCAACTAATCATTCCTAAGATGATCAAGCCTAGGAAAGCATTAAGCATAGAATTATACACTCATAAAGAAGAAGGAAACTGTATTAAAATCAAGTCATTTTACAACCAAGTTCAGATAGCAATAGTCTAACCCCAACAAAGGGGAGTTTAGCTACACATAATTGAAAACAAAACAAAAGAGAGAATTACAGAGATGAACAAAGGAGGGAGCTCCATGGAATGATGCACAGCAGCCACAGCAGCAGAGGATCTCTCTTTAGGGTTTTTCTCTATCTCCTTTCTTACATTCTCGCTTCGGTTCTTTTATTACTCGTGGCCGGTCACGGCGTGGCAGCCATCACGGCCAGGCCGTGACGGGTTCTGACTCTTGCAGTTCTGGCCAAACTACTATTTCGCGAGGCGAGCACTTATTTCGCGACGCGAGCCCACTTTTGATGCCCGTGACCCCCATCACGGCCAAGCCGTGATTGCTTCTGACTTTTGGAGGTTTCTGGGTCACGGCCGTGATGTACATCACGGCTAGGCCGTGATCGTCTCTGACTTTGGTGGTTTTGGCACAATCAGTCTCTCGCGGGGCGAGTCTTTCTTTGCGACGCGAACCATTTTTTCACACCCATGATCTCTATCACGGCCAAGCCGTGATCGTCTCTGACTTTTGGTGGTTTTGGGTCACGGCCGTGATAGCCATCACGGCCAGGCCGTGACAGATTCTGACTTTTGGAGCACTTCTTCTTCAGTTTTCAGGCCTTCTCTTCATCTCAGCTTCCTCATGGCTAAAACTTGGGCATTTAATCAAAAATCCCTGCAAAACAACACACAATACCACCTTATCCGTTCCAAATGAAAAACTAAACAAAATCCAACTAAAATGGCCTAACTAAATGCAAATGCATGCAGAAATGTACATGGAAAATGAGGTGAATTCATACTCATCAAATCACCCCAAGCTTAAGATGTTGCTTGTCCTCAAGCAAAAACCAAGGCCATAAGATGAAAACAACCAGGACAATGATAGTGAACTAAGAACCCGAGTAAAATGATCCAAGCAACAGGCAGTCAATTATTTCAAAGAAGAGACAATCAATTCAAGTCCAATTAGGGGCTTAGTTTCCCTAGACTCACATTCTCACTAATTCGGGCACTCTATCTCACTTGAAGCTCACCCCAAGCTTGTTCATTTGCTTGGCTCTCTTTCTTGCCTCACTCACTCAAGTGTTAAAGGAATATGACATTTCACTCCATTTTCCTCAAAGAATGATTCCTACCATAAGCTTGACTATCAACCATATCTTCACTTTATTAATGAAAACATCTAAGAATCAAGAGGTCTTATTCTTTGGTTGTAATGGGGCCATGGGATCAATTTTCAGGTGGGAATTTCAAGAACAGGAAATTTCAAAAGGCTATACAAACAATCAAGCATTGCAAGGCACGACCTTCTAAAATACCTTTCTTTGGGTTTCAGTTTACTCTTCCACCATTCTTTCAATTTTTTTTTTTTTTTTTTAGATTCAATTTTTTTCTTTTCATCATCCCAAACTTTAAACTACATTTTCCAACCCATTTTTGCACAGTACTTTAGAAGGTCCCTCATAAGCATATTTAACACAACATTTCAGGGTACCAAGAAAAGCATGCTATTCATTCAGGCTCAAAATGGGGCAACTAAGGGTAGCATTATTCATTCAAAGCTCAGAAGGCCAGAAAAAACACCTATTGCCTCAATCCTTTTCAAAAATATTCTCAAAAATTTTCAAGTTTCGAAATGGTTTCAAGTCAAGTTCTAGAGAAAAACAATCCAAGAGGAAAACACTCTACACAAAGAACGGGGGCAGATTTAGTGAGTGCCCCCTAATGGCTCAAAAGCTCACATTTATCCGTTCAAAAACCAGTGAAGAACACAAGTCTAAAGAAACACATGCTAATCATCAACTATCCAAGACCATCTCAAGAATATTTATTTGAAGCCATATCACAAGAATGAAATAAATTGGGTTCAAAATCCACTATCACAATTTAATTGGCACTTAGTTCACACAATCATAAGCTCAATCTAAGCAGGGGTAACTGAATCATGCGATCATACAAACTTAAGCCTATATGAATGCAATATTTACAATGCAAGTAAAAAGATTACCCCTACCCCAAGCTTAAAGATTTACATTGTCCCCAATGTAAACAATCAAGTTGGAGAGAGGAGAAGAAAAATAAAATAAAGCAAAAAGAAAAAATTGGAACGGCTTACCGAGGCGGTAGCGGGTGCTGACTTTGCTTTCTGGCTTTGCTTTCCCCTGCCCTTTTTCTCCTTCCTTTATTCAAAATCTGAAGGCACTTAACAAAACTATTAACAAACCTCTTGAGCTTCTCAAATTATTCAAGAGGTTAAAGCAAAAACAAAACTATTAAGAAAATGAAAATAACCAAAAAGAAGAGTTAAGAGATGTTGGGTTGCCTCCCAATAAGCGCTTCTTTAACGTCACTAGCTTGACGAGTAGATACTTCCTTCAATTAACCGGGATCTGCTGGACATAGAATTGCAAGAGCACTTTTCTTCCATGAAACTCCTGTCAAGAGCTGATTTTTCTTAAAAGGCCAACAATTGTGCTTCTGCTTTGCCTTTTTCGCTCTGGGTCTCTTGCCCTTTTTCTTACTCCTTCCTGGTGGAGGTTCTGTTTTCACAAGATGAGCAGGACCAACTTCCTTACCAACTGATGCATCATTTGTTTTGCATAGCTTTAGATTTGCTTTCATGTTGGGCTTTTCCTTCTTTTCTGGAATAGAGGGGTGGTGTTGATGTTCAATGACTTCCTTATCTACTGTGTCCACCACATCCATGCGGAAACACTCCTCTTCCTTGCTCGTGCGATGCATAGCTTCCAATACATTGAAAGTTACTTCCTCTTCTTGCACTCTGAATTTCAACTGGCCTTTTTCTACATCTATCAAAGCCCGACCAGTTGCCAGAAAAGGTCTCCCTAGTATGAGTGGAACTTCAGCATCCTCCTCCATGTCTAAAACCACAAAGTCTCTTTGGGAAGATTAATTTATCCACCTTCACCAACAAATCCTCCACAACACCATAGGGATATGTAATGGAGCTGGTCGCCGATTGAAGAGAAATCCCTGTTGGTTTTACCTCACCAATTCCAGACTTTTTGAAAATGGACAACGGCATAAGGTTGATACTTGCGCCTAGATCGCACAATGCTCTCCTAATGTTCACATGACCAATAGTGCATGGGATAGTGAAGCTACCCGGGTCCTTCATCTTTACCGGTAACTTCCTCTCGAATTATAGCACTGCACTCTTCATGAAGCATAATCTGTCTCCTCCTTCCACCGCCTCTTGTTTGTAAGAATCTCTTTCATGAATTTGGCGTAGGAAGGCATCTCACAAGAGCTTCAGAAAAGGGATGTTGATATGTAGCTTTTTGAATACATCCAGGAATTTAGAAAATTGTTGGTCTTTTGATTCCTTCTTCAACCGTTGGGGTAATGGGATTCTAAAATATGGGGGCAGCTCTTTGGGATTATCAACCTCTTCCGGAATCTGTCTTTTAGTCTTCTTCTTCGCAAATTCTTCATCAACCAATTTCTCCCCTCTGCGGTTTTTCAGCTTCTACACCTACAGAATAGAAGTAGTATCTTGGGAAGTTCCGGGTTCTTCGTTGTTTACCTCTTCAAACTGCACCTTATCAATTCCAGCATCACTTGTCTTTTCTTCCCTCTCTTTTTCTTGTGGATTTAACACTCTCCCACTTCTTGTGATAATTGCCATGCAACCTTCCTTCGGATTTTTCTCTGTATCTCCTGGCATTTGTCCTTGAGGTCTTTCTGCCATCTGCCTTGCTAGTTGGCCTATTTGATGCTCCAAGTTCTTGATTGAGGCATTCTGATTCTTCATAGTCTCTTGAGTAGCTTGCATGAACTGGCCTAGAAGGTTCTCCAATTTGCTTGAGCTCTCTTGAGGAGGCTTTGCTTGAGTACTTGAACTTTGCCCTTGTCTCCACCCAAAGTTAGGATGGTTGCGCCACCCCGGATTGTAGGTGTTGGAGTAAGGATCATTTCTAGGCCCTTGGTTGCCCATATAATTTACCTCTTCTTGTCCCGAACTTCCAACCACATTGATCTCACAGTTTCCATTTGCATGGTTGCCCCCACAGAAATCACACACTGAGGTACCTTGAACTTGGACAGCTTGTAGTTGAGAATTCTGCAGTTGAACCGACCCCAGTTGTTTGGTAAGAATAGCCATTTGTGCCTTGAGAGCGCCAATTTCATCCAGCTCTAGAACACCTCTCTTGACCATCGATCGAGAACTAGGCATTTGATAATCATTATTAGCCATGTTCTCAATCAAGTCCTTTGCTTCTTCCGGTGTCTTCTGACTCAATGTCCCACCTGCAGCTGCTTCTATCATACTTCTTGAATTCCTGTTGAGCCCATTAATAAATGTTGCAACCTGCTGCCATGTCTCTAGTTCATGATTTGGACAAGCGGTGAGTAAGGACTTGAACCTCTCCCAGGCTTCATAGAGTGATTCACCATCCCTCTGTGCAAAGGCATTGATCTCTGATCTCAGTTTAATCATCCTTGACGGAGGGAAGAAGCGAGACAAAAATTTGCTGACCAAGTCGTTCCAGGTGATGATGCTTCCATGAGGATGAGATTGAAGCCATGCCTTAGCTCTATCCCTCAAAGAGAAAGGGAAAAGCCTTAACCGAATGGCCTCATCGGAAGCTCCGTTTAACTTGATGGTGTCACACAGCTCAATGAAAGTACCAATGTGAACATGAGGATCTTCACTCTCCAACCCTCCAAATTGGTTTTGCTGCACAAGGTGGAGAAGTGATGCCTTGATTTCGAAATTATTTCAGGCCACTGCAGGTCTCACAATCGGAGTTCCACATCTATCAACTCTAGGGGAAGTGTAGTCCCCCATTGTTCTCCTTGGTGCATTCTCTTCTGCCATGGTGACAGCTGCTACTTCAATTTGTGGTTCTTGCACACTGGGTAACTCAACTTGCTGCTCTTGTCTACTAGAAGATGCTCTTTCTCTGTTCTGTCTTGCCGAAAAACACAGTAGGAAAACAGTAAAAATGCCTAAATTAGGAGTCCCCTTTGGTACTCGTGATATTGGCACACCGATCCCCGGCAACGGCGCCAAAAACTTGACACGGACTCGGCAAGTGTACCGGTTCGTTGCAAGTAATAAAACGGTAAGACCGGATATCGTTCTCAGGGATCGTGGACAATTACCACTTCGCAAATTTGACTACTATCTAGGCGATCGAATTTTGGAGTGAAGGTTGTTCTAACATCTAACAAGCAAACAAGAAGAAAATGTTTTTGTTCTTTTTGGATTTTTTTCAAACAGTTAATTGTGAAAACAGAAGATGAATAACAATGAGATAGAATTGCTAGGGTTAGAATAAACTAATCCTCCCTTGATTGTTATGAAATGATAACTAACACAGTTCCTACTTCACTTATGACAATCGAATCTTTTCTAATATACTCAAGCCTAATGTCTTAGGTGCATTGAGCCTAAAATCCCAAATTAAACCCTAATGTCTTAGGTGGATTAATAAGAGAAATTGCATTAAGAATAAAGATTCATAAGATTGCAAGCAGCCAACACCTATGTCTAGATTCTTGGACTACTTGGCATATAATTCATGAACATGCTTTAACATCAACCTTTCAATTGTCTATTAAAGCAACTAATCATTCCTAAGATGATCAAGCCTAGGAAAGCATTAAGCATAGAATTATACACTCATAAAGAAGAAGGAAACTGTATTAAAATCAAGTCATTTTACAACCAAGTTTAGATAGCAATAGTCTAACCCCAACAAAGGGGAGTTTAGCTACACATAATTGAAAACAAAACAAAAGAGAGAATTACAGAGATGAACAAAGGAGGGAGCTCCATGGAATGATGCACAGCAGCCACAGCAGCAGAGGATCTCTCTTTAGGGTTTTTCTCTATCTCCTTTCTTCTGTTCTGCTCAGTTCTTTTATTACTCGTGGCCGGTCACGGCCGTGACAGCCATCACGGCCAGGCCGTGACGGGTTCTGACTCTTGCAGTTCTGGCCAAACTACTATTTCGCGAGGCGAGCACTTATTTCGCGACGCGAGCCCACTTTTGATGCCCGTGATCCCCATCACGGCCAAGCCGTGATTGCTTCTGACTTTTGGAGGTTTCTGGGTCACGGCCGTGATGTACATCACGGCTAGGCCGTGATCGTCTCTGACTTTGGTGGTTTTGGCACAATCAGTCTCTCGCGGGGCGAGTCTTTCTTCGCGACGCGAACCATTTTTTCACACCCATGATCTCTATCACGGCCAAGCCGTGATCGTCTCTGACTTTTGGTGGTTTTGGGTCACGGCCGTGATAGCCATCACGGCCAGGCCGTGACAGATTCTGACTTTTGGCGCCCTTCTTCTTCAGTTTTCAGGCCTTCTCTTCATCTCAGCTTCCTCATGGCTAAAACTTGGGCATTTAATCAAAAATCCCTGCAAAACAACACACAATACCACCTTATCCGTTCCAAATGAAAAACTAAACAAAATCCAACTAAAATGGCCTAACTAAATGCAAATGCATGCAGAAATGTACATGGAAAATGAGGTGAATTCACACTCATCAGTTTGTCATCTATCTCTTTGAACTTCTCACTTTGGAATGGGAACAAATCTTCATAAAAGACAACATCCCTTTAGTCGAAGATTTTCTTTGTTTCTAAGTCAAGAACCTTGTATCCTTTCTTTCCTGGAGTGTATCCTATGAAAGCACAATGTCTAGACCTTAACTCGAACTTATCATGAGGCTTTGGCTTCTTGTAAATATAACAAGACAACCAAAGACATGCAGTTGTTCATAATTTGTCTTTTCCCTAAACAAAACCTCATATGGTGATCTTCCTTTCAAAGTCGGTGTTGGTAAGAGATTCATCAAGTGTGCAGCAGTTTTTACACATTCTCACCAGTATACCAAGGGAACATTGGACTGAAAACGCAGAGCTCGAGCTACTTCAAGGAGATGCCTATGCTTTCTTTCCACAGCACCATTTTGTTGTGGTGTATGTGGACATGAAGATTGATGAAGCATTCCTTGGCTTGACAAGAAGTTCTTAAAATTTCCCTGAACTAATTCAAGGGCATTATCTGATCTAACTTTCTTGATTTGGATTCCAAATTGTGTTATGACCATTTTCACAAAATGTTCAAATGATGTTGGTGCTTCAGATTTGGTTTTCATCATATAAACCCAAGTTCCCCTTGAACAATCATCTACAATGGTAAGAAAGTATGCATGTCCATCATGAGTTCTAACTTTATAAGGTCCCCATACATCAAGATGAACTAAATCAAAGATATCCTTGGATTTATTATTTTGAGAGAGAAAAACACTTTGATAGCTTTGCACAGTGGCATGCATCACATGGATTTGAAAATTTATTTTTACCAACATCTAAACCATCAAATACAAACTTCAATCTAGAAAAAGGAAAGTGATCCAATCTTCGGTGCCAAACTTCTACCATATTTGAACTTGCTGCATTAACTTGAATTTATTCTTCTTGATCAAGGTAGTATCCCCTTTAGCTTACCCGCTGCAATCACCCTCTTGGTGGTAAGGTCCTGTATCAAACAGCCATCAGGAAGAAAAAGGACAAAACAATTCATCTCTGTAGTCAACTTGCTAATAGAAACTAAGTTGCAGTTAACATCAGGCAGGTATAAAACATTCTTCAAGGAAACTTCCCCATTTATTTCGGTTTCCCCTGTTAATTTTACCTTAGACCTTTCCCCATTAGGTAGAACCACTTTAATAGGAACCTTTAGATCTATTTTATTCTTTAATAGCGTTTCATCAGATAGAATGCGATCCGATGCTCCACTATCTAAGATCCATTGTGAAGATTTTCTAACATTACCAATGAAATTTACTGCTGACGTGAATTGGTTTTCTCTAGCAAGTAGGGCCATGAGTTGAATGATTTGCTCTTGGGAAAGTTGACCAGTTTGTCCTTAAGATTTCTCTTTTTCTTTTGTTTCTAGAATGGTTGCATGACCTGCAAATTTTCCTTTCTTCTTCCCTTGCAAGTTCGATAGGTAGCCCACTATTTCAAAGCAATAGTCCTTAATGTGACCAGTCTTCTTACAATGTTCACATCGTAGCATTCTATCACGATCTCTCCCTTTATATCCATTGACATTAACCTTGAATGCAACTGCCTCCACAGAGGGTTTTGCAATAGTCACTTCTTCTGATGTCAACAGGGAGTAGGCTTTTGATAGATTTGGCAATGGATCTTTGCATAGGAGATTTGACCTCACAACTCCATAGGCATCACTGAAGCCCGTGATAAATTGGTGGAGTTTTTCTTCCTCATTTTATTTCACCGCAACTCCGCAAGTGCATCCATCTTTGTGTGCCTTTGCAAAACTATTGAGTTGCTCCCATAAGCTCTTCATCTTAGCATATATAATACACAGATATTCATATCTCCTTGACGTGTATTTTCTAGTTCTCTTTTGATTTCTTGAATCCGAGGTCCACTTCCTTGAGAGAATCGTTCTTCTAGCTCATTCCACATGCCTTGGGTTATGTCATGGTAAACAACACTATCAAACAATTCTTCATGTAAGGAATTTTGGATCCAAGACATCACCATTGAATTACAGGTTGTCCAATCTTCTTCATTGGGATCCCCTTCTTTGGGCTTTGGCAATTTACCATTCACGTACACCATCTTGTGTTTTGACATCAAAGCATTGGTCATTGCCCTCTTCCATGTTGGGAGTTCGTCCCTTTCAGAACATGTGCAACCAGTTGGTCACTAGGTCTGTCTGAGCTACTCAACTGGTAATGGGGTGCTTTTTCGTCTTTGTTTGATGATGTTTTGGTTGGTTCTGCTACCATCTTATCGATCTCCCTGTTCAGTTGATGGAAAGACAAGGAGACGTGCTCTAACCTGCTCTTGATACCATGTAAAAGAACTCCTTGTTTTATTGAAGGATAATTCTTATATACAAAACTGATATAGCTGATACACATATATACACAAAAGAACATATGTCTAAGGCTATCTATTTAAGGAAACAGAGTAAAACAGAGTAAAAACAGAATAAAAATATGATACGACTGATTGTGCAAATCATATTGAGCAAATCCTTTATTGATTCCAATATAATGTTGTAGCTATTGGAGAGCATAAGAATAGGGGTTTGATAGAATATACTAGCTGAAAGATAGGAATATCAAATCGTAATATATATATATATATATATATATATATATATATATATATATATATATATATATATATATATATATATAAAGAGAGAGAAAGAGAGAGAGAGAACAAATATAAAAGAAGTAAATAAAATAAACCATCAAACTAATTACTTGCAAAAAGTTGAAGTTCATCTATGAATATTCAATTTCCAAATGCAAAACTACATTATCAATAAAAGAAATTAATCATTTACTTTATAAATAAATATTCTTGTTAGAAACTTGCTTATCATTGATTGAAGTATGTTTGATGGATTCTTTAATATTTTATTCATATTGTGACGATTCATTCTTATACCCCATGTATATTCATATAAAATTCTCAACCCGATATAGTATAAATATTAAATATTACATAATTGTAACTTCTCCTTACATGCCTTCATCGAGTTATTAAGTACCTGGTGAAGTATTCAGCTATATATTCTTGGACATTCATTGATAGCAGTTCATACTTCGAAGGGATTGTAACTTTACTTTCTTGATCTTGTCACCATCACCATATGCTTTGTTCAAGATGTACCGAGCCTCCTTAGATGTATTAGAGGGAATCTTTTCAAAGTTTGCAGAATCAACACATTGATAAATTAAGAAGAGAGCTTTGCAATCTCTTTTATTGGATTCTTTGTAGGCCAGCCTTTTTTCTAGGTAACCTTTTGTGCATCAATTGATCCTTTCTCGGCTTTTTGAATCCCATATTTCACCAGCTCCGTCACATCCTGGAACCCAAAGATGACTTCCATCTTAACGCACCATTGATCAAAGTTCTTGCCATCAAGCACAGGCAAGTTCGCTCGGAAGGAGTCGTTCGAACCAAACATCATTTACCCTTTGCACACACTAACAAAAAACCGAGCAAGAAAGAGTTTCTCACACAAAATCTCACAAAAAAGGATTTCTCACACATCAGAAAGCCTCACAAAAGAAACTTCACACACGAGCAGAGATTCACGCGAGAAAGGAATCGCACAAAGCTTGTGGGTCTCATACGCAGGTCCACAATCGAGATAACTCTGGATACCACTTGTTAGAACATACACTCAAACTCACACACGAACACAGAAGAAGAGAGAGATACACTGAATATAATTCTTATTTCTCACATCTGTATCACATACATAAGTATCACTATTTATAGTACACATCACAGTAGTTAGTTTACAACCCACTAACTACCTAACTTACACATAACCTCTAACTAATTAGCTAACTGAATTATCTACAACAAAGGGGAGTAGGGGGTGGAGATTTTGCGGGTGAAAAGTGTCCGGCTTGAACAGGTGGAGGAGGTGGACTTGGCAAGTTACCCAGTTTCCTCATCTTCAGATCTGCAAATTAAAATGACAAGATGTTGTCAGCAGTTCGACATATGTTTCAACTTTCAAGATTCAAAAAAGTTGATTACTTTTCCAGTACAGTTCTAACATCCATTGTGATGACTAATTCATCTATCAAACGTTAAATTATACCAGCATATTTATCTTAAACTTCAAATAGTTATTATGATTATATATATTTTATCACGAACCTAGATTTCCTGTAATCATTTTATCCTGCGGTTACTACATCTTTTTTTAGCCGTGCATGTTTTTTGAAAACCGAACACGACCGTTTCTATTTAAACCATAACATAAGTGAATACAGAGAATTTAAATTGACTTCATTACTTTTATATATAATTCTAAATATGCATGCCTTTAAATTACACAAATATATATATATATATATATATATATATATATATATATATATATATATATATATATGTATATATATATTATGAAATATGACATCCATGAAGAAGAAGAGAGAAAAGTATGAAAATGTATTGATTGAGAATAGGAAAATGATTGAGTGAAGTTGCAAGAGTACAAGGGGTGCTTATATAGCAAATGAGAGTAGTAACTAACTTCCTAGCTAATGTACCCAAGAGCGCTTGGATGAGATGTCACAGATCTCTTCCACCTTAATCAGAGGTCTTGAGTTCGAATCATGACACTGAGAATGAAGCATCGTTAAAACTCTTGAGGGAGAGCTTTGCTGCCCTTGTGGTCCTATCCGGCTCAAGGGGATTAGTCTCCACAGTTGAGCATGGAGATACCCGGGGAAACAAAAAAAAAAAAACTTTCCTAGCTAAGTAACTAAATCTCTAATAGAACTCTAATATATATCTGTTTGAAACTTCGAATAGTGTTCATGATTATATATAGTTTTTTTTTTATCAGAAGATTATATATACTTCGTTAGTACTTCTACGTATAGTTCTAAACATGTATGCCTTTATATATGTTTTATGAATGTATAAATGACAAATTATGACTAACCTGCACTAACTGGAGACAACTGCATAAACAAAGTAAAGGCGATTATAAACAGAATAATTAAACGTAGAGACATTGAAGAGAGACTTAAGATTTGAGACATATCCCAAATATTGATACCTAATTTGCCAGTCTCGCTACCGAAGTTATTGAAATTTATAATGTTACGGAGAGGGTTGTGTTAGGCCATTGTCAGTCAACGTAAAACTTAATCGGATCTCTATGACATGGATCAACGACATAATAATGCTAGGTCGTTGCCCAGAAGCAACGCGCTGTATAGCTCGAGTACAGTGTCAAAAGAGCAAGGGTCGCTGCATCGCCGCCTGGATGTAGTGAAAAATAAGCAAGGGTTCCCACATTTTTGTGAACGAGTGTGGGTAAAGAAGCTAGCTCACGAGAGTAGGATTCGCTTTGGAACTTGGAATATAGGCACACTTACAGGTAAATCAATAGAAATAGTTGACACTATGATTAGGATGAGGATCAATTTCATGTGCCTATAAGAAACTAAGTGGGTGGGAGAAAAGGCAAAGGAATTAGACTCTTCGGGTTTTAAGCTTTGGTACATTGGCAAAGTAAAATCGAGAAATAGGGTGGGCATAATTATGGATAAATATTGGAAGAATGATATTGTGGATGTAAAAAGGGATGGAGATAGGATCATTGCCCTAAAATTTGTAGTGGAACAAGACACCTTTAATGTGATTAGTGCTTACGCACCTCAGGTAGGGTTAGAAGAACACTTCAATGTAAAATTTTGGGAGGATTTAGAAGGACTAATTCAGGAAATACCGCTAGGTGAAAAGATTTTCTTAGGAGGTGATCTAAATGGGCATGTAGGGAGGGCACCTAGAGGTTACGACGGTTTACATGGGAGATATGGCCTAGGGGAGGTAAATGGTGAGGGCAAGTCTATTTTGGACTTTTCATCTGCCTTCGATCTTACTATAGCCAATACGTGTTTTAGGAAACGTGAGGAGCATCTTATCACGTACAAAAGTGGGGTGACAAGCTCTCAAATAGATTTTTTTCTTATTAGGAGATCGGATAGAAAGATTTGCTTGGACTGTAAAGTCATACCTGGAGAGAGCTTGACTACCCAACATAGAGTCTTGGTCATGGATGTAAGAGTTAAAAGGAGTGTGAAGAGAAGAGGCCACGAAAAGGTTTCAAGGATCAAGTGGTGGCAACTGAAGGGTGAAAAACAAAGGATCTTCCAACACAAGGTTTTGGAGGGAGGGTTTTGGGAGGCAAACGGAAGTGCAAATGTTATGTGGGATAAGATGGCCAATGGGATTAGGAAGGTGGCTATAGAGACGCTTGGTGAATCAAGAGGATTCGGACCTAAGGGTAAAGAATCCTGGTGGTGGGATGAAAGTGTGCAAGCTAAGGTTCGGGTTAAAAGAGAATTAATGTTTTAAAGTTTGGTCTTTATGTAGAAACGCTGAAAATTGGGAAAATTATAAGGTGGCCAAAAAAGAGACCAAGAAGGCAGTGAGTGAAGCTAGAACTAAAGCTTTTGACAGGTTGTATCAATCCTTAGGCACCAAAGATGGTGAGAAATCTATTTATAGGCTTGCTAAAAATAGGGAAAGAAAGACAAGAGACTTGGACCAAGTGAAGTGTATTAAGGATGAAGAAGGTAAAGTTTTGGTTAAGGAACAAGATATTAAAGATAGATGGAAGAATTATTTCCACAAGTTATTTAATGAAGGATTTGAAGTTTTATCATGCTCACAGGTGCTTGACATCAGAGAGGAGGACCAAAATTACACTTTTTATCGTAGAATCCAAGAGCATGAGATAAAAGAAGCTTTGAGAAGGATGGATAATGGCAAGGCAGTTGGACCGGACAATATACCTATGGAGGTATGGAAGAGTCTAGGAAATAGAGGCATTAGTTGGCTCACTAAGTTTTTTAACGAGATTATGATGTCAAAGAAAATGCCGGACGAATGGAGGAGAAGCACTTTAGTTCCGATTTACAAGAACAAGGGAGATATACAAAATTGCGCAAATTATAGGGGGATTAAGCTTATGAGTCATACTATGAAGTTATGGGAAATGGTGCTTGAACGGAGACTAAGAAAAGAAACCAAAATCACCGACAACCAATTTGGTTTTATGCTCGGGAGGTCGACCATGGAAGCAATTTACTTGCTACGACGAGTGATGGAACAATATCGAAGGGATCAAAAAGATTTACACATGGCCTTCATTGATTTGGAGAAAGCGTATGATAGGGTGCCAAGAGAGGTTTTGTGGAAAGCCCTAGAAAAGAAAGGTGTTCGGATTGCCTATATTCGAGCTATCAAAGATATGTATGAGGGGGCCACGACTAGTGTGAGAACGCAGGGTGGAGCCACAAAAGATTTCCCAATAACCATAGGCCTGCACCAGGGGTCAGCTTTAAGCCCCTATCTTTTTACCTTGGTCTTGGATGTACTTACGGAGCACATTCAAGAGCCAGCACCGTGATGCATGCTTTTCGCTGATGATATAGTCCTAGTTAGAGAGTCGAGAGATGATATAAATGGAAGGTTGGAAACTCGGAGACAAGCTTTAGAAGCACATGGCTTCCGCTTGAGTAGAAGCAAGACGGAGTATATGGAATGTAAGTTTAGCAAAAGGCGAAACACCTCTAGCTTAGAGGTGAAAGTTGGAGACCACAACATACCACAAGTCACACGGTTTAAATATCTTGGGTCCATTATATAAAATGACGGAGAAATTGAGGGAGATGTAAACCATCGGATTCAATCAGGGTGGTCGAAATGGAGGAAGGCTTCGGGTTTTTTGTGTGATAAAAAGGTACCTCTTAAGCTAAAGGGAAAATTTTACCGTACAGTTATTAGACCGGCGATGTTGTATGGGACGGAGTGTTGGGCGGTAAAAAATCAACACGAGAGTAAAACCAATGTAGCAGAGATGAGAATGTTGCGCTGGATGAGCGGAAAAACTAGACGTGATAGGATTATGAATGATAGCATTAGAGAGAGAGTTGGGGTAACACCTATTGTAGAAAAGATGGTTGAATCTCGACTTAGGTGGTTTGCGCATGTATGGAGGAGACCTTTAGATTCTATAGTAAGGAGAGTGGACCAAGTAGAAGGCAATCCAATAGCTAGAGGCAGAGGTAGGCCAAGAAAAACTATAGGAGAAACTATTAAGAAAGATTTTGAGGCCAATGATTTAACTATTATCACGATTCATGATAGAACATTATGGCGTCGTATGATCCATGTAGTCGACCCCACCTAGTAGGATAAAACTTGGTAATTGTTGTTGTACGGAGAATGGAAAGTCGTCATACTTATTTTTAATCGAACCTTCAACGAAATTTCGTGTAAAAAATAAGACCAATTAGTTTTTGTAATATTAAAATAAGTACTAACAGGTATACTAACCAGGAAAAAAATTTCAAACCCGTATTAAATTGACCTGTGAGTTCTGGTTCCTAGAGAAATATTCAAATGCATGTGTCCTGGAAAATAAAATCCAATCAAGAGAGAAAACCGTGTGTCAATACGTAACCATATGATTAAAATTAAAATCTAATATAAAGAAATAAAAAAAGAGTTTTGCTATATCCTCATATACAATCCTCCTATTAATCTTTCTGCTATTAATAAAAAATAATACACTAAATGTCTTAAAAATATAAAAAAGCATTCAATATTGTTCTTATTTAATAAGTAGGAAGATTAATAAAAAAAAGATTTAGTACAAAGATTTAGAATTATTCATAAAAGAAGATAAAAGATCGGAGAGTTCCGTTTACGTAGTTGGGAAGATAAACTACGAGTATTTGGCTAAGTCAAGTCAAGCTTCACTTTATTCACCAAAACTTAATTAAAGGGTTACATTAAATCAATACACTTTAACGACCCTTTATTTTACTGTTCATAGAATAGTAAAGTAACGTGTTAATCAATGGAATTTTTCATATTATTTTAATATCAATATCAATCAATATTTTTACACACACACATGTATATATATATATATATATATATATATATATATATATTAATATTTATATATATTTTAATATTTAATATTTATATTTAATATATATTAATATTTATATAATTAAAAAATTTAATATTTTTAATCATTTTACATATATTTTATTTATATTTATATATTTATATTTTAATATTTATATATATATTAATATTTTTTATTTTTATTTTTTAATATTTGTATATAATTTAATAGTTTAATATTTTTTATATTTTAATATATATTTTATTTATATGTATATTTATATATTAATATTATCGAGTCCAAACCCGATGGTTATTGATTCGGTTATCAGGTTCAATGATTTTGAAGCCAAACCAATTACTATATTTTAATATATATATATATATATATATATATGTATTACTATAATTAATATATATACACTAATAATATTTAACATTTATTATTTATTATATATATATATATAATTTAATGTTTTAATATTTATATAATTTTTTTATATATTTTAGTTATAATTATTTTCGGGTCCAAACCGAACCGAACCAATTCTGATTGGTTCGGATTTTTATTTTTTTTATTATTGATTTTCTAAAGTTTAGAATTTTTTTGTTGACTTTCTATCATGCTTCCAATACAGGTCATCTAATTTAGTCTTGATTTAGGTAATGTTCCGGTTAGGAACCAAACAACCTTAGTAAATATGCTATATAATATTCGGGGATAAGGATCACCTTTCTCAGGGTTCTTTCTAAAGTCATTTGGGTTGTTGTACTCATGTAGGGTACTAATAAATCTTTTACATTTACAACAGTGGATGCAAGTAGAAGATTACCTCCTGAAGTATGAAGTCGTCAATTTCGGTTTTTTGATTAGTCAGGCCAATCTGTTTTTATATTGTTCGGTTGCATAGACCATTTGTCATAGATTATAGTAGCTTTTCCCCCAAGTCTACAGAGATTAGAGTGTAGGTTGGTGATTCATTTCATTGGCTAAGAAAGAAATAAAAAGGTGAATTTGTTGGATGTTCATACAATGAGTGTAATACTTTGCATTGATTAATTGGAGAATTGCTAATAATATTAATTTATAATGTTTCTTTTGCTTTTTTTTTTAAAAAAAAATCATCGATGAGGTCTTCATTTCCTACTTTTCATTGGTCTCTGTGATTTAGCATTGTTTCTCATAATATGTATTGAAGGCAGTGATATTTATTTTCTTTTTATATTATGCTGACTTTGTGAATCTGATATCATCATCCTGGTTTTGTTTCTCATTGAAGTTCCAAAGTAATGTTGGGTGAGGGTTTCTTATGGGTTACTCTTCAAAAGATTATTGAGACTTTAAAGGACTGCAATGAGGTCTATCTATTATTTCACCTATATATAAATACAACATTTTATATACACTATAATTTGTGAAATTATTTTATTTACAAAACATATTATATTAACATTATTTATTTATCATCTAGAAAATAAATTTATTAGTTCAATGCTATTTTCATCCGTATTATATACTTAAAAATTTAATGTTAAGATAAATGTTCTCTTTTACTCGAGTATTAACATGAATCCATCATTTTAAACATGTTTATAATCATGATTATAATGTGTAGTCATAATATAAATATATTTAAAGATGAAACATAATTATAAATAAAAGTAAAATTAAATATTATAATACCATTTTTATTGAAAAACTACCCATGCGTAATGCACGGGTAATAGGAAGTCAAATTTAAGACTAAACTGCTCAAACTTGGCGAAATTTAAGACTGAACTGCTCAAACTTTCAACAAAGTTTCGCATGAAATGAATACAACCATATATTGGATTTCAAACCATTGAACGGGAATGCGCCCATGCAATTGTAGAATGAATGAAAAGCAAGAAAGCAAAAATCTAAATATAATCCCAAACGGTTGAGGGGAAATGAATTAAATACTAACGTTATTTCGGGAAAATAATAACTATATTTTGAGAAAATTGTAAAATTGTAATGAAATTAGTATGTTACCCGTGCAACGCACCTACAATATTATAATATTTATATAAAAAGTAACTAAATGTAAATAAATTATTTTTATTTTGAGAAAAAAAAATCAAGAATGAATATTGTTGTTTTTAAATATATGTTAATTTATTTTTAGAGAAAATAACACTGATTTGTGACAATATAAAAAAGTCTTTTAAGGCACTGTTTGGTTTGCAAAAAAACGTTAGGGTTTAGCGTTTAGCGGATGGAAAATTAGTCCCGTTTGGCAATCGTTTTTAAAATTAGCGTATATTGTTTTTTCACTAGCGTATAACGTTTTTTTCCAGATACTACTTGAAGTGGCGTTTAAGCTTATAGCGTATAGCGTATCACTTTTTCTTCCATTTTTATCCTTACTATCTTAATTAAATTCCTTACTTATCCCTCACTAACAAAATAAAATATTAATAGAAATCTTTAAAATTGATTTGTTAGAATTAATATCACTATTTAAATTTATATTTAAGATAAAAATAGAAATTATATTTTTATTTATAAAAAGAATCGTATAAAAATCATATCAATATTATTTTTATTATTCCATATTATTTATATAAAAAAACTAAAACTAAATAAATATTAAAATTTAAAATTAATATTTTAATATTTGAAATGATAAATAATTTAAAATAAATTAAAGTGTTAAATTGATAGTTATTTTAAAATAAATAATATAAATAAATACATATATATATATATATATAATTTATATAAAAAAATGCAAACATGTCCTTTTATGTTATTTTACATTAATTAGCTAATCAAATCGCTAGTTTTATCAAACACTTCAAACCCAATCCGTTATTTTATCCGATATCCGCTATCCGCTAACTTATCCGTTGTCCGCTAGTTTTTATCAAACATAACCTAAATCTAAAAGTAGGTTGCATCCGGAGAAAAGAAAAGAAAAAGCCCTGATTTAAACATAAAAATCATTCATATAAAAAATTATAACATAAAAAAATAATACTGATAATGATTGTTCATTTCTAACAAAGGAAAGTTATAAATTAGCTGTAATCATTTCTTTCTCTCAATATTTTGGAATTGTACTTCTCTAAACATTTAATATTGTATATATATTTTCAAAACAACAATTGCATTTCAAGTTGATCAATTATTTCTTAAAATAATTTATTTAAGCACTAATGCTAAACATTTTCCAATTATCTTGGTAATCATGATTTTTTCTTCTTTTGTGAAAATTTATTTTTTGTATTTCTCATCTTTTCCCATGCAAGTTAACCATTTTTAATAAATATAATTGGGTATCATATTAATTTGGACATTTGACATTTCTATTAATATCTTGATACTACTTCTCTCAACATTCAATTTTACAGTGAATTTGGTTTTTTTCCAAACTAATTTATAAATTAGCACTATTAATTTCTTCACCAACAATCTTCTTCTCTAAACATTTAATATTATTAATATGTTTGATTCTGCATCATCATTGTCTCGATGCACGTCTAATAAGAAGCTACAATATGTAGCTTTACGGCTCAAACATGCTTCTTAGGAAGATGGAATAGGCTAGGCTGCATGTATCTACGTTTCAAAGCAGCAATTGCAACTAAGACAATTGGCAATTAAACTATTTTTTTCCTGTCTCTTGCTAATCACAAACAATGCACTCTTATTGCCTTTCATACCTTCCATCATATGAGGAAAAGAACAAATGTCGAGGTGAAGAAAGTGGGTATTAAATTAGATAACCTTCAAAAGAACCATTTTGCATGCCTGTTACATATAGAAATGGAAGCATATAGGTAAACTTAAAGTTTATATTTGTCAATGCCATATATATGAATTTAGGTCCTTATCCTGCAAGAGAAATCCATGTTTGCAAACATGAATGAAAAAATATGTTAGCCACAAACCAATAACCTGTTAACCATTGCTAATCAGTTAAAATTAATCTTGCCTAACATCATTGATAAATATCAAAGTGCTTTTGTACCGGGTAGATTTGATTCTTTTCATTATATGAGGGGGAAAAGGATTGGGAGGAAAGGATATGTGGATCTTAAATTAGACAAGTCTAAAGCTTATGATAGGATTGAATGGCCCTTTCTTAAAGTTGTCGTGTCTTGTATGGGTTTTTCTAATCACTGTAGTCATGAATTGTGTCCTCAGTTTCCTTTTCTGTTCTCCTCAATGATTCTCCTTGTCAAAAAAATTTCCCTAATAGAAGCTTGAGACAACGGGGATCCTATCTCTCCTTATTATTCATTATGTGTGCTAAAGTATTTTCGGGATTAATTAGAAAAGCACAAGAAGACAATGCATTCATGGTATATTGCTAGAGCTAGGTGCGCCATTGATAACACACTTTTTTTTTTTTTTCAGATGATAGCTTGATTTTTTGGCAATCAAACAAATTAAAGAGAATGCAGATTGTATTAATGGGATTCTCCAACTTTACCAACAAGCTTCTGGCCAGCTGTTAAATCTCGATAAATCTGAAATCTCTTTTAACAAAAATGTACCTACAGTCAGAAAAAATGCTTTCCAATGATGGATTCAAATTAAGGCCGTGGAGATTCAATCAAATTATCTGAGGCTACTAGATTATGTTGGAAGAACAAAACAACATGTATTTGATTTTTTTCAAGATAGTGTTCGGAAGAAGTTTAAGGGATGGAATGAGAAATTTTTATCCACCGCAAGGAAAGAGCTGCTTATAAAATCCGTGACTCGTGACAAGTTGCTTTCTTTCACCCACTGGTTTATGTAATCAAATTGAAAGTATGATATATATATATATATATATATATATATATATATATATATATATATATATATATATATATATGGTGGGTGTTAGGAGTGAATTTTCATATTTGAGTTTTTATTCAGACAGTGAAAAGAGACTACATGAAAATTGAGAAAGAAGTCCAAAAAATTGGTATATACTTGGTTTGGCTAAAAGAAAGTTGACAAGTACTAAGTTGATGAGATGGAAAGTTGAGAAAAATTGGTCAAAAGCAAGATTGTCAAATTCATAAGGAATTCCCAAAGTAGACGAGAGTTGGATTGAAGAGAGGAAAATTGACCAAGTTCAAAGTCGACAGGAATAAAGTTGACAGAAGAATGTACATAAAGCAGAACTTCAAATTCATAAGATTATAGAAGAATCGACAAGTATGTAGTTGATAAGAAATTCCTCAGTTGACACGCCAAACAACGAAACCGTTGACAACAAGCAAGTTGACATAGAGCGGTTCAAAGAATTGAGCAGTTAGAGAAGTTTGTTTGTCAAATAGTTTGAATTTGAATATGGCAAAACTGCCATACACGTGTCAGGAAGTTATCTTTAGGAAGTTATTTACTTTTTCTATAAATACTAGTTATTACAATGTAATAAAGGTTGGAACTTGAAACATCCTACATGTCTCGATCACACAACAGACTGACGGATTAACTCAAGTATTCCTTCCACCCTTTTATCATCAATACAATGTTCAATTTCAATACAATATTGGTTCATTTCCTTCAAGTTCTTCATACACTTTTCAGTTTATTCATCATGTTCTTCATATTCTTTCTATAACTTTCTTTACTTTTCTGCACTTCATGCTTGTCAAGTTTTCCTTTACTATAATCATTACTATTATGCATTCAGTATTTGTTTAATCAAGTTTTCCTTTACTTTAGCATTTTTAAGTAGTTTCTTGTTTAGTATCTTTTCATATTTGAGTTTTCGTCAGACAGGCAGAAAAAGGCTACATGAAAATTGAGAAAGAAGTCCAAAAAATTGGTATATACTGGTTTGGCTAAAAGAAAGTTGACAAGTACTAAGTTGACAGACGGAAAGTTGACAGAAAAATTGGTCAAAAGCAAGATTGTCAAATTCATAAGGAATTAATTCCCAAGACGAGAGTTGGATTGAAGAGAGGAAAATTGACCAAGTTCAAAGTCGACAGGAATAAAGTTGCACTACAAAAAAAAGGTTATTTAGCGACTGAATTTGTTGGTTTCTGTTTGAGACTGAAATGGCGACCGATTGTAGGATCTAAATCAAACATTGATTAGAGTTGATATTGCGACCGAAATAGAGCGTAGCAGAGTTATCGGTCTCTATTTCGATCGCAAAATAAAGGAAAGTAAAAGTCATAAATTTATGACTTTTTAGCGACCGAAATGGCGACCGAATTAAATTCAACGGTTAAAATTAAGTTATCTTTTGCGACTGATATTAAATCGGTCGCTAAACGGCGCGTAAAAAAATTAAAATAGAGCGTTTTAGCGACCGATTTAACGACCGAATTATTTGGTCGCTAAAATTATGAATTCAAATTTCAAATTAACCATTTTAGCGACCGATTTAGCGACCGAATAATTCAGTCGCTAAGACTAAAATCCCTAAATCGCGATTTCCTTCCTCTCTTCCCCCATTTCTCTCTTTTCGTCTCTTCCTCTCTTCACACGCAGCGCCGCAGAAGCCCCTCGCTGGCCACCACCTCCTCTCTGTCCACCACCACCTCCACACGGTAAGCATACATATCTCTCTCCCTCTCCTTCTCTCTCTCACTCGCGTCTCTCTCTCCCTTTCCTTCTCTCACTCGCGTCTCTCTCTCCTTCTCTCTGTCACTCGCGTCTCTCTCTCCCTCTTCGTCTCTCCTTCTCTCTATCACTCGCATCTCTCTCTCCCTCTCCTTCTCTCATTCTCTGTCTCACTCGCGTCTCTCTCTCCCTCTGTCTCTCTCTCTCCCACCGCTCTAGTGCCCTCCCATCCGCCACCGCTAGGTAACGTGCCCAGTTCGTGCTCATGCCGTTGCGTTCGTCCCCATCGCCCTACAACTATCATCCCACTCTCTGTTGGTTCTTTCTTTCTTTTTTTCTGGTTTTATTGTCCTATGAATTCTAGTTCTATGTGAATCACTTGTTAGATTGAACATAATCTGTTTGAGAAAATGCTTGAATCAATTGCTCAATGTGTTATTGAATTTTATTTGTTGTATGAGATGTAAATTGGTTTTGAACTCCAGCATGTTGATTTTAGATTTTTGTATGATAAAAATGGTTGAACTCTTGTTAATGGGTATAAGCATGCAAGTATCTTTGAACTTTTGGTTATATGTGGTTTCAAGATATGTAACAATTGAATAATATTGGTTGAGTTTGAGTTTGCATTGAAATATCATATAGTGTGATTGCTATGTGTGAAATGCAGAAATTAAAATGAATTGGATTCAGTTGGGTATCTAATGGTGTTGTTGTTTCTCCAGCTTTTGAAGCATATGATCAAGGTTTGTTATGTTTGTCAAGATAATATTTGTTCTTTAGGGAACATCATTTTTTGGAATTATATCATGTATATTATTTTCTTCTTCGCAGGGTATGATGTATTTCTTGGTAATTTTTGTGGTTTGGTTTCTAGCGAACATGTCAACAAGAACATCTCTTCACGTGAGTAAGTCCACAAATCATATCTCTTAGACTTTGTGTGGAAACTTTTAGAAAGAATGAAATGTAAAGAAAAGGGAAGAAATGAATCCTACCCATTTCTTTTAGACTTTGTATGATATGCTTTCTCTTTCTCTTATTGATAAGACAACTTGATAGAAAAGGATTATAGCCTACAAGGTTGTTGAAGATTTTGAAGATTGTGAATTTGTGGATACATTTTATATCCAATTTTCCATTCAATCATCTGTGTTCCATTGAATTAATTGCTACAGATTAAAAGTTTATGGACTTGTTATGGTCTTTTTGGGCTTTTGATTTTCTATAGGGTGTAAAGGTTCAAAGGGCTTTTTCTCTTTTGCTGCTGTTATCCCTAATAAGCTTTTAGGCACTAAATTGCTAATAGTTGGGCGGTGGATTGGTTTTAGATATTAGGTGCTGAGGAATTCTTTTTGGTCGATGATTAGTTAGTATATCAACCATTATTGTCTTCTCCGACTTTGGTCGAATCTCAACCTTATCCCTCTGGTATTTGGTTCTTTTGTTTATGAGTTTAGAGTACCCATTATACTCTTTCAATACACTTTAGCTTATTAAAAAAATTATATTTGGTTTGTTATATGTTTTTTAAAGAAATCGACCACTAAATTGGTCCCTAGAACAAGTTTTGGGGACACATTTAGTGACTGATTTTTTTTAATTTGGTGACCAATTTAGCGACCGAATTAGCGACTGAATTTTCGGTCGCTAAAATTGGTCACATAACTGGTTTTAGGAGACCAATTTAGCGACCGATTTTTATAAATTAGCAACCGAATTATTAGCGACCGATTACAAATTCGGTCGCTAAATCATTTAGCGACCAGGGTTTTAGCAACCGTCATTATTTGGTTGCTAATTCGGTCGTTAACCTATTTAGCGACTGAATTTTGATAAATAGCGACCGATTGCTTCGGTCGCTAAACACCCTTTTTTTTGTAGTGTTGACAGAAGAATGTACATAAAGAAGAACGTCAAATTCATAAGATTATAGAAGAATCGACAAGTATGTATTTGACAAGAAATTCCTTAGTTGACACGCCAAACAACGAAACCGTTGACAACAAGCAAGTTGACATAGAGCGTTTCAAAGAATTGAGCAGTTAGAGAAGTTTGTTTGTCAAATAGTTTGAATTTGAATATGGCAAAACTGCCATACACGTGTCAGGAAGTTACCTTTAGGAAGTTATTTACTTTTTCTATAAATACTAGTTATTACAATGTAATAAAGGTTGGAACTTGAAACATCCTACATGTCTCGATCACACAGCAGACTGACGGATTAACTCAAGTATTCCTTCCACCCTTTTATCATCAATACAATGTTCAATTTAAATACAATATTGGTTCATTTCCTTCAAGTTCTTCATACACTTTCCAGTTTATTCATCATGTTCTTCATATTCTTTCTATAACTTTCATTACTTTTCTGCACTTCATGCTTGTCAAGTTTTCCCTTTACTCTAATATTATAAGTAGTTCCTAGTTTTTGACATATTTTATTTAAATTAACATTTTCATTCGTTTCTATTCAATTTCTCAGAAATTGTTCTTCATCAACTTTAATAAATAACTACCTTTTTCTATATTAATTCATTTGTAGTGTTCTTACCTTTCAAATCTAAGTTTTACTTCCTGTCAAGTATTCTTACTTAATTACTTAGTATTTCAGAAACTATTTCATTATCTAGGAGGTTACTTGATACACATCCTACACATCTCGATCACACAGCAGATTGACGAATTACATTCAAGTATTCCCTTCATCCTTCTTATTTCAATACTATGGTGAAGTTCAATGCCATTTTAATCTCTTTTATTCAAGTTATTTACTTGTTCTTATTTATTTCCAGTATTTATTTCAAGTTCTTCTTTTAAGTTTTTTTTTTCTTCGCAAATAGTATCATTTAGATCTTTATCCACTTAATTTTTTTTTTAAACTTCTGTTTCTCTTCATCGTAAGCCTAGTATAATTAGGCAGTTATTGTTATTAAGAAACCATTTTCTACTTTCAAATTTCAAACTATATTTCAAATACATGCAGTTTTCATTGTCAAGTTTCATTATTGGCGATAATCCGTACGCCATCTTCTTTTAAACTTATATATGTGTCATAACATCAAGTTCTTGCCAGTATATTACTATATTTGACCAACTTGTCATACTTATACTTGGCAGACAATTCATACATACATTTCGATGAGATTACAGAATAACTCGTAGGTCCCACACTTGTCTGATCTTTAATTATTTGTAACAAAGAGATTTTTGGACACCAACCAAAAACCAACGTTAACAAATTGGCACGCCCAGTGGAACGATTTTAGAGTAACTCGTACAGTGTCATGAATTTGACATTCATTTGTATGCGTCTATGGAGTGGAAAGGTGGTTCAAACATCATCTATTTCCCAAAACTCTTTGAATATGAGTAGTGCAAGTGATGCAGGCGTAGTAGGCACTAACGCCGCTGCGTCAACGGTGGATGCTATTGCACCAGTTGACAATATTCCTGCAACCAGGGCTAACGCCATTAATGCAGGGAATAATAGCACTAATAGTTTAGGTGCGAGAAGGGGCGTTTCTTACGCCCAAGTTGTCAATAGATTTGACGAAGTTGGCCAAGGAACACTCCCGTCACCAACCTCCCCAGTTTTACAACAAATAAATCCACCAACTACTGGATTGTCTCCACAAAGTGTTGTGAATTCAAACCCAAGAGGGACTACGCAACCTCTGTCACAACCTTTGTACGGGATGCCATATGGTTCGACTGCTGTCAATCCAAGTACCCCATTTGCATACATACCATATCCAAATGGAATGGCGATGGCTGCCCATGCATCTGGGCAGGCAGGACCATCGACTGGGGGGCAAATTCCCGATCATGCGAATGGCATAACAGGGTCAATGGTAATAACCCATTCTCGACAAGAGCAACCAGTAGTAAGGCCACATATATCCCCATTAAGACAACCCCCACAAAGTATTGTTGGTCTGTCAGAGGCTACATTAGCCAACATCCGACAACAAACCGACTCTAGTAACCAAGACATGGTGAACATATTTACTCAACAAATGAGAACAGTGATTACGCCATTAATGGAAAACACAAATAATGCATGCTTGACATTGGCAAACGAGATACGTAGTTTAAATAGAGCCTTGGGTGTTGTAACCCCAGGTGATAACCAAAATACTAATAGAAATCTCAATGGAAATGTCAATAGGAATAATCAACCGCAGGTTGAACAACCACAGGTTATACAACTTGACGGATTTGAACAAGATGACTAGCGGCAACAGCCCCATCGTCGGATTCCTTTGAGATGTGGAAATATACATATTCTACGACCAGAGGAAGACGAAGATCTGGTCATAAACCAGGGTGCTTTTGGAGCATTTCGTCAAAACGTTCTAAATCATAACGTCAATCAAGTCGTCGAGCAAGCATTGAATAGATTTGGTTTTAACATAGGTTATGCCAATCAACCATTTTTTGCTTCGGCATTTCCTGATTGGGTCCAACAGGCAGAAATGCCTCGAGGATACAAAATACCCAAATTGTCAAAATTCTCAGGAGAAAGTGGAGAGTCGACAGTCGAGCACGTTGCCCGATATACAATCGAGTTGGGAGACTTGGCTCTAGAGGAGGGTTTAAAGATGAAGTTCTTTTCGAGTTCATTGACTAAGAATGCTTTTTCTTGGTTTTCAACTCTAAGGCCTAACTCCATACATTCCTGGAATCAATTAGAGAGGAGTTTTCATGATCAATTCTTCAGGGGTGACCTGAAAATATGATTGACAGATTTATTTGGCATTAAAAGAATGTATAATGAGTCTGTCGATGACTACCTTGCTCGATTCCGCCAAATGAGGAGTCGTTGCTTCACCCCTATTCCTGAGGCAGAAATAGTGAAGATTGCTGCTGGAGGTCTAGATTATCATATTAGGAAGAAGTTGGTCAACCAACATCTAATTTATCTTGCCCAGTTAGGAGATAAAGTCCGTCAAATTGAACAATTGAAAACTGAAAAAGTTTTTAAGCATAAGAAATTCCTCAAGAGAGAAAAGATTAACTTTGTCGGATGTAATGAATCCGACGAGGAGGGCGATGATTCTGAGGAATATGAGGTAGATTACATGGAATTAAAAAACGGTCCACCTTATACATGCCAAGCTTTGAAGCCTGCGAGGGCCAAAGAAAGGATCCCTTTCATTAATAAGAAAGTGTATACATTTGATGTGACCAAGGCCGACCAAATATTTGACATATTACTCAAAGATAAGCAGTTAAAATTGTCATATGATCATAGGCTTTTGAAAGCCCGTGAGATTAAATATCGGAAGTATTGTATGTATCATAACACTTTTGGTCATGTAACTAATGATTGTATGCATTTCAGGGACATTATTCAGAAAGGTTTGGCAGAAGGAAGTCTAAAATTTTCAGACAATAAACCAGACATGAAGGTTGATGATAGTGTGATTTCACATCATAATTCTTGTACATTTTTGCATGCATTTTCATATAGTTTAGGCATATTCAGTTTGATTTTTATTAGTTTTTATCTTGGAACGGGTAAGGCGGTGTTGTGGTGTTGTTTTGCAGAAATTAAAGATAAAATGCCCAAAATCAACCATGATGGAGCTAGATTGCAATTAAATTGAAGTTTGCCATTGAATTTGGAAGAAAAGAATTGAAGCTATAGAAGTGGCTTAAATGAAGCAATTGAAATTGCTTTGGATGAAAATTTCAATCAAAGTCAATGGGACCCACGTCCAATTAAAGAATGATTCAAGTTGGAATTTGATAGAAGAACACGTACAGTACAGAGGCAAATAGCCTTGGTTTCAAGTGAAATAGAAATAAAATATGGAGGCCCACATCCATATATAAATATGTCAGCAAGAGATAACATGGATGATGGAATTGAAAAATAAAAGATAGAGTAATAAGCTATAAGAAGGGGCCAACGTGAATCAAGGAAAAAAACACGGAGGCTGCGAGATTTCACATTGAATTGGGATAATAGATTGAAAAGATTTTGGGTATGGAAACAGGGAATTGATTAACTGATTGCGAGAATCCTTTATGCGATTCATTGTGCCGTTTTTATAAAAGGAGATCTGATAGAATTTGTGGACGAGACTTGGACCTAGGGAGATTTTATTCTCTCTGAGACATAAAAATAGGATTTTGTTCACCCTAGGAGGCACTTGGGATAAAAAGAGGGGCGTGATTTCTCTGAACCAGGGGGCTGGGGTGACGACGGTGGAAAGCTCCTATTTCTCTGGTTGTGGCTAGCACCCCCGTGACTTGATTAGTGTTTTGGTATGCAATTGGAAAATTCGTATTAGAACCAGAACTGGAATTAATCACCTAGTAACCCTTGTGTCTAGGAATGGAGTTTGGTTTACTAGTAATCGTGTAATCCTTAATCGTAATGCAAATTCATTAATCTAGGTCACCTAAGGAATTAGGGTCTATTATTGGATTTAGGCTCTTGCCATCCGAGGAATCGGGGCTTGAGTAATCTAGTGGATTGATTTTAATATTTGAAGCATGAATGGGAGGTATCTAGTCCTGGTACTACATGAGGTTAAGGTTTAGTGAAATCTGATCCCAACATCTTTTATCCCCTTTCGCATTCCAAGTATTCAATAAAAATACAAAAAGATTTTATTCCTTTTATTTTTCTGTTTTGATTTCTCTTGATTCATATTTTAGTCTAGATAGTTGCTTGATTTGTGAATTGGTAATTGACATCCAATCCTCGTGGGAACGATATCGGTCTCACCACCGTATTACTTGTACGACTGGGTATACTTGCCCAGATTTGTCCAACAGTTGACCCAGAACCCTTTGGTCCTGAAGTTAACAAGGCAGACCGCCAAGTCCCTATGGGAATAGGCATGGTCAACATCAGGGCTGGGTAAAATATCCAGATGGATCTGTCGGATCCATTTGATGTTTATCCAAAGCTAGGAGAACCGCTCGTCGATTTCATGACACGCAAGAAATCTGACGGCATACTTAAAGTTTGCCCAAGATGCGAAATATTTTATGACGAAGTGGCTGCCGAGAAAGCCAGGGGGCAGAAGCCACCATCGTATCACACACGAGACAGAACTGAGCCTTGTAACGGTGGTAACCAAGGCAGATTTTCACACTCGAGTAGCCATGCTGGATCTAACAGTGTACACAAGTGCTGCATCCGTTGTTAACAGGCAGGCAAATAGCCGTTAACAACATATGTACCAGGCAAGACCTGGACAGCACCACACTGGAGGTTGGCTTAAATAGCCCATCAGAGGATCAGTGGAAAATAACTTTGTCAATGGCAGATTCAATTCCGTCAAGACTAGGAAACCCCCATCCAACATAATAGTGGATCAATGGGTGAAGAATTCTGCCACGGCTCGTTACCCAGAGTTACAAAGGCAGACATGGGTTTGAAAAAACAAGTTCAGTGATCGCGGGCCACCCTTTTGGAATGAGAATTACCGAAAGGTCCAGTTAGCTCATAATGCTCAGATGACAGGCCCTGGTTTGTCAGGACCATCAACTCAATTGGCCATCTCTAAGAGCCAAAAGAGGAGGCTGCAGAGGCTCCGACAGGTCAAAATAAGAAGCCTGCCAGGCAAGGAGGTATCACCATAAAAAGATGCCTTCGCGTGATACTGGTTGTTTGGTTGCAACAGCTGACAACAAAGCTGACAAGAAAGGAGATGCCAAAATGAAAAGTATAATAGTGACCCATCCCATGGAAGTTGATGCGATGGGACCCATTAATCAAGCCAGGCAGAATAAGCCTACATCATAGGTTTTCACAGAAAAGAAGGCGGCTTCAGGCCAGGCATCACCAACAGTAAGATCCACTGGCAAATGGCCTGTCGGGCTGGTAGAGATGGAAAAGGTTGCAGGACTCGAGAAAGAGTTTGAGGCCAGAATGGGAAAACAAAAATTGACAACGTTCAGGCCTGAGTGTGATTTAACCAAAGAAGAATTGCCATTCGATGCTGTCATCGAAGCACTGAATGATCCAAACGATGATATGAACATCAGCGGAGCCATGGACATGGATGGCCAGAATGAAGATTGGGCCGACATCATCGAGGCACTGGACAACTGTGGCGCAGGGATAGCCAGACCTCTGTCAGATAGATCAGGATCAGATGATGAGAGTGATTTGAGAAGAAATCACGGTAGAATGGTTGGAGGTGCATTTTTTGATGAAGATCCAGAGAATGAAGTCATACTGGAACCGGGGATGGAAATGAAGATTGGGTTGATTTCATTCATTCCAGCAGAATATGAGGGATATCTTGAGATCGATTTCTCTGACGACGATGATGTCGTCAATAATGGAAGGGACCCAGGCGATTGCTGGATGTGTGTTCAGGAGAACTTGGTTACCGTATTCGACAATGTAGCTCAGCTGGAGAAGCCCACTGATGAGCAAAGAAACCATTTGAGACCTTTACATGTAAAAGCCATAATAGATGGAAGACCTACCAACAGGGTTTTAATTGACGGGGGAGCTGCTGTGAACCTAATGCCAAGAGCAATGTTCAAAAATCTAGGGAAGGATCAGTCGGATTTAATTCCGACAGATATGGTCGTCATGACTTCAGTGGCAAAACTTCTCCGTCAGATGGCGTTGTTTTGTTAAACATACAGGTTGGCACCATCGAAAGGACAACATTGTTTGTAATAATTCCAGCCAAGTCAAGCTACAACATATTACTTGGTAGGGATTGGATTCACGCTGTAGGAGTAGTTCCGTCAACAGTGCATCAAAAAGTGATCTTATGGAATGAGCAAGATCAGGTAGAAATCGTGGAGGCAGATGGAAGTGCTTGCTATGCTCAGCAATCACATGTTGATTTCAAGGTGTATTCACCAAACGTCAGGCCTATAACTGCCAATGAAGGGGTCATTGACAAGGACGTGTTGGAAGCAAGCCTCCTCAGTCAATTCGGTGTTAAGGTAAAGGACGTGGCCGATAAGACTCGGCCAAATTCCGGCAATGAGCCTTGAAACCCACTTGAAAAGATTGTCGATCTATCTGGCCGACAGAGAAGTACACACTGCAGAAAGTGTGTTGGCGGATTGTATCATTGACGACGGCCCTTTGGGTTTTGAGAAAGGAGCCGAAGCCAAGCAAAACGTGGAAGTAGAGGATCCTCTGGAAGAAATAAATTTAGGGACGAAGGAAAAGAAAAGGCACATTTTTGTCAGTGCTTTTCTGCCAGAGGATTACAAACAAAAACTTGTCGGATTAATTGCAGAGTATAAAGATTGTTTTGCATGGGACTACGATGAAATGCCTGATTTAAGCAGAGATCTTGTCGAACACCGGCTGCCACTCAGGGAGGATTGCAAGCCTGTTAAGCAGGCAAGTAGAAGGTTTGCTCCAGAGGTAGTGCATAAAATTAAAGAGGAAGTGCAAAGACTGCTTAAAACAAAGTTCATTCGAACAACCAGGTTATAATCAAATCTTTATAGCCGAAGAAGATGTGTCAAAGACTGCCTTCAAGTGTCCAGGAGCGATTGGGACATATGAATGGATTGTCATGCCTTTCGGTTTAAAGAATGAAGGAGCCACCTATCAACGAGCAATGAATACAATTTTCCATGATGTTATTGGAAAATTCATAGAAGTATATATTGATGACGTGGTTGTCAAGTCCAAAACCAAAGATGACCACTTGGATCATCTGAAGCAAGGGTTTGAAAGGATGAGAAGGCATAACCTCAAAATGAACCCAGAGAAGTGTAGCTTCGGAGTGTCGGCTGCCAAATTCCTAGGATTCCTAGTCCACAAAAAGGAATTGAGGTAGACAAGAATAAAGCCAAAGCGATCATGGAAGCCTCGACACCGACAAATAAAAAGGAACTACAATCCTTCATAGGAAAGGTTAACTTTCTAAGAAGGTTTATATCAAATCTATCGGGAAGAACGAGAATATTTGCACCATTGGTCAAGTTGAAATCCGAGCAAAGCTTCATATGGGAACCTTGTCACCAAGAGGCTTTTGACCAGATCAAGCAACACCTAGTCAATCCACCGGTCATGATGCCAGCAGTGCCTCGTCGATTGTTGAAGTTGTACATTTCAGCATCTGAAGACACTATAGGATGTCTATTGGCCCAGGATGATGATGACAATGTTGAAAGGGCTGTATATTATCTAAGCAGGGTCCTCAATGATGCTGAAAGAAGATATAGTGCAATAGAGAAGTTATGTCTAGCATTGTATTTTTCTTGTACAAAACTTAAATATTATATGATGCCATGTCATGTATTCGTTATTTCCAAAACTGATGTTGTAAAGTATATGTTGTCAAAACCAGTCCTTAATGGACGTATTGGTAAATGGACCATTGCTTTGTCGGAGTATTCTTTACAATATGTACCAGCTAAAGCTGTCAAAGGACAGGCAGTGGCTGACTTTTTGGTAGATCATCCAGGACTGGATGTGCCAGAAATAGATGTTGTCTGTTTACAACCCTGGAAACTTTATTTTGACGAATCAAGGCATCAAGGAGGTAGTGGAGTGGGAATGTTAATCGTGACTCCACAGGGAACTCCTAAAAAGTTCATGTTTGAACTTAAGTATCCATGTTTCCAACAATGAAGCTGAATATGAAGCTTTGATTGTCGGATTGGAGATACTGATAGAAATAAAAGCACGAAATGTGCATATCTTTGGGGATTCCTAATTAGTTATCAAACAACTTACTCAAGAATACAAGTGTGTCAACTACAACTTGACAAAATACTGTATCATAGCTAGTAAGTTAATGAAAAAATTCGATGACGTAATTGTCAAATATATCCCCAGAAATTTGAATCAAGAAGCTAATGAGTTGGCTCAAATAGCCTCAGGATACAAAATATCTCAAAAGGCTTTGTCAGGACTAATGGAAATCAGAGAATTATTGTATCCATTAGAAGAAAGAGATATTTTGGTTAATGATGTAATTCTACCTAATGACTGGAGGTTGCCAATAATTGAATATTTGGAAAATCCAGGTCAGAATGTAGATAGGAAAATGAAATACAAAGTATTGAATTACACAATGCAAGGAGGAATGTTATACAAAATACATGTTGACGGGACTCTACACAAGTGCCTGAGTGAGCAAGATGCTTATTTGACTCTATCAAAAGTCCATGAGGGCATATGTGGAGCCCATCAGGCAGGAGACAAAATGAAATGGGTTCTTCAACGAAGTTTGTATTATTGGCCAACTATGATTAAAGATTGCATTTCGTTTGCCAAGTCTTGCGAACAATGTCAGAAACATGGCCATATACAAAATGTACCGGCTAGCGAATTACATTATATTGTCAAGCCTTGGCCATTCCGAGGATGGGCTTTGGATTTAATTGGTCAAATACATCCTTCTTCATCGAAAGGACATCAATTCATTTTAGTTCACTAGTGGAAAATATACATTAGACGGTAAAGGTTTACGTCAGTTAACCAAAAACTAGACGTTAAAAAGGGGGCGGTGGCAGTTTTGTAAATATCAGACTTCATTAATTCACTGTTAACGTAAGTTGTTTTAAGGACTAATGTTAAAAGTGAGGCGGTGACAGTTTTGTAAATATTAAATCACTATTTGCGTCAGTTGTTTAATGAACTGACGTTAGAAGTGTGATTTTTACTTCAATTAAATACATAACTGACGTAAATAATCAACTCATTCCTATCTTTCTTCATCTCCCTGTTGTCACTCTTAACTCAGATCATCACTCCATATATAGTGCAGTTTATTTCTAATCTTTTTTTAAAAAAAGTTTATTTTTAATCTTAATTAATTAGCTTGAATTAGTAAACAAATTCTTGTGCAAATTAAAATAAATAAACACTTAACATAAAACAAGTTATATATGTATAATCAAATCGTATCTCATTGAAGCGATTCATAAGTTACAATTACATGATTAAAAGATAAAAAATTTCCGCAAGATAGAACTAAAATACAAAAAAGTTTCTGCTTCAACATCATTTTTTTCTCAGTCCTGTCCTCAAAAACTCCGATATTGAATGCATCTCCTCCCTTACTTGAAGTCCTTGATGCTCCATCTGAAACCACAGTCAATTTGGAGCCAAAGCAGAGTGAAGGGTGCACTCGATCTGTTTCAGCAATATTCTTGGAACAGTCACTTGGTTCCAAAGCTGAGGTTTTGGAGTCGTAGTCCGCGATTCTCCGAGAAGGATGATGGTGTGTGCAATTCACATAATGCGATTTACACACCCTTATCACCCATGTAATGTGATTTACTCAAACTCAGAAGTTGTTTGACCATTAAGACAGAGACCTTTAAGTCTAGGTATAGGAAGAAAGACTAGTGATGAAGTTAATCTCCATGGCAGAGCCATATTGTGAAGCAGAAAAATTAAAGGAAGGAAAAGCTATTTATAGGAGTAGAGGATGAAGTTACTAGGTGTCGTAAGTTACTAAAAAATTAAATTGATCATTAAGAGCATTAGGTTCCAAGGCGCATTGGGAGTTGGCAATCATATATTATAAACATGCATAAAAGAAAACGCCCGAAGGAATAGGAAGAAATAGACCTTTAAGTCTAGCTAGGTATAAACTTAGTGCTCATAAAGAGGATTATAGGTTACAATGTGCATGGGTAAGTAGCACAGCAGTAATGGGTAATTTAGTATCAGAGTAGTCAAAGGAATGAATGCTTTAATTTGCAGAAACTTATACACTTTTAACGTCAGTTGTTGAATAAAACTGACGTTAAAAGTGTTTTAAAATAAAAAATATTTATTTTTAACGTCAGTTGTTTATACAATTGACGTTAAAAGTGTGAGTTTTACTTCAGTTAAATAAATAGCTGACGTAAATAATCCTATATCCCTATATGCCCTGTTGTCACTCTTAATTAACACAGGTCTCAGAGCCATTTTGTGAAGGAATAGAAATATAGAGGAAAAGAAGAGAAGCGTGTACTGATCGACGTCTGAGAATAATGGTACTTTATATAGAGAATGGTTTTTGCACAACACTTTTAACGTCAGTTGAATTCAACAACTGAGGTTAAAAGTATTTTTTTAAAAAATATTAATATTTAACGTCAGTTGTTTAATACAACTGACATTAAACAATTACTTTTAACGTCAGTTGTTTAATAAAACTGACGTTAAATGTTGTTTTATTTTTTGCTTTTTGATTATAACGTTTACACCCGCGCGCCTTCTGAACTTCGCTCTGTACGTACGTCTCTTTTATATTTTCATCACGCTCAACCCTAGATCACTCTCAACCCTCACTCTCGCTCTCACCCAGTACAGAACCCTAATCGCGAGCTCATCTCCACCGCAACCACCGCGATGGCTTCTTCGCCACCACCGTGAGGTACACTATTAACTCTAACTCTGTCTTTCCATTCATTCTTTGCAATAACTTGACATCTCTCTTTCCCCTTCCCGCGCACTAACTCTCCTTGTCCCTTTGCTCTCAGTATCCACATCGAACGTTGGCCACCACTCGAGCGATTCCTCCCAACCACCACGCGAGCACCTATTTCTGGTGAGTATTTAGGGCACATTTTTGTATTTTTGGTTTTGAGTGTATGTTGAAACTGTAGTCTCAGTAGTTGAAACTTGAAACCGTGAGTTTGAGTTGTTTGAAATGTACGTCTCTATTTTTGGTTTTGAGTGCATGTTGCTCTGCTGGTTGATCTGTCACGGACGTGATGCTCATCACGGCTAGGCCGTGATCAGTTCTGGCATGGTCTGGTTCAGTTGGCACGTTACGGCCGTGATGGACATCACTGCCAGGCCGTGACCAGAGCTTGGCAATCTTCAAAAACTATAGTTTTCAATCTCCCGTATTGTCCTTATATTGGATATATGTTTTGTATATCTACAGGACCTATCTAGTTATGGATCGTAGTTGGATGGTTTGTAAGCGTACTAGTGCTGAGTATTTGAAGGGGGTGGGAGAATTTATAGAATTTGCTCAAAGGAATGTTCCTAATAGTAATGGAATGTTCTGTTGTCCTTGTGTCAAGTGTTTGAATACGAGGAAATGTACGGTGAAGGATATACGTACTCATTTGATTTGTGAAGGGATTTGCTTGAGTTATACAAGATGGATATGGCATGCTGATGTGTTGTTGAGTAGTACGGCGAGTGTCTCCCAACGTGAGGACGTTGATGTAGATATGGAGGATGATCGAGTAGAGGACATGATCCGTGATATTGGGCAAGAATCTTTTTATCGAGCTCATGTGTATGATAGGTTGTGCGGTGATGCGGATAAGCCTTTATATCCAGGGTGTACTACTCATACACGGTTGTCGGCGGTGCTAAAATTGGTTTGTGTGAAGGCGAGAAATGGTTGGACCGATAAAAGCTTCACAGAATTGCTTGAAGTGTTGAAAGACTTGCTTCCGGAGGACAACACATTGCCTGACCGTAACTATGAGGCCAAGAAGGTATTGTGTCCTATGGGTATGGAGTATAAGAAGATACACGCATGCCCCAATAATTGCATATTGTACACCGGTGTTCATGAAGACAATCACGATTTCCCTAAATGTGGGTTATCACGATACAAAGTGAAGGGTGGTGGTGATGATGATGATCTTGATGATGTGAGAAAAATGGGTCCTCCTGCGAAGGTGTTGTGGTATCTTCCAATAATTCCAAGGTTCAAGCGATTGTTTGCCAATGCGAAAGATGCGAAGAATCTTAGATGGCATAATGATGAGAGGAAACATGATGGAAAGGTTCGTCATCCTGCTGATTCTATTCAATGGAAGAATATCGATACTATGTTTCCGGATTTCGCCGATGAGCCAAGAAACCTAAGGCTTGGACTTGCTAGGGATGGAATGAATCCTGATGGTAACATGAGTAGTATTCATAGTTCATGGCCTGTTCTGTTGGTAATTTACAACATGCCCCCTTGGTTGTGCATGAAGCGCAAATACATGATGTTATCTATGATGATTTCGGGCCCAAAGCAACCGGGAAATGACTTAGATGTTTATCTAGGTCCCTTGATTGAAGACTTGAAAACGTTGTGGGTGGAAGGTGTTGATGTAGTTGATGGGTATTCTCATGAGACTTTCAAGCTTCGTGCCATGTTATTTTGCACCATCAACGACTTTCCAGCATACGGTAACTTGTCCGGGTACAGTGTCAAGGGGCATAAAGCATGCCCTATATGTGAAGAAGGCACATGCTACACTCAGTTGCATCATGGAAAGAAGACGGTTTACCTTGGGCATCGGAGATTTCTTAGACGTGATCACCCATATTGTAAGATGAAAAAAGCTTTTAATGGATGCCAAGAGACAGAAGAAGCGCCGGCGGTCTTAATTGGAGAGCAGGTTTATCAGAGGGTAAAGGACATCGATGTTATGTTCGCCCAGTCCAAAAAGAAAGGTAAAGCTGCTAAGAAAAACATATGGAAGAAGAGGTCGATATTCTTTGATCTTCCATACTGGCGCAAGCTTGATGTCAGACACTGCATTGATGTTATGCATGTGGAGAAAAATGTGTGTGATAGTGTGATCGGGACGCTTCTCAACATTCAGGGCAAGACAAAGGATGGTGTGAATGCTCGTCTCGACCTCGTTGCTATGGGTATACGAGAGCAGTTAGCTCCAGTTGTTGAGGATGGTAAGCGGACTTATTTGCCGCCAGCATGTCATACTTTGTCAAAAAAAAAGAGACAAAGTTTCTGCGGGTGTCTTCAGGGCATCAAAGTTCCACATGGTTACTCTTCAAATATGAAGATGCTTGTCTCTAGTGATCTTAAATTGGTTGGCTTGAAGTCTCATGATTGTCACATCTTGATGCAACAACTTCTGCCCGTTGCTATTCGTGGTACTGCTACAAAAAATGTGAGACATGCCATTACTCGGTTGTGCTCATTCTTCAATTCTATATGTAGCAAAGTCGTTGACCCCCGTATGTTGGATGACTTGGAAGTTGAGGCTGCTACAATCTTGTGCCAATTGGAGATGTATTTTCCTCCTTCCTTTTTCGACATAATGGTTCACTTAATTGTTCATTTGGTGAGGGAGATTAGATTATGTGGGCCGGTTTTTCTAAGATGGATGTACCCAGTTGAGCGCTACATGAAGATCTTGAAAGGGTACATGAAGAATCCTCATCGTCCGGAAGCATCTATTGTTCAAAGGTATGTTGCAGAAGAAGCTATTGAGTTTTGTTCGGACTACCTTCATAACACGGATCCTATAGGGGTTCCTAAGCCTCGGCATGATGAGATCGAGATGTCAAGGTAAGGGTACACATGGCTTAAGAATTAATAGGAAGGATCGGGAGGAAGTGCTTCAAGCACATTTGTATGTATTGAACAACATCGAATGTGTTCAGCCTTTCTTATTTGAACATAAAAGAAAAGTCAATCAAGAAAACCCTCGAATGAGCGAAAGGTGGTTGTTGAACAAGCATAACAAGACTTTCTTACCATGGTTCAAGGAATAAATGCTTAAGGATGGTAGTACGCTTTCGATGACGTAAAATGGCTAGACACGTGGGCCTAACTTCAACGTCATATGTTGGAGCGGATACGACATAAATAACTTTTCCTTTTATACAAAGGAACAAGATAATAAGAGTACCATGCAAAATAGTGGGGTTATGATCGTGGCCGAAGCAATGCACTTCTCTAGTGCAAAGGACACAAAACCCGTTACAGCACCGAGACCTTACTTTGGATATATTGAAGATATTTGGGTGCTCGATTACACTAAGCTTACGGTCTTCGGTATTTAAATGTAAGTGGGTTGATAGTAACGGTGGTGTACAAACCGACGAATTGGGGTTCACATTGGTAGACCTCAACAAGTTAGGTCATATAAATGAGCCTTTCATAATGGCTTCCCAAGCAAAACAAGTGTTCTACATCACTGATCATTCTAACAAAAGGTTGTCCGTGGTTCTCCAAGGAAAATGCATGTATAATGGTAGTGATGAAAATGAAGATTCAAATCTTGATATTCCTGAGACTCCTTCTTTTTCAACAAACATGCCTACTATAATCGAGGAGACACAGGTGGACGATGTACATGCCACTCGTGATGATCATCACGAAGGGATATTGATATAGGTAGTTTAAACTTAGTATACATTTATTTTTATTTATATTTATGTATTTATTTTGAGTTATAACCTATGTTAATAAATATATATTGTTTTCGAATACATATATATGGATCATTATTCCATTTTTCCTTTGCAATTCTGTAATGTGTGTGATATTCGTATTCTTGGGATATTTCTTGAATGCGAGGGATGGCCGAGGGGAGTGATATTTTAAAACTGAATTTAAAAAAAAAAAATACTATTAACGTCGTTTTATCATACAATCGACGTTAATAGTATTTTATAAAAATATACAAGATACTATTAACGCCGCGATTGTTTATTACAATCGACGTTAAAATTAAGACCTTTAACGCCGGTTCTTGATAACAATTGACGTTAGTTTTAACAAAATTAACGCCGGTTCTTTTAAAGAACCGACGTTAATTTTGACAAAATTAACGTCGATTGTGTTAAAGAACCGAGCGTTAATAGTGTTATATTTAACGTCAGTTCTCAACTGACGTTAAAAGTTTAACTTTTAACGTCAGCTGTATTTACGTCAGTCAGTATTCTAACGTAAAAAATCAATTTTAACTGACGTAAAAAGCACTTATTGCACTAGTGGTTGGAGTTGATTATTTTACCAAATGGGTAGAAGCAGTTTGCCTTAAAGCAGTCACCCAACAAGACATAATTGATTTCATTGAAAATCACATCATTTGTCGGTTTGGCATACCCCAAACTCTGACAACAGATCAAGGGTCAGTATTCGTCGGCAAGAAAGTTGTGGAATACGCTGGTTCTAGGCATATAAAAATGCTCACATCTACACCATATTATGCACAAGCCAATGGCCAAGTTGAGGCCATAAATAAGATCATTATTAGTCTTATTAAAAAACATGTGGGCCGACAACCTAAGAGTTGGCATAGTACTCTTGATCAAATACTGTGGGCATATAGAAATTCACCCAGGCAGTCGTCAGGAACTTCACCATATCGGCTAACTTATGGACACGACCCTGTGCTACCTGTCGAAATCAATCTTCAGTCTACTCGCATTCAAAGGCAAAATGATTTGCCTACCAACCAATATTGGAATGCAATGCTGGAGGAATTGGATGAGTTAAGTGATGAAAGATTGATTGCATTAGAAAATTTGATTCGACAAAAAGAAAGAATTGTAAAGTTCTATGATAGTCGAGTTAAGTTCAAATCATTTAAGGTAGATGATCTGGTGTGGAAAGTCATATTGCCCATGGATAAAAGTTGTCGAGAATATGGCAAATGGTCACCTAAATGGGAAGGACCATTTAGAATTGGTAAAGTATTTTCTGGAAATACATATGCACTTGTCAATGTTGATACTGGCTTGAAAATTAAGTCAATTAATGACAAGTATTTGAAGGAATATAAATCGACAATGTTGGAAATAAAAATTGACAGTAAATGAGATAGAACATAAGTTTTATTCATTGATTTGGCAATACAATTTTACATTGTCAAAAATACATCCTGTCAGTTTAAGCTAACTTATTCCTGAGAGAGCGGGCTGGAAAGTGACGGTTGACATACCCAAAAAAGATGTTCAGTTGACATACACACAAAAAAAGTCAACTAAACTAAGATTGAGAATTTCTGATTTCTTCCCAAGCCTTCTCCAGAGCCTCTCTATCAGCCTTGGCTGCCACATATTCAGATTGCATGGCTATTAGAATGTTGACAACAGTCCTGGCAGTCACCCCTGACTTTTTAGATTCATCGTCAATTTGATTGACCTTTTCTTTGCTGACCGACAGAGTTTGTGCAAGTTGAGATTTTTTCCTCTTTAGCTTGAGTTAAAGTAACTTCTAAGTCAGCAATCACTTTGTCTACTGCCAAGTCAGCTTTGGCGTTGTCAGCAATGACATGAATCTCTTGTTCTCTTGTGGCCTTCATGGTGCGTAGAGTCCCCAACATATTGTCCCTACTGATTTCTTCGACTTCAAAAGGGGACATAACATCATTGATGGTTGACAATTTGTCTGTCAGACCATCAAAGTAGTCTTGGATAGAAACCAAAGTGTGTAACACCCTACTTTTTATTTTCCGATTTTTATTTTTTTCAGTAAAAATATTTTCGCTGTATTAACCGGTATAAATGTATTTATTTATATTTTTATCCGAGTTCATGGAGATTGATTTTTATGAAATAAAAATCATATTCATACTCTATCTTAGGGTAGAAGCTTACGGTAAAAATTTGGGTTGAAAATTCAGACGGAACCCGGTCTGCGTTTTCACTGACAGTATAATTTTACTGGGCAGAAAACCAAATTTTGACTCGTGAACGAAATGGTTTATATTTAAATCATATTTCTAACGAGTTTGGTTGTTTTGAAAATTTTCAACCGAAAATAAAATATTACTCTTTTTACGGGCGTAAAACCCTAATCGGGAAACCGACGGAGTCGAGAAGGGAAGTGCAGAGACCCGTCAAGAGATCGGGACAACGAGTCATACATGATGACTCATGGAGTATGAGTCACCAAGCATTTATGAGCATTAAATGCAAGTAATCATGACATTTAGGTAAAAAGACCAAAATACCCCCAAGCTTTCGCGGGTATTAACAAGACGCATCTACGCACTCTTATCCACTCATTTTACGTGGTTGAAAACCTCCCACATCTCTCCAATTTCGTGCCTCCACCTCCAATAAATCTTACCTATTTCATTTTGCTTTCGTTTCATTATTTTCCTCTCAAAAACCGAAATCGGGTAAACGATTTGAACTGCAGACGGAATTTTCGGGAACCGCTAATGGATAAGATCGATGACTCATTGGTGAGTCATTTTGTGTGGCCCAAAATCAGCCACACCTCCATCAAATGTGAGCCACATATTATTAACCATGGTTAGCCAAAATAACCTTAGTTAAGTTAATTATAACCTTAGTTAAGCTTATATTAATTTAATAATCACAAAACCCATTAAACCAATTCCTTTTAACCAAACAAGGCATAAGATTACTCCTATAAATACCCCAAAACCGTGGCCTCCCTCACCATTTCACTCATCTTCTTCATTCTCTTCATCTTCCCCACCAACTAAGTTACAAAACCCTAAGAACACCGAATTCCCACCAAACATATGACCCTCTTCCTTTCTGAAACTCGTAAAACACTCAACATAAAAGTTGTTCCTATTTCTCTCTTATTTCCAGCAGGCTAAATATCATCAAAAACGGATAAGTGGATTGGGAGAAAGGCTCAAAATACAGAAACTGCCCAGAATTCCCAGCAACCCACGAAACAGCATAAAGAAGGCCCTTTTCACCCCTGTTATGATCCGAACCAAATGAAACCTTAAACACCAAAGTTGTTCCTTTTCTTCTTATCTTTCTATCAAGCCAAAGTTCGTAATTTTTGGATGAGTATATTGTGAGATACACTCACAATACCATCACACCCTCAAGCTGTCCAGTTTTCAACATAGTGAAGGTTGATCATTTTCTTCATTTCTTCAATCTTCAAGAGGTAAAAGCTCATCTCCTTGATCATATAAGCTTTCATATTCATGTATTTATCATGTTTATGCCATGAATCATATTTTTCCATTCCTAGATCTAGAACTTCAAATAATTCTAGAAAATTGTAGAAAAATCCTTTTAATGTGAAACCAATTTCTATGATCTTGTGATGTCTTCCACTTTCATTATCCAAGAGCTTGAATCCAACTAAACTTCCTAGCCTATTTTCCTAATATGGGCCGAAACCCTAACCCTAAAGGTTAGAGGATTTTGTTTCAAATTTTAGTCTTGTAATAAGTAATCTATGTTAGTTAAGACTCTAGTAACTAGGATCCAAAAGATAGCATTAAGAAGATAATCCTAAACCTATTTTCTAAGTCTTGACCGAACCTAGCCCTAAAGTGTCATAGATGGTTGTTAGTTGATTAATTATAGTTATGTTGTTTGGTTGAAGGTGTTTGTGTTAACTCGTGGCGGGATAACGAGGATCGTCGTGTACGTGTTTCCGGTGAAAACTCGGGTGGGGAAAAGAATCAACCTATCGTCGGAATCGATAAGTAGTAGATTATATGATAATTGTGTAGGGCAACCTAAACCCTACTAGTAGTCGAGTAATCGACAAGGCCAAAATCCCATTGGAAACCTTTTCTGTAAAACCAATGGTGATTCGGGGATTGTAGGTTTATCGACATTAAGTTGATTTTAAGTATTTGAGGATGTTTGATTTTATGTTATCAAATTTACTGTGATACGCTGGTTGAGGTATTCCATCTGCATGTGACGTATTATTTCGGTGTTTGAATATTTATATGATATTGAGATATTTGGATATTTTCTGATGTTATGTTATGCATGATCTACCTGTTTTTAAATATTGTGCTTAGATGATTTGTAAGTAAAGATATGTGTTGTTCGGGAGATGATTGTTTGGGTGAGAGAATAAATTGACTTAGAGGGGCTTAGCTAAATTAAATTATCTAAATGAGGAGATGTGACATAGAATGCAAGTGGAGGTTGTGAGGAAGAGTTTGAGGTACTAGGTTGCTATTGATAAAAGTCAGTAAGAATCATATCGTGCTTATGCACTATTTCCTATGAGAGATTAGGGAATAGGGGTGCACCTAGTTATTATTTATTATATGCTTATGTGCTATTTCCAATGGGGGCAATAGTGACGCATATCGTGCTTATGCACTATTTCCTATGAGAGATTAGGGAATAGGGGCGCATCGAGTTATTATTTATTATATGCTTATGTGCTATTTCCAATGGGGGCAATAGTGACGCATATCGTGCTTATGCACTATTTCCTATGAGAGATTAGGGAATAGGGGCGCACCGAGTTATTATTTATTATATGCTTATGTGCTATTTTCAATGGGGGAAATAGTGACGCATACTGTGCTTATGCACTATTTCCTATGATAGATACATGAATAGGGGCGCACTGAGTTTTGACCCTAAATAGTTCTAGACTACTGACTAATGTGACAGGAGTGAAGATGACCACATCAGTATTAAGTTTTAGTTGCATGGGCTGAGGGTAGAGGATGATATAGTGAATTGAGGATGATTGTTGATTTTGAGTGATGTGTGTCCACTACAAAAAAAAACCTATTTAGCGACCGAAGATTTCGGTCGCTAAACATGATAATTCGGTTGCTATACTGTATAGCGACCGAATTAGCGACCGAATTAAGGGGGTAGCAGAAACCCTGGTCGCTAAATGTTTAGCGACCGAAATTATATTTCGGTCGCAAATCTGCGACTGATATTTCGGTTGCAAAAGTATATATTTCGGTCGCCGTATAGTTGGTCGCATACCAGCTCGCCTAATTTGGTGACCGATATTCGGTCGCTATTTCGGTCGCAAAATTTTGATTTTTTTTGATTTTTTTTTCCTGTAACGATCCTGCCGACCAAATATAGTTTTTCAACTATTACACCATTGATTTTTAATTTCTGATATAAACAAAATACACCAATATTTTTTTAAAATAAATAGAAAACATAAATATGATGTACTAACGATCCAAAACTCCACAGTCAATATGATCAAGAAAACATATACATTAATTAACGCAAGTTTAATAATGGTTTATAAAAAAAAGTTTAATAAGTATTAATTAACGATCAAAACATAAAAATACACCACAGTCAATAAGTACTAATCAAAATATCAAAACTCATCAATCTTCCAAAGGGATGAACATGTAGAAACGACAACCCCCAAGGTACTTAAACTTTGCCAATGCACCAGTGGACAACAAATACAACTCCTGATACCATTTGTATACATTTGCAAAATATGGGCGATCCTCATGGATTACTATATTCCCATTGAACAGATTTCCGCTTTTGTCTTCAATAGTCACAACACGCGGTATTTGTTGTCCCCAACGACGGTAGAATGATCGCGGGATTGAAATCAAATCCTGCAAATACACAAGAACAATTTAGTAAATGATTAGTTTATGCCTTAACCATCATTACGTGAATCCGATCGTTATTCTTAAGTTGATAAGATCATGCCTGGTCTATATGGATGGCTGTCTCAAAACATTTAGTCGGGTCCATTTTCTGATAAAACGATAAGGAAAACAAGTCATATGTCTAAACTTCATCAAGTGATAATAAGAAAAGATGGAAAGATCCATGTAACATACTATCATGTTAAAATAGAACAAAGAAATGCAACTTCACATGCAACTTTACATATTAGCAAACATAGTAGTTTTCGGGAAGCGGATGCTTTTACGTCGTTTTGAAGGATGGTCATAGAGAGGATTAGCATGGTTACTACCTTTGGATGCCAAATGGTGTTTCACAATCATTTAATCATAAGATTGAATAACTTAACTCATAAATCAATCTATCGCTTAACAACTAATGACATAAAACAAAACACATAAACCATTCACATGAGCATTCTATAATCTCTCAATCTATCGCTTAACAACTAATGACATAAAATAAGAATCATAAACAAAATAGTTCTACAGAAACAGTTATAAGGAAAACACTGAACCTATGTCCATACGGGTTTTCGGACAAAGAACTATAACATCTCCTTGTAAACAATATAACAAACACCTGTCAAGCAAGATCCTTTAACATATCTATTCTCACATATTGGCATATCAACACCATCACAAAATCAAAACCAAATTACAATACACATGCAAACAACACATAATTGCAAATGCATGCATAAATATTAAATTATCGACACACAATCAGCATCTTGCCTTTCGGGCATGATACCTTCCTATTGAGCTCACTCTCCACTAACAAACAACAAGATATATAGTAGTGATAATAAGAAAAGATGGAAAGATCCATGTAGCATACTATCATGTTAAAATAGAACAAAGAAATGCAACTTCACATGCAACTTTACATATTAGCAAACATAGTAGTTTTTTCGGAAAGCGGATGCTTTTTACGTCGTTTTGAAGGATGGTCATAGAGAGGATTAGCATGGTTACTACCTTTGGATGCCAAATGGTGTTTCACAATCATTTAATCATAAGATTGAATAACTTAACTCATAAATCAATCTATCGCTTAACAACTAATGACATAAAACAAAACACATAAACCATTCACATGAGCATTCTATAATCTCTCAATCTATCGCTTAACAACTAATGACATAAAATAAGAATCATAAACAAAATAGTTCTACAGAAACAGTTATAAGGAAAACACTGAACCTATGTCCATACGGGTTTTCGAGACAAAGCAACTATAACATCTCCTTGTAAACAATATAACAAACACCTGTCAAGCAAGATCCTTTAACATATCTATTCTCACATATTGGCATATCAACACCATCACAAAATCAAAACCAAATTACAATACACATGCAAACAACACATAATTGCAAATGCATGCATAAATATTAAATTATCAGCACACAATCAGCATCTTGCCTTTCAGGCATGATACCTTCCTATTGAGCTCAGCTCTCCACTAACAAACAACAAGATATATAGTAGTGATAATAAGAAAAGATGGAAAGATCCATGTAGCATACTATCGTGTTAAAATAGAACAAAGAAATGCAACTTCACATGCAACTTTACATATTAGCAAACATAGTAGTTTTCAGGAAAGCAGATGCTTTTACGTCGTTTTGAAGGATGGTCATAGAGAGGACTTTTCCTACCGGAAGTGCCTAGATAACCTAGTAAGGATGGTCATCAACAACTATTTCTGGAAAGCTCCATTTCCTAATAAAACAAATGAGTAAAAAACCAGAGTTGTTTTCATAATATTGTGTACAAAGCTGCTTTCTAATGTGAATAATGTTTTAATGATGACGGCCCGTCATGCATGTGCCTGGCAAACTGTGCCTAGCCCTTCATTTTATCTAACCCTATACTTAATCCTTCATTATCTAAGAGACTCGCTTTTGTTGGCTTCAAGAAGAGACTTTCTAATTAAGCTCATGGACTTTAAATTAGTAAATGAATATTAACAACAACAAAGTCATGCCATTTACGAACTAATAACACTTTATCAATTCATTCCAATGCTTATAATGTAAATATATACAAATATGATTCCATAATCATTTCCAAACAAGTTATCAATAAATACATATCAAATTATTCTAATTACATTGATTCATTGTTATTGAAAGATTTTTATTTTAAAGAGAATAAACTATTCTTCATAGCAATCCAAATATATGAACATGCTCAGATATAAGTACCAGACTTCAATAAATTTACATCAAATAAGGTACACTCAAATACAATGAAATAGACCATGGTCATTTCATGTGCTTTCTGAAATCATCAATCACCAAAAAGAAGTGATTCAGAAACTGAAGAACCATGGGTGAATAGCCTATCAATAGAATGGTTTAAATTACTTACATAAAGTTATAGACTTCAAGTAACAAATGTTAAATTAAATTAATAGATAAAGCTTGATAACCATATATACCCCTCATATTCGCAACCGTGCAACAATTAATCTTATGACTTCTCTCACAAAACGAAACAAAAAAATGAGATGGGTAATAAATAGGAAACAATTACCAATACTCAAGCAAAAAAAGTAATTGGCAAAGTAGCCACACTTACTCTCCTGTCAAAACTCTTTGCTCTCCCTGTAATTTTACCTTCTCTTAAGCAACCCGTATCATATTCTTAATTTTCTAGTTCAAACAAATCTCACATATCTCATATCAAAACATATCTTCCACAAATCTCAGTATTAAATATAAGATATGAATCTATTAACAAGATTAATTACAAATTAATATCCGTAATATCAGTCTCAATCTCTTTTATCCACAATTTATTGCCATTATCTCTACATCTCTACAACACATCTCAATTAATGTCACCCCTTCATATACCTTTACCAATTCCCCCAAACAAGTATTTATAACCCATAAGAATTAAACTTGACAAGTAACCACTAACCACCATAATTTTTTTTTATAAACAAGCAAGTCGTGTACATTAGAAACAATGGTAAGGTCTTATTTTAAACAAATCTCACATCTCATATAATGACATCTATTATATGTATCTTAATATTCATTACATGATATAAATATATGAATGAAAATTGAAAACCACAGTAATTTTTAAATAGGAATTTACATCAACATTAATCACAACTTACATTAGAAACAATGGTAAGGTGTTCTACTCAATCACAGTCACTTATATCACAACTCACATGAAATACACAAGTAGCTCTTCTCAGTAGTAAGCAATAAAGCAAGCAATGAAACAATGAAGCAAAATAAAAAATTATACATAGAGAGTCCATGCATGGTTACCTCAAGGCAGAGCAGGGAATGCACAAACTAAGGAGAGAAGAGGGTAGGAGGAGCTCTGCCCGTGCGTGGTGACCGGAGAGCTGCGTATGGCGGCCTGAAACAGAGGGGGCGGAGTATGGCGGCCTGAAACAGAGGGGGATTAAAAACAGAGCGGGGAAGAGGGGAAAGGAAGAGAGAGGAGAGGAAGAGGGAAGAGATGGAAGAAGAGGAGGAGGAGGACGGAGGCTTACCGGAGACGGCGGTGGTGGCGGTGCCCACTGCACGGTGGTGGCGGCCTGAACGCGAGGGAGAAGATCGAAGATGGGTGAGGGAGGAAGGAAGAGAAGGCAGAAATGAGGAAGAAGGGGAAGATTTCATGATTTTATGGATTTATAATTTAGCGACCGAAATAATCGGTCGCTAAATCGGTCTCCAATCACTTAAATAAAAAATGGTCGCTAAATTCGGTCGCGGGATGAGTTAATTTGAAATTTGAATTCATAAATTTAGCGACGGAGAACTCAATCGGTCGCTAACACGCACGATTTTAATTTTTTTCCGCGCCGTTTAGCGACCGAATTAATATCGGTCGCAAATGTAAATAAAATTTAACCGTTGCATTTAATTCGGTCGCTATTTCAGTCGCTAAGAATACATAAAATTTCTGGCTTTCAACCGTTGCATTTAAGTCGGTCGCTATTTCGGTCGCTAAGAAGGGATAAAATTACTGACTTTTAAGTTCCTTCATATAGCGACGGAAATAGCGACCGATAGCCCTGCTACGCTCTATTTCGGTCGCTATTTCGGTCGCAGTATTATCTCTAATCACTATTTCATGTAGATCCTACAATCGGTCGCTAGTTCGGTCGCAAAAAGCAACCGAAAAATTCGGTCACTATTTTCGGTCGCTAAACAACCTTTTTTTGTAGTGGTCTGTGACAATTACTGTATAATTTACTATTACTCTTTTCCGCTTTTTGATGATAGAACTGTTTCTTATTCCCTATATCTTTCTGTGTGTTGTGTTTTATTTCTGATGTGATCGTACAAGAAGACCCGATGGAGGAACCAATTGCTGAGGGGTTAGATGGAACTCCTTACGAATCAGATCTTTGGAGAGGTCGTTGTGATTCAAGGCGATTAGAGTATAGACAGTATGGCGGTGTGTCTAAAGAGTATTTATATTTCCTTTGAGTATGCCTGTAGTGAAGTTTATGCCTGTGAGGATCCTCTTTGAGAGGTACCCTTAATGATGCTTTTGGAATGTAATAAATAACAGGTGTGTATTTATGTAATATAGTTTTGGTATGTTTTATATATGCATAAGTTATATAATTATTAATTAAGTTTTAATTTTTACGTATTTTCAATGATAAGCGAGCGATTAAGTAAATAAATATTAAGGTTTTAATGTAATAATACGATGGGGCACAACGGGGTGTCTCAAAGTGCCCCTGCTTGAAGTTGGCAGATTGTTCTTAATTGGATTAAGTTGTTGGAGAAGATTGGCCATGGTCGAACGGACGACTGAATCTGAACATAGGATGTCAAGTGGATGCTTGAAAATGGATTTCAGCTCTTGCATAAACTTGATAGCTTGATAATCACTCGAATCTTGCCCTGTCAATTTTGAAAAATGGGCAGATCTTGATGAACTCCGATAACCAGTCTCTGACAGAAAATCAATTAAGTCTTCAAGTTTAGAGGAAGGAACTTTCACTGGTTTGACGACAGTAGACAAGGTGTCTATCGGAAGAGGTGGAAGATGTGTCTGAGAATTGGAGTTTGTTAAGGAGTTGGTGAAGAATGAATTGGTTGTTCGGGAGGATTGATGGCATCAAGATTGTAGATTGTTGAAGTTTTGCCTCTCTCCGTAAGCCGTCGAAAGACAAAACTTGGGAGGCATCTGTTAGGAGTGAATTTTCATATTTGAGTTTTTGTCAGACAGGAAGAAAGAGGCTAAAAGAAAATTGAGAAAGAAGTCCAAAAAATTGGTATATACTGGTTTGGCTAAAAGAAAGTTGACAAGTACTAAGTTGACAGATGGAAAGTTGACAGAAAAATTGGTCAAAAGCAAGATTGTCAAATTCATAAGGAATTCCCAAAGTAGACGAGAGTTGGATTGAAGAGAGGAAAATTGACCAAGTTCAAAGTCGACAGGAATAAAGTTGACAGAAGAATGTACATAAAGAAGAACGTCAAATTCATAAGATTATAGAAGAATCGACAAGTATATAGTTGACAAGAAATTCCTCAGTTGACACGCCAAACAACGAAACCGTTGATAACAAGCAAGTTGACATAGAGCGGTTCAAAGAATTGGGCAGTTAGAGAAGTTTGTTTGTCAAATAGTTTGAATTTGAATATGGCAAAACTGTCATACACATGTCAGGAAGTTACCTTTAGGAAGTTATTTACTTTTTCTATAAATACTAGTTATTACAATGTAATAAAGGTTGGAACTTAAAACATCCTACATGTTTCGATCACACAGCAGACTGACGGATTAACTCAAGTATTCCTTCCACCCTTTTATCATCAATACAATGTTCAATTTCAATACAATATTGGTTCATTTCCTTCAAGTTCTTCATACACTTTCCAGTTTATTCATCATGTTCTTCATATTCTTTCTATAACTTTCATTACTTTTATGCACTTCATGCTTGTCAAGTTTTCCCTTTACTCTAATATTATAAGTAGTTCCTAGTTTTTGACATATTTTATTTAAATTAACATTTTCATTCGTTTCTATTCAATTTCTCAGAAATTGTTCTTCATCAACTTTAATAAATAACTACCTTTTCTATATTAATTCATTTGTAGTGTTCTTACATTTCAAATCTAAGTTTTACTTCCTGTCAAGTAGTCATACTTAATTGCTTAGTATTTAAGAAACTATTTCATTATCTAGGAGGTTACTTGATACACATCCTACACATCTCGATCACACAGCAGATTAACGGATTACATTCAAGTATTCCCTCCATCCTTCTTATTTCAATACTTTGGCGAAGTTCAATGCCATTTTAATCTCTTTTATTCAAGTTATTTACTTGTTCTTCTTTATTTCCAGTATTTATTTCAAGTTCTTCTTTTAAGTTTCTTTTATTTCTTCGCAAATAGTATCATTTAGATCTTTATCCACTTAAATTTTTTTTTTAAACTTCTATTTCTCTTCATGGTAAGCCTAGTATAATTAGGTAGTTATTGTTATTAAGAAACCATTTTCTACTTTCAAATTTCAAACTATATTTCAAATACATGCAGTTTTCATTGTCAAGATTCATTATTGGCGATTATCCGTACGCCATCTTCTTTTAAACTTATATATGTGTCATAACATCAAGTTCTTGCCAGTATATTACTATATTTGATCAACTTGTCAGATTTATACTTGGCAGACAATTCATACATACATTTCGACGAGATTACCACATAACTCATAGGTTCCACACTCATCTGATCTTTAATTATTTGTAACAAAGAGATTTTTTGACACCAACCAAAAACAACGTTAATAGTGGGGCAAATGGAATCGGGGAGAAAAAAATCCATTGGATAATTCGAATCTATGTTACCAGCAAAAGCAAAATGGAGATATGAGATTTGGAACTTTTAATATCTTTAATATGGCTCTTTCAGGTTGGAGGATTTTAACCAATCCAGAGTTCTTGCTTGTTGTTTGAGAGCCTTATTTTCCTAGAGGAGGTTTTGTAAAAGCTAATGTTGGTTACTCCCCAATTTTTACCTGGCGCAGCATCCACAGTGCTGTTTGGATAATTCAACGTGGTATTTTGTGGGCAGTATCTACTGGGCATTTTATTGTCATTTGGAATGATAATTGGCTACCAACGCAAAATGGGTATCGAGTTTGGACGCGTAAACCAGAGGACAGGATCTTGGTTGCTGGAACTCTCAGCATGTCAATTCTTTGTTTTTGCCTTTTGAAGCAGTACAGATCCTCCAAATTCCTCTTCTTTCTTGCCTCATGTTCGGTAACAATATTTTAAAAGTAGGTTTAGAAGAATTGATTTTGCTTAGATGATAAAGTAAAATCACTTTTGAGGTATATAAATATGTAGAATTTTGTAGGTCCTACATCTAGAATCAATTATTTTTAACGGAAAAGCTAGAAATTTTTACTTTTACAAAACTTAATTTTAATCCACCAAGAATAAATTATTTTCAACTTAATACCAAACACAAATTACCGTAACAATTGGGTTTGAGACCCCAAACGAAATTTTAGTATCTTCCAACTATAAAAAAAAAAGGGGCACTGTATCAAAAAACGGGAAAGTCAAACCCAATCTCTAAGCTCTTGCTGGAATAATGATCATGCCCTCTGGAATAAATTGTGGACCTTGAAAACAGTACCCAAGAACATTCACTTAGCATGGAGAATTCTGCACAATAGTTTATCGTAGAGGTGTGGATTGGATTGCATTCCTCTTTTTCCAACATGTGTTGAGAAGCATGAAGATATTGACCACACATTTCGTTCCTGTTCCTGGGCGACAAGAGTTTGATTCTGTTCACCTACCAATTCTGTTCATTTCAAATCCTGCTCCTGCTCCTGCTCTTTTTTAAACATTTTCCCCACTTACCTCCACTTGATGTTGCAAAGACTGTACATAGATTATGATTTCATCTAACATTACCACCATGCCCATGGCCTGCAAGACCATTAATGAAAGTGAAAATATAAGTGTGACTTATGAGGTTAGACCAAATTTGAAGTTTTGTAAAGGAAATGTCTTTACCTTGTAACATCCTAGTAGTATCTTATATGAGCACCTTATTAACTAAGCAATTGATAATAAGTGGTTAATGTGTTGTTGTTAATAAGAATGATTCGTATTTTGCACGAGTTTGATCCATGACAGCAACAGCTCTTGACGTGGCTTTACTTACCTCCCGGCTGGACACCGGGGGTCAAAGACCCTCCGCACCAAAAAAAAAATATGAGCACCTTATTTTTTGATTTTTTTCATTATTTTTCCCTCTTCTGACGTGAATAACAATAAATGATAGATATGAATTAGTCCACGATCATTCATCTTAATTAAAGAGGCAAATAAATTAGAATAAATTATTGAATATATCCGAAAGAGCAACTCATTGGTTATTTATCCGAAATAAAGAACATGTATATATAGACAACACAAAATAGACAATACATTGATCACTTCTTTCTTCTCCTAATGTGTTTACTGGTATTGATTTCTTCGATTTTATGAGTAGATACACTTTACTTTCCCAATTCTTACTTTATAACAAAAAATAAGTTTAATTTCTATACAATGTCAATGTAAAAGATTTTCACACTGACATTCATTAATATCTTAACAAATCAATATTATTGTTATTTTTTTTTCTTGGTTATTAAAATAAAAACACATATATCAAATTATTAGTGGATGTCACGATAAAACTCTTTATACTAAAAAAGCTTTGGGTGTCACAATTCAGCAACACATTTAAAATCATTCTAACATTTAGTGCATAGTGTTACTAGTTTTCTTTACAAAAAAACTGTAACATTAGCAACTAACAAAATAATTAGATAAATAATGATTATTTATTTAGTTTGTTAGTCAAAAAAAAAAAAAAAGATAAGATTAGAAGTTAGAAAGGGAAGAAAAATGCCACTGAAAACGAATGATAACAGAAACGTTGTAGGGTTGTAGGGTGGGTTACAAGTTGCAACGACAGCCAAGGAGAGGTAGCCGCCACACAGTGCAACAACACGAGACATCAAAGCTTGATTGCAACAATTCATCAACAAAAAAAAAAAACCTTGATTGCAACAACAACAATGTTATGATAGATTTTGCCCTTTCTTCTATCCCATCCAAGTTCCCTTCTTTACGTCCAAATCCAAACCCCAATTTCATTCTCAATGCATTGCGGAGGAGCCTATCCTCAACGGGTTCTCTCCCCTCAAACCATTTCAATGTTGATGATGATGATGTTGTTGACTCTTTCGGTCGCATGCTCTCTATGCGTCATCCCTAACCCATCATTGAATTTAATAAGATTTTAGGATCCATTGTCGAGATGAAGCAGTACCCCATTGCTGTTTCCCTTTCTAAACAATTGGGGCTCAGGGGAATTATGCCTGACATCTTTACTTTGAACATTTTGACCAATTGCTACTGCCATCTGGGTGAGATGGCTTTTGCTTTCTCTATATTGGGTAAGATCCTTAAAGTGGGTTATGAGTCGAATACTATAACCTTGAATACATTGATGAAAGGTCTCTGTCTGAATGGTGGGGTTGAGAAAGCTCTTCAATTTCATGACAGTGTGGTAGCTCATGGATATCAATTAAACGAAGTTAGTTATGGCACCTTGATCAACGGGCTGTGTAAAATGGGATAGACAAGAGCTTCTATGCAAGTGCTGAGAAAGATTGAAGGGAAAGGGATTAAGCCTCAAGTGGTAATGTACAACACTATTATTGATGGCTTATGCAAAGATAAGCTTGTAAACGATGCACTTGACATATATTCTGAAATGGTTGTTAGGGAAATTTGTCCCGGTGTTATCACTTACAATACAATCTATGGTTTGGGCATTTGGGTAGATTGAAGGAATCATCTGATTTGTTAAGTGAAATGGTATTGAAAAACATCAACCCGGATGTTTTCACTTTTAATATATTGGTTGATGCATTAGGGAAGGAAGGAAAGGTCAAAGAAGCTAAAAACGTGTAAACTGTAGTGATAAAACAAGATGTGCAACTTGATATTTTTACTTACGGTGCCTTAATGGATGGGTATTGCTTCGTGAATGAAGTAAACAAAGCAAAATATGTATTCAACACTATGGGAAAAATGGGAGTGTCCCATGATGTTCACAGCTATTCTATCATGATTAACGGATACTGTAACATTGAGATGGTTGATGAAGCCATAGATCTCTTTAAAGAAATGGATCAGAGAAATATGATCCCCAACACTATAACTTACAATTCTCTCGTTGATGGTTTGTGCAAATTAGGAAGACTCTCTTATGCTTGAGAGCTTGTTGATGAGATGGGTCATAGAGGTCAACATGCTAATGTAGTCACATAGAACAAAGAATTCAACCAAATGTGTACACATGTACTTTACTTATGGATGGACTATGCAAAGGTGGAAGACTTGAGAATGCACGAGTGGTTTTTCGTGATCTTTTGATTAGAGGTTGTCATCTTAACGTCAAGAGACGTATACTGTTATGATCAATGGCCTTTGTAAAGAGAGTTTGTTCGATGATGCATTGGCCTTGTTTTCAAAAATGGAAGACAATGGTTGTGTTCCTGATGCTATAACTTTTGAAATAATTATTCGTGCTCTTTTTGAAAGCAATGAGAATGAAAAGGCAGTGAAACTTGTTAGTGAAATGATAGCTAGAGGAGGTAAAAGTTGATGAGATGCTTTCTAGTTCTAACTTCTAGTTACACATCACAAATGGTTGATTTGTATTATTGGTCATCAAGTTTCAATAAAGTCATGTGTTTTATTATATTCATTTTGACCTTGTGTCCATCAATTCCATCGGTTGAGTTCTAGGTTCTGGACATGACTGTCATCCTTTTTACAAGATTTTCTCAGTCACTAGTCATTTAATGGCATTTTAGATGACTGTATCATTGCCAAAATATTTTTGGGAAGCTGTGCTCAAGTGATCAACATCTGACTTTTACCATTTGAAAAGAATGAACCAAATAGTATTAAATTTACTGTTGATACTTTTGGTGTAATGTTGTTTTGCACAAACATAGGATTACTCCCCCCTCCCTCTTTTTCCTTCACATGATTCAAAGTTGTGATGCTTGGCTTCACTGGATTCTGTCCTTTTTTAGCTATTTACTAAATAAGTTGGTAAAATCCTGCCTATGTTGTGCTTTGTGACAAAGTTAAACATAGCGGTCCCAAGCCTTGGATAAAAGGAGAGGGTTGTGTTAGGCCATCGACGATCAACGTAAAACTTAGTCGAATCTCTATGACATGGATCAACGACGTAATAATGCTAATGCTAGGTCGTTGCCCGAATAAACGCTTATTTGTATAGCTCGAAATGCAGTGTCAAAAGAGCAAGGGCATTGCATCGCCGCCTGGATGTAGTGAAAAATAAGCAAGGGTTCCCACATTTTTGTGAACGAGTGTGGGTAAAGAAACTAGCTCACGAGAGTAGGATTCGTTTTGGAACTTGGAATATAGGCACACTTACAGGTAAATCAATGGAAATAGTTGACACTATGATTAGGAGGAGGATCAATTTCATGTGCCTACAAGAAACTAAGTGGGTGGGAGAAAAGGCAAAGGAATTAGACTCTTCGGGTTTTAAGCTTTGGTACACTGGCAAAGTAAAATCGAGAAATGGGATGGGCATAATTGTGGATAAATATTGGAAGAATGATATTGTGGATGTAAAAAGGGTTGGAGATAGGATCATTGCCCTAAAATTTGTAGTGGAACAAGACACCTTTAATGTGATTAGTGCTTACGCACCTCAGGTAGGGTTAGAAGAACACTTCAATGTAAAATTTTGGGAGGATTTAGAAGGCCTAATTCAGGAAATACCGTTAGGTGAAAAGATTTTCTTAGGAGGTGATCTAAATGGGCATGTAGGGAGGGCACCTAGAGGTTACGACGGTTTGCATGGGGGATATGGCCTAGGGGAGGTAAATGGTGAGGGCAAGTATATTTTGGACTTTTCATCTGCCTTCGATCTTACTATAGCCAATACGTTTTTTAGGAAACGTGAGTTGCATCTTATCACGTACAAAAGTGGGGTGACAAGCTCTCAAATAGATTTCTTTCTTATTAGGAGATCGGATAGAAAGATTTGCTTGGACTGTAAAGTCATACCTGAAGAGAGCTTGACTACCCAACATAGAGTCTTGGTCATGGATGTAAGAGTTAAAAGGAGTGTGAAGAGAAGAGGCCACAAAAAGGTTTCAAGGATCAAGTGGTGGCAACTGAAGGGTGAAAAACAAAGGATCTTCCAACACAAGGTTTTGGAGGGAGGGTTTTGGGAGGCAAACGGAAGTGCAAATGATATGTGGGACAAGATGGCCAAGGGGATTAGGAAGGTAGCTATAGAGACGCTTGGTGAATCAAGATGATTCGGACCTAAGGGTAAAGAATCCTGGTGGTGGGATGAAAGTGTGCAAGCTAAGGTTCGGGTTAAAAGGGAATGTTTTAAAGCTTGGTCTTTATGTAGAAATGCTGAAAATTGGGAAAATTATAAGGTGGCCAAAAAAGAGACCAAGAAGGCAGTGAGCGAAGCTAGAACTAAAGCTTTTGACGGGTTGTACCAATCCTTAGGCACCAAAGATGGTGAGAAATCTATTTATTGGCTTGCTAAAAATAGGGAAAGAAAGACAAGAGACTTGGACCAAGTGAAGTGTATTAAGGATGAAGAAGGTAAAGTTTTGGTTAAGGAACAAGATATTAAAGATAGATGGAAGAATTATTTCCACAAGTTATTTAATGAAGGATTTGAAGTTTTATCATGCTCACAGTGCTTGACATCGAGAGAGGAGGACCAAAATTACACTTTTTATCGTAGAATCCAAGAGCACGAGGTAAAAGAAGCTTTGAGAAGGATGGATAATGGCAAGGCAGTTGGATTTGGACAATATACCCGTGGAGGTATGGAAAAGTCTAGGAAATAGAGGCATTAGTTGGCTCACGAAGTTTTTTAACGAGATTATGAGGTCAAAGAAAATTGAGGACGAATGGAGGAGAAGCACTTTAGTTCCGATTTACAAGAACAAGGGAGATATACAAAATTGCGCAAATTATAGGGGGATTAAGCTTATGAGTCACACTATGAAACTATGGGAAAGGGTGCTTGAACGGAGACTAAGAAAAGAAACCAAAATCACCGACAACCAATTTGGTTTTATGCCCAGGAGGTCGACCATGGAAGCTATTTACTTGCTACGACGAGTGATGGAACAATATCAAAGGGATCAAAAAGATTTACACATGGCCTTCATTGATTTGGAGAAAGCGTATGATAGGGTGCCAAGAGAGGTTTTGTGGAAAGCCCTAGAAAAGAAAGGTGTTCGGATTGCCTATATTCGAACTATCAAGGATATGTATGAGGGGGCCACGACTAGTGTGAGAACGCAAGGTGGAGCCACAGAAGATTTCCCAATAACCATAGGTCTGCACCAGGGGTCAGCTTTAAGCCCCTATCTTTTTACCTTGGTCTTGGATGTACTTACGGAGCACATTCAAGAGCCAGCACCACGATGCATGCTTTTCGCAGACGATATAGTCCTAGTTGGAGAGTCGAGAGATGATATAAATGGAAGGTTGGAGACTTGGAGACAAGCTTTAGAAGCACATGGCTTTCGCTTGAGTAGAAGCAAGACGGAGTATATGGAATGTAAGTTTAGCAAAAGCGAAACACCTCTAGCTTAGAGGTGAAAGTTGGAGACCACAACATACCACAAGTCACACGGTTTAAATATCTTGGGTCTATTATACAAAATGACGGAGAAATTGAGGGAGATGTAAACCATCGAATTCAATCAGGGTGGTCGAAATGGAGGAAGGCTTCGGGTCTTTTGTGTGATAAAAAGGTACCTCTTAAGCTAAAGGGAAAATTTTACCGTACAGCTATTAGACCGGCGATGTTGTATGGGACGGAGTGTTGGGCGGTAAAAAATCAACACGAGAGTAAAATCAATGTAGCAGAGATGAGAATGTTGCGCTGGATGAGCGGAAAAACTAGACGTGATAGGATTAGGAATGATATCATTAGAGAGAGAGTTGGGGCAGCACCTATTGTAGAAAAGATGGTTGAATCTCGACTTAGGTGGTTTGGGCATGTATGGAGGAGACCTATAGATTCTGTAGTAAGGAGAGTGGACCAAGTGGAGGGCAATCCAATAGCTAGGGGCAGAGGTAGGCCAAGAAAAACTATAGGAGAAACTATTAAGAAAGATTTGGAGGCCAATGATTTAATTATTAACATGATTCATGATAGAACATTGTGGCGTATGATGATCCATGTGAAATTTGACCCCACCTAGTGGGATAAGGCTTGGTTGTTGTTGTACTAAATAAGTTGGTAAACTCTGTGAGCTTTTAAGTTGAGTTTAGCCACCTTTATGAGTTTACTTAAACTCATGAATAAGACAACTTCAGTCTAACTATATGAAGTTAAAATCCAAATATGCCTTACTCGTAGTATTTTGCTCTTCTGTGTGTGAAATGTATATATAAATGAAGAGGTGGGGAATGCCGTTTCAAGCATTCTTGTTCTGCCAAGGGAAAGAAGGACAGCTTCAAGGGGCAGGAGGCTGCTGTCAAAATCATTTCAAAATCCAAAAGTTTCATAACAATCATTTTTAATGCTTGGTTCTGTGGATTGCTGTACAAAGTTCAAAACTTGATTTGTCCCTATTTTTAAATATTTTTCTCCAACATAGTTTCTATTATTTATTTGTGCTCATCATCAATTATGTCAGTCACAGGTATGATATAAGCTTCTGGATAATATATTCTTGTGAAATCATGCTATGAAAGTAGTAAAAGGTGCAACTTTTAGATTTATTGGTCATTTACTATGACTGCACTCATGATGAATTTTTGCTATTGGCAGAGTAACATATTTTTTTTATTATCAAGATTATGGATGTGGCTGTTTGTTATTACTCTAAGACTGTTCTCCTACTATGTGTGCTAATGTTGCCAAATTCGTAAATTATGCTGGAGCATTTAATTATGCCTATGTGCCTCTATGCCTGATAATAAGTAATTATGCCTGCATCGATCACAAAATGGAGCAGCAGTTTGTAGAAAAAGATGTACTGAAAAATCTGCATCATGTGTTCATGGTAGGAGGATTTAATAATATCCCTATAAGATAATTATACCTATAAGTTATGTGACATATACTATAGTTAACTCAGTTATATTGATAGTCACAATACTTAATAAACGGAGTTAATTATACTTTATATAATTAGGCATAGGCACTACCTAGGGGTATAGTGTGTGACCCTTGATTTCATGGTAACTTTGAGGAATGGTTTGGGAATTCAAGCTGAAGTTTAACATGATAAGATACAGCCACTTCACTTTGTTTCCTATCAATCTGAGTAAACACTGCAAGACCACGAGCAAAGGCAAAGGAACCAGTCCCTCCAACCACCCTGAGTTCTTCTCTATCATTGTTGGCTACTTCCTTGGCCTGCACACTCAGGCTACCTGAATGTTCTGGGGTGTCAAATGTCAGATATATAACATTGAATGCAGAATGCTCAAACTGCTCAACAGGAATTATGAACCCTTGTGCTTTTCCCACTACCTTTGAAGTGTTCTCTGGTCCTTGTGTTAGTACTCGGCTATAGATGAATGCTCCAGCATCTTCTATGAACATTGGCTTTGTATTTAATGTTGGTATATGAGGTTGTTGGATGTACATGGAGATATCAAGCCAAGGCCTTGAATGGATTTTTTTGTGGGATACTGGTGATAGCAAAGCCAAAAGGATGACTGCTATTGTTGCTAGAGAAACTGCAATGCAGAATATGATCCTTGGCAACATTATTATGAATTAAATGGAGCACACAAAAAAATTTGGCATAGGATTTAAGATTTGAGTTCCTTATGATGAGAACAAATTAGTACATTAACTTATAATAAGATGAATTTGGACCTTATGGTTGTTGAATTAAATGTTATTGGCAACCTAACCCAATTTGTGCAGCCCAATACCTAAACCATTGTGAAATCTTCATGCTTGTCCTTTTCTTCTTGCCTGGCCTGTATGAGGAATATCTGATATATGCTTCTTACAATGACTTATCAACTTTACTAATTCCCTATGTCTAATTAAATTTCTTTTATTATAAGATCTGTTTACTTTTTTAAAATTTCTGTTTTCATTTTTAGTTTTTAAAAGTAATTATAAAGTTTTTTTTTGACAAAAAATGTAATTATAAAGTTGTCACATTATTTTCATGATGTTTCATATTTCTAAAGATTTGTATAGAAAATAACGAAAACAACATAAACAAGAAAGCGCAAACAAACCTTAAGGTTGCAGAACATGAACAACAGAGATCCGCTAGAAAGAACACCAACATTAATCAAAGATCGCAATTCATAATTTCTTCTTTACTATCGAGTGCCTGTTCTTGATAAAAGTTTTCTGGTGCTAAGGATAACGTCGGTAGTAGTCGGAGACTAATTCTTTTCGAGACGTAGAGATTATTGAAGCATGCATGATCCAATTATTTACCAACAATGTTGCGTCTTAGTTGGTGTTCTTCATAAAAGTTAATGTGCGGACCACAGACCCACAGCAAAACATTTCAGTTTAGACATACTACAGCCACAAGACTCATCGTCCTTAGACCTTTCTCTGTTTTCCTTTATTTTTCCACATAAAAATGGCTGTTACAATGTATGAGTGCAATATTGAAAGCACGACTAGTTCCAGCAAAAAAATCAAGTCCAGAAGACCATATTTGAATTTAGTATTTTGCAAGGAGAATTGATCTTGGATTACAACTATTGCAATATGTTTATTACCTAAGGAGAGCTAATTGATTTAGTTAGAGATGGGTTTGTAGGTGTGGAAACTGTTTGGAGGTGGTGGTGTGGTGGTTGAGACTTGAGATGTTGGGGTAAGGGTGGATAGGTTGAGGATATGAGATGGGTACCTAAAAGAGTTTGAGATCATTTTATAATTATTAATAATTAAATCCTGTTTCAGAAGTTTGAAGTATAAAATCTTAAGCATTGATATATTTTAAAGATAAATCAAAGTTTCAAAGTTGAAGATGCATCATGTACCCATGTTAAAATGGGCCTTGTTTGTATATATATCACTTTAATTTTATCATGCACTAAATTCACAAGGACACCATAGAATTTCTTGCAATTTTTTAGTTCCCAACATATTCTCCAACACCATTCAATTAATAATATTGAATGCCCACCACAGTGATCGGATTTGGATAGTAGGTGACCCAACTGATCTGTTTTCATCATTATCCCTGCAGTTTGTAGATGTAGTTGAAAAGCTTATAGACCAAAATAGATTTGATTCCCTTACTAGTAGTATCTAATACTTGTCAAGTGGCATAAACTCAATGTTTTTTCTCATCCCATAATATTCATATTCAACTCTCTTTCCGTCATTCTCATTCTCATTCTCTGTCCTTCCCTACATTGCACATGCATATGTTCTGTTATCTTCTAGTTTACTAGAGATGTTATCATTGAAAAGTTTATTCTGATTTTTGCATGTTCTTTCAAAGAAGTACATCATATAATTTTTAAGAGAAATGATTTTTTTTTTGGTCTAAATCGGGTGTATCCCAACACTATCAACGAAGGACTAATCACTGTTCGCGGGACGTGGCTTCTGCTGGCCAACCATTATTTTCATGCTGTCAGGAATCGAACCGGGAGCAAAGAGAAATGATATTTAAACATATTTTCAAACATTAATACCATATATCTATATTATCCCACATTTATTTATCATTTTTTCTCTCTCTCAAATCTTTCAAAAGCTGTCAAAACTTGTAATATATACGGTGTCAATAAGTTATGATATTTGAAAATGTGTTCAAATATCATTTATCTATTCTCAAGTCTTGAAGGTAGCCTAGCTTCGTGGTCTAAACGCTATCTATGATGAATTCTTCTTTCAAAGGTACCAACCATATATAATTCCAGAACCCATCAAAAGCAATGAAGATATTTGCATCAATTATGGTGGTGTTGCTTGGCTAAATTTGATTCAATTTCCTCCTTCTCTCAACTTTTCCGGAGAGAACCTTATAATGGCCAATCAAGGTGGGCACCAACCCAACTATATAAATAATATCCATTAACTGACCACAAATGAAGAATCGTCCTATACCCAAAAGGGAAAGTCCAAAAGGTTCCAAAGATATATAGTCTCCAATGGCAGACCAATATTGTCCACATTCTATGGCAGCATACAAAGTCTCTGATTCCCCTGCCACTGGTGTGGGCCTATTATGGCCTAATGAGGAAAGAAGGTATGGGGTGCTGACAGGTGTTGAAGATTATGTGACATCTATTTCTTGAGTTGGGAACCTCTACATTTCTTATGAGAAATAGAGATATCCAGAATTAAGTTTTGGAGATAATGAATGCATTAAGAGATTATAAACACCAAAATGGATTCGTTCCTGCGAATCCCTTGTACAGCTTCCCTGCTGCAAGATCATGATCATTGGATTAATGTAAGGAGAGAGTGTGTTTTTTCTTGATCCAAAGGTTGCATTTGTGCGGGAGGGAGGCTGTACCATGTTTTTTTGCAGGAGCGAATCCAAGTCCTTATAAACACATGTATAATACACATTTAATATTTATTTTCTTAAAACTATGGAAATAGGCAAAAATGAAGAGATGAAAAATGTAATGAGGACCGGGTTCCTTTGAGGAGATGTCCATTGCTAAAGTTTTGAGGATAATAAATGTATGGAGAGACTATACATATTTATATAATACACATTTATTTTCCTAAAACTTTGAAAATGGAATGTTACTTTTAGCAATGCTCCTTTTCTTTGCCCTGCAAAGTGCAAATTTCCATTTGCTTATGGAATTGCACAGGAAAAGTGACCTTGAATGGGATAAGAAATATGTTGAGGGATGCTCTTAGTTTCTTCTCCATGCTTCCTGGCATGTTGCTGTGAGAATTCATTATCCTTGACCAATTGCCCAACACCCATCTCTGTCAGAAATAATTGAAACTTTAACAATATACGAAAGGGAAACATATGCATGCCATTATGGGATCTTTTTCTTGCTAAGTGAAACTTTAGAGGGAGTAAATGTTCCATTTTAAAGATAAGCCATCAAGTCTTCTAATAGAATTTATAATAAGGGCCTTGTTAAGGGTACTAAGTAAAGAATCAAGAAATAAAAATATTTTATTGAAGATTTCAATTTTAAAACTTTTAATTATATGTATTGAATACAATATTTTTTAATGAAATATATTAACATTCCGTTATAATAATAATCAAACTTAAACCTTATAGAACAAATTTAGCAACTTACTCGTTTCCAATAGTATTTCCAATCCACTATTTATTATCGAATAAAGATTATTTTACACTCATTAAATAGAAGTGAACTCATGTGATTTTATGAGGTTTATAGAGAGCATAACTCTGGAGTTAATATGAGGGAAGTATATTTTTTTTTTTGGTAGATGGACCAAAAGAAATAAAAAGAAAGCCAAAAAAAAAAAAATACATCCTAAAAAAGGTAACCCCAGCTAAGAGAAGGTTGTTCATCTCATGTGGTGTCGTATCAATAATCTTCAATCTATCCTCCTGTGACACACCCATTTTAGCCGGATAGTCAACACATTGATTTTCCTCTCGAAGGGTGTGCTCTCTACTGAAACAGTCCAATTCAGTCTTAACTTGTCTTTAACTTGTTGAATCAAAGAAGCATACATGTGATACATACTGATACTGATAGGCTCTTTAATAAAACTCAAAACATTCAAAGAATTTGTATATATAGCAAATCACTTTTGAAAAACCCATATTCCAAGAGATGTCCGGTCCATTAAGTTCAAGTGCATTTTAGGTGAAATATTTGCATATATACAATTTCATGCTATCTTTTACTCTTTAGTAGTCAGTACTTCAATTTCGGACTTAAATAAGTTTTCGGTCCCTACAAATAGAGGCTCTATTGATTTTAATCCCGGCCAAGAATTAACATTTGGAAGACGTCCCTACTATCACGAATATGCACCGTTAAGTGGTGATGTGCCAAATGACAACCCACATCACCAATGCCACATGAATTTAAAAAATATTATTTTTAATGTCACTTGACTTTAAATAATATTATTAATATTTAAATTATTATTTATAAATATTATTTTTATTATTTTTATTTATAAATATTAAAATATGTTTTTCCAATTCAATCCAATCTAAATCGTAACTTGTTTTTGTTTTTGGATTGCATGACTTTTTGGCTCAAAACTGATTTAAATCAATCCACGAATATCCTTAATCGTTACAAAATTTTAGCATTTTAACAAATTAGTTTACGGCATCCGTTACAAACCATTGTTAAAATTGTTCAACATTTTAAAAAATGTTATTTGTAACAATTACACATTGTTGCCATGTTACCCATTTTGCCTGATATGCCAGGAATTGCGACAAATCGTCGTAGAATGATATCGACAGTCAACTTTTTTAGGGCAAGGCCTTGAAGAGGGAAAGATGAGGCTTCTTCATTCACTCATTTTCAACTTCGCCGAGTTCTTCCTATCCCTCTCTTTCTTTCATGTTGTTTTTAGGGTTTAGGCATATTTTGCTAAACCCCCTTCTTTGCTAAGGGAAAAATATGTACTTTGATTACGAATGTTAGGTGTCAAAATAGGTTGGACCCAATTGGTTGCCTTTATTAGCCCGATAACACGTGGTTTGGTTAACAAAATTTCAAACCCAAAATATTTTTAGCCCAAATCGAAAATTCGTTAGCTTGACACAAGCTGACCTGTGGTGGGTCAGGCTAACTCACTGACCCAAATAACATTTTAAAACTATAATAAAAAAAAGTATCATTTATGTTGGATAATACAATGTGTATAGTATACCAATATTTAACATTACTTTTTTCATATGTTTCCCTTTTTTTTCCCCTAGCGTTTCTTTTCCTTTTTACAGACCCAAATTTGTATTGAAGGTGGATGATGCTTGCCATGCATTATTGAATTTGATGGATGGGAAATATTTATCTTACTTAGTCGTCAACGTAGTATTCGAACATTTTTTATATATTATTAAAAAATAAAAACTAAACATAATTTATTTTAGTATTTCATTATATTATTTATATTCTTAAGAAATGAAATTTTAAAAATATTGATCCCATGGGTCAGCCCATTCTCGTAAAGGTTTGAGCTAGGCTAGAAACTTTTTGCTCAACAATTAATTTGGCCCGACTCAAACTGTAAATATGTTGGCTCGTCACGGGCTAACCCGAATGGTTTGGGTTGACCCGAAGTGACAACTCTAAATTTAGAATGATGAGTTAAACCTTGATTTGGTTATTTTATGACTTATTCCTTTAGTTGAATATTAATATACTTACTACTTTTGGGTGTTTGGCCCACATTCAAGTGATTTGTTGGCTAATTTTTATGCTATGAATTGTGAAATATGACTTTTTTTTTTCTTCTTACAATTAATGTCATGAATGAAGTTAGTATTGGAAGAGATATAGCTTAGTTTATGTGGTCTTTGCATGAATTCATAAAGTTCATGGGCATTGTTATGTTAATTTGACCTAAGGAGTTAGGCTTGTTATTAAGAATTTAGGTTAGAACTCATTTAGGGAATTTGACCTTCAACAAGGAAATTAGGATTAAAATAATTAAATTAAGGGTTTAAAATTCCAATTAAAGTATGTTAATTTGTTTAGAAGCACCTGAATTCATAATCATGTGAAATAGACCCCCAGCGCTTTTATCCTTCTTGTCCTCTAATACTTGCAGTATAAACTGATTTCACTTGAGCATTAATTTAATTTGACTTATCATCTGCTGAACGCAGTCACTGTGGCCCTTAGGCCTTAGGTATTGTTCTTGATCCCTTTTTTTATGACTTGTTGATCTTGAACCTATCTCTGACATTGTGGCATATTGTATTGTATACTCCTGTGTTCAGTGGCTCAATATTGGATCAGTAAAATGCCATTGGATAACCGGCCAGAGAGCAAGGGAGGTGTAAAGCAAAATTTGAGTGATATCTGGGATAATTTCTTTGAATCGGGTTGGACCTTTTTGTTAATATATATGATATTTTTGTTTTATAAAAAATAAGAATAAAAATTTATTTTAATGATGAGCCTAAAACTAAGATTTTATTAGCTTCACCCTTGTGTCGCCCGTATAAAAAGATAAGGAAGTAGCCGGAATATCACATCCTGGCACTAAGCAAATTGTGACCCTAGACTTGTGGATCTCACTCGGATACACACAAAGTGGGACTTAGTTTTTTTTTTTTTTTTAACTTTACGTGACATAAAGAAGTGACCCTGCACTTGTGGATCTCACCACTAACAAAGTGGGACTCAGTTTTTCTCCTTTTTTACTTTCGTGACATACGGGTTGTATATTACTCTGGAGGGATAATTCATCTTGTGTGTCCAACGGGTTTTTCGATAAAGATTAGCAACTGTTATTGGTGGTAGATATTTTCTACTTATAACATGGTTAAAAAAAAGTTCAATTAATTAATTTACGGAACATGAATTATGAGTTAATGGATTGAAACTTCTGTAATACATTTTGTCGCTTTTTTCATTTTCTTTCATGTCTCTCTCCCCCTTATTTAAAGTCATTCAGAGACTCCCCTTACCTAAAGAAAATAAAAATAAAGACCTAAAATCGTTTCTCACAAAAAATGAGGGTATACTTTAGTCACTCAAAAAAAAAAGTCATCATTTAATTCTCAAAAATGATAAAACAGTGCATGTTAGTCCCTCCGTTAGTTTCCGCATCCCCAAACTTTCGTAAGATTGCTGAGGTATATCGTTAAGAAGTTGAGATGTATTGTTAAGTTATTGAGTTGTACTGTCCAACATGAAAATTGTTAAAATAAAAAAAATAATAATAAACCAATTAATCTATAATCCTAAATGTCCAAAATGCACCCATTTTAGTCCATGTCTTTCTTCTTCCTCCAACACCATTTGAAATCTCTAACTTCGTTGAAGGAGCTTGCTGCAGTGATTTCGTTCCGGAGGGGTTATACTATACGCATGAGTTAGAGTACCTTTATATTCACCTTATTATAATTGTTTGTTTATCAAGAAAAAAAAAATACTAGCACTCATAAAAGTGGAATTATATGACAAAGCATGAACCAAAACCGATACATCTCGAATATGTTTACTCCGAATGATGTCACAATCTCAATACAATTAACTCGATTGTAAGATGATTAATTTAATATTTAGGCAAAATAGGTAAATTGATCCAATACGTTTATTTTATTTTTCATATTGGTTCTATAAGTTTTTTATTTTTCAAATTGGTCAGTATACGTTACGTTCGTTTTCACATTAGTCTTTTGTCAATTTTGACCTAACGTCGTTAGTTTTGATGTCACGTGTCGGACTAAGGTGATATCCACGTCATATAAAAATTGGCGGTGTTAGGTCAAAATTGATGAAAATGACTAATGTGAAAACGAAACGTTATTGGTGTAATTCAGTTAGTTAGAATGGTAGTTATTGTTGTTAAGTCAGTTAGTTTGTTAGAGGAAAAAATGGAGAAAGTAGTTAGAAACTATCCCAGTCAAGGTGGGACTTATGGCTTGTATATAAATACAACAAATGAATGAAATTTCAGTATGATGCATACTCACACATCAGTATAGCATTTTTGCCTACAATTCTGTTTTTTTCTTCCTTGATCTTTCCCTCGAGTCTAAGCAGAAAGTATCAAAGATTGATACATAGTGTGTGTGAGGAAGAGCTTTGCATCAACAGTGGTATCTAGAGCTGTGTTTCTTGATCCTGGTTCCAACAAAGAACAGCATGGCATCTAATGGAAATCTTTCATTGAATCTCCCAACCCTGAGCTCGAAGAACTATGACAGATGGAAGGCACAAATGAAAGTTCTTTTTCGGTTTCAAGAAGTTCTTGAAATTGTGAATGATGGATACATGGAAGCGCCAGAAATCCCAGCGATGAACAAAGAACCGCCCATTAAGTAAGTCTCGAAAAAGGATGCTAAAGCCCTCTTCTTGATTCGACAATGCATGGATTCGATAAGCGGGAGAAGATTTCATTAGCAGAAACTGCAAAGCAAGCATGGGACAACTTGACTCGGTTCTATGAGGGTGCTGACAAGTTAAAGAAAGTTAAATTGCAGGCCCTAAGAAGGCAGTATGAGCTGCTGCAGATGACTGATCAAGAAAGTGTAGGTGAGTACTTTACTAGATTGATAGCACTTACAAACCAAATGAAATCTTGTGGTGAGACTCTATCAACTTGTAATGATAATTGAAAAGGTGTTGAGAACACTAACCACTAGATTTGATCAAGTGGTTATTGTATTGGAAGAATCCAAGGATCGGCTACTATGAGAATTGAAGAGCTTGGTCATCTCTTGAAGCCTGAGAGCTAAGGCTTAATGAAAGAAATCCTGTGAAGAGCGAGCAAGCTTTTCAAGCTCGGTCCAAGCGAGAAAAGAGGAGATGGTGGAAAGAATTACAAGGGCAAAGGAAAGTGGAAAAACAATAAATGGAAGAGTCAAGAAAAGGTCCAAGGCAGAGCATGAAAGCGAGAATCACAATGATGAAGGCTCCAAGAAATATGAGGGGAGCGAAACAATGATAAAAGAAGAGTTCCAAGAAAGGATGTGCAATGCTACAATTGTCGGAAATTTGGTCATTATGCAAGTGAGTGCGAGAGGCAAGAAGGTGCCAAGAAAGCGTGAAGAGGCACAAATGGCTCATGAGGAAGATTCTCGACTCGGATGAAGTCCTCTTGATGGCTACCACTAGCTCGAGAAAATGCAAAATCCGAGTTATGGTATCTTGATACGAGGATGTTCTAATCATATGTGCGGCCATAAGGAATGGTTCACAAACCTTGATGAGAATGTGAAGAGCAAGGTTAGATTTGCGGAGACAATAGCATTGTAATCTTTGAAGGAATGGGGAGAGTAATGATCCGGGGGGAAGAATGGTCGGCATCTTTGCCATTGTCGATGTTACGTATATTCCCAACATGAAGAAGAATCTACTAAGCCTTGGTCGATTCTTTGGAAAGAGGCTACTCAATGAAAATGGAGCATAGTCAATTGAAAGTGTTTAATAATAAAGGAAGACTAGTCTGAAAGCTCCTTTGTCAAAAAATAGGACTTTCAAGATTAGTGTTCAAGTGTTGCAGCATCAGTGTCTAGCCAGTGAATGCAGCAGTGAAACTTGGCTGTGGCATCACAGGTTTAGACATCTGAATTTCAAAAGTCTTGGCCTGTTAAAGAGCAAGAACATGGTTAAAGGCCTTCCCACCATTGTGCAGCCAAAGGAAGTGTGTGCTGAATGTTGTGAATCCAAGCAAACAAGGAAATCTTACAAATCTGAAATTCCAATCAGGGCAAATGAGAAACTTGCTGTCATTTCCTCATATGTGTGTGGTCCCTTTGAGGTAACCTCTCTTGGTGGCAATGACTATTTTGTTTCCTTTATTGATGAGTTTACAAAGAAAATGTGGTTGTATCTCATTAAAAGGAAGAATGATGTGTTAAGTGTGTTTCAAAAGTTCAAATTAATGGTTGAAAAGCAAAGTGGGAAGGCAATCAAGGTGTTGAGGACTGATGGAGGAGGTGAGTATGTCCCACATGAATTTCAGAAATTTTGTGACCAAGAGGGAATCATACATGAGGTGATAGCTCCATATACACCTCAACATAATGGAGGCTGAGAAAGGAGAAGCAGAACTCTTCTTGATATGACAAGAAGCATGTTGAAGGCAAAGAAAATGCCCGCCTATTTTTGGGGTGAAGCGGTGGCAAGCTGCAGCCTATATCTTGGATAGAAGTCCAACCAAGAGGCATGGGCATGACACCTGAGGAAGCATGGTCGGGTAACATGCCTAATGTAAGCCACTTTCGAATTTTTGGCTCATTATGCTATAGGCATGTACACGAACAACTTAGAAAGAAACTTGATGATAGAGCTGACGAGATGATCCTTCTAGGTTATCATTCAAGCTGGATCTTATAAGTTGTTTGACCACTAAGAAGAAGAAAATTGTGATCGGTAGTGATGTTGTGATTGATGAAAAGAAAAAGCTGGAATTGGGAGGCGGGGAAGGTTGATAGTAATACTAACGGCATTACGATGCGGTGTGAAGATGATCAAGAAGATGTGGAAGCGCTACGTAAGCTCGGATCGGAAGGTCACAAAGAGAAAGACATGCACCACCAAGATTCAATGAGTATGAGTGCTTCCGGACTCTTCAATTACAACAGAAGGTGAGCTAGTGCACTTTGCACTTGTTAGTGAAAAGCTGAGCCTGTCGACTTTGAGCGGGCTATGGAAAGTTCAAGTTGGAGAAATGCCATGTTGGAGGAAATCGGATCAATTGAAAAGAATGAGACCACGGGAATTGGTGACCTTGCCAAAACAGAAGAAGCCTATTGATGTAAAATGGGTTTACAAAACAAAAGTAAAGCCTAATGGTGATATTGCTAAGCATAAGGCCAGGTTAGTTGCTAAAGGTTTCCTACAGAAACCTGGTTTGGATTTCTATGAAATTTTTGCACCTGTTGCACGAATTGAAACAATAAGACTTGTGGTTGCATTGGCAAGCTTCAAAGGATGGTCCTTTGTACCAACTTGATGTGAAATCTGCCTTTTAAATGGTCCACTAGAGGAGGAAGTCTATGTTTCTCAGCCCCTGGCTACATTGTAAAAGGGCATGAAGACAAAGTTTACAAGTTGAAGAAGGCTCTATATGGCACGAAGCAGGGCTCCAAGAGCCCGGAATATGAGAATTGATGGTTTTTGAAGCAAGCGAGATTTGTAAAATGCACCCACAGAACATGGTGTGTATGTCGGGCATGCTTCTACAACAAACACACTTATAGTATGCTTATATGTTGATGATCTGCTTGTAACAGAAGCGGTGAAGTTGAAGTTCTTTGAGTTCAAAATCGAGAATCATGAGGGAATTTGAAATGAGTGATTTGGGGGTGCTATCCTACTTCCTTGGCATTGAGTTTACTCATACAAGCAAGGGTATCTTCATGAGACAAAGGAAATATCTCTTGAAGATGTTCTAAAGAGGTTTAGCATGCTCGATTGTAATCCTGCAAGCACACTGCGAGAGGTGGAATCAAGGCTGCAGAAGGATGAGTCCTGATGAAGCGGTAGATCCTACTCTTTACAAGCAAATGGTAGGATCCTTAAGATACTTGTGCAATACGAGGCCCGACTTAGCCTATAGTGTTGGTATGATTAATAGATATATGGAGCATCCAAAGGTCTCTCATTTCACTGCGGCCCAAGAGGGTCCTTAGATATGTCAAAGGAACTCTTGGATTTGGCATTCTTTATCCTAACAATTCAAGTGGAAGTGCGAGGAATTATTTGGCTATTGTGACTACGATTGGTGTGGTGACAAAGATGATAGGAAAAGCACCACAGGCTATGTGTTTATGATTGGAGACAAGCCGATGTAAGTTGGTGTTCGAAGAAGCAAACTGTTGTTGCCTTATCATCCTGTGTGATTTGAATATGTTGCAGCCTCAATAGGTGCTTGTCAAGCTCTATGGCTGGAAACATTACTAGAAGAATTGAAATTGAGAGAAGCCAATCCAGTGAAGCTCCTAATTGACAACAAATCAGCTATTGACTTGGCAAAACATCCAATTGCTCATGGCAGGAGCAAACACATAGAAACCAAGTATCACTTCCTTCGTGATCAAGTCAGCAAGGGTAAACTAATGATACAACACTGCTGAAGACGGATGTACGGGTGGTGACATACTGACTAAGCCCCTGAAGAATGCAAGGTTTGCAGAATTGAGAAGTATGCTAGGAGTGCAGCTTATGACTAATCTGAATTAGGGGGGTGTATTGGTGTAATTCAGTTAGTTAGAATGGTAGTTATTGTTGTTAAGTCAGTTAGTTTGTTAAAGGAAAAAATGGAGAAAGTAGTTAGAAACTATCCCAGTCAAGGTGGGACTTATGGCTTGTATATAAATACAACAAATGAATGAAATTTCAGTATGATGCATACTCACACATCAGTATAGCATTTTTGCCTACAATTCTGTTTTTTTCTTCCTTGATCTTTCCCTCGAGTCTAAGCAGAAAGTATCAAAGATTGATACATAGTGTGTGTGAGGAAGAGCTTTGCATCAACAAACGTAACGTGTAGGACAAATATAAAAATTAAAAAACTTATAGGACCAATGTAAAAAATAAAATAAACGTAAATGATCTATTTACCTATTTTGCCTAATATTTAATTATTTCATGTTAAAATTAATGATGGTGTGAGACACAATATCACATGAAACAGTATGAAGAAGATCGACACACAGCCGGTACCCTGAATTTATGAACCCCCTTGCCTGCTTAATTTGTTGATGGTGACATCCCAACCATGCGTAGGTATAGCATCATCCACAACTGTGTGGTTAGGTTTCTTTGAAGTGTCATGGCTCTAAATAGGGTAAATCAATTCACACAAGTCACAATAGTCCTTAAGTACCATGTCTAGAAAAAATATATATGAGATAAAGACTAATTTGTCTCCATATATTATTAACTTATACAATTTTCTGAACCAAAATTGACAGCTTCACTTGCCTTGACCCATGCAAGGTCCCTACTACTATATGGAGTATTTGAATTGTGGGCCCCACATACCACTCATAGTAAGTGAAGAAGATAGATGTAAGTAAATCATAACAACTCTGTACAGCATTTGGATTGCCAAGTTAGTATAGGACTTGGGAAAATATATATGATGATGATCTCACAAGATTTACAGAAATCCCATTGGCACATGGGTGCATATCATATCAATAACTGTCGCATAAACGAGTGAAGGATATGTAAATATTGACCCTGTAGGACACCACTAGTGCACTGTATATTTTGAATAGGTCACACTGTTAGTGCCTCAAAAATCACAGCACTATAGTGATAAATCATAAATATACATCCTTCATAGGGTAGAGATTAAAATCTTCGTACATATTGAGAAGCCAATATTATTGGCATGCATGGTTTTACATGGAGTACGTGAATGGGTTAGGAAGTTACCTAGGGTGTCCTTTTGAGGATATTTTTTCTCGTGAAAAGCGGTTACAAATTGGATAGTACAGAGAAAGGGTCATTTCCGTGGTAGCTCTACTGGAATATTTTATGGCCCTTTTACCTATTTTTATATATTCACATGATATTTCACATCATTTTTATATATTATATAACGATTAAGAATTTAATTGCTAACATTCAATAAAAAATTATCACACATCAGTAAATTTGGTTTAGTTTTATCCTAAGTATCTTCAAAATCATCCATATCATGATTGGTGATTGGTTGACAGTATAAGAACACGGAAAGGGTGTTTAGAGTTTATGAAATTATCATAAGAGCTTATGCACTAAACACCCTTTCCGTGTTTTTCACTATTCGAATCATCTCATGCCCCTTTCTTTGTTTTTATTTCTTTAAGTGTTTATGGCATAAGCTCTCATACGATAAGGTCTTATGTGATAAGTTCTTAATTAAGTTGTTTCTTAAAACACATCCATCATACATCCTTATCATTTTACACATATTTAAATAATATTTTAAATGTGTGGCATTCCCATTAAATTTTCGTTTTCCCATATTCTTTGTAGCGGTCGGGCTGGCTTGCTGATCTCCTTTTGATTCCTATAAAAAGGTGCTATTGGCCCGTGAGAAACCCAACACTCCAAAGTTCCAAACCCAACTCTCTCTTTTCTGTCTAGCAACTTTTATTCTTCTCCTGTGATCAGTCCCTTCTTCTGCATATATGACTAATAATTTTCTTTCTTCTGTTATAATAATATATATGGGAAAAGAGAGGGAGGGAGGCATTGGTTGTAAGGTTGTTGACAGAAGATAGAGAGCACAGATGATGATATGCACAAATATGGAACACGCAACCAATTGCATCTCACTCCTTTGTGCTCTCTAGGCTTCTGTCATCCAACTAATTCAGCCTCCATTTCCCACTCTCCCATTACTCCAACAACTGTTAATATCTATATTTCCCATTTCTCTATATAACTTTTGCAACTTCTCTCTTTTTTCTTCTCCTTCTCCAAGTTAATTAATGACCTCTTTTTGTTCCTCTCAAATTAAATATCTGCTATTATAATCAAAATCATATATGTATCAGCTTAATTCTCAGATAAGTAAATGTTTGGGAATTTAATTAATGCCATTAACCTTTTTATTTTGCAGTTAGACAGGCACCATCCAGTTGTCGCTGTTGGAGATCATAATCTATTCGTCCATGGTATGAACAAGTTATAAGTTATTACTTATTACAATGACAAAATGAATTGAACGAGTTAACTTGTGCAAGTGTAGTTCCTTCTGTATATATATACCTCTTCTTTTAGAAGCTTATTTTGCTTATCAACGGTTACATAAGTAAGAGCGTAATGTCTGTAAAGCTTAGACATATATATATTGCTCTTCTTTTCCTTCTGCTATCTAAAGCATTAAGCATATTTTAGTCTGGAATTATTTTTTAATAAGAAAAAACAAGTTTATTCTTGTTATTGAGCATAAAGAATACTAATTAATTAAACCCGTATATATACAATATGCAAGCTGAATATATCACCCTGAACAATAAAACGAGCTCCAAAAGAGAGCACTCTCTAGCTGAACACACAATAATACTAAAAGTAGTGGGTCTAAGGTGCTTCACCCTCTAAAATAGACTGATAGAGCACTCTCTAAACACACAATAATACTAAAAGTAATGCCACCTACCTCTAAATCTCAATAAAAATGCAAGAAAACAGCAGTATTATTATACTAATTACGAGAGAAAAAAACATTACTAAATAATGACAGTTTTGTTTTTACCTACAGTGAAGATCTTAATTTAATTAAGTTCATAACTTCCTTCAAATTTAAACCTTTTGAATCGAATTTATTTGATTTCTTGACAATCAAATAGATCAAATGATCATAATGTATCAGATAAAATCAAAGACCCCGTTTTTCTTTGTTGCATGTAAGTAAATGGAGGATTTTTTTTTTTTTATGAGCAAAATTGTAATGAATAGAAGTACAAGGGGTGCTCTAACCCATTTACAAAGTAACAAAAACCATACACCATGTAAGTAGAATACTACTATGAAATAGCAGAATGCTTAATACACAATCCTAGCTACCAAAGACTACACCAATCTGAGTGAAAGTAAAAGAGGAAATGATGCTTCCTATTATAAAGTAAAGCAGATAAGGTTCCAAACTAATTGAGATATTTCATCCAAAGATTACTAGCTATATATATTTATATATATTTAATATGCACTAATACTGGAATAGATGTTTGTTTTCCTCTTCCTTGCCGCAAGGAGATATACAGAAAATATCATGTTGGAGGATCCTGATCTCCTTGCCAAGTTGACATTTTAAGCTAGTATTTATTAATTTGACTAGCATTTTGATTTATTTTTGTTTCTTCCATAACAAAAAATTGACTAATTTCCTTTTTTGGGTTTAGGTGTATGTATATGCTAAGTCTCATGATCACAATATATATGATTCCTGGGGAGAAGGATATATGATGAACTACCAGTCTACGGCCTCTTGCTTTGAGGATCAAGAAGGAAGGAGCATATGGAAATTAATGGGAATTTGAGGCAAGAGAGAAGCAAGCTAGTTAAATAAAGAGTTATGTTATTTGTACAATTATTATGGACGTCCAAAGTGACACTCACACTCATAATTATCTACGATATATTTACTCTATTTTAAAATACAATACACTTTTATCCCACCCACGTTTACGTCAATATACTATGTATATACGGGTGTCAAGTGTTAAAGAAAGCAAGTGTACGTGTCCAAACAGACCTGACAAATTGTGGGGCATAATACTTAGGAATTTTCCAAGTCAGTACCCCACAATTGTTCGCTGATTTGCAAAGGTGACCTCTATATATCAGCCAATGGGTGTAGTACGGATTACAAAGGGGACAGGTTTCTCAGTGGAAAATTTCATGTCAATATCTATTATCAGTCACCATTATGAGCACCTTTATATATAAATCGCAACTCGCAATGACATAGTATTTACTATTCACGAACAAAACCAATTAAGCTGACTTAATATCAATCAGATTTTTGTTAATAGGCGTTTGTTCATATTCGATCTCTGTTTGGATTGTGGTTTATGTTTTTCCATGCTTTTTTTTTCTTCTTTTTTTCAATAAATTATAATGACATAGGGTCAACTTACCTTAAAAAAAATAACTCTGATTAGGGTTTAGCTCCATTGAAATGTATTTAGACTTAAACTTTTTTTTTTTCAGTTTGATGTAAGGATTATAATACACCCCTTATGTGACACCCTGACTCGGGTCATCACATGATTACCCGTTTGCGGAAATAAAACTTAATTTGTTGGTTGCTTTCGGAAAATAATGTTTTCTCAACGTTTATCTTTTCAAAATATGGTGATAAATTTTTTTCTTATTTTTAACCTCATAACAACAACAACGTAATCAAATCACACTTAAATATACATAATGTATATAAGTCATATAATTATACTGCCTCATATGTTTTAACACCTAGATCATTATCAGTTTAGTTTATTCTCAAAACATAATATAACACAATATGACCTAAGTGGGTGGTAGTAACTAGGACGCTACAACCGATAGAAGCGACAACGGCATGCCCCGAACTAGATGACCTTCTTCTTCTTGTAGAGTTCATACCCACTTGTGCGGCTCACGATATGTTTGTAAGGGTGAGACGCCAATATATGGATTTAACACAGTAACAAAATACGCGACACAAAAGAAGGCACATACACATATATATGTTTATAACAACATAAGCATTCATATTATAGCATATAGTTTATCAATGGGTTCCACACCCCAAACATCAACGTTGGAAAACTATGCATGAACACTTCAATACATCATCTAAACATTCACACTTAATCTCCGGAGATCCCCAACGTCATTTAAAATGAGCTGATCAAGCTTGATTGCCAAAAGAGGCACGTCGTTTTTACCATAGCCCACTGTCCGGCACAGTGAGAATGTCGATTTATGGTTTTTCATTGTACGTCGATTTCCCAAAGGCACGATGAATACGTCGATTACATGAATATCATAAAGATACCATGACTAACAAATACGTCGACACATGAATATCATCAAGATATCATGATTAACCTCGTAGGCACGTATGCCAAAATGCATGCAAAACATTTTATTCTCGTCATTTTTCTGTGTTCAATCTTTCCTTGCCGAAACTCAAAAGCTTACGACCCATCATAGTTTTAAACATCTTCAAAACTTTCATTAATAACACATGACCTCAAAGTCCGAGTGCTCAATCACGAAGCCCCTAGACCTTGCAATCAGTCTTAGGTTCGTGGTAATAGAAAACATCATTAATCTTTTACCGTCGTTTATTACGTCGTGAAGTAGACACCACGTCTACAGGACCTCAAAGTCCAAAGGACACCAAGTCCACAACATAACGAACCTTAATACCCCGACGTCTCGGTTATTAAGTTCAAACCTCTTTGAAACAACGTCAAGAAAAACTTGATTTGGAAAATCTTTTAAATAGGAAGATCCTATCATAAAAACATCGGATCTTGAAAATATGATTTACGAGCGTCACAAGAGGTTTAAGTTTATTTAAAATACGTCTTTTAAGCTTCTAAAACACTTGCCATCGTTAATTTTCCGAATTGTCGTCGTTAAGCCTTTTTAAAACCAATTAAGCCAAAACTTAGCTATTTCCACTTAAATCATTTTATAAAATCACAGTTAAGTTATTTTCGAAGATTAATTTCATAAATTAACTTTTTATAATACTTCAGAATATCTTACGTAAAAATTAGCAGTAGTAAAATGTTTTCACGGTTGCGCACTCTCTGTGACCCACAATTCACTTTTCAATTAATAAATCATTAAAATAATAATATTTCTCAAAACTCATTATTTTTCTAAAACAATATTTTCCACCACTATTATATTCCAACATTTCCCATAAAACATTGAATATAATTTACACAGCTTATCAAAGCTTTTATCTGATTAATCGGCTGCATGACCCTTTGTCGGACTTCTCAAACAACATTCAACAACATGATCAAAATTATATCACCAGGCAGATCATGCATCATAGCAATATAATATACAAGCTGCAGATAATTAAATAAATTAAGAGCGAGATCAATCACCGATACGGGTAAACAACACAACGTAAACAACATAAACAAATAACCACAACCACATATTACAGACTACACTAAAAGCAAATGGTTATTGAGAAATGTCCCTCAGGTAAGCTCCCCTTACCTCTTGGAGAATGACAAGCTCCGATTTTTAGTCTTGGCACGGTTTCAGGAAATCGGCGACACACGTACGCGTCAGAAAACACTAACCTTCAACAACCACAAATCCACCAATTAAAAACAAGTAAATGAATCACCTAATCTTATAAGCTAGGTCACGACCTTCCTAGGTTTTAGTGGCTCAAAACTTCTAAACTTGCTTAAGCCATTGGATTAATGATCTTAAATGCTTAAGTCATTGAAACACATGATTAAACATCCTAACCCTCACAAACATGAATTCGGCCAACACAAGGACATAGTGTTAGGGTTTTCATTTTTGACAAACCAACTTAGATTTAACATAAACATTTATTAACTAGATGATTACATGATCACTTTGATAAAACTTAACAAAATCATTCAAGTTCCTCACTAATGAATTTCGGCCAAGACATGGTTCGAAATTTCAAGTTGATACAAGAACTTGGATTTAACAAGTACATACCCCAGAAGCATGAGATCTATGATCATTTTCAAGTAGAAAAACAATAAAGTTCCTCCACCTCTCACTATAGGTTTCGGCCATGCTCAAAAAAATGAGGAGGAAGATTTTGTTTGCAACAATCTCTTCGATTATGATAGTATGGATGATTATAAGCACATAGAAATTGGTTTCACTCCTAGATTCTTCAAGAGCTTATGGCAGCCACAAGGAGGCTTGGGCCATGCGAAATTGGGCTTGACAAAAGCCCAAGTCCATTACCAAATTTTGCAACATAAAAAATGCTCAAGACTTTAATCAAAAACCTAGGAAATTAAGAGTAGGAAATTGGTTTACATGGAATAACTCTTGGCCACGAAATTTGGGCCTCAAAACTGCAGCCCAACATGATATGGATGAGTGAAAAATTGATCCACCTCACTTAGTGTATCATAGAAACTAGTTTAGGGACCAAAGTGCAATTAAGAATAAGTTTAAGGACCAAAATGCAATTATTAAAAATTGCTAACACAACCCTAAGCCACATCAAACCACTCACATGGAAGACTTAGTCCTAATAGAATTTAGGATTTATCCACTTATCGAGTCTCGAATATCCAGTTGTTAGCTCAAGTCGTTTTCAGATCAAGTATTATGCCAGTAAAACTTAAATTATTTCACTTTCAATGAAATAATTCTAAAAACACACGATCATAGGAAATAAAATAAAAACCTTAAGTTTTTCATTCACGAATTAAAGTTAGGTCTTTTGGTTAGTATAATTATCTTGTCGGTGAAATTCGCAGTCGGGATTCGCTTTGACTTTCAAACCTAAATTTTAATCGTAGCTTCCTACATTCAAGTAGGATTAAGTGATGAACTCCGTTTATTTAAAATAATTTTCTAACACTCATATAAATATATACACATAATCGTCCGCATTTCGATTGTTTTGAAATAGCGAAAATCGGGGTGTTACACCTTATACTCCTTTATAATAGATTTGATTTATAAAAAAACAATTGTTAATAAGTAATAATATTTTTAAATGAAAAAATATTCTTTTTAATTTTCATCAATATATTGAATGTTTTATTTTTTTAAAAAAACTTATTATTTTATCTTTTTTTAACAAGTGAAAACACTTAATAGAATCTTGATGTATAATGATATAATCCTTGCATGTGTGTATGATAAATTGGTAACAGCTGAAAAGTAAAGTTGAATTAATTATTACCGTGTTTTTTAATAATTGAAATTTATAGTTTTTCATTACTATTGAAAATACATTAAATAAAAATAAAAATTATATTATTTGACTAAAGTATTTTATTAAAAATTGTAGTGCCTAAATGATATAAATATTGAAAAGTTATGTTATAAATACTTAAGGGTATTTAAGGGTTGGACTATGGTGCACCACCCACATTTTACACCACCCACTATACCACCCATGTGGCAAATTTTGGGCCAATCAAATTGCCACATAGGTTGGTCAAAATTTCAAACTTTCTAGTTGTATTATAATGTTGTCAAACTATATGAATACAATATATTGTAGTATAATATATGTGTTTTTTGTATTTGCAAATTTAACTCATATTAAAATAATTTTTTTATTAAAAAACTAATTATATTGCAAAATATTATTGACGACGAATGTAACACCCCCCTTGGGCATTACTATACTAACACGTACGGAAATAAATTAAAAATAATTTTGCTGGGTGCTTTCGGAAAAATTTGATTTATTTGGAGTCAGAAAATCTGGATGTAAAACAATTTCCTTTGAATAGGATAGTACGTAACGTACTTATCTCAATAGTAAAAATAAAACATATTATTCACAACATAATTTTAAACCATGTAAAGGTTTTCAAAATACCTACGCAAACTTTCTCAAATCATACTATCCCAAAGAAATCCTAAGCTGGTCGCTCTACAAGACACTCACTGATAAAACCTCGTAATCATCCCTATGATCACACACCTCTTTTCGCAATCCAGACTTAAGTCTCCAACTGACTTAAGGAACTCTTCTGCAATATCTGCATTCGTGTACCAAGGTACGATAGCAAAGACAGAAGAACCTGTATATGCAAGGGTGAGTTCCAATATATGGATTTTAAAACGACCACCACATGTACGACTCTCAATTACCACTTAATCATAAATATTAAAGACAACAATATATTTAAATATATCTCAAAGGATTTCATACCCGTCAGTCGTAACCGCTTTAAAAACCATGACACTTCAATATTCATCAACTAACTTTGAGACCTAATCTCCGGAGCTCCAACCAACCAATAGGTGAGTTGATCAAGCTCTCATTGCCGAATAAGGCAGAATATAAACATTGCGGATATGACAAGTTTCAAATAATTTGGTCTGTCAAGGTTAGAGTTCCAACTATTTAAGTACATAACTTCGGTGGGATACGAGCTCCAACCATCATCGTAAGTAGTTCACAAGAACATCCAACGATAGTAAGTAATTAACTCGGTCTATAAAATATGAGTAATATCAGGAGCTCCGAAATAGTCGTAATTGCTTGACCTTTCCCTAGACCCACATTCATTTCACCCAAAGGTGAAATGTACCTCCTCTTTATGGATACCTACCAAGGTACCACGCATAAAACCTTTAGGCACATTTGCCACGAGAAAAATGTAAAATGCATGTAAAGCGTTTTGTTTCTCATTTTTTTTCTTTGTGTTCATTCTTTATATGTCGGAACTAAAAAGTTTCGCGATAACCCATTATCTTAAACTACTAAGTTTAGTATCTCAATTAAACCATAATTGACCTTAAGTCAAAAGTGTGCAAATCACGAAATCTAGACCGATACACTGGTCTTAGACACGTAGATTTTAGTGCACAAAACCAATACAGCGATTATAGGACCTCTAGTCCATTATTCCACTTTCTTTAGCCCCGGGCCATATCTTTAGGAACACTAGGTCCGAGCGTCTCAGTGACTAGGTTCATTTACAACTTTAAACTATGTTTATTCTGCGAAACAGAAGTAAAACCAAACCTTTCTTAACCTGACTGAAATAATCCGCTGTTTACCAAAAATCCTTTTACATTGAAAATTCATTGTTTTATTTAAAACTCACTAATTTAAACTTAAAAATCTTATTTAATACTAATCCTCAGTAATAATAAATTTTATCTCTTTTTAAGAATACTAAAAAAAAATATTGGCGGAATTGTCCGCGTTTTCCATTTTCAAAACGCAAATAGGCAAAAACGTGACTCCTTACTGTAAATTAATTTTTATGACACTGTAATAAAGTTATTTTTGAAACTTTTCTTAAAACGCTCTTTCGCCGTAACTCTTAAAACGCTCTTTCGCCGTTAAATCATTAAAATAATATTATTTCTCATAAATTCCCATTTTCACCAAATAATTAATTAAGTAATATCATATTACTATTTCCACCTAAATTAACTTCATCATTTCATAAAAATCTTTTAAATGCTTTTAACCGCGTATTTAATCGAGCTCTGACCACTGTCAGGCTTTCAAACTCACAATCCACATCAACAATTATTTCATATCAATAATATGACACTTAGAAATTTAAAACATATCACCAAGTACAACAAATAATTAAATGCGAGTTAAATCAAATAATTAACAGCAAATAATCAATAAGAAAATAATGCTAACTACAAAATAAATACTTACACACCATAATTAAGACACACAATAACAATTACACATGGCTATCGGAAAAATCCCTCAGGTACTCCCCTTACCTCTTGAAGATTTTTCTCTTGTCGAATTGAAATTCCGTCAAACGTCTGGTTTCCACAAAACATGTACACGACTCACACAACAAATTATCCTTCATCAAAACACAACAAATAATCATCAATCAAACACTAAATACACCTATGCTCCTATATGCTAGGTTTGGCCATGTGGTAATTAATTAGCTAAACATTTCTAAAAATCCTAAGGTCTTGGATTAGTGATCCTTGATCACTTAAAACCCTAAAACAAAGATTAGAATACAAAGATTGAAATAAAATACTTCAATCTTCCAAAAACCCTAATTCGGCCATGACACTAAATTTGAGTTAGAGATTTCAAAATTTCACATACTCTTAGATCCATGACCTTAGAGTAGTGTAGAGTTAAGACAAGTTATCATAACTTGAAAAATGAAACAAAATCTTTCAACTCCTCAAGAAAATAATTTCGGCCATGAGTAAAATAATGGCTTAGAGGTTTGATTTTGATTCAAAAACCATGGATTCAATATATATATGAATTATAAGATTGAATCAAGCAAGACTAATTTTAAAAAAATGAAGAAAGTCCTCCCCCCCACTATAAACTAGGGTTCGGCCTTGACAAAATAAAAGGGCACGAAATTTTTTTTTGATGTATCCTCTTGGATCTTAAATATAGACAGGATACTAAGATCATAGAAATTGGTTTCACTTTGAAAGGATTTTTCTATGATTTTCTATGAATTTTCAAAGTTTCTAGATCTAGAAATGGAAAAATATGATTCATGGCATAAACATGAGAAATACATGAATATGAAAGCTTAGATGATCAAGGATATGAGCTTTTACCACTTGTAGATTGAAGAAATGAATAAAATGATCAACCTTCACTAAGTTGAAAATTGGATAACTTGAGGGTGTGATAGTATTGTGAGTGTATCTCACAATATACTCATCCAAAAATCACAGCCTTTGTCTTTTTAGAAATATAATAAGAAAAGGAATAACTTTTGTGTTGAAGGTTTCATTTGTTTCGGATCCTAACATGGGTGAAAAGGGCCTTCTTTCTTCTGTTTCGTGGGTTGCTGAGAATTCTGAGCATTTTCGGTATTTTGAGTATATCTCCCAATCCACTTATCAGTTTTTGATGATCTTTATCTTGTTGGAAAGAAGAGAGAAAGAAGAACAACTTTTATGTTGAGAGTTTTCCGAGTTTAAGAAAGGAAGATGATCATATTTTCGGTGGGGATTCGGTGTTCTTATGAGTTTTGTAACTTAGAGAAATAGAGAAAACTTGGTGAGGAAGCAGAAGAGAAGTGGGGAGGGGGCAGCTGCGGTTTTGAGACTTTATATAGACTTAGATAAAGGCTTTGTTTGGTTCCTTAGACTCCAAATAACGGGTTTTGTGAATATTAAATTAATATATGATTAATCATAGTTAATAGTTAACTTAACTAAGGTTATTTTGGCTAATCATGGTTAATAATATGTGGCTCACATTTGATGGAGGTGTGGCTGATTTTGGGCCACACATAGTGACTCACCAATGAGTCATTGATCCTATCCGTTAGCGGTTCCCGAAAATTTCGTATGCAGCTCCGTCATTTTCCCGATTTCGGTTTTTGAGAGGAAAATAATGAAACGAAAGCAAAATGAAATAGGTATAATTGAGTATATATGGATGCACGAAATTGAGGAGATGTGAGAGGTTTACAACCATGTAAAATGAGTGGTTAAAAGTGCGTAGATGTGTCTTGTTAATACCTGCGAAAGCTTGGGGGTATTTTGGTCTTTTTTATCTAAAAGTCATGATTACTAGCATTTAATGCTCATAAATGCTTGGTGTCTCATCCTCCATGAGTCATCGTGTATGACTCGTCCCGATCTCTTGACAGGTCTCTGCAGTTCCGTTTCCGACTCCGTTGATTACTCGACTTAGGTTTTCTGATTAGTAAAATCTTATTGTCGTAAAGGCATAAGCGGGTCCGTCTGAATTTTCAACCAAAAATTTCACCATATACTTATAAAAATAAGTATGATATGAATATGACTTTGGTTTTCCCAAAATCATTTTCTAAGTTTCCAATAAAAATATAAACGTTTATTTATATTTATACCGATCTTAGAAAGCGAAAAAATTGGGGTGTTACAACGAACATTATTTTAATTCATATTAAAATATTATTTTCAATATAATCAGTTTTTTTAATCAAAAAACATTATTTTAATATCTGTTAAATTTGTGAATACAAAGAGTACATATATTTTACTACAATATATTGTATTCATATATTTGACTACAGTAGAAATACAACTAGAAAGTTTAAAACTTTGACCAAACCTATGTGGCAATTTGATTGATCCAAAATTTGCCATATATAGATGGTGTAGTGGGTGGTGCAAAATATGGGTGGTGCACCTTATCCCAACCCATATTTTAATAATCAAAATGAAGCAAAACTGTATGTTATCAAAGCAAGCTTCAAATATTTAGGAATTAGGAATGAGAGAGTAATTCATATGTAAAAAAGAAAAGAAAATACAAGTTCAAAATTACGGAACAAAATTATGAATGGTCTCTGACTCTATCAATAACTAGACATGAACCCGTGCGATGAACGAATAAATAATGTTGAGAATGTTTAGGAATTATGGATTATTATCGTTTTGAAAGACAATCAATTTATTTAAAATAAAGAATAATAACACGATAAAAATTGGCAAATAATCGTATATACTTGTTGAAAAAATAAAGACAAAATATTGACAAAAGGATATGAAAACATACAAAATAAATATATTAAATGTTTTGTCAATTGCCTACTTAAACTCTGAAATGGAAAAAAATTGAGTTATGTAGTTCATTCATGAGAAATGTTTGCAACCATTTCAGGGATGGTGAAACCAAAAACCATGCATTTCTTCTTCTTCCTATGATTTGGGGTTTGGTTTATGTATCTCCGCGTCGCACAATGATATATTTTATTTAATTTTTATATTGAAAATATAAATTGATAAATATAATTAAATTATAAACTATATTTATTAAAGTAGATTTTATACAAAAAGTCTATATTAAAAATATTATGTAACAATTGCTAGAATGAACTATATATATATTGAAATATATATAAATATAAGAAACGTAAATAAAATAAATTATCAAACTAATTACTTGCAAAAGTTGAAGTTCACATATAAATATTCTATCTTGAAAATGCAAAACTATATTATTAATCATAGAAAGTGTTCATTTACTTTATAAACAAATCTTGTTAGAAACTTGCTTACCAATGGTTGAAGTATGTATGATGAATTTTTTAATATATTTTATTCATATTGTGACAATTCACTCTTGTACTCCATGAAGATTTATGTAAAATTCTCGACCCGGTACAATATAAATATTAAATATTACATTATTTTAAATAGTTAAAAAAAATTTAAGCATATGATCAATTTTTTTTTACAATAAATTATATAAGACATATACTTGCAATACCAAAAAACCATTTTACACATCTTCTCATTTTTTTAACAAATTCAATTAATGTTTTCCCAAATCCCAACCAAGGGTTGTGTCATTTCCACAATTTCACTCACTGTATTTATTTTTCAGCTTTTTTCAACTCACTTAATTTCTCAAATTCACTTAATATTCTCTCAACCAAGAGTTAAGTATTTTCAATTCCATGTCTTTTAAATTTTGCTTTTTTCTCAATGTATTGGAACAATGTTCTAATTCAATACCTCATCCTTTTTACCATCCATTCCACGTCTTTATTAAATATTTCTGTTTTCGGAAATTCGTTTTAGAGAATTGTTCCAGAACGATTACACCCAGACACATTTTTAAAAAATTAAACATAATCATCTAAGATTTTTGAACTCATATAATATAATATAAATATAAAAAACTTAAATATTACACAATTCTATATAGATAAAAAAAAATTTAAAGCATATGATAAATTAATTTTTTACAACATTTATACATGTTGACACAAAGTTCATTATTTTTTAGATGTAATAAATTTTAAGTATAAAAAAATAGTAAAATTATATCATAGTATTCACTTATCACCTCTTATGTATTTCCACTGTGAAAATCAAAACTCCTATATTTTTCATTTTGCTAAGAAAGTAGGAATATCACACATCACTTTGTATCAATTGTTTATACCTCGTGCATATTCGTTCAAGATTCGGCCATGTAATTGTATAGTCTAAATATAAATATAAATGTTTAAACGTTAAATAATTGTATATAGATGAAACAAATTTAAACATATGATCAATTATATTTTTTATAATAAATAATATAGGAAGGCTTATATATGCAATGACCAAAAACCATTTTACAGATCTTTTCATTTTTTCAAATTCATTTAATGTTCTTGCAACCAAGATTTGTGTCAATTACACTCCATGTATTTTTTTTTATATTTTTTTCATGAGAATAATTCACTTGACTTCCCAAATTCACTTACTATTTTTCCATCCAAGAGTTGTGTTCTTTTTATTTTCACACTTTATTTTTCCATTTTTTTACCAATGTATTGAACAATAATAGGTGCAATCTTGCACACGTTAAAAAAACAAAAAAAAATAATATTGAAAAGAGTAATTTTTAAACTTTTAATGAATTGAATACACAACTTTCATTACAATAATTTTTTTTTCGATTTTTAAACATGTGTAAGGTTTCACAAATTAGAAAAATCGTTCAGTAAAATATCGGAAACAACTTAAAATTTTCCTGAAAGTCAACATTAATTGAGAGAAGTGGTTTTTCAAGAATAAAAGGCGTGTTAGCCTCAAATGGACTCACAATAAAAATTCTTTACGTAATATTTTTCTTACATAAAATGAAACAGAAAGTTATATTTAAATAATTTGTGATGATGAACCTTGAAACATGGGTTAGAAAAATTAAAAGATATCATAATGTAAATAAAAAAAATAGTATCCACACAATCACAGACACATTTCTTCGACATAAACAGATGCACAATAAAAATATTTTAGGTATAATAATAATTCAATTCAATGAAATAGAAATGATAATCTTTCATATCAATCTACACATGTGCTTCAAAATATTTATTTTTCCTAGTAGTTGCTCAATATACACTTCCAATACACGTTGTGTCGAGTTATCATATGATGCATGTCTCTTTTACTTCTTACTACCTTCTAGCTTCATTTTATTATGGATGGATTCCACACAATCACAGACACATTTCTTCGACATAAACAGATGCACAATAAAAATATTTTAGGTATAATAATAATTTAATTCAATGAAATAGAAATGATAATCTTTCATATCAATCTACACACGTGCTTCAAAATATTTATTTTTCCTAGTAGTTGCTCAATATACACTTCCAATACACGTTGTGTCGAGTTATCATATGATGCATGTCTCTTTTACTTCTTACTACCTTCTAGCTTCATTTTATTATGGATGGATTCCACTTCCAAAAATAAACCAATTTCAGCAACTTTGACCGTCTTGATAGAGATTGATTCCACTTCCATATCAATCTTGAATTAATTCATTTAATTATGCTATAGGAAAATGTACTTGATTTAGATAACGTGTTTACTCACCCCCTTGTCTGGGCATGTGCAAAAAAGAATCCGATCAAGGTTAATAGATAGCTAACTATAACCTAATCCTCAAATGAGTTAAAAAGGAAATTATATATAGTCTACTTACTGAAATTGGAATTTATCTAATGAAATCAATAGTCCAATCTCATGCCTTCCATCACCAAGAACCAATCAAACCTGAAAGTTGAAAGATATCGATATTTTTAACCTATGCAATTTTGCACATGTTAAGGAATCATAAAATAGAAATCTTGTATTGAAAAGAGTAACTTTTAAACTTTCAAGGAATTGAATAGACGACTTTCAACACAACATTTATATTTTTTATTTCTTAACATGTGCAAGGTTGTATAGGATAGAAAAATCGAAAAGGTATATCGAATTTCTAGTGTTAAAATTTATATCTTAGAAATTAAAGAAAAACTGTAAATCCTACATTTATAGAATGCACAAATATATCAAAAAGATGAAAAAAAAAAGTGTAGATATTATATTACCATTTATGGTTGTAAATTTTTTAAAGAATATTTATAATCAACCTAAAGTTGAATAACATTTAAGCCTAAACTTGTCTCCATTTTTTTTCCTCCACAGCCATAATTAGAAAACATGAATAATAAAATAGATTAATTATAAATAATATATATATATATAAATTAAATAAAAAATCAAATCGAAAATCTTAAATTAATAATGATGGCAGAAAACAGAAACCTTCAGGGAAATGATGAGTTGTGACTGTCATGGTGGTGGAGGTACGGTGTAATAGAAAATAAAACCCATAAGCTAGTTGAGAAAATGATAAAGAGATAGCATCACACTCCATGAAATCATGATTTTTCCAAGAATGCAAGAGAAAATTGAAAATTACTTACCATGGTCTTTGCTACAAACAAAGTTGTAACACAGTCTCCGCCAGCGAATGTGAGCAACCGAAATAGAAAATAGAGATGAATATAGAATGAAACGACGAACATACATATACACGGTATAACCACAACAACGGAAGTTCTTAATATATTTTCCTTCACATATATAGAAAAAAGGCAATAAAACGATGAAGGATTCTTTATCTTGTGTGACCATTGATCTATCCAACACATTGGGAAAATGTAGTGCCATAGTGCAAAGCATGCAATGGTAATTGCTATTGGAATTAGATAAGTAACTAATAACTATTGAAAATGTTGTTAAATCTCGGATACTGAAAATAATTTAAATATTACACAAAGAAAACAACAATGAAATTTTGTTTATCAAAGTACTCATATTTTCCATGAGATGTTGGAAATAATCTCTATTTAAAACAATTTATTAGAATTTATCTCTTTTTTATAAAACAAGCTTACCTCGTTAACGGCTCACATATTAATTAAATTATTAAAACTATTAAATTAATTTAGAAACATGTATTTTTTTATTTATTTACAATATGTAGCAATATGTGTATGTGAAGATGAAAATGTAAACATGATTGATATATTTATATAGAAATATGTAGAGCTTCATTAATGAAAAACTTTTTGGAAATATCATTACAAATAATGAAATATAAAGACATAATTGTAGAAGTAGTTGCTTTATCAAAGTAGCATAATTATCTTACCCCAAAAAACATACAAATAATTATATTACTTCAACAAGATAAAGACATAATGGTTAGCACAATTATAATAATTATAATAATAACAAAAATATAATGAAGAACATGGTTAGTTATACTATGTAAATGAGTGGCTGGATTATAAATGAATGGGTAAAGTACACATGTAATATATATTTATTATTGCTTTGAAAACATGTCCATCTATAAATAATAAATAAAAGAAATTGCATTACCAAAGTCATATTAATATCTTACCCGAAAAAGCATACAAATACTTGTAGCAATTCTATATTCTTTTATGAATTATTTTAAATATCTATTTTTTTTTGTTTATATTGGAATGTGTAGCACAATTTTGAATTGCAAATTGTAAATAACTAATCAATGCAAGTGGGATAATAAATATTTATAATTTAAATTCACCCAATTATATATATATATATAATAATAATAATTCTTCGTTCCTAATTATGGAATGTCTCGCCATTTGTCAAAAATAATTTTGTCAAAAATAATTTAAATTTCATAATCACTAGTGCACAAAAGGGATTCCACGTCGGTTATTTTTGGCTTTCCACATCGGTTTTGAAACTGATGTGGAAACGACCGATGTGGTTTATTGCCACTTTACACATCGATTTTAAAACCGATGTGTAAAGTATATTTTAAACATCGGTTTAATACTAACCGATGTGTAAAATTAATTTAGCAATTGATAACCAGTTGTAAATTTAACTTTCTACATCGGTTTTGCTTAAAACCGATGTGTAAAATTGACTTTCTACATCGGTTTTCTAAAGAACCGATGTGTAAAGTTAAATTTACACATCGGTTTTAAGCAAAACCGATGTAGAAAGTTAAATATACACATCGGTTATTGAGAACCGATGTGTAAAATCTCATTTTTTTTAATCTATTATTTACATTTCAATCATTCCTGTTTTCACTAATGCAGATCAATAAACAAACCAAAGGTACCACGATCAAACAAGAAACAACAACAGAACACCAAACCAGTTTTGACACAATCATTCAAAAGCAAAACATACTTCATTCAATTTTCTTAGCACAGCCAATTAGCTCTTACACATATGGTTAATTTCGAATGAATGAAAACAACACTTTATCAAAGCTACATCAAAACACGAGAGAAGAAGAATTGAACCGGACACGAGCACTAATACATATCATCAGTCAAAGGTACGTACACTATAGCTAGTATATGATAAGTTTTTAAACTAACTACATATATACAAACTATGGGTGGTACACTTCAAGAAAGAAAGTTGCCCAATGCCTCTTTATGATGTTGATGTCAGAACCAGACAATGGAGATGGATTGTTGAATATCTGCAAGTTTAATTGGACAAAAGATTATATCTTTTAAGTAATAAATTACTAACATAAAACATATAACGAATCTATACTATTACTTCTAATTGTGTCAATTAACATTTACCTCACTCCATCTTTCGGTGATCCGGAGGAGATAATTTCCAACATCCATTGCATCACATAGTAGCCACATTCCCATGACCCACGTTGTATACGTGACTACGTACAAATGAAACCCAATTAGAATACGAGGAATTAAATAAAATAGAAATCAATTATTGTACCCACTGCATTTGATGCATTTGAACTAATAAATATCTTACGCTGGGAATAATCCATCGATAGCCCGAGTCGCCTTTCCACGCGTTGCATGTGGGATGCATTAATAGACCTATCATGACAAAAACATTAATTAAAGTATATATAATAGATTTTAGATAATTAAAACAACTGCATTACTCGATTATAAAGTATTTTAACGCTTACGTTTCGATGATCGTCTTGAGTTCATTCGCGGGCTTATGTCCCAATGAGCGCGAAGAAGACCACGACGTTCATTCTTGGGTACAAGAGCAACGAGTTGCCAATGCTTGCTTTGTATTTGCGGAACAATTAGTGATTTGTAAGTCATATATAGTTATACTTAAATTAATAACCGGTACTTACTTATTGAGATAAGGCGCAAGATAGAATTGATGATCGTCTCGGGCAAGTATATCACGTATGGTAGTGGCCAAGGGTCTTAGATGCTACGAGAACATCACCCTGAATGAACATGGGGTCAATGAACCCATAAAGGGCGAGGTTACCCCGATCGACTAAAATACGATGCAGATACCTAATATATTGGAAAAACATGTTAATTATCATTGTATTTAAAAATTAATTACGTACTTAACTTATAAATAAAATGTACTTACGTGCACCAAAAGCGATATGTGTGCAGAACTGGCCATTTCTTTATTGAGTGCCATCTCCATAAGTTCTTTCTTTGGTATATCTGATTCACGTGGTGGCATCATGTTCCAACGTTACCAATGCTGCATCATCCTCCATGGTGACAACCCTGTATAGCAAGATCTTTGAAAACATCACCATGGCCAGGTGCCCCTTTGTCGATCCCCTAAACAACATAGATATATATTAGTAATCACGGATAATTAAGTTATTTAATTCGATTATGAACTAAATGGTCAAATGAATACCTTGACGAGGAGCGGAGACATCTCCGGTCTTCCTAGATCCGACCTTTTAGGCACAATATCATTTCCAACATCCTATAACAAATACAAATAAAGCATTATCTTTAAACAATAATAAATATATTTCAACTATGAATATAGAAAAACACAACTAACCGAATACCTCGGATGCAACAAGAAAGGCGACCGGTCTTCTTGGCCGGAGGATGAAATTCTGGGGGCCCGACCCACTTGTTTGAACCTCCTCGGTGGGCACGGGGGACTCGAGCATCGACATCTCGAATAATCTCATGAGACACCCTCGGATGATCATCCGGTAATAACCGATGGTGTATGGTATTACCTAACTTATTATATGCCCTACCCAATGCCACTAAGCGGCGATGATGATGATGATCATCAACATACAGACTCACACCTATCGGGTGCGTCATCATCATCATCATCATCATCATCATCATGACATCATCATCATTTTCGGGATGATGAGGAGGATCACATGAGCCCTTAGTGCTCACATGGACGAGAGGTTGGACGAGAGGGTTGGACACCTATTTGTCATCTGCTTTGGGACAAAGAAGTAAATATTGCCATCTCTTTGGGCAAACCGCTCGGCCATCTCTGTCGAAACTCAGCTGCAATCTCTGTTTTAGTTGTGCTCTATCTGCAATCGAATCCCTGTGGCATTGGTGTGAAGATGAACCATGGTATTGGCAAATGCCGACTCCCATCCAACACCAATGACACGGCCGGGTGGTCTGGTTTACCGATGGCGGTAGATAAGATATCATTGCGTCCTCTAGGAACAAAGGTTCCTTGGGTTAGTGATCATCCAAGGCATCCTATCACATAAAAATATCATGTCACATTACAATTCGGTAACAATCTTAAAATGACAATTACAACAAACTATACTTACAATCCTCTCGGCTACTTGGCGGGCCTCCTCGGATGTATATTGTCCCGTTTTTCTTTGTCGGCCCCTCTTCCATGAGCGATGGCGTGGGGGTGGAGGTGGATCAACAACCTCTGGAAGATTTTCAGCATTAGGATCCGCTTGAGATGCTTGCCTTTGACGTGCTTTCTTTTCCTCTTCAACCATTTTCTTAACAAGCTTTTTATATCCCCCACGAGACATGACATGGGGGTAGACATTCTTGCTTTGGTTTTCCTCCCCTTTTTCCTCTTCTCCTGTTATAAATAAAAGACAATTAAATTACATAAGTAAATGAAATTAATGCAATTACATAAATTTAGAGACAAATCAAATAAGTTAACCTGAAAGCTGGGATCACGTCGGCTCTGAACAAAGCAATCCCACGTCGCCTGGTCAAGAAACGGATACACCTCAAGTGGGTTCTTTTTACTTTTTGGACCGAATATATAGTATCCGCCAGGTCGGCCTTAAAACCCCTCCAACGCTCTCCAGATACTTGAAAACGCTTCTTCATAGCGTATGTATCCGGTATGTCAAATGTCAACTACATTAAGACCAAAAGAATCCGAATTCTTGTATGATATTATTAAGATAAAAATAAAGTAGATACGGAGACAAACACGGGACGTAGAAGTATAGATACCAGAATACTCTCCCATATCTGCTCCTTCACGTCCGCGGTACATCATCTCTCCACCTATCAATGTGTATACTAGGCCTGTTCCTAGCAAGGGTCGCCACAAAATCGGTAAATCGATCTTCCATTGGCCCAATAGGTTTGAGGTTATCATCAAAATCTACTCTTATCCTACGATTTGACCCACGGTTGGCGGTCAAATGCCTCATCCGTGTGGCACGTCTACCCTTTCTACGGTGAGGCGGGGTCTACGACCCATTTGCATGAAGGAGGTGTATCCTCATGATCAGCCAGGTATACTGTTTAAACACAAAAAAAAAAAAAAACTTGTTAGTATGTCGGGATAAATATCAAACATAACTTATAAATATCGATCAACGTACATAAACATAACTTATAAATATCAACGTAAACACATAATATGCCAAACTTGATGGTAATATCAAACTAAACTTACTTTGTGGTCAATTAGTAAAGTTCTCCCATAACCCTTCTTGGTGATCATTACGAGTAGCATGTACATCATCCACTTCATTTTCCTCATTGAAATTAGGCACTCGTGTTGAGAAAGAAGGAGTATCGAAATATCAAGAGTTGAATCGTGATTTCCCTCACTACCGATTATACATGTTTTTTCTCCGGAGAACCACTGACCACCTTTTGTTAGAAGGATCACGGATATAAAACACTTGTTTTGCTTGGGATGCCATGATGAAAGGTTCCTCTTTATTACCTACCTTACTAAGGTCCACCAATTTGAATCCTAACTCATCGGTTTGCACACCATTATTCTTGTCGACCCACTGACATTTAAAAGCAGTACTCTAAACTTCGTGTAATCAACCTCCCATATCTCTTCAATGATTCCAAAGTATGAAACCGATGCCATAACAGGGTTTTTATCTTTCGAACTAGAGAAATGCATGGACTCGGCGACGACCATAACCCCCACTTGTTTTGCATAGTACTTTTGTCATCCTGGGACTTTGTATAGAAGGAAAACTTATTGATATCGTACCCACTCCAGCATATGACATCAAAGTTAGGCCCTGTGCTAGCCATTTTAATGTAGCAGAAGCAGTACCATCCTTTGCAATTTTTTCTTTAAACCAGTTCAAGAAAGTCTTGTTATGCTTGTTCAAACACCATTTTTCATTCATTCTAGGGTAAGTTTCATTGATGATGCTTTTATGCTCACATAAGTATGGTTCAACCTCATCGGTGTTATTCAATATATACAAATGTGCTTGAAGCACTTCCTCCCGATCCATGCTCTTAAAGTGATACCTCGTGTACCCTTACCATCATATCTTCCTTCGTGGCGAGACTTTGGAAGCCCTACAGGTTCCGCTCCCGACATGTAGTCCTGTACAAAACTCAATAGCTTCTTCTGCAACATACCTTTCAACAATAGATGCTTCGGGACGGTGTGGATTTTTCATATATCCTTTCAGGATCTTCATGTATCGCTCAACCGGGTACATCCACCTTAAATAAACGGGACCGCACAATCTAATCTCCCTCACTAGATGAACAATCAAATGAACCATGATGTCAAAAAATGAAGGTGGAAAATACATCTCCAATTGGCACAATACAATGGCTGCCTCATTTTCCAACTCATCCAAATTTTTAGTGTCAATGACCTTGCTACATATAGCATTGAAGAATAAGCATAACCTAGTAATGGCATGTCCGACTTTTTTAGGCAATATGTCACGAATGGCCACCGGTAGTAGTTGTTGCATCAAGACATGACAATCATGAGACTTTAAGCCAACTAATTTGAGATCTTTCATTGAGACAAGTCTTCTGATATTTGAAGAGTAACCCTGTGGCACTTTGACTCCCCGTAGACATTCACAGAAACTTCTTTTCTCTTTTTTTGATAAAGTATGACATGCTGGGGGCAAATAAGTCTTCTTATCCCCCACTTTAAGTGGAGCTAACTGCTCTCGTATACCCATCGCAACTAGATCCAGACGAGCATTCACACCATCCTTTGTCTTGCCTTGAATGTTGAGAAGCGTTCCGATTAAACTGTCACACACATTTTTCTCTACATGCATCACATCAATACAATGTCTTACATCAAGCTTGCACCAGTATGGAAGATCAAAGAAGATCGACCTCTTCTTCCATATTTTCTTTGCAGGAGGACCTTTGGTGACCACATCACAACTAGAATCACCATCCTTCACTTTGTAGCGTGATACCCCACACCTGGGGCACTCGTGCATCTCTTCAAACTCTTTCTTGTACAATATGCAATCATTGGGGCAAGCGTGTATTTTCTTATACTCCATACCCATCGGACACAATATCTTCTTCGCCTCATAGTTTCGAGATGGCAATGTGTTGCCTTCTGGAAGCATTTCTTTCAACAACTCAAGCAATTCGGTAAAGCTTTTATCGCTCCACCCATTTCTCGCCTTCACATTGAACAATCTTAACACCGCTGACAACCGTGTGAAATTAGTGCACCCCGGATACAAAGCCACTTGCGCATCACTGCACAAAGTATCATACACATGTGCGCGCCGAAAAGACTCTTGCCCAACATCACGGATCATGTCCTCTAGTCCATCGTCCATTTCCACGTCATCAACTTCCTCTCTATCCACACACCCTCGGCTTTGTCTAACGATTCACCATGACATATCCATGTTGTATAACTCTTGCAAATCCCCTCACAAATAAGATGATCACGTATCTCCTCGGCTTCTAGTCGTCTCTCATTCAAACAGTTAACACAAGGACAATAAAACCTTCCGTTACCACTATCAGGAGCATTTGCTTTTGCAAAGCGTAGAAAATCTTCCACTCCATTCTCATACTCATCACTTGTCAGTCTAGCATTCATCCAACCGCGATCCATGACTAAACCAATACCTTCGTACTTAGTCCAACATATTCATCAACCACTTCTTATGACAGGGTATGGCCCTATCCCATTCGAGAAGAAACTTTTTCAACATTCGGTTAACAGTTAGTCCTTAACTCTCATGCTCATACTCGACAAAATTTCGGCAGCATTTCCCGCGGTCTCCGAGCGTACACTACTTTAACGCGATGACATCCACCACGATAAAGTATGCACCGGAGAACGAAAGGAAATGTATCAATCCGAACTTTCATCAAGTATATAACATTAGAACCAATGAATAACTATTTTAACTGAATTAAGAAAAAGTTTTTTCCCAAACTGTCCAACTTTGGACAATTCAAGATCCAACACAATGAGCGGTACATTAAGCACGTACACGTACGCTCATTAGTATTGCATCTCAAGCGGGAAACTAAGGCTTTACTATTATGTAGCTTGCATGAAGATGGGGCTTGAAAAGTGAAGAAAATTAGCCAAACAGAGCCCTTCACGGCCCTAGCCTTGAAAGCCATCATGGCCGTGATCGAGTATAGCTTAAAAGAAAGAATGGAAAAGTCGGAACTGGTCACAGACCATCCCGTGATGCCCATCACGGCCGTGACATGTCGGTGTACCAGACCCTCACAGCGAACCCGATCACGGCCTAGCCGTGATGGTGGTCACGCCGTGGGCAGACCAACCAGTGAAGCAACCTCCAAGGCGAGAACCTATCACGGCCTGGCCGTGATGGCCATCACCGCCGTGACATGCCAAGCCGAACCCAGACCCTCACAGGAAAGCCGATCACGGCCTAGCCATGATGGTGGTCACGCCGTGACAGACAACCCGATAATGTAACCTCCAAGGCGAGAACGTCACGGCACTGGCGTGATGGCCATCACGGCCGTGACATGCCAAGCGAACTAGACCTCACAGGCGGAATCGATCACGGCCTAGCCGTGATGGTGAGTCACGGCCATGACAGAACAACCGATAAAGGGGAAAAAGGGAAAAAGGACACGGGAACTCCAAATGGTGTCTTTCTAAGACCTTCCCTATCTATATCTTCCCCAAGACCCAGAGAAAAACCTTCACGGCATCTTCAAAAGAATTGAAGCTCTATCCACTTTCTTCCAAACCCCACATCACCACAACCATATCATACATTACGAGACAGAGATAGAACTATAAACAAAAAAGTAAAAGAAAAATACCTTTCACGCCTTGAGATACGAGAGATGGGAGGGAGAAGCGGAAGGCAGAATCGGAGGGAAGCGGAGGCCGCGCGTTAGCGAGAGGAGATGAGTACCGTGCAATCTTTGGTAGAAAAAAAAGCGAAACAAGATCGGTGAATGAACCACAACAACAAACTGAACAAAGTGAATCTTTGGAGAATGAAGCAAGGTGAAGGGAAAGTGAAGCAAAGTAAAATGGAGGAAGCACTCACCGAGAGAATGAAGCAATGGCGGCAAGCGGACGAGAGCGAGGTGAGGCGAGCATCCAAACGCAAAGGTAAAGCACAAGGTGAGGAATGAGCCGAGCAAAGGGTGTTTTTCTGTTTTAGGGTTCAACAAAACTCGAAACTCGAAGAATGGAGGGATAGCGCGAACGAGAATAAAAATTGGCAATATTACACATCGGTTATGCCTTAAACCGATGTGCTTAACCATATTATACACATCGGTTATCCTGAAACCGATGTGTAAACCTTAAACTTTTAATTCCCAATTTTTTTTTAAAAATTTTATACGTCGGTTATTCAAAACCGATGTGTAAAAGTAAAATTTTAATTTCTATTTTTTTTTATTTATAAGTTTATACATCGGTTATCAAGAAACTGATGTTGTTAATCACAATTTTACACATCGGTTCATTGAGAACCGATGTTGAATGTTAAAAATTCTGACTTTAAATTTTTTTTATTTTAATTTTAAACATCGGTTAGAAATAACCGATGTGGAAACGTTTTACACATCGGTTATTCTCTAAACCGATGTGTAATACTTTGGTTTTAATTTCAAAAATGTCACCGCCTCGTTTTACACATCGGTTTCTAATAAACCGATGTGTAAACTCCGATGTAGAATCCCTTTTCTGCACTAGTGAATGATTCTACAGTTGACGCGTGACAACACTTGCCCTCTATGATTTTTGGATTAGAATATTTATAGATTAGAAGGTCATTGCCATTTTTTGTGTCTAATAAATTCGATTTGTGTGATGACCCTAATTCTAATTAAGAAAAGATAACATTTTATTAAAAAACTAAAACTTCACTTTCTCATATATATACATTAATAACTACATCATTTTCCAAAATAAACTTCCCTTTTAATTAATTTCCCCCCCATTATGGATAGCATTTCCCTTAATTTATTCCATTAGACGTTTCATTTTCTGTTATCCAAGGTTGACACCATCTCCGGTAAACACTGTAAACCACATATAGAGAGAAATATCACTTGCCAATTTGAGACGTGCCTGCAAAAAACGAAATTAATGAAAAACCTCCTCTCATTTTCTAAGCCTAGCTAAGCTACTAGCTAGCGCTATATAGCTAGCTAGTATTCTGATGAACCCTATGATGTCACAAGTTCGGATATCATCTGTCTCAAGCCAGTGTCTCCGGTATTAAATTTTTGTTTGTTTGTATTATCTTCAAACTCACCATATATAGCTGTAAACGAAAAAGACCCTTTTCAAGAAAGATCATTGGCCTTTCATATTCAGGTTGTTTTTAACTAGTACGAGTGAAAAATTCAAAGGGGAAGAGGTAAAAATTGATTAGTAGTTTTAGGAATATGGTATTCCCTCCAACTGTTTTTCTAATATAAGTGAAATACAGGAATTGAACTAAGAGTCCCATGCGATTCAAATCTTTTCTGCTTGAACTGATACACATTATTAACGAGGATTATGTTAACTAGTATCTTAAGGCTATTGGTAAGGATGGCAAATAGATGGATCGAATAAAATTTTATTCGGATCTTAACAGATGGATTAAAAACAATCCATTAATCCATTAAAAAAAATCCAATCCATCCATGATCCATTAAATAAAATTCATCCGATCCATCCATTAACAACTTTTCATGGATGGATATCCAATCCATCCACTAAAATTTATTTTAAGAAATTAAATAATTTTATATCTCTTTTATCCATCCATAAAATATTTTTAAAAATAAAATAATTTGTAAAAAAAGTTAAAATATTATTATCTCTATATCACTCTCGCTCTCCTCTTTCTTCTTCTCTCTACCCTTTCTCTCTCTCCCTTTTTTTCCTACTCTCTCTATCTTTACTCTCTCCACTCTATCTCACAACCATTTTGTATCACGGCCATTTTTCTATTATTATATGGGAGTTATTGATTATGTGCATCTACAGAGGTTGTTTTGCCACAACGTTCCATAACATTGTTTTACGAAACTTGTTACGACTTTCCGTGCTTTCAATTACTTAATACTTGTTTTTTAAAGTTTCTCAGCAAAAAAAAGGTAACGGAAAAAGAAAACGTACGTGATAACAAGGACTACAATCGGTCTTTCGATAACAATTAATTAGTTAATACTTAATATAACAAAAAAAGAAAAAAAGCAGATAAATAAAATAAAAAATAGTGAAGAAAAAATAATAAGGAACGGAAGAGAAAATTAGATGGAATGTTTTTTTTTTTTTGGTTACAAATGGATGTTTTTTTATTTGGTGAAAAATAATATGAAAAAAATAAATTGGTTTTGGAATGGATAAAAGTTGATCCATTACATTTTTGATTGTTGGTCCAATGGATTTTAAAAAATATTGGATGGATCATAAACCATCAACTAAAAAAATAATCCAATCCATTTATATTATTATTTTTATAAATGGATGGATTGAATGGATTTTCTCATGGATGGACTGGATGGATGGTGGACAAATGGTTCATTTTGCCACCCCTAACTATTGGTATAGGAAAAAATTGATTAGCAGTTTTAGGAATATGTTATTCCCTCCAACTGTTTTTCTAATATAAGTGAAATACAGGAATTGAACTAAGAGTCACATGGGATTCAAATCTTTTCTGCTTTCTGATACACATTATTATCGAGGATTATGTTAACTAGTACTATTGGTATAAAAATTCAAAGATAGTAAAAATTTATTGGAAAGTATAACATTTAAAATTACAATGTATTGAATACATCACTGTCTAATACAAAATAGTTTCTATTTTGGATTGCTTAGCCGACATCCTATCCTTCAAAAAAAAAAAAAAACCCGACGTCCTAATTACACGGCTAGCATTTGCCTATTATCAAATTTGTTCTTTTATAAGTATCAGTGAAGATATATCATATTAATTATAAGGAGAATGTTATGTGAAGTAAGTATTGCTTAAAAAAACAAAGATGGGAGAGCCATTGAAAAACCAAGTCATCCATAGAAATAACTCCAAACATTATAACTTATAAGACACGAGACAAACAAAAAATAGATGATCTGAGGTCTCAACAGCAAACCTACAGAAAACACACAGCGTAATCCCCTGAATCTATATGTACCTAGTAAATCGAAAAAAGTTTCTCGTAAACATTTTTGGGATGTACTATTTGATTAGTGAAACGTATGTTTGGATTCTTCTCAACCAAAAATTAAACACATAATCTTTAAGTGTTTTACTTTTTTTTCCTTCTAATCTGTATCAATTTCAATTAATCAAGTTTATGGAAGTGTGAAAAAAGCCCTAATAAATACTAGTAAAAAATATAAAACCTAATTTGGTTATTAATTGTTATATAAAGTAATTAGTAGTACAAATTTGGATATACGTCCCTAAATGAGTTGATAAAAATTAAGTTAATCTTTATATTTACAAATTACACTTCTGTGACCCTCGAGATATTAATATATGTATCGATAAAAGAGGAGGCAGCAAAATCACATATTGCAACTTAGTAATATTTTCTAGCGGCAATTTACCCTTGCAACTTAATTATAAAACCCCCACCAGTTATATATCATGAATTTTTGAGAGAGAAATCCCAACTAGCTAGAAAACTTTTACTAGCTAGTGAAACGAAGCTCAACTTTTTTATCCTAGCTTGGAGATAGAAACATTTACATTACCTAGGTAAAAAAATATCAATTCAAAAGGTATATCTCTTGATTAATATATATTTTGCTTATAAAAAAGAAAAAAACATTAACATTTTTTGTTGTTGTTAAAGAACATAACATTGTTTGATCTATAACATAAAGAATAAAAAATATAAGAGCAAATAATCCTAAGTACTCGGTAATTATTTCCACTTATATTTTTTTTTATCCGAAATGTATTAATACATTAACTGTTGGATCACAAAAAATCACACATTAATGATACATTAATGCATGAATATATGAATACAGTATTTTGAATGTATCAAATTAATCAATTTTATTTTGTTTTGCACTTAAGGTTTTTTTTTTTTTTAGATAAAGCTTTGCACTTAAGGTCATTCAACAAGAAAATGCTCTTATTCATTTTATCTCTTCATGCTTCACTTTTGACACTTGTTTAGGTATGACTAAGCATCTTATAGCTAAAGCAGCAAATACAGCGTTGTGGCGTCCTTGGCTATTTGTGTCAAATGATTTCATGCACGTTTATAGGCTTTAATATTCAAGATTGTACCACTAGTTTTAAATGAATAACGAATGCGTTGTTCCTGATAAGAAATAACATGGAGGAAAAAGGAAGATGCCCTTTGACATTATTGTTCCAAATATATAACTATACCATAGTTGACCAAAGTAGAAGGAAAAGTATGACAAGAGAGAAGAAAACCAGAAACTACAATGATAACATAAAATGAAAGTTAGATTATATATATCTCTACAGGTGATTGGACGGATAGAAGGGGCAACCGTAAGCTTGACATTCACGGGTGCAAAATATAAATTCTATAACATTTTTAAATTGGTTGTTTTTTAATCAATTTTAAAAATGAGGTGGTGATATTTTTGAAATTAATTTAAAAAAATTTATATCGGTTGTTTTCTAATCGATATAAAAAATATGTTTCTATATCAATTATTATAGGAACCGATGTAAAAATTCTTGTAACAACCGATGTAAAAGGTACTATGTTTTTATATAGGGTCCGGTTAAATAGTATCATAAGGATGTTGGTTAAGGATTTCAATTAAAATAAATTTTCATTAAAAAAACTAAAAATATCATTTTTCAAGATTAAAAATACACGACTTCACTATGAAAACTTTCAACTTTTTTTAATCAATATTATAAGCACATTGATTAACATTTTCGGTGAATTATCAAGCATGCTAATTTTATAATAAATATTTAAAATATTTGATAAATAATAAAAATGTTTGAAAATTTATCTTGAATATCATATAAAAAAATTGGATATTGTAAAATTCTTTATCCATCCATTTATCTTTTTCTAAAACTTAATATCGGTGGGGTCTATGTTGGAGCAGAAGGAACATTTTGATAGAGAATCTCCATGTGACAATACGAAATATTAGTAAGGATCCTTTTTGATCATTAGTGCATAAAAGGATTTTAACGTTGATTAAAATTGACATCTAAAGTTAGTTTTAGAATCGAAGTTGAAACGGACGATGTTGTTAATTGGAACTTTAGATATCAGTTTTCAAACTGATGTTAAAAGTGCATTTTAGACATCAGTTTTAAGATAAAACCGATGTCTATAGTGCTCATTCAACAAAAAAATGTAAGCAGAACAACACTTTAGGCATCGATTAAAATAAAGAACCAATGTTTAAAGTACACTTTTAACATCGGTTCTAATAAAAACCGATGTCTAAAGTGCTCATTCAACCAACAACTTCAGTAGAACACCACTTTAGACATCGGCTAAAAGCTAGAACTGATGTTAAAAGTGCTCTTTAGACATCGATTTTTATTACAACCGATGTTAAAAGTGCACTTTAGACATCGGTTATTTATTTTAACCGATGTCTAAAGTGCTTCTATTCGGTTTTTTAAAATAGTACATGATTTTTAACATCGGTTTTTGTAATAACCAATGTCTATAGTGTTTTTTTTTTTAAAAAAATAACTAATTTACATTAGTTACAATCATTTCCCCTGTCTCAGTATTACATCCAGATCATTTCCGGTAAGTTAACAGAATCTAAATATCCTCAACATTGAATCACTTATACAACCAAAACACACTAAATTAATATACATACACTTCAATTACTTCCAGAGCTAATTACGTAATAATATCGCAAGTAGTGTAAACTGAACAATATGACAACAAAGATACTTAGAATCCAAAAAACTAGCCAGTACATGATATGTTATAGATTTCAAGTCAAAATATATATTAGTCAAAAAACTAACTAGTATGTACATGATATGTTTATAAACGGGAAACACAAACTATGATTGGTACACTTCAAAAAAGAAGGTTGCCCAACGCAACCTTATGTCAATAATGTCCCATGCAGAGAGTGGAGTCGGACTGTCGAACATCTGCACATTCAATTGGACATAAGATTAATCTTATAAGTAATAAACTAAAATAAAACATAACTAATCTATAATTAATTGTTTCAAATAATTGTGTTACTAATTAGTTACCTCCTGCCATCTTTCAATAATACAGGTGGAGACAATTTCGAGCATCCAATTCTTCACGTAATATCGGCACTCCCATCCGCCACGTTGTCTACGAGACTACAAATGAAACCAAAATTGAATATAAGGAATAAACACAAACTAATAACTATTGTAAACTGCACTTGAAGCATTTGTAGTAATAAACACCTTACGTTAGGAATAATCCACCTAATAGGTCTACGCCTTTCACCACCCAAAATGTGGCTCGCATCCATAGAACCATCATAAGAAAATAAACATTAATTAAAGTATTTATAGATTTCGGTTAAATAAAACAACTGATTCCTGATTAATTAAATGCTTACGTTTCAATAGCGGTCTTGAGATCCTTCGTCGGCATCCTTCCCACCGAGCAGAAGTAGACCACGACATTCACACGAGGACATATGATCAATAATTGCCAATGTTCACTGCATTTGCGAAACAGTTAGTGACAAGTCATATATAGTTATAATTAAATAATAACTTGTAAATTTGTACTTACTCCTTTAGGTAAGGCGCAAGGTAGCACTGATGATTGTCTCGAGCAAGTATAGGGCGTATGTTTGCGACCATGTCTTCTGATAGAATGAAAGCATTACCCTGAAGGAGAATAGGGTCAATGAACCCATAAACGGCGAGGTTGTCCTTATCAAGACACAGGCGATGCAGATACCTAAGATATTGATAAAACATGTTAACTATAATAATATTTAAAATTTAATTAGTTAAATTACAAATAAAATGTACTTACGTGCACCATAACGAGACGTTCACGGTGCTAACCATTTCACCCTCAACAGCCATCTCCATAATTTCCCTCCTTTGGATATAAATATGGTCATTTCACTTGCCATCATGTTCCAACTTTACATAAGCTGCAACCGACCCCATAGTCACAACCTCTACAACCAGACGTTTTAAAACATCATGAGGATCCCCTTTGTCGATCCCCTAAACAACAAACACAAAAAATTAGTGATCACAGTTAAGTTATTTCATTTGTAATTAATTGAATGATTAAATGAATATCTTGGCAGGAGCAGACTTCTCGGGTCTTCCCGTATCCGACCTTTTAGGCGGAACATCTTTTCCATCATCCTAAATAAAAAAACATAAAGCATTAATAGTAAACACAAATAAATTATTTCAATTGTAAATATAGAAAAACACAAGTAATTGAATACCTCGGATGCAACAAAAAACCTGACCAATCTTCTTGGCAATAGGATGAAGTTACCGGGGGCCTCACCCACTGTTTGAACCTCCTCAGTGGGCACAGGGACTCGAGCATCAGTGTAACACCCTGTATTTTACTGTTTTAAATAACAGTAATACATATAAATATGTTTATAAGTTTATTAGAGTTTTATAAAGTTATTCTAAGTGAACGGAGGATAGTATTTAATCCTACTTGACCGTAGGAAACTACGATTAAAATTTAGGTTGGAAATTCAGGCGAAACCCGGTCTGCGAATTCCATTGACAGTATAATAATACTGCTCAAAAGACCTAATTTTAATTCGTGAACGAGAGACTTAAGCTTAGTATTTTATTTTCTACAACTTTGTATTTTTAGAATTTTTTTCAGAAAAAAATAAAATAATTTACGTATTACGAACGGAAAACGTAATCGGGTAGACGACGGAAAGGAGATTAGAGTTTCTAAGAGTAGTAAGAGGATTTATCTTAGGATTTTGAGATGATTCAAGGGGATGAATCATATTTTTAATTCTAGAAGGTTTTTCGAGATTAAAAAGAAAATTTCGAAATTTACGGTTAAGTCCCTGAACTTTCTGTAAATTACCATTTTGTCCCTAAATTAGTTTTTTTCGTTATTTCAAGTGGATTGGGCTAGAATCCTTGTTTCTAATCCTAAATGGTCGTGGCTTATAGGCCCAAATCTTTTTAGTTCATAGTTGAGTCCATAAAGCCCATTTAAGTTTTCTTATCTTAGGTTTAAAGGCCTAAATCTTCAAAGTGGGTCCCACAACCAATAAGAAAATGAAATCAAGCCCAAATGTTTCAAGCCCATGCGTAAGCCCATGTGAATTGTGGCTGCCCATTTTTGTTGGAATTGTCAAGTTGGTTCTAGAATTTTCCATAAGTTTCTACTTATCCTAGATTTGTCTACAAGTTTCTTGATTCTTCTTAATACATTGAATTATCTTACTTTCTTAACTTGTCTTTCACTCATAAAAATCAGCCAAGAAAGTCAAAGATAAGATGGCATTTAATGTGATTAAACTCATCATCATGACATTCTATTGTCTATTTGCAAACTAGTCCTTCAACTATTGGAATCTTTGCAATTTGGTCCTTGGAACTTAATTGCACTTTGATCCTTTTAACATGACAACTCATCTTCATCTAGAGTCTTCTTGAGATGTCGCCACTCACACTATAAATACCCTTCTCTCACTTTTCATTTAGTTCTTTGGTTAATTGCCTTCTATAAACTTTAAAGTTCTAAGTTTCTTAGTTCTAAGTTTCAAAGCAAGTTCTTCGATTTTCTTCATCATTGATTCTCAAGAGGTAAATCCTAATCTTTGTTTTAAATCATGCCTATGTTCTTTAGATAGTTTCTTGATTCAAGACTTATATCATGATGGTTCATCATTTTCAAGTTTCAAACCCTAGAACTTTGAAAAATCATAATAAATCCTAGGAAAATCTAATGATGATGAAACTACTTTCTATCTTCTAGATATCATGTCTACTATCTAAATCCAAGAGCATGAAGTAATCAAAAATCTCTTTCTTGAAAAACTAGCTTTGGCCGAATCTATCACCTTAGGGTTGGTAGAGTTTTGTTCATGTGTTTTCATGTATGATCATGTATTCTATATGGCATGTATGACTACACACTCTAATCCATGTTAGTTTCTTAAAATGACTATTTTACTCAAAAATATTCATGTTGGCCGAACCCTAAATGGGTGAGTTTTGTTGAGTTTTGTTCATGATTTTCATAAATGGTCTTAGAAATCAAGTGTTTAGTAAGTATGCTTTATAAATCCAAGATGATTTGTTAAACTAAGAACCCTAGCTTTATGAACCTATTGAGGCCGAATCTATGTATAAAAGAGTTAAGAAGTTTTGACGTTGAAACTTAGTTGTTTAGTTGATAATCTATGATTTAGGTTAATTAAGGATCATTAATCCATAACTTAATCATGATTAGAAGTTTTAGTTATTCAAAAACCCTAGAGGCCGTGACTATGTATTAGGGTTTAGAATGTTTTAGTTCCTTGATTTGTAACACTTTTGTTATAATAATTGAAGGTTAGTTGAGTACAAGTTTACAAGGTAACGGAAATTCTGAAGGAGTTTGTAAGTGGAACAAGGAGTCTTCAAGAGGTAAGGGGGGAGTACTGAGAAGGATTCTATTCAATGGCTATATGCTATCCAATGGTTGTTTGTAATTAATTGTTTGTTAGTATTTATTTATGTTGTTTATTGTTGCGTTATTGATATCTGTGTGGTTTATTTTGCGTTAATTATTTATTTGCAATTATATTATGAACTGTGATGCATGATCTGCCTGGGAAATATCTGTGATATAATTGTTGTTTGATGTGTGAGAAGCCTGACAGTGGTCAGTGCACAATTAAGAAAGTCGGATAAAAGCTTTAAGAAACTGTATCGAATTATATTCAAGGTTTTAGTGGCAAATTATTGGTATATGATATCAAAGAGAATTTCTTTTGAGAAGAATAAAGAGTGTTGAAAAATATTATTATTTTAATAAGTTATTTTTGGAAAAGTGAATTATGAGTCACAATGAGTTCGACACGGTGAAAATATTTTAGTATTGTTAAATTTTACGTAAGAAAACCCAGAATATTACAGAATTTTCTTTTATTAAATTAATTGATGAAAACAAGTTAAAGGTGATTTTAGAAAATTAATTAAGTGGAAAAAGTTAAGTTTTTGGCTTAAAAGTCTTAAAAATAAAATTTGACGGCAAATCTAGAAAATCTAGACGGCAAGTATTTTTGAAACGGCAGTGCCTATTTTGAGAAAGTTAAACCTCAAGTGACTCATTGGTTTGTGAAAACTAAGTTTTATTTGTTAAGAATTTTTATAATGAATTTCTACCATTAGAAAAGAATTTCTAAAAATCGAAAATTGATTTAACAATGTTGAAAATACAGTTGGACTTAGTAACCGAGACGTCGGGGTACTAATGTTCTGTGTTGTGATGGACTCAGTCATTTGGACTTGGAGTGCCTATATGGTATACAAGAGGTATACTGTGATGAATTGTATACATGAGGTATACTGTGATAAAACATTGAAGATGTTTTCTAGAAGCACGAACCTAGTCTTGGTGCACCGGTCGAGAGGTGTCGTGATTGAGCACTCGGACGAAGAAGGTCCTGTGTTGTAATGAAAGTTTTAAAAAGTGTTTTAAAACTATGTGAGTCGTAAGCCATGTTGAGCTTCGGCAAGAGAAAGATTGAGCACAAAGAAAAGAACAAAACAAAAGTGTTTTGCATGCATGTGGCAGACATGCCTGAGATTTGTGGTTAAATGCATTAATTACCGGCGGCTGAGGTAATTACGATATGCATATCTCATTGTGCCTTGGAGGACATTGGGATCCCCATCTTACTTGCTAATGGTATGATGCCACTGGTTGTGGACATTAGCAATGTGTTTGGCCTTGTGAGTGCCTGGCTATGTATGCCTTTGTTGTTTTTAAGATGGGAAGAGGTCGCGGACCTGTTGGCAGTTGGCCAAGTTAGCCAGTGTGGCTTTGGAGTCTGATCAACTCATATGATGTTGGGATATCTCATGAGATTAGGATGAAAATTAGATGATGAATAGAAGTGTCATGCATAATTTTATGGATGATGTTTGGGGTGTTGAACCCACTGATAAAATGTTAGTTTATAATTAATTGTATGTGATAAATGTTGATGTGGTATTTGATGGCTAGAGTGTGGTTATTGAGTAAGATCCAAGTATTGGTTTCTCACTCTTACAACATATTCGAGATGAATCCGCACGTACGTACCAGTGCGATCGAGGTTCGTACACTCACTTTTGATCGGGCACGAGTATGGTGGTGCCACGGGATATAAATATTGGGGCACTTAGCGCCACCTACCATGGCCCTAGTACTGAAGTTATTGGCACGATAGAAGAAGGACCTAATCGGAGGACTCATGTAGTAGAAACAATCGAGATATCGTTACCACTTGGTTTTGGCTGTATCTTCAATATCTGGAGGAGCATGGAATGATGGATCCTTTACCTCAACCTCAACCTCTTCAGATATTAGGAAATGGAGAACCTCCAGTTGAAGGAGAGCTAGTAGAAGGTGAAGAAGATCCAGAGGAATACCTAGAGGATGATCTGGAGTTTCAACCTCCTGCAGTGGATGATGGAAATTCTTCAGATGAAGCAATGGAAGCGGAGGCATCATCAGACTCGTCAGCTGTAGGTGGGATTGATCCTTATGGTCTTCCCAATGGGTTTCATTAGCTTGACCAGCTTAGGTATAGTTTTCGGGGGTAGTTAGTCTTGATAGTTTTATTTTGGCTTCTTAGAGCCCTTATTTTTGAGATGGTTTTGAACCAGTTGTTGTTGATCTGTATATATCTTTATCTTCTTTGTTTAGTTTGATGGAGAATGGTCTATGCTTCTAAAGGCTTTTTGATATCTCCTAGTATAGGAGTTGTGTATGTAAACGATGAAGCATATGTATATATATGGATGTACATATATGTGGTTTATGTTTATAATAGTTGTATGTTGTATGTAAAGAAAAAAAAATTAAGCACTATTTTTATATAAGGTTAGTCACCTTAAATTATATTTTCCGAAAGTAACCAGCGTTATATAATTATAATTTATATTTGGGTATTAATGGGATGACCCTAGAGTAGGGTGTCGCATTTTGTGGTATCAGAGCTGGTCGAGTCTTTCGGGAATGTCGGGAAATAGGTCTGTTATGTCTATGTTGTGTGATCTCTGACTTAGATTTGTTTGAATTACTTATTAGAAGTAATGTGTGATAACGAGTGAGTTTGCGTTTCAGTTTCTGGTTTTGGTCTAACTAATTGTGATTTGTAGGTCAGTTATGGAACCAGTGGTAGAACCAGAATCTGGGCGTGGACGTGGTCGTGTACGAGGCCGTAGAGGGGGTCGTGTAGGAGGTCGTGGTAATATGAATGAGGAGTATGAAGTAGGAGTAGATTATGCGGCTCAAGCAATGGAGAACATGGCAGCGGCAATTGCAAATCAGACTGCAGCGATGAATGTTCAGAATCTGCAAGCTTTGGAAGGCAAGGCTTTGATTGCGTTTCGAAGTCAAAATCCTTCACAGTTTGGTCTGGATGCAAATCCTGAGAAGGCTGATCTTTGGATCCAGGAGTTGGAGAAGATCTTCGAGTTAGTTGCTACGCCGGCAGATGTTCGGGTCACTTATGCTGTTTTCCTACTGGTGGGAGATGCAGAATATTGGTGGAAAGGTGCTAGGCTACTGTTGGAGGCTGAGCATCAAGACATTACTTGGGATGTTTTTCGAATGGCGTTTATGGCAAATATTTTCCGGAGAGTATAAGGATCGAGAGGGAACGACAATTTCTGGGGTTATATCAGAGAGATTTATCGGTGGAGGAGTATGCGGCGAAGTTTGAGTCATTGGCCAAATACTTTCGTTTCTTTCAAGCTCAACCGAGTGAAAGCTGGAAGTGTGAACGATTCGAAGCGGGATTGCGATTTGAGATTAAGGAGTCCGTTTTACCTTTACAACTTCGTAATTTCCAAGCACTAGTGGAAATGAGTCGAAAGATCGAGCAGATGAAGAAAGGAAAGGATACTAGAGGAAGTGCTGGTGGATCTTCAAAATTCAAGAATCAGAATCAGAGTTGGAGAGGGAAACAAAATCAGAGGAAGCCTTATTTTCGTTCGCAAGTGAATAATCAGAATCGACAACAGAACCGTTCGAATTTTGTTGCATCAGGAGGTGGAGGTCAAGGAAATCAGAATCAAGGTCAAATTAGGAGATGCTATAACTGTGGAGATCCCAGTCACATGTCAAATGTTTGTCCTAGAAATTAAGTGAAATGTTTCAATTGTGATCGAATGGGACATATAGAAAAGTATTGCACGATGCCAAAGCGGGAGTCGACTGTCAATCACGCTGGAACAAATAAACCGACGGCTAAGGGAAGAGTTTATACGATGAGTGGAGCTGAGGCTTCGAATTATGACGATCTCATACAAGGTAAGTGTGATATAAACGGTAATCTTTTAACTGTACTATTTGATTCAGGTGCAACGCATTCTTTTATCTCGATGGATTGTGTGAAACTGTTGCAATTGCCTGTTTCTTCCTTGTTGTGTGATCTTGTTGTTTCAACTCCTACTTCTAAGCCAGTTGTGGTTACTTCTGTTTGTTTAAATTGTCCTATCATTATTCGGGATAAACGTTTTCTTGTTAACATAATCTGTTTGCCTTTAATACAGTTAGATGTAATTCTAGGCATGGATTGGTTGTCTTCTAATCATATCTTGATAGACTGTGCTCGTAAAACCTTAGTTTTTCCTACGGAGGAGATTTCTGGATTGTTAACTGCTAATCAAGTAAAAGCTTCTTTAAAGGAGGGAGCACAAGGATACATGCCATTATATTCCTTAGACATTAAGAGTGAGTTAGACTTGCAGTGTATACCAGTTGTCAATGATTTTCTGGAAGTTTTTCCTGAAGATGTACCTGGATTACCACCTGTTCGGGAGATTGAGTTTGCGATTGATCCGGTTCAGGAACCTTTGGACCAATATCTATAGCACCATATCGAATGTCGACATCAGAACTAGAGGAATTAAAAGAACAATTGGTGGAACTGATGCGGAAGGAATTTATTAGACCTAGTGTATCGCCTTGGGGAGCTCTAGTGTTATTAGTGAAGAAGAAGGATGGAACTTCTCGTTTATGCGTAGATTTTCGGTAGCTGAATAAGGTGACGATTAAGAATAAGTATCCACTTCCAAGGATAGATGATTTAATGGATCGATTCACGGAGCAGCTGTTTTCTCAAAGATAGATTTACGTTCGGGTTATCATCAAATTCGTGTGAAGGAGGAGGACGTTTGTAAAACTGCGTTTAGGACACGTTATGGTCATTACGAGTATCTTGTGATGCCATTCGGAGTTACGAATGCTCCAGCGATATTCATGGATTACATGAATAGGATTTTTCGTCCTTACTTAGATCAGTTTGTCGTTGTTTTTATCGACGATATTCTAATCTATTCTCCAAGTAAAGAAAAACATGCTGAACATCTCAGTGTGGTTCTCCAAATTTTAAAGGAGAAACAACTTTACGTGAAACCCGAGAAGTGTGAATTTTGGTTAGACCAAGTTCAATTCTTAGGACATATAGTCTCGAGTGAGGGAATTGCTATAGATCCGTCAAAAGTTGAGACTGTTTTGCAATGGGAAAGGCCTAAGACGGTAACAGAAATTCGTAGTTTTGTGGGTTTAGCGGGATACTATAGAAGATTCATTGAGGGATTTTCTAAAATAGCAGGACCTCTTACCCAATTGACTCGAAAGGATCAAGCGTTTGTATGGACTGAAGCATGTGAAGAAAGTTTTCAAGAGTTAAAGCGAAGGTTGACTACTTCACTGGTATTGATACTACCTGATCCTTATGAACTTTTTGAGGTGTATTGTGATGCTTCATATCAAGGGTTAGGATGTGTATTGATGCAAAATCGGAAAGTTGTGGCATATGCTTCAAGACAATTGAAGATTCATGAAAGGAATTATCCTCCTCATGATTTGGAGTTAGCAGCAGTGGTATTTGCTTTAAAAATCTGGAGACATTATTTGTATGGAGCGACTTTTAATGTTTTCAGTGACCATAAAAGTTTGAAATACCTATTTGAGCCGAAAGAGTTAAATAGGAGGCAGAGGCGTTGGTTGGAATTTTTAAAGGATTATGATTTTCAACTGCAGTATCACCCTGGAAAAGCGAATGTTGTGGCAGATGCTTTGAGTAGGAAATCAATGCATATATCGGCAATGATGGTTAAAGAGCAACAGTTGTTGGAACAATTCCGAGATGTGCGATTGACAATTGAGACGTTTCCGGAAAAATTATGTTTGGGTATGATTACTGTTTCAAATGAACTGATGAAACAAATTAAAGAGAAACAAGAGAGTGATCAGTACCTACAAGGAGAAAGAGAATTAGTGCGGCAAGGAGCTGTGTCAGAATTTAAAGAAGGAAATGATGGAATTTTAAGGTTTGGTGAAAGGATTTGTGTACCAAATAATGTTGAAATGAGGAAGTTGATTCCGGAAGAAGCTCATAGGAGTAAGTTGAGTTTGCATCCCGGAGCTACTAAGATGTATCAGGATCTAAAGAAATTGTATTGGTGGCATGGTATGAAGAAAGATGTAATGGAATTTGTAGCTGCGTGTTTAACTTGTCAGAAGGTTAAAGTAGAACATCAAAGACCAGCGGGAATGCTACAATCTTTAGATATTCCAGAATGGAAATGGGATGGTATTGCAATGGATTTTGTGTCAGGTTTGCCAAAGACTCAGAAAGGGTATGACTCTATATGGGTAATAGTTGATAGGTTGACAAAGGTAGCTCACTTTTTACCAGTTAATGTGAAATACTCATTGGAGAGATTAACTCAGTTGTACCTCGATGAAATTGTTAGGTTACATGGAGTGCCTTTGAGTATTGTTTCAGATCGTGATCCAAGATTTACATCAAGATTTTGGAAAAGTCTACAAGAGTCGTTGGGAACGAAACTTAGGTTGAGTTCTGCGTATCATCCTCAAACGGATGGACAATCAGAGAGGACGATACAATCTCTTGAAGATTTATTGAGAGCTTGTGTATTGGAAAATACTGGAAGCTGGGATGAATATCTATCGTTGATAGAATTCACTTATAATAATAGTTTTCATTCTAGCATAGGTATGGCACCCTATGAAGCGTTGTATGGTCGACGGTGCAGAACACCTTTATGTTGGTACCAGGATGGTGCGAGTTTTATGGTTGGACCAGATATAGTGCAACAAACGACAGAAAAGGTGAAAATGATTCAAGAGAAAATGCGAACAACTCGAGTCGGTGAAAAGTTATGCTTGACAAGAGACAGACGACCTCTTGAGTTTGAGGAAGGTGAGCATGTGTTTTTGAGAGTCACGCCAACGATTGGGGTTGGTAGGGTAATTAAATCCAGAAACTCACTCCTAAATTCATTGGACCATATCAAATTCTTCATCGGATAGGTCCTGTAGCTTATAAAATTTCTTTACCACCGTTTCTATCCAATCTTCATGATGTCTTTCATGTTTCACAATTAAGAAAGTATATTCACTGATCCATCTCACGTAATTGAACCCGATCTAGTACAACTAAAAGAAAACATGTCTTATGAGACTTTACCGTGAGAATTGCGGATAAGATGAGTAAGCGGCTCGAGAGGTAAACAAATCTCATTGGTTAAAGTTATTTGGGATGGCGTAACTGGAGAAGCAACATGGGAAGTAGAAGACAAAATGAAGTTACTAGATATCTGAATTATTTACAGTACGAAATTTCGAGGACGAAATTTTTTTTAGTAGGGTAGTAATGTAACACCCTGTATTTCATTGTTTTTAAATAACGATAATACATATAAATATGTTTATAAGTTTATTAGAGTTTTATAAAGTTATTCTAAGTGAACGGAGGATAGTATTTAATCCTACTTGACCGTAGGAAACTACGATTAAAATTTAGGTTGGAAATTCGGGCGAAACCCGGTCTGCGAATTCCATTGACAGTATAATAATACTGCTCAAAAGACCTAATTTTAATTCGTGAACGAGAGACTTAAGCTTAGTATTTTATTTTCTACAACTTTGTATTTTTAGAATTTTTTTCAGAAAAAAATAAAATAATTTACGTATTACGAACGGAAAACGTAATCGGGTAGACGACGGAAAGGAGATTAGAGTTTCTAAGAGTAGTAAGAGGATTTATCTTAGGATTTTGAGATGATTCAAGGGGATGAATCATATTTTTAAGTCTAGAAGGTTTTTCAGGATTAAAAAGAAAATTTCGAAATTTACGGTTAAGTCCCTGAACTTTCTATAAATTACCATTTTGTCCCTAAATTAGTTTTTTTCGTTATTTCAAGTGGATTGGGCTAGAATCCTTGTTTCTAATCCTAAATGGTCGTGTCTTATAGGCCCAAATCTTTTTAGTTCATAGTTGAGTCCATAAAGCCCATTTAAGTTTTCTTATCTTAGGTTTAAAGGCCTAAATCTTCAAAGTGGGTCCCACAACCAATAAGAAAATGAAATCAAGCCCAAATGTTTCAAGCCCATGCGTAAGCCCATGTGAATTGTGGCTGCCCATTTTTGTTGGAATTGTCAAGTTGGTTCTAGAATTTTTCATAAGTTTCTACTTATCCTAGATTTGTCTACAAGTTTCTTGATTCTTCTTAATACATTGAATTATCTTACTTTCTTAACTTGTCTTTCACTCATAAAAATCAGCCAAGCAAGTCAAAGATAAGATGGCATTTAATTTGATTAAACTCATCATCATGACATTCTATTGTCTATTTGCAAACTAGTCCTTCAACTATTGGAATCTTTGCAATTTGGTCCTTGGAACTTAATTGAACTTTGATCCTTTTAACATGACAACTCATCTTCATCTAGAGTTTTCTTGAGATGTCGCCACTCACACTATAAATACCCTTCTCTCACTTTTCATTTAGTTCTTTGGTTAATTGCCTTCTATAAACTTTAAAGTTCTAAGTTTCTTAGTTCTAAGTTTCAAAGCAAGTTCTTCGATTTTCTTCATCATTGATTCTCAAGAGGTAAATCCTAATCTTTGTTTTAAATCATGCCTATGTTCTTTAGATAGTTTCTTGATTCAAGACTTATATCATGATGGTTCATCATTTTCAAGTTTCAAACCCTAGAACTTTGAAAAATCATAATAAATCCTAGGAAAATCTAATGATGATGAAACTACTTTCTATCTTCTAGATATCATGTCTACTATCTAAATCCAAGAGCATGAAGTAATAAAAAATCTCTTTCTTGAAAAACTAGCTTTGGCCGAATCTATCACCTTAGGGTTGGTAGAGTTTTGTTCATGTGTTTTCATGTATGATCATGTATTCTATATGGCATGTATGACTACACACTCTAATCCATGTTAGTTTCTTAAAATGACTATTTTACTCAAAAATATTCATGTTGGCCGAACCCTAAATGGGTGAGTTTTGTTGAGTTTTGTTCATGATTTTCATAAATGGTCTTAGAAATCAAGTGTTTAGTAAGTATGCTTTATAAATCCAAGATGATTTGTTAAACTAAGAACCCTAGCTTTATGAACCTATTGAGGCCGAATCTATGTATAAAAGAGTTAAGAAGTTTTGAGTTTGAAACTTAGTTGTTTAGTTGATAATCTATGATTTAGGTTAATTAAGGATCATTAATCCATAACTTAATCATGATTAGAAGTTTTAGTTATTCAAAAACCCTAGAGGCCGTGACTATGTATTAGGGTTTAGAATGTTTTAGTTTCTTGATTTGTAACACTTTGGTTATAATAATTGAAGGTTAGTTGAGTACAAGTTTACAAGGTAACGGAAATTCTGAAGGAGTTTGTAAGTAGAACAAGGAGTCTTCAAGAGGTAAGGGGGGAGTACTGAGAAGGATTCTATTCAATGGCTATATGCTATCCAATGGTTGTTTGTAATTAATTGTTTGTTAGTATTTATTTATGTTGTTTATTGTTGCGTTATTGATATCTGTGTGGTTTATTTTGCGTTAATTGTTTATTTGCAATTATATTATGAACTGTGATGCATGATCTGCCTAGGAAATATCTGTGATATAATTGTTGTTTGATGTGTGAGAAGCCTGACAGTGGTCAGTGCACAATTAAGAAAATCGGATAAAAGCTTTAAGAAACTGTATCGAATTATATTCAAGGTTTTATTGGCAAATTATTGGTATATGATATCAAAGAGAATTTCTTTTGAGAAGAATAAAGAGTGTTGAAAAATATTATTATTTTAATAAGTTATTTTTGGAAAAGTGAATTATGAGTCACAATGAGTTCGACACGGTGAAAATATTTTAGTATTGTTAAATTTTACGTAAGAAAACCCAGAATATTACAGAATTTTCTTTTATTAAATTAATTGATGAAAACAAGTTAAAGGTGATTTTAGAAAATTAATTAAGTGGAAAAAGTTAAGTTTTTGGCTTAAAAGTCTTAAAAATAAAATTTGACGGCAAATCTAGAAAATCTAGACGGCAAGTATTTTTGAAACGGCAGTGCCTATTTTGAGAAAGTTAAACCTCAAGTGACTCATTGGTTTGTGAAAACTAAGTTTTATTTGTTAAGAATTTTTATAATGAATTTCTACCATTAGAAAAGAATTTCTAAAAATCGAAAGTTGATTTAACAATGTTGAAAATACAGTTGGACTTAGTAACCGAGACGTCGGGGTACCAATGTTCTGTGTTGTGATGGACTCAGTCATTTGGACTTGGAGTGCCTATATGGTATACAAGAGGTATACTGTGATGAATTGTATACATGAGGTATACTGTGATAAAACATTGAAGATGTTTTCTAGAAGCACGAACCTAGTACTGGTGCACCGGTCGAGAGGTGTCGTGATTGAGCACTCGGACAGTAAGGTCCTGTGTTGTAATGAAAGTTTTAAAAAGTGTTTTAAAACTATGTGAGTCGTAAGCCATGTTGAGCTTCGGCAAGAGAAAGATTGAGCACAAAGAAAAGAACAAAACAAAAGTGTTTTGCATGCATGTGGCAGACGTGCCTGAGATTTGTGGTTAAATGCATTAATTACCGGCGGCTGAGGTAATTACGATATGCATATCTCATTGTGCCTTGGAGGACATTGGGATCCCCATCTTACTTGCTAATGGTATGATGCCACTGGTTGTGGACATTAGCAATGTGTTTGGCCTTGTGAGTGCCTGGCTATGTATGCCTTTGTTGTTTTTAAGATGGGAAGAGGTCGCGGACCTGTTGGCAGTTGGCCAAGTTAGCCAGTGTGGCTTTGGAGTCTGATCAACTCATATGATGTTGGGATATCTCATGAGATTAGGATGAAAATTAGATGATGAATAGAAGTGTCATGCATAATTTTATGGATGATGTTTGGGGTGTTGAACCCACTGATAAACTGTTAGTTTATAATTAATTGTATGTGATAAATGTTGATGTGGTATTTGATGGCTAGAGTGTGGTTATTGAGTAAGATCCAAGTATTGGTTTCTCACTCTTACAACATATTCAGATGAATGCAGACGTACCACTGGTGCAGTCGAGGGTTCGTACACTCACTTTTGATCGGGCACAGTATGGTGGTGCCTGGGATATAAATATTGGGGCACTTAGCGCCACCTACCATGGCTCTAGTACTGAAGTTATTGGCACGATAGAAGAAGGACCTAATCAGAGGACTCATGTAGTAGAAACAATCGAGATATCGTTACCACCGGTTTGGCTGTATCTTCAATATCTGGAGGAGCATGGAATGATGGATCCTTTACCTCAACCTCAACCTCTTCAGATATTAGGAAATGGAGAACCTCCAGTTGAAGGAGAGCTAGTAGAAGGTGAAGAAGATCCAGAGGAATACCTAGAGGATGATCCGGAGTTTCAACCTCCTGCAGTGGATGATGGAAATTCTTCAGATGAAGCAATGGAAGCGGAGGCATCATCAGACTCGTCAGCTGTAGGTGGGATTGATCCTTATGGTTTCCCAATGGGTTTCATTAGCTTGACCAGCTTAGGTATAGTTTTCGGGGGTAGTGAGTCTTGATAGTTTTATTTTGGCTTCTTAGAGCCCTTATTTTTGAGATGGTTTTGAACCAGTTGCTGTTGATCTGTATATATCTTTATCCTCTTTGTTTAGTTTGATGGAGAATGGTCTATGCTTCTAAAGGCTTTTTGATATCTCCTAGTATAGGAGTTGTGTATGTAAACGATGAAGCATATGTATATATGTGGATGTACATATATGTGGTTTATGTTTATAATAGTTGTATGTTGTATGTAAAGAAAAAAAAATTAAGCACTATTTTCATATAAGGTTAGTCACCTTAAATTATATTTTCCGAAAGTAACCAGCGTTATATATTTATAATTTATATTTGGGTATTAATGGGATGACCCTAGAGTAGGGTGTCGCAATCAGCATCTCGAATATCTTCAACCTGCACCCTCACCTGATCATCCGCTAATGTACGGTGGTGTATGGTATTCCCTAAGTTGTGTGCCCTCCCCAATGCCACTAAGAGGCGATCATGATGATCATCAATATACAACTCACACATATCAGGATCTCCATCATCATCATCAGGCTGATGAGGAGGATCACATGAGCCCTTAGTGCTCACATGGCCAGAGGGTTGGACGCCTGTGTTTTGCATGGACATACCAGCCAAAGCTGGTAGTTGATGGGAAAACTAATGGGTCATATCCTGTCTAAGCTCATCTGCAATCGCCCGTTTTAGCCGTTCTCTATATGCATCATCATCACTGTGGCGTCAGTGTGAAGATGAACCATGGTATTGGCGAATGTCAATGCCCTATTCAACACCAATCACACGGCCCGGGTGGTCTTGTTTACCGATGGCAGCAGCTAAGATATCCCGGCGGCCTTCAGGAACAAAGGTTCCTCGAGTGGCCTGATTGTCCAAGGCATCCTATAACATATAGAATATTACATCACATTACAATTAGGTAACATTGTTAAAATCACAATTAGAATTCAAACTATACTTACAATCTTCTCAGCTACTTGGCGTGCCTCCTCAGATTTATATTGTCTCGTACTTCTTTGTCGGGCTCTGTTCCATGCACAATGGCGCGGGGGTGGAGGTGGATTAACAACTTCTAGACGATTTTCGGTGGTAGGATCATCCTGAGATTCTTCTTCTCGACGTCTTTTCTTTTCATCTTCCACCATTTTCCTATTAAGACTTTTATATCCCCCATGAGACAATATATGGGGGTGGAGATTCTTACTTTGGATTTCCTGACCCTTTTTCCTCTTCTCCTGTTATAAATAAAAGACATTTAAATTACATAAGTAAATTAATAAGATTAATTAAATTAATTAAATTTAGAGACAACTCAATTAAGTTAACCTGAAAACTGGGATCATGTCGACTCTGAACAAAGCGATCCCACATCTCTTGGTCAAGAAACGGGTACACCTCAAATGGGTTCTTCTGACTCGGATTGAATATGTAGTTTCTGCCTAGGTCCGTCTTAAGTGCCCTCCAACGCTCACCTACATACTTTATCAAACGCCTCCTCATATTCTTGGTATCCGGCACATCAAAGGTGAGCTACATTAACAACAACAAATCAAGGAATTAGCATACAATATTAATAAGATTAAAGTAAAATAGATACAAACAAAGAGTGTAAAAGTATAGATCCCATATCTGATCCTTCAGGCTCTCCGGTACATTTTTTCAATTCTCAATAAGTATACTAGGCTTGTTTCGAGAAAGGGTCCCCACAAAACTGTTAAACTGCTCGGCCATTTGCCCTATAGGATTGATGTCACGATCAAATTCGATTCTTATGCTTTGATTTGCACCACGGTTGACGGTCAAATTCTTCATACATGTGGCACGTCTACCCTTTCAGCCCTTCGACTGGGCATCCGACCCGCTGCGTGAAGGAGGGATATCCTCGGGATCAGTCATGTATGCCTGTTTAGACAAAAAAAAAATTACATAAGCATAACTTATAATATGACTTTAAACATATATAACTTAAACTATACTTACATTGTGGTCAAGTAGTAAGGTTCTCCCATAACCCTTCCTGATGATCATCACGAGTGGCATGTACATCATCCACTTCATTTTCCTCATTGAAAGTAGGCACCCGTGTTGAGAAAGAAGGAGTATCGAAAATATCAATCGTTGAATCTTGATTTTCCTCACTACCATTAGACATGTTTTTTCTCTGGAGAACCACTAACCACCTTTTGTTGTTAGAAGGATCACTGATATAAAACACTTGTTTTGCTTGGGATGCCATTATGAAAGGCTCTTCTTTATAACCCATCTTATCAAGGTCCACCAATTTGAATCCTAACTCATCGGTTTGTACACTGTTGTTACTGTCGACCCACTTACATTTAAAAACAGGTACTCTAAATTTCGTGTAACCGACCTCCCAGATCTCTTCAATGTATCCAAAGTACGATACGGATGCCATAACAGGGTTGGTATCTTTTGAACTAGAGAAATGCATGGACTCAGCCGCGACCATAACCCCACTGTTTTGCATGGTACTTTTGTCATCCCGAGACTTTGTATAGAAGGAAAACTTATTGATATCGTACCCATTCCAGCATATGATATCAAAGTTAAGTCCCTGTGCTAGCCATTTTAATGTATCAGAAGCAGTACCATCCTTTGCAATTTTTTCTTTAAACTAGTTCAAGAAAGTCTTATTATGCTTGTTCAAACACCATTTTTCATTCATGCGAGGGTAAGTTTCATTGATGATGCTTTTATGCTCACATAAGTATGGTTCAACCTCATCAGTGTTATTCAATATATACAAATGTGCTTGAAGCACTTCCTCTCGATCCATGCTCTTAACAGTAATACCTCGTGTACCCTTACCATCATATCTTCCTTCATGACGAGACTTCGGAAGCCCTACAGGTTCCGCTTCTGACATATAGTCTGCACAAAACTCAATAGCTCCTTCTGCAACGTACCTTTCAATAATAGATGCTTCAAGACTGTGTGGATTCTTCATATACCCTTTCAAGATCTTCATGTATCGCTCAACCGGGTACATCCACCTTAAATAAACGGGACCACACAATCTAATCTCCTTCACTAGATGAACAATCAAATGAACCATGATGTCAAAAAATGAAGGGGGAAAATACATCTCCAATTGGCACAAGATAATGGCTGCCTCATTTTCCAAGTCATCCAAATTTTGAGTGTCAATGACCTTGCTACATATAGCATTGAAGAATAAGCACAACCTAGTAATGGCATGTCTGACTTTTTTAGGCAAGATGTCACGATTGGTCACCGATAGTAGTTGTTGCATCAAGACATGGCAATCATGAGACTTTAAGCCAACTAATTTGAGATCTTTCATTGAGACAAGTCTCTTGATATTTGAAGAGTAACCTTGTGGCACTTTGACGTCCCGTAGACACTCACAAACTTCTTTTCTCTTTTTTTTTTTGATAAAGTATGACATGCTGGGGGCAAATAAGTCTTCTTACCCCCCCACTTTATATGGAACTAACTGCTCTCGTATACCCATTGCAACTAGATCCAAACGAACATTCACACCATCCTTTGTCTTGCCCTGAATGTTGAGAAGTATTCCGATTAAACTGTCACACACATTTTTCTCCACATGCATCACATCAATACAATGTCTTACATCAAGCTTGCACCAGTATGGAAGATCAAAGAAGATCGACCTCTTCTTCCATATGTTCTTCTCAGTAGCCCTCTTTTGGGTCTTCCTATAGGTAATATTAATGTCATTCACAACCTCATAAACTTGCTCTCCATTCAAAGCCACCGGAGCAATTTCGTTCTCCGGAAGACCATGGAAACCTTTTCTAAATCTACGATAAGGGTGATTGGTTCGGAGAAATCTCCGATGCCCAAGGTAAACTGTCTTCCTTCCATGTTGCAGTTGATGGTAGCATGTGCTTTCTTCACATATTGAACATGCTTTATGCCCCTTAACACTATACCCGCACAGGTTCCTGTATGCTGAAAAGTCGTTGATGGAGCAAAATAACATGGCACGCATTTTGAAAGTCTCACGGCAATACCCGTCGATCACATAAATGCCTACATCCCACAACATTCTCAAGTCTTCAATCAAGGGACTAAGATAAACATCAATATCATTTCCTGACTGTTTTGGACCTGAAATCCTCATACTTAACATAATGTATTTGCGCTTCATGCACAACCAAGGAGATAAGTTGTAAATTACCAGGAGAACAGGCCATGAACTATGAATACTACTTAAGTTTCCATATGGATTCATTCCATCGGTAGCAAGTCCAAGCCTAAGGTTTCTGGGCTTATTGCCGGAATCCGGAAACAAAGTATCAATTCTCTTCCATTGCAAAGAATCAGCCGGATGACGAAGTTGTCCATCACATTTCCTCTCATCTGCATGCCATCTAATGTTCTTTGCGTCATTTATATTAGCAAACAATCGCTTGAACTGTGGAATTACTGGAAAATACCATAACACCTTCGCAGGAGGACCCTTGGTGACCACATTTCAACTAGAATCACCATCCTTCACTTTGTAGCGTGATACCCCACACGGGGCACTCGTGCATCTCTTCAAACTCTTTCTGTACAGTATGCAATCATTGGGGCATGCGTGTATTTTCTTATACTCCATATCCATCGGGCACTATATCTTCTCCGCCTCATAGTTCCGGGATGGCAATGTGTTACCTTATGGAAGCATGTTTTTCAACAACTCAAGTAATTCAGTAAAGCTTTTATCGCTCCACCCATTTCTCACCGTCACATTGAAAAATCTTAACACCGCTGACAATCGTGTGAAATTAGTGCACCCCGGATACAAATCCACTTCCACATCACTGCACAAAGTATCATACACATGTGCTCGCCGAAAAGACTCTTGCCCAATATCACGGATCATGTCCTCTAGTCCATCGTCCATATCTACGTCATCAGCTTCCTCTCTATCCGACACCCTTGACCTGTCTAAAGATTCACGATGACATATCCATATTGTATAACTCTTGAAAATCCCTTCACAAATAAGATGCCCCCATATCTCCTCAGCTTCTAGTCGTCTCTCATTCAAACAGTTAACACAAGGACAATAAAACCTTCCGTCACTACTATCGGGAGCATTTGTTTTTGTAAATTGTATAAAATCTTCCACTCCATTCTCATACTTATCACGTGTCTGTCTAGCATTCATCCAACCGCGATACATGACTACAACAATATATAACTTCGTACTTATGCCAAGATCTTCATCAACTACTTCTTATGACAGGGTATGGCCTTATCCCATTCGAGAAGAAACTTTTTCAACATTAGGTTAATAGTTAGTCCTTAACTCTCATGCTCATACTTGACAAAATTTCGGCAGTATTTCCCATCAGTCTCCGGCATACACGACTGGAACGCAGTGAAAAACACAACGATAAAGTATGCACTCGGAGAACGAAAGGAAATGCATGAGACCTAACTTTCATAAAATATATAACATGAGAATTAAAGAATAATTATTTTAACTAAATGAAGAAAATTTTTTTTTTTTTCCTAAACTGTCCAACCTAGACAATTCAAGATTCAATACAATGAGCGGTACCTTAAACAAGTACACGTGTGCTCATTAACATTGCATCTCAAATGGGAAACTAAGGTTTTACTAATTAATTAACACTAAAAAATAATAAAACACTCTAATCCCCAAGTTAAAGCAAACAATAATCAAACTAGAAAAATAGAGAGGAGAAAGCTTACCGGGTGTGGGAAGAACACAGAAATGGGGAACAAAATCCGAATTGTGAAATAATCATGAAACCCTGAAAGAGAAAGAAGCTAAAACTAATTGCACAAATCCAAAAGTTAAAGGGTACACAAAAATGAATAAACCACAACGATGAGAAAACAATAACATAGCAGCATTATTTTGGGCATATTGTCGGATCAAATAAATTTTCAAGCAAATACATAAAAACTCCCATGCAAGCTTTTCAGTCAAAAATCAAGCCATTATTTTTTTGAGCATCAATCTCCGCTTTGGGATATACAACAATAACCTCAAACTCTATCATCAAACCCACATGCCACAACCATCAATTTCTCTCTCAAATGCTTTACAGTGGCTTGGAGCAAGCATATGAGAGAGAAATTGATGGTTGTGGCATGTGGGTTTGATGATAGAGTTTGAGGTTATTGTTGTATATCCCAAAGTGGAGATTGATGCTCAAAAAAATAATGACTTGATTTTTGACTGAAAAGCTTGCATGGGAGTTTTTATGTATTTGCTTGAAAATTTATTTGATTCGACAATATGCTCAAAATAATGCTGCTATGTTATTGTTTTCTCATCGTTGTGGTTTATTCATTTTTGTGTACCCTTTAACTTTTGGATTTGTGCAATTAGTTTTAGCTTCTTTCTCTTTCAGGGTTTCATGATTATTTCACAATTAGGATTTTGTTCCCCATTATTTTTTTGAGCATCAATCTCCGTTTTGGGATATACAACAATAACCTCAAACTCTATCATCAAACCCACATGCCACAACCATCAATTTCTCTCTCATATGCTTGCTCCAAGCCACTGTAAAATACTATTCATCCTATTTTCATTTTCCTCCAATTAATAGTTGATAGTAATTTCAGAGCATTTAAAAAGGAATAAATGATTAAGAAGATGGCTGCAAAACATTAAAAATAAAAAGCCACCTGCAAAGCAGGCACAGTTTAGCACCTCAATTACAATTTTATCCATAACCAAACCAATGTTCTAGGAAAGAACAATGTCTAGACTTTATAACCAGACCAACGTTCTAGGAAAGAACCAATGACATTGCCGCTTTATTCCCAGCATTCTTCTTCCTAAACCCTGTTATGTAAATAAAAAGAAATGTGATAACTAACTATACAGAGAGAGTCATAAGGTAGCTAAGGTGGTTAGGGAGGTTTGGGGTGTGGGACAAAGGTGTTGAGAGATATAAGCTGCAAAGTTCAAATCCCACCCCTACTAACATAACAAACTAACAACTAACATTTACCTATAAATTAACACACACACACAAAAAAAAAAACTAGAGACTATACAGACATAGTAAATGAGTCATTCCAAAACAAACTGTTTGCCATGTCAGTGAAAACATTAGTCAAATAAAAAACAATTACATATATCTTCTTTATATACATTTAAAGATTACATATATTTTCTTAATCAGATTACTAATTACCAATGGAAGCATTACAAATTTGTGTCTTGTGTGGTTCAATAAAGTACTCCTTCTCCTGCTAATATCCAATCACATGAATCTCAATATGAACGAAATCCTCCCATTCCTCTTTATATAGCTTTGAACCAAATTTCACCCACCAAGCTGATCATGCCAGTTTAGCATGACATTAAAAACAAACCAATTAACAGTACAAGATCAAATATTGTCTCATGTATAGAGTAGTAGTAGTAGACACACACGCACACACAAACCAAGTGAGTAAAGATAAATCATGCCAAGTCTCACAAACCATCCCTACGATAGATGAAAACAATCCCAAAAGTCTTACTAAAAGGTTTTGAACAAACTAGTAAAGATAAATCATAAAAGTTGCCTCATTTTGCCCTCAACATTGTAAGTAATCGACCTTCAAGATAAGTTTTTAGAGGTCGAATAAACTCGGGGAACTCAGTTTCTTCAAGAGCTTTGAAAACATCCTCAGTTTCTTAGCACATATCCTTGGTACACTCGTCGTTGCAAACCCTAAATAGTGCCAATGTAGTGCTTCAAAGACTCAGAAGTTGAATAAATTGATCCAACCAGAACAAAAGGGAGAAGAAATAGGGTTCGTACCGATGTAGAAAACAAAGAATGACGGACGATGGCGTACGGTTCATATCAAATAGAGAACGACAGCCTTGCAATGTCATGATGGTGAGGTGCGGTCCTGTGCTGTGCGAAGGTGAATGATGGTGTTGTGCTGTGACGGCCTCTTGGATGGAGCTCGCGGTGGCGTCTGGTAACAGAGATTTCCCAGCAGAAGAACAATGTCACGATGGTGGCATCTGGTAATAGAGAGCTCGCGGTGGCAAGAGTGAGCGAGAAAGAAAGTGAGGTGGACGGCGTTAGGCGCACAGGGAGAAAGTGGAAGAGAACAAGAGAGAGTGGACGGCGCGGGTGGGGTTCAAAATCTTTGATCAGTAGAGCGCAGAGAAAGGAGGGAACTGAAAAGAACTTAATTATGCCTGAAATTTTAACATCGGTTGATCTAAAAAACGATGTCTAAAACTATACCTGGTTAATTTATTTGTTATTTTTTCTTTCAATTTTCCACATCGGTTTTTAATATAAACCGATGTTTAATAGTTATGACGTCGGTTAATTAAAGAACCGATGTTAAACGTTTTACATTTAATTTCAAAATTCATTTTTCCTTTTACTTTTAGACATCAGTTTAAAAATATAACCGCTGTTAAATCTTTTTTAAATTGGTTATTTAAAAAACCGATGTTAAAACTTTTGAGATGAATTTCAAAAATTCCACCGCCTCGTTTTAGAAATTGGTTATAAAGAAACCGATGTTAAAGCTCCGACGTTAAATCCCTTTTCTGCACTAGTGGATATTAAATGTTGACTGGAACCTAGCTAATCACCAGAGAGAATGAAAACTAGGGACGTATCTACATGTAGTTTAGAAAGGGCCTTAGCTTGGCCCCTACTCCCGAAAAACTAGTTATTAGGACACGGTCTCGAAAAAAACTTTCAGTGCATATATAATATGTTCAAAAATTCCATCCGGATCAAAAGTTATGATCGTTCAAATATTTGTCGACCGTTTGGGATTTCAGTTACCTATAATGTCCAAAAAGTCATCAACAAGACGCACCAAATGCATGTTGGATGTGTGTTGAATCGTGGTGTTGAGTGCAAGGGATGAGGGATGAGGGATGATGGACTATTTTGGGTGGCTAGATTATCATGTATATTGATAGATTACTAATGTAATTAACTTGTAGAACAAATAATTATGAATATTTTATATGAAATTCGGAGCGTGGGTATATATATATATATATATATATAATCAACTTTAATTTTAATAGTTGGTGTCTCATATCATTTAAGTGTAGCTCCATCCCTAATGGAAACATACATCAATCGCCAGTCGCCACAATTAAAGCTTTCATGTTAATTAATTGGTGTTCGAATGATTGAAGGAAGCAATTAAGTAGAAAGTTGTATGAAATTTGTGGAGAATGCTAATTAGTATCCTTAGAGCATTGGTTAAGTAATCAAAAGAGGAAGGTTTATATGGGAAGTATATTTATTATTTTGAAAAGTGCATGTGAAGTTAAGATTGTCAATATAAAGTTTCCATTTATGATTTTCTTAACCAATGCTCTTAAGACATAAGACACTGGTTAGCATGATCCAAAATTTGTCATGAGAGAGTCTTATGAGACTTATTTTTGTCTAAAGTACTGTAATTAAGGTGACTTAATTATCAATCATTTTATTGATATTGATTTTTTAAAAACATTTATCATGACTTAGCATTATTCGATGAATGTTTAACAGCTTATTAAGGTACCAAATAAATTAAAGACAAAATAATTACGTATATAAATATTATTAACCTGTTAAAATGTACGTGCATAAATAAATACTCAATTATTAGTGAGCTTAATTCTCTCCTTTTTCATGTCGCAATGTATGAGTAGAAAGTTGCTTTGAACATGCTTCTCAAAGAATTTGTACTTTCGGCTGCGGATTGGCTTGGGTGGCCAGCATGCTTTGGTGTGGCCCATTATCATGTGCATGTGTCTTCAACTCTTGATTCTTGAACTGTGGCCAAGTTTGACAAAGTACATGCACGATTCAATACTCATTATCATTACTGTATGTTGTTGTTCAGAGAAACAAATGCTTCATCCTCATCAAGTTTTTTTCTTTTCTTTTCTTTTCAAGGGGAAACTCTCGATAGGAGGTCATACATAGGAGTAGAGGAGAGAAGGAAGAAAGGAGTGAAAATGGAGCGGAGAATATCGTGAGAGTTTAAACCCACGAACTCACAATTCACAACTTAATCAAGTTGATTCAAAGAGACCATCCCCATTAAGGTTTTGAATATCCATATTTTCGTTAATAGTGATGTTTATTTATCTCTGATTTTTCATCTCGATCTTCATTCTGATCTATATGATTGTGTTTCAAACATTCAAAATTCAGTTGCTAATTTATGTCATGATTTTCAAAGAATTAAAGATAGGAAGTATTAAATAAAAGGAAAAGTACATACACACATCCTAAACTTTAGTTAAATTAATCCTTCTGTTACTCCAAATTTAGATCATTAATGATAATTGAATCAGTCGTTCATTTTACTTTAATCTAAATTGTTAATTTTTTATGAAATTTAATTTAAAAGAAAAGAAAACTAAGAAACAAAAAACGTTGTCTCATGCTGTGCCATGTCTGCAGGAAACCAAATTTGAAGATCATTATTTTTCAAAGTTGCGTGATGATAATTCCTACGTTGGGTCTTACAATTTTGCAACAAATGAAAATGGGTTTTCTTGAACATCTAGTGCCATGGACTTTGCAAAGGGGTGATGTTGAAGTTCCTCTGAGCGAGAGAAGAAGGACATGGATGGATAGGACGCAGGAGAAGATGCGAACGGAAGAAGAGAGATGGATCTTTCTCCTTTTTTTTTTTAAATGAAAAAAAAAATCAATGAAAGGTTCAGATGAAATCAAAATCAATGGTTGGATTTGATTATTATTGATGATATAACTTTGGCTTAATAAAATGACTACTTTCACTAATCATCAAAGTTTGAGGATTAATTTGAATAATTAATAGTTTAATGTACCTATTTACAAACGAGTTAAAATTCAGGGGGTGTGTATGCATTTTTCCCATAAATAAAAAGTAAAACATTCAATGTATACTTTTAATTTAAAATTTATTATTATTTATTCTTTAATGAATGTGCTCAACAAAACCTTTTTATATCTGATAAAAAAATATTGTATATATATATATATACATATTTTAACCTAAAATATATTTCTAGTAGATACCAAAGACTAATCCCTTTTGAGATGTAGAGATCACCGAAATTGGTTTTATATCTCCCAACAAAACATTTTTCATATACACGACGAGAATTAAACTCATGACAACATGTTTATATGGAACCCAACTACCTAACAATTGTGTTGGACCTTAATGATTATGTATTTTGTTTAAACTCGTTTATATCATTTCTCATAGATTACACAAGTTTAATTTTAATCTAATTAAAACATAGTACTTGGAACATGGCTCATAAGTTTTGGATGATACTATTTTGTGGATTTAACTACTTTAACTACTTTAAAGTGGGGATAATGTGTTGTTCAATCCTGTAGCTTTGATCATTCTTTTTGTTGTGATCTCTAGGTCTTTAGATTGAAGCTTTACATTGTCTCCTTAAAGTTTTTTTTTTATCTTTTTTAATATGGATTCGAGTATCCCTTATACCTAATTTATACATTTTTGCTTGTAATAAAAAACTACTTTAAAATGGTGAGTGTACTTTTTAAAGGATAAATCGAAAGTATAACTATTAATCCAAAAATCAAGAAGATAAATTATCTGTTATGCATAATTTATGATAAAATTGGTTGAGTCTTATAAAATCATAAATTTTTAATTTTTTATCGATAATTATATGTCAGTTTTTAAAAATACATCTCTGCTTTAAAATATCCAAATGAAAATCCTTTACTACCACTAAATCAACTTGATATGCCACTGATCGCAGCCATATTCTATGGCCGGCAAAAACTTGGGCAGATAAATCCATTTTGGACCAAATTTTAAAAAAGAAGGTCATATGACAGTAGGGTGTAACGGATCGGTTTGATTCGATTTTAAGAAAAAACAGTATCCGAACCAATCAAAAATATTCGGTTCGATCTTGACATTTTATGATAGTAGATCCGAACCGATTGTTCCTACCTTTTTTAAAAAAAAATTTAAAAAAATCCAGTTTTCTCCTATTATTCTTGTTCCACCTGTTTCGATTTCCATTTCTCCTGGATGCAAATTACATATCCCACATCAAATCTAGTTTACTCCCTAAAAATCAACACAGCATCTAACACCAAAAATCCACAACACCATATGATTCCAGAATGACAGAATTGTGGCCAACCATATGATTCCAGAATTGCAGAATTGTGGCACAGCACCATATGCTGTTATAGTTGTGGCATTACATTGCACAAATAGTCCAAACATGAAAGTAGGGGAAATGCAATACTAAAATCAACAACACAAGCCTAATAAACAAGAGGAAGGATAATTTGGGTAATAAACTCAATTCTTTATTCTCAATGATTTTTTTAAATAAACTAACTTCCTTGATAAATATAAAGTTAGTTACTTTTGCTTATAACATGGATCGGGAGGGAGTAATTTTCAAGGAAAACTTTTTCCTATGATTTGTCAATTACGTCCTCCAAATAGTATTTGCGCAGACTTTATCTTCCCAAACAGATCCCTAAGCTTTATCTTCGCTAATAGTGTAACCATTGGTTAATCTACCTTAATTCTCGAGTAACCTTTTTTAAAACCAACAATGGCATTTTTACATTTTATTCTCCACACATTCATCCTTTACACTCTTTTTATAGGGGAAAAAAAAGAAAGAAAGAAAATGAAATTTACTTTTATCTATTCTCTTTCTTTTTATCATGAAGATAGCTATAGTATAAATGCAGGGAGTGAAGTATAACTGTATAAGAGTAACTTAGAGTTTAGAGAACGAAGTTTATTTATAGAAAAAACTTGGGTACAATTTCATAGATATATTAAGTGTTGTTTTTCAATAGAATTATAACATGTGTAATAACATCTCATCAATGATAACATAACATGTGTATGAGCTGTTGCACATATCTTTAATCCTATTGAAAAATACCACCTATTGTATATATGGAATTGTACCTAAATTTCCTCCTCTATGTATATATCATTTCTCTATCCTATATATGTAAGGAAGCTTATGGCTTTGTGTTAAAATTCTCACCATCGAATTTTGATAGCAGATTATTCTTTGGTAAATGCTAACAAATTCCCTTAAGACATGATTAAGGAATCAGAAATAAAATACTTGTATTGAAATGGAGTATATTCAATACATTGAAAATTCAAGATATATTTTCCAATAAAACTTTTCTGTTTATAACAAGCAACTCCCCTTATTAAGCATCTCTTGAAAAATCCTCTCCAACAAGGGGTGTTGTTAAGCATGACCCTTGTTAAGGAAGATCCAAGAAGAATAGGACCGCTGGAGATGGTTTTAAAATACTTGTTAGCAAAACCCTAATAAAGGAAAATGCTAATCAATGCCCTTAGAGAAATAATTAGGAAATCGAATACAGAAATTTTATATTGAAAGATGTTGTATTTGAACACTAATTAACAAAACCCTAATAAAAAAAATGCTAATCAATGATCTTAGAACATTAATTAAGGAATCAAATACAGAAATTTTATATTGGAAGATGTTGATTTTACCATCAAAATATAAAAGTTATGATTTCTAATAAAAGTTTTTCATCTCTTGATTCTTTATCCAATACCCCCCTTAATTTCCATGCTGACACTTTAAATAATCAATAAGTTCCAAATTGCATGTGATAGTGGCGATAGCGGTGATCAAGAAGCGGAGAGGGGACAGGGGAGGGGTGAAAAATAGTACACTTGTTTAACATGTTACATGTTATGAATAATTTTTTCTCTTCCAAATCAATGGCTGAGACGGGAATTTGGATTTTAGGGAGAAATCCAATACTCAGTACATGGAGCTCAATGGAAGAATGAGCTCCGTTGCAGTAGTGTATAGAGAGAATTCAGAATTTCAGAGAAAGAAGAGTAAGTTTCTTGTGAAAATGATCATGATGATTTCATTGGCCACTTGGGCTGCACAACACAAAACAGAAAGCATGACAGAGTCATCACATGAAAATACACCATAAAGTAAAAAAAAAGTAGGGAAAATAAACCAGAGTAAAGCATAAATGTTTACAGTATGCAATTACTGTAACAATACCCTCCCCTTCAAGACATCCTTGTCCTCAAGGATGAGCACTCCCAAATGCCATGTTTAGGAGGTAAAGCCTTCCATTTGATCAGAACTTTAGTAGTTTGAACACTTCCCCTGTGGATCATTTTCCTATGCAAAACAACCACATTTTTTTTATTTTTTCGGCCTAGCTGAAATCTATGGGCAGTAGCATACTTTGATTTGCCATATGCAGTATCAGGAAGAGTTCTACCCTTAAGAAGAGTTGTCTTGCCCTTAACTGGTGTATCCTTAGTAGGATTCTGCAGTAAATAATCTACTAAATTGGTTGCATAAGTTTGAACTGATAGTTCAGGTTCATGAATGCAGTAGACTTTGATTTGTGACCAATTGGTACACAGCAACATGGTGTGCAGCAACATCAAGGGTGATCACAATCATACACTTTCCAGTCTTCTCAATTTGCTGAGCTTGCCCCTTTGTTGTTGCCAAATGCTCAAACTGTCTTTGAAGCTCATTCTCAGCAGTGTTTCCACCTTCATACTCCTTTTCAAAATTGTCCAAGACCATAGACATCACATCTTTTCTGTAAGTACTGTACTAGCTGGTATAATTCCTCCAGTCAATGCCTTTCCTAATATCATGACAGATGGGCGAACATTTTCCCACTTACAGACCAACATTTTCCAAACAATTGGAGTACCATAAACAATTAGCATTTTCCAATCTGTATTGCAAATTGCCAATACTGCTCTGCTGTCACAGAGATTGAATGTATACAAATAATTACCATGAAAGGGCATAAGTAAAACACAAGATCCAATAGAAACTAAATCTAGATGTTCCCCCATTTCCTGCTCAACCATGTACAAGAAATCATCCTCAGTCTGACCAAGAGAACTTTGGAGGTTACCAAGTACCCCATGTGACAAAGACACGCATGATGCTTCTGTTGGACAAAAACAAGCCCTATGCATATCCCTAATCATCTCCAACGCATATTCAAATTTACCCATGCTCACAAGACCATCTATCATAGCATTATAAGTAACATGATTGCAAAGTGCACGTTCTACTTCTTCAAACCCCTCATAAGCATCAAAAACACAACTACATTTAAAATACAGTGATAAGAGAATTAACCATAGAATTCCTAACCAACTCCAAGTCCAAAGAGCACAAACTCAACATGCTGGCAAAGGTGTAATTATCAGGCTGAATATCCATCCAATGCATGTCTTTGAACAAATAAAAAGTAACATCTTTTGGCCCATTACCCGTGCACCCAGTAATGATGGCATTCAAAACAGCCACATGGCACTTTGGCAACTTATCAAACACTTGGAGGGCATAATGAATATGCCTCAGTCCAGTGGGAGTGTTAAGAAACTAAACTGAGAGTAAAGGTTAGAGAGAGAGAATTGAATTCTTGTGTATTCATTTTCTTAATCTGAGTATTACATTGATGTAGCTATATATACAATGTGCTGGAATGCACATGGCAGTAACTGATCAACAGAATCAGTTACGCCTTTCTACCTAGGGAGTGCTACAGTCACCTCCTTACTATATACTCTAACATACCCCCCGCAAGCTCAAGGTGGGACATCAAGCACCTTGAGTTTGTCCCTTAAGTACAAGAACCGTGTAGGAGATAAGGCCTTTGTGAGCAGATCAACGCATTGTTCTTCAGAAGGAATGTGCAGAATCTGCAGTTGCTTGCCAAGGACTCTCTCTCGGACAAAAAACAGGTCTAACTCCATGTGTTTTGTGCGGGTATGGAGGATGGGATTATGTGACAATGCCACCGTGCTCATGTTGTCACAGTAAATGACCGAAGGTGGGAGTGTGAGGTGCAACTCATGAAGAAGAGATTGCACCCAAATAACTTCAGCTGCTGTGGCAGCAAAGCTGCGGTACTCCGCTTCGGTACTTAAGCGAGCTACAACGGTTTGCTTCTTTGCCCACCAAGAGATCAAGTTGGGTCCAAGATAGATGCATGACCCTGATGTAGAGCGCTTGTCATCAGGGTCGGATGCCCAATCTGCATCCAAAAAACCAGTGAGAACCAAAGGATAGGCTGAAGAGGCTGGTTGAAGATGAAGTCCATGAGTCAAAGTACCCTTTAGGTAACGCAGAATGCGTTTTACAGCTGTCCAATGTGAGTCTAAAGGTTGTGCCATGAATTGGCAGACCTTATTAACAGAGTAAGATATCTCAGGCCTCGTGATGGTGGCATATTGAAGAGCCCCCACGATAGACTTGTACAGGGAAGCATCTGAGAAGTAATCTGCACCTTCTTTGGATAGTTTACAGCCACCAACCATGGGGGAAGAGATGGGCTTTGCATCAGCCATTTTGGCTCTATTAAGAAGGTCTTTCAAGTACTTTGTTTGTGTAAGAAGAAGGGAACCATTATGTGTCCTTTTGACCTGAATTCCAAGAAAGTAATCAAGGTCACCTAGCTGCTTCAATGCAAAGTTGGAGTGCAGCTGAGTGATAATATGCTGAATAAGAGAAGGAGAGTTGCTCGTGATGATGATATCATCCACGTAGATGAGCATGTATGAGATGTGAGATGCTTTGCGGTAGATGAATAAAGAAGGGTCACATTTGCTGCCAGTGAACCCAAGGGTTAGGAGAGCACCTTTTAATTTGTCAAACCACGCCCGTAGGGCTTGTGTGAGGCCATAGAGGGCCTCGTGCAGCCTGCACACTAAACCAGAATCTTGAGAGAGAAAGCCCGGGGGTTGGTCCATGTATACCTCTTCGTCCAAGTCCCCATTCAAAAAGGCATTATTCACGTCCAACTGTTAAAGAGACCAGCCATTTGTAAGAGCAAGTGTAAGGATGATTCTAATAGTGGTGGGCTTCACAATGGGAGAGAACGTTTCAGTATAGTCAAACCCGGGTTGTTGATGAAACCCTTTGGCAACAAGGCGGGCTTTGTACTTGTTGATAGAACCATCCGGATTTTCTTTTATACGAAACACCCACTTGCAGCCAATGGCCTGCCGGTGAGGTGGAAGAGGGACTAATGACCAAGTACCATTCAATATCAGTGCATCATATTCAGCTTTCATAGCGGAGAACCAGTTTGGATCAGCAATGGCAGATTTCACATTGGTAGGTTCAGAATGTGTGAGAAGGACAGTAGGTTGAAGTCTTGGTTTCACAATCCCATTCTTGGCTCTAGTGATCATGGGATGGGTGTTTATGGGACCAGCAGCTAAGGTAGAGGTTGGGAAGGGAAGTATGGTGCTAGGAATGGCTAATGGTGGGGAAGGAGGGTTCGGATTAGGAGTGGCAGAGGCGGAGGGTGTAGATGAGCTGATGTTGGGTGATAGAACAGGTTGGATTGGTGAGGGAATGGTGATGTTAGGTGCTGGTATAGGATGGGTTGGTGGGGGAATTAGAGGGATAGAAGGCAAGGGAAGGGCAGATGGTGTGGGAGGGGAAGGTTTAGGTTCAAAGAGTTCTTGGTATGGGAACCTTAGCTCATTAAAAACCACATCCTTGGAGATAAAGATTCGACCCGATGGTGAGAGGCACTTGTAACCTTTGTGAGAATTGGAATACCCTAAGAAGATACACTCGTGAGACCTAAATTCAAGTTTGTGTCTATTGTAAGGTCTAAGGAGAGGGAAACATGTGCAACCAAAGACCTTAAGAAAACTATAGTCAGGACTTTGTGAGAAAAGTTTGGTGTGAGGAATTTCTCTTTGTAGAGAAGCTGTTGGTAGCCTGTTTATGAGATAAACGGCTGTTTGGAAGGCGTGATCCCAATATTTGAAGGGAATAGACGCATGAGCAAGAAGAGTAAGACCTAACTTCGACAATGTGTCAATGTTTGCGCTCCCATGACACCATTTTGGTGATGTGTATAAGGACAAATAACACGATGTTGAATTCCAAATTCCTGCAGGACTTTGGAAAAGGAACGAAACTCACCACCCCAATCAGTTTGGATGGCTTTAATCTTTGTATTGAATTGAAGTTCAGCCATATTTTTAAAGTTAAGAAAGGTTGGAAGGGCTTCTGATTTTGTTTTTAAGAGGAAAAGCCATGTAAACCTGGTATGCGCATCAATAAAGGAAACATAGTAGTGGAAACCAGTAGAAGATAGTATTGGGGCAGGACCCCACAAATCAATATAGATGAGTTCAAAAGGATTATGATATACAGTATTTGAAGATGAAGATGGGAGGCGGTGAGCCTTTCCAAGACAGCAAGAAGAGCAGAAATCAAAATTCACTTTATTACCAATTGGAACATTACAATTTTGTAAGACAAGTTTGAGTGTATCTTTGCCTAGATGGCCTAAACGTAAGTGCCAAGTGTTAAGTGGTACATGTGCTGTATTTACAGTGGGAAGGGAAGGAACATTACATGAAGAAAAGACTACATTATTTGAAGACAAAGCACTAGAAGACAGACTTTGCTTAGGAAGAAGATGAAGATCAGTGAACTTGTATAGTCCATCCGTTCCAACATCTCCTCGAAGTAGGACTTCATGGGAACCCTGAGATTTGACAAAACACACATCAGAATGGAATTAAAAGTAGACATTGTTGTCTTTTGCAAATTTGCTTACACAAACTAAGTTTTTAGTTATGTGTGGGACATGTATAAGATTTTTAAAGACTAAACTAATGTTGGAATTAAAGGGAGAGTGAAAGGATGATGAGCCAGAGGAGGAGATAGGTAAACCTTGACCGTTACCAACAAGAATGTGATCTGAGCCTTCGTAGGGGATAGGCTGTTGGATGTTTTGCATGTGAGGTGTGACATGGTGAGTGGCACCCGAGTCAGGGTACCATTGGTTGGAGAATGAATTGGTGTTGGAGGCAGCTAGGAATGCCTGAGGGGAGGCCGAGGGTTGAGGGAAAGTTGGTTGTTCTTTGTCGGGATGGGTGGTTACTGCCAGGGTGGGTTGTTCCGATGTGGTGGTTCTTTGAAAATGGTTGGGATTGTGGGTTCTGCCAAGAATGGACGCAACCAATCAAGCGAGTGAGGATCGGCGATGTTACAGAAGATTGGAGCCATGATAGAAGTAGAGCATCCTGAAGTCCCCAACGAGTGTAGTCCGGATTTAGGGTTCCGACGAGTCTATCAGACTCGGAGAGATACTGAATCGGAATTTCCGGGGAAACTAAGAACCGATGAAGCTGGTGCGCCTTGATGAGAGGTTCAATCTGATGATTCCACAACAAGAAGTTGTCTTCAGTGAGTTTCTCCGAGATCGATAAGGAGAAAGCAGGGGGAGGAAAAGCAGAGATCAGCGCCGGAGGAGGAGTTGGCGGCGGCGGTGGTGGAGGGGGAGGAGGAGGAGAAGAATCGGTGGAAGCCATTGAAGCTTCTTCACCTAGCTCTATGATACCATGTTAAGAAACTAAACTGAGAGTAAAGGTTAGAGAGAGAGAATTGAATTCTTGTGTATTCATTTTCTTAATCTGAGTATTACATTGATGTAGCTATATATACAATGTGCTGGAATGCACATGGCAGTAACTGATCAACAGAATCAGTTATGCCTTTCTACCTAGGGAGTGCTACAGTGTGCAACACTGCACCTCCCTACTATGTACTCTAACAGGGAACAATTAGCAGCATTGTACAGAAATAAACATTTGACAGAAATGCTTTGAGTGGTGGCATTGGAACAACAACCCTGTCTGGTGGCTCTGGCGTCGGAATCGTTGTCGGGGTTAGCACGATAGGGTTGATGAAATCCTCTGGCTCAGTCACTCGCGTAAACCCATATTCCTCCCATTCTGCGATGTTGAGTCAATTTCCTTTGCAGATACGGTGGAAACGGCATCCAAAAGTGGTGGTGAAGATACATCGCCGCTATGAATATCGAAGGCGGAAGAGATCAATTCCGAGTAATCAAATACCAGATGTGGCAGAGTCAGATCCTTGGAGACTTCACTGGTAGGCTCGTTCAGTTGGTCAGCGACCACCGAGACTGAATCGGCAACGGCGGCAAAATTGCTCCCTTTGGTGAGGCACTTCTGCGATGGCGTCATTTCGGCATCGCCATCGTCCTCTATTGGAAGGAAGAACAGATGTTCTGAAACATGCAGAGTGGTGGTCTCATTTGATTTCTGACCATAGCTAGAGCTCAGATACACCAGCTGTTGCCTGATCAAGCTTGGCCTATATTTTTTTATGTGATTCTGTGAGTTTCAGCATTACCCGACACTCCATCTCTTGAATTTCCATTTGATTGTGCATCGCATCCTCCATGGGTAGGCACCAGGTCGATGCTTTGATACCAATTGAGACGGGAATTTGGATTTTAGGGAGTTAACCGAAGAAATCCAATACTCAGTACAGGGAGCTCAATAGAAGAATGAGCTCCGTTGCAGTAGTGTGTAAAGAGAATTCAGAATTTCAGAGAAAGAAGAGTAACCTTCTTGTGAAAATGATCATGATGATTCATTGGCCACTTGGGCTTGCTATATAAAGCACTAGTAGTTACAATAGAATATCCTAATGAATCTCATAGCTGAGGCCACCTCAGCACAACACAAAACAGAAAGCATGACAGAGTCATCACATGAAAATACACCATAAAGTAAAAAAAATAGGGAAAATAAACCATAGAGTAAAGCATAAATGTTTACATATGCAATTACTGTAACAATGGCTGACATTGAAGGTGCATGGATGCATCTTCTTCTGTAAAGTGTATATTAGACAGACCCAAGAAATTACATGCTAAAGGAATCAAAAACATGTTTGACAGTAGATAGTAGGAAATAGACCTCACATAAGTTATCAAAATCTATTTTTTTATATCCCGGAGCAACATATTCTAATGTACATATAAATTAAAAATGATGGCTTTTGTAGCTCAAGTTTATTTACTGCATCAAAATTATTCCCAAAAAGAAACAAGGAACTAGAAATGACAATTTCACAGCCAAGTTATCTGCCGGCTACAGCTTAAGTTATACAGTGTCTAAGAACTTTTGTCAGCAGCTTTCCCCAAGGTGGTAAAGTTCAACCTGAAAATCAGGATCAACCAACCGAGTTTAATACAGCTTAACCAAAACGCCAAAATAACTAACAGGTTAAGTTTAAGAATATGGATACCAATCATGACAAGTAGTACAATGTTCAGCAATTGATATTGTTTACCTGATAAGAGGCTTTCGTTGTGGTACAGCTGCAGGAGTCGCACTTAACAATGGTGCTATCAGCTCAGCAGGCTTTGCCAAAATTGAAAAGAAAATAGTTAGAACAACCTGTAATTTTCACAAAATGCAACTGAAATTAAAGCGATTGGTCAAGCAATGAGTAATAAGAAATGGATATTTGTATCTGTATACTAATATATTGCCAATTTCTTACCATATTTGTACCACACATCATTGGAGAAAATTATGGCAACCAAATTCTATCTAAAAATAGTTTAAAAAACTATTTTAAAAAAAAAACCAACACCAACATTGCAAATTTAACAATTATAGCTATTAGAAAAAGATAAAAGAGAGAACTTTATGGTTTTAGGAAAAGTCATTTTGAAATATTCATTTCTCTAATAATTACAAAGAGGCTCATCAGTATATAAGCTGATAGCAATTTCTCTCTCCTCTAATAGAAAGGGACAGCTGTAACATTCTAGAACCTTTCTTTTTGTGCCTAGGTGTATTCTAGATAAAGGAGATATTCTTTAATATAAGAGAATATCTCTAACATTCCCCCATACAAACTCAGGGTGATTGATCAAGTGTGAGCTTGTCAAACACTGAGTTTATCTCTAAGAACAGAAAACCGAGCTGCAGATAAGGGCTTTGTCAAAACATCTGCCCATTGTTCTTGTGCAGGAACATGGGAGACAATGAGATTTTTGTTCAAAACCTTTTCTCTAACAAAGAATATATCCAGCTCCATATGCTTGGTGCGGGACTGAAGAACTGGATTGTGAGCTAGAGAAACTGTACTGAGATTATCACAGAATTTTTGGGGTTTGAACTTCAACTTTCAGCTCTGCTAGTAGAGATTGCAGCCATAGAATTTCTGCAGACAGGTTTGCCATACTCCTATATTCGGCCTCAGCACTAGATCTTGCCACTAAGGTCTGTTTCTTTGACCACCAAGAGACCAAGTTTGGGCCTAAGTACACACATGCACCTGAGGTTGATCTTCTGTCATCCGGGTTTGATGCCCAATCAGCATCACAGAACCCGATTAGAGATAGGGGCTGATGTAGAGGTGCTGGTTGAATCAAGAGGCCATGATTAATGGTGCCTTTGAGGTATCGAAGGATCCTTTTGACAGCCTTCCAGTGATGTTCAAGAGGCTGTGAGAGAAATTGGCATACTTTGTTAACAGAGAATGATATCTCAGGTCTGGTCAGGGTAGCATACTGCAATGCCCCAACAGTAGACCGAAAAACAGAGGGGTCGGGTAGATAATCTGCACCAAGCTTGCTCAGTTTAGAGTTGGCCACCATTGGAGTGCTGATTCCTTTAGCCGAATCCATATGGACTTTGGCCAGCAGATCACAAATATATTTGGACTGTGACAGCAAAATGGAACCATTTGGCAAGTGTGTAACCTCTATTCCAAGAAAGTAATCCAAGTCACCAAGTTGTTTAAGTGCAAACTCAGTGTGCAGGCCATTAATGAGGCCTTGAATGTGAGTTAAGGAGCTGCCTGTAACAAGGATATCATCCACATAAACTAAAACTAGGATGCAGTGAGTAGTGTGCTGCAAAATGAACAAGGAGGGATCATACTTGCTGGCAGCAAAGCCTCTGTGCAGTAATGCAGTTTTAAGGCGTTCAAACCATGTGCTCTGCCTTGTTGAGCTTGCACACAAGGGATTTGTCAACAGCTTCAAATCCGGGAGGTTGTTGCATATAGACCTCCTCTTGTAGATGGCCATTTAGAAAGGCATTGTTAACATCAAGTTGCCTTATTGGCCATTTCCGAGAAAGAGCAATGGAGAGAATAGCACGGACAGTGACAGGTTTGACCACTGGAGAGAGTTTCAGTGTAGTCAGAACCGGCTTGTTGATGAAAGCCCTTGGCAACCAGCCAGGCTTTGTACTTGTGAATGCTGCCATCTGTGTTTTCTTTGACCCGAAAAACCCAGTTGCAACCAATAGGGCTTCTATTAGGTGGTAGCTGTACTAAATTCCAAGTGTTATTCCTCATTAAGGCATCATATTCCTCCTTCATAGCCGCAGCCCATTGAGGGGCAGTCAAGGCTTGAGTTGTTGTGATTGGTTCAATGTGGGTAAAAAGGAGAGTGGGGTGAAGTCTAGGGGTATAGATACCAGATTTTGACCGGGTTTGCATGGGATGCAGGTTTTGTGTGATAGGAATGGAGGGAGGAATGGGCTGATCAGGAGGGATAAAAGATTCAGTAGAGTTTGAAGAGGAACTGGTGGACTGCAGTGGTGAGTCCACGGGTTGGATGGCAGAATTAGGTGATTGAGAGGAAAGTGTGGGAACAATAGGAGACATTGTGGAAGAGGAAGATGCAAGGATTAAAGGAGACATGGGGATAGGTGAAGAGGGATCAAGTTCAGGGTGTGCAGGGGCTTGAAGTAAAGGTGGAATTGATGAAATTGGAGGTGAGGAAGGTTGAGGAGGAGGGCTGTCTTTGGTAGAGGGAAAAAGATCGGAATAAGGGAACCTTAACTCATTAAATAGGACATCTTCGGAGATATAAACACGACCATCTGAGCTTAGACACTTATACCCTTTGTGAACCGAGGAGTAACCCAAAAAAACACATTATTTGGACCTAAAGAAGAGCTTATGTGACTGATATGACCGAATGAAAGGATAGCAAGCACATCCAAAGGTTTTTAGAAGTTTAAGGTCAGGGTTTTTACGGAGCAGACAGTAGTAAGGTGCCTTGTTTTGTAAGGTAGGAGAAGGAAGCCTATTGATGAGATAGGTGGCTGTGAGAAAGGCATAGTCCCAAAATTGAAAAGGAAGACTTACTTGGGCCAAAAGAGTGAGGCCAATTTCTACAATATGCCTATGTTTTTCGTTCAACAAGCCCATTTTGGTGATGTGTATGTGGACACGAAAGGCGATGGGTAATGCCAAGGTTCCCACCCCCCCCAAATCACTTTGGACAGACTTGATTTTAGTGTTAAATTGAAACTCAACCATGGACTTAAACTGGATGAATTGAGACAATGTATCAGACTTGCGTTTGAGAGGAAAAACCCATGTGTAACGGGAGTAGGCATCAACACAAGTAAAGAAATAGGTGCAGTCACAAGAAGACTCTATTGGGGCAGGTCCCCATAGGTCACACACCACCAACTCAAAAGGAAACTTGTAAATGGTGGTGGAAGAAGGTGCCGGGAGGCGATGTGCCTTTCCCAAACAGCAAGCAGAGCAAAAGTAAAGTGCTCCTTTTGTGGGAATGTCAATGTTACAAGATTGGACTGCTTTTTTGAGTGCATCATGGTGTGAGTGACCTAAGCGATAATGCCAAAATTGATTTTCTGTCCCTTGATGAACTCGAACCTCTTCTTCTAGCTCATGAGTTGCGCCTCGACAAGAATAAGAAAAATGCTCTCACCGAACCCATCTCTATCAATCTTACTCAAAGTAACTCTCAAATCCCTAACTCTGGAAATTTTCCCAACACTCAGAACCTACAATTTCCTGAAGGATTTTCTCATACTACTGGTGGCAGTGACTTCAACAATTGGGGTGATGGTTTTCGCGGTAGTCGAGGCGGTGGTCGCTTTGGTGGTGGCCGTTATCGAGGCCGTGGTGGCGGTCGCTCAGGGAGATCAAACATTCAGTGTCAAATTTGTAAAAAGTATGGCCATGATGCTAATATTTGCGCGACATTCCGGACCCACTTCTGAACAGTCCAACTCTGGGCCCTCTCAGTTCAGTCCCTACAACAATTGGCAGCACCAACCTCTCTTGCATCAGAAGCCTCTCCTGCCAATGTATTCTCATCAATCTGCCAGGCCATCCTCAACTTCATTAGGCCAGTCCTTCCCTACACCACCAAGACCACAACAGCCTCAAGCTTATCTTACTGGAACAGAATCTCAGTTCTCTAATTCTTGGTACCCTGATTCCGGTGCCTCGCATCATGTAACTCCGGACCCTTCCAACTTGACTGAAACTGCATCAATTCCTGGGACTGATCAAGTCTTTTTAGGAAACGGCCAAGGTTTGTCAATAAACTCAGTTGGTTCAATGTCTTTTACTGCACCTTCCCCACCTCACACTACCTTCATATGGAGCTGGATATATTCTTTGTTAGAGAAAAGGTTTTGAACAAAAGTCGCGATCGGAGATCAGAGCGGCCCTGTCGAGCCTTTGTGTTCATCAAGGTGTGAAAATACTTATGAATCTCATCCCATATCTGCCACGAGTGAATGCAGTCAACAACTCGGGAAAGCATCAAGTCAGAGATGGAGGCTAGGAGCCATGTGAAGATCAGTGCATCTTGCTCTTCCCATTCAGTGTAAAGAGGATTGACGATTCCAAACTCTTGATCAGAGTCTGTGAGGAAACGCGGCGGAATGCGAGGGTCGGTGACTAACTTCTGGAGTTTGCGCCCATGAATCACCCCTTCGATTTGCTGCTTCTATTGCCAAAAATTTTATCGTCAAGCTTGAGGGAGATAGGGTGAGAGATTGTGAGCTGAGTTGAGGTGGGGGTGACAAAGGGGTTGCGGAAGCCATGGTTTAGGAACTACAAGGCTCTAGATACCATATTAGAAAAAGATAAAAGAGAGAACTTTAGGGTTTTAGGAAAAGTCATTTTGTAATATTCATTTCTCTAATAATTACAAAGAGGCACATCAGTATATAAGCTGATAGCAATTTCTCTCTCCTCCAACAGAAAGTGACAGCTGTAACATTCTAGAACCTTTCTTTTTGTGCCTAGGTGTATTCTAGATAAAGGAGATATTCTTTAATATCAGAGAATATCTCTAACAATAGCTAATATACATATTTGACAACTTCAGCACAGACAGTTGCAAACAATTCAGGAAAAGCTGGTATCTAACATCTACAAACTACAATTCTTGCAGAACATTTTATTGAAGAATCTGACAATAAAAATATTCCAAATTTAAGCCATAATAAGAGGTTAACCTCAAGCTCCTCCAAGACCCCATTAGAGCATACAAGAGTTGAACATGTTGTTTCCTTACAAATAACTGGCTCTTCTGCCACCGCAGACTTCGAGTTTGAAGAGTCCAAGTTGCTGCTTTCAATGTTCCCACCATAATCTTTGACTTGATTTCCATACTCAATATTATCTTCAAGCTCCTCAGGTTCTTCTGGAAAGGCTTGACGCACATCATTCGGTCTGGACATGATCATCCCAATGGCCAAATTTTCTGCTTCTTTAGAATTAGATATATCAGCAGCAGCAAATATAGGGCTGACTTCTTGGTTGCTTCTCACAGATCCAATGGTCTCACTATCCCTAGAAGGAATCTCCCCTGAAGATTTCAGACAAGGCTTCTCATTCTTTTGTCCGTCCACACTGTTGACTTCTGAGTCATCAAATTTCATAGAACAAGTAGAAACGCTAATATGATTTCTATCTTCACAAACTTCCCTGCCGGAAAGAGAATATTCAAAAGACTTGGAATTCCTTGTCTCATTATCCATGCTGTCCTCTGATCGCTTTCTCTTTCTTTCGTTTTCGTCTTCAAATACAACTGCTTCACCTCCTTGAGAATTTTCTGCTTGACCATGGCCAGAAACCCTTAATCCAGAACCTCGTTTACTGTCCCATGTTACTTTAGATGGACGGGATGGCCGGACACCACCAGGAAATACGAAGTTAGGTATATTACGGCGTTTAACATGGGACACATGAATGTCCATTCCAGGTTTCCATTGAGTGTACGTGTTGACAGAATGCTTAAATTCTTCAACAGTTCGCCTTATATCAAATTGTTCACCTTCATTCACTGGAACTCCTTGCTTACGTTGCAGACCCATGAAGTAACAGCAGTGTAAAGGTCTGGATTTGTCTGAAATTTCTCCAGGATGTGGATGACACAGAAGCACGCCATAAGTGTACCTCTCAATCTAAAAGTTTAAAGGGGATATATTAGAGCTTATCAAAAAGGGGGGGGGGGGGATATATTAGGTTATATACAAATTAAGAACAGGATATATTAAAAAAAGGGGAAGTAAGAAAGAAACAAAACAAGTGATACATACAATAAAAATTAGTGTTATACCTTCAACGTCAATTGGCGGAGGCGAGACTCAACCCAGCCTTTCCATTGTCTAAGATCCTCCGCATTCTTGGCTATAACATCTATTTGTAGATAATTCTTGTAAGCTTCAAAAAAGGGATAAGGCTCAAAAAGAGTATCCCAATCAGCCTCGTAAGCCTCCATAGCCTACAAACACCAGAAACATCAAACTAAAGAACCTCAAATATCACAATAATAAGTAAAACAAAATACAATTATAAAAATATATAAGCAACGAAAATCATAGCCGAACTTGTCAAAATTTAGAAAATAAACCATCCAAAAAGAAATTGTTGGACCCTGATAATGTTAATCCATTTATGAAAACTTCAACCAACCAACAAGCAACAACAAAGCATTATCCCCGTAGGAACATAAACCCAGCTATTTCCTAGGATTACCCAAACTTGCTGTTATCGAACACAAAAAAAAAAAAGGCTTGTAGGCCAGGTTTCTTATATTTAAGTTCACAACATCAGAGGAAGAACAAAGTTAGTGCAGATCACTCACAGAAGTATATGGGCGGTCAATGCACGAGGCTCCCACACGATAGGGTCTGGGGAGGGTAAATGTATGTAGCCTTACCCCACAAAGGGAGAGCCTGTTTCTAAGATTTTAATCTGTGACCTCCAAGTCACAAGACAACAACATTATTGTTGTGCCATGGCTCACCCTCATGAATATAAATATGTAAATACTTTTAAAAAAATTCCATGCACTAAGCAGTGCTTTCATATAATATGAAAAGAAGTGCTTGAAACAGGAATCAGATTGGCCTTTCCTCCGAGGGAGATTCTCTTTCATTGGAAAATGCAAGAAATGAGTGTCATATAATATTGAACCATGCAATGTAATCTTGTGAATGTGTGGTAGCCCTAGTTGGGGCCCATCAAGAATTTATTTTTAGTTAACTTCGTGTCGGCCCGTCCTTTATATGCATACCCTGGAGGCCTGGACAAGCCAGACTTTATTAAACAAGTAAATTTTTAACTTACATATGTAGTATGACTTCAATACACTGTCCCACTGCCATATTTGGTCATGGAAGCTCTAACTTGAAGGCCCCATGTCAAATCGACTTGGGGGGGAGTGGTGCAGTGCACCGCAGTTCATGGGATGAAACAAAAGAAAAAGAAAATCTTGAACCAAAATTTATTTCAATTTTCAAACTTCATATACACTGAACTAGACAGCTTGATTGAGACTGTTTCCTAGATTTTCCAAGAAGAAAATATTTTGAAATCATATCATACCTCACATATTTCACTTCCCCTCTGAAACTCCTCTGACATAATACGCAGCGTACTTGATGTCACATTGTAGCTAGAGTTCATGCAAGGGTAAGCAGGAGTAATTATAGGCATTAGATGAAATCTATCCTTGGGATTTCTTCTAGGATCCCAAACTGATAGTCCAAGAGATCCTTCTTCAATAGCACAAAGCATGACTGGATTTGGCCATCGCCATTGAGTATATACCCTAAAGAATCGAGACACTAACATATTCGGTAATGCATTAGGATATAGCTGGCATATTCGAGCAACAAGCAATGCCAAGTTTATACCACCAAGAAAACCGGCAACCTGCCCATACAATAGCAAGAAGGTGCATAAGGTAAATCATAAGAAGATATAAAATAACAGTGAACAAGTTCAGAGCAGCGCACAAGCCATTCTATGCAGCAGCTATATCATACATTTGAATAAACACCACGACGCTTTGCCCAAAACCTCATGCATCTCAATGTTGTGCGAAAATTCTGCATTATCAATAATAAGAACACTAGAGAAAACCTCAACACAAAAATCTATGTGAGTACAAATTGTATATACACCACCTGAATATTTGGAACCAAACGAAGGACTAGATCAGTCACTCTACAACCATTAAGACTAAGAACAGTTTGTTCATCTGCATTTTGTAATATTGACTCCTTTGATATATCCAAGTCCTGCCCCACAAAATCTATTTTTACTAAATGGTAAATAAGAGGTAAGATACAATTTACACTTAGATTCGTAAAGCATGCACACATATCATATGGGAGAAGGAAGATGTATGTCATGTCTCTAGAAGGTTCGATTTCAAAGGGGAATTAAATGTTCTATAATTAAGTAAAAAAATATTGGCTTATTCCCCATGAACCAACAAATCTTCAATCCAATAACAGTTCAGGGAGCAAACAAGGATGCTCTCAAAATGCAGTTTAAAACACTAAGGATCTCTCACATTATATAATCTCCTTCAATTCAGACTGATTTCAAAATCTCTAGAAGACCACATATCCAGACTCCTGGGAAGGATATCCACAGAGAAGACACAGACAGGATCAAAAGGATCAAGAATTGTGCCCGAAATACAGTTAAAAAATTTTGCATTTATTACTTACTTCAGGAATAACCCACAAAGATAATCGTGCATAAAGGAGATCTACAGAAATTCCATTGAACTTGAATTTCATCACGGGGACATGAGCATCAGGCACAGGGTGCAACTCTGTTACTTCCAGCATCTCAGCTAGCATCTTATGTAGCTCACCAAAGAAATCTTCCTAAGGCCAATTAAAACATAAATTTTATCTGACAGAAGATATGACCTCAAAACCCTATATTTGCACCATAAAATAGCAAGAATAATCATACATCTCTGGTTGCATGTCTAGGTCCAACACAAAGAGTGTCTATATCAGCTCCAGGGCCATGCACCTACAAGATTTGGAGTGAAATTTTTTGGTAAAATAAAAAAACAAAAAAAAAATCAATAAATACATTGGAGTGTATAGCAAACAATCTCAGTTTTTGGTCCTAGTATCATATTGCTGCATTGGTTCTCTGCCTTTCATTCTAGGAAGATTTGTGTTAGCCCCACTACCTCAGATGACTTTCTCTCTACCCATTATCAAGGTTTTGGGGCACGCAAGGATGAAAAAAAGCTCAATTGAACTGTGCATCAGTGCATGTTTTGCTGGTTCTAATGTCTTTGGCTGGAATGTAATACCAAAGATATTGAACAAAAACTTCAGCCATTATATTGCCTTTGTAACAGATTCTTGCTCTTTGCCTCATAGTTCAAAGCTGGTGGTTTCTTACAGAAGTTTCTATGTAACATTCAACATTGATCGTGAAATACATAAAAGATTAATGTATTTACCATTGTTCATTTGTTCATCAATTCACCGTCCCAGTGCATTTAACAAAAATTAAGATGAACGGGCCATCTCAACAATTAAATTATCAATACTGCTATAGAAAACACTAAACAGTCTTCAGAAAAACCAGACAATAATCCATGCTCCTTACTCTCTTCCCAATATACAAATTCAAAATACATCAAAATTATTAACCATATAATTTCACACAAATTCCAAGTTAACAAATAAATTCCTCACATGCATATAACCACGTTCAAATAACATGACTTGATTACGGCATTACATTACACAACAGAATATGTTTAAAAAAATCAACAATTTTGAACATTATACAAGGTTCATCATTGATCATATACAAAATATAACATAAATAAGAAAATATCATCTACAGAAGCAACATGCCACTTTACAGTGCTATCCTAATTCTCCCGCCCCAATCCTTTCTCCACCAGGCACTCCAAGCTAAGTTACAATAAAAGTGTGTGTGAAAATAAGAAACATTTGAAAGATAAGAATAATCCATACCCCTAGCCGATAGGAGCCAAAGGTGAAAATCTTGGCATTCGCTTCATGCACCAGTTGTTCATTGAGTCCCTTTGCACGGCTAACGCTTTTAATCCAAGTCTTCACAATCTAATTCATATTACAACAGCACAATCAAAAGAAAGGAATTCATAAGGATCTCCACTACATTTCTAAGACTTCTTTTAATTAGGTACACAAAAGTTTAGGGTGAGAGGAGGCTCTTCCAACCCTAGAACTACATATCCAAGATGGTATGAAGTGAAATGTATTAAAAATAAATAAATATAATCAACCTGGTCTAGCCTGCCAAGCACTTCCTCCCTACACACTGCCTCCTGCTTACTCTCATACAATCCAGCATCTTGCAAGTACTGAACACCCAGAATCCAAATTCAGCAAAAAATACGACACATAGAAAAGCTCTAAAATCAACATAAACTCCCAAAATTGCAAACAGAACCTTCTCAAGTTCACGGGTCTTGATCACATCGTTCTCAGTTGGGCCAGCCAATGAAATGGGCTCAGTGATGCCAAATATTTGATACCCTTTATTGAGATTGCTCAATCCAGAGCTCCTCATGAATGAATAGGTGAAGTTTTTTTCTCCTTTTTTTTAATATAGTATGATTTTTTTTTCAATGATATGGAACAGTAAGTTATCAATTATTGATGATATTTTGAAGTCTTTTCCCGAAACAAAATAAAATAAAATAAATAAAAGAAGAAACAGGGGAAAATAACACTATAACAATGTGATGATAATTCTTAATTGTACAATATTTGGGGAAATGTTCAAAGCTATGAACTTTGCACATAAAAATATGAAAGAACAAAAGGGTATGAAATTACAATGCCACCAAGAACAATTTCATTGCCAAAAACACCAAAAACTTAGTGCAAAGCTCCTATGGGGCTTCTCAATTTGAAATCCAAACCGAAACCCTAATGGACTAATCAGCACCGTGCAATCATGAAACCTCGATGAGCAGATCGTGGCACGCGATCAGAACTTGAAAGTCTTCAACTTGATAAGTTTTGAGGGTGTCGCAATCGCAACTCTAACATGGTTGAACCTCAAAGCTTCAAATGATAGATATATCTTTTCATCGAGAATTAGGAAAATATCGTTCATTTTATTTTTTTATTCTATTTGATTTTATTTTTATTATTTTTGATTTTATTTTATTTTATTTCCTTTCGAAGAGATTTGATTTGATTTGTTTCTATAAAAAAGATTTGTGTTAGGAATAAAATCAAAACAATTATTACACTGACTATATAAATAGATAGATACACACATACGTGTATGTAAATAAATAAATAAATAAGAAAAAAGACGACAGAAACAGTTACGAGAAGGTTAGAAGATGATAGATAGAGAGACATGGATCGCGGTATGAAAGAGACAAGAGTGCTTACACAGAAAAAATAGAAAAGGATGGCTTTTACGGCTGGATCCCCTATTTTGTCTTTTTATTTTTATTTTCAACTATTATTTTTGCATCCGTATATAATTATTATTAATAGCATTATTATCATTAATAATTTGAATTGTGTATTTATATCTATCAAACCTTTTCTTTTCTTTATAATAAATTAAGTTCACCATGTCAAATATTTTCTTTACTTATTTCACACTCTGCCTTCAATCTTTCGTTCCCACCCATAATGGTAGTACTCATTCATCTCCAAAACTTTTTTTTTGTAAACCCAGGTATCTTCCGGCCGGGAGCCAAAGACTACTTTTTTTTTGGTAAACCCGGGTATCCTCCGACTGAGATCCATTTAAGGGGTTGGCTCTCCCAACAGATGTTCTTCCATATGCGTGAGCCAGGAATCAAACCCCTGACCACATGCTTAAGGGGCTCAGTTATCGACCAATTGTGCCATACCATGTTGGTATCTCCAAGACTTTTTATTTATAGACAGAAGTGATCAGCAAAAACCTTGAAACAATCTTATCTATAATTTGATGAGTGCAAAAAATTGAATATTTTTTATTTTAAAATGATATTACAATACGTAATGTAACACTATGTGTTAAGTGTTCCTCTTTAATTATTACTAATGATCAACTAATCATCTTAAATCATGTGGTGCTGACACGTGCCCCTTTATTAGAAAATCAACAATTCCCCTTATTAATTAGTATGGATATAGATTTATTATTTAAAAAAAAAACAAAGGCAATGATGTAGTCAAAAAATATATTAGAAAATATGAATAGCTCTGCCTCTGTTTAGGTCAATTCAGAGATTACCTTGTTTGACTCCCAAAACATCATACCTTTACCGGTTTGTAAATATTTTAAAACAAAAACATATATAAATTTTAGAAAAAAAAAATTAAAAAAAAATTCATAACTTGACATGTGGCTTGGACTATTGTGCTACACTAAAATTAGAATTTCTCCTTATTAATTAGTATAGATATAGATTTATTATTTAAAATAGAAAAAACAAAGACAAAAATGTAGCCAAAAAAAATTATTAACAAAAAAAAGTAGAAAAAATATATTTAAAAAATAAAAAAAAATAGGAGAAAAGGTAATTAGAAAAAGTTATTTTAAAAAAATAGGAAAAAAGTAATTATAAAAAATATTTAAAATAATTACAAAAAATATATGTAAAAAAAGTAAAAAAAAATAGGAAAAAGATAATTATAAAAATAAAATTAATTATTTTTTCTAATTTAATTTTTCTAAAAATTAATTTTTGTAATTAAGTTTTTTAAAATTGTTTATATATTTTTTTTTTCTAATTATTATAAATTTTTCTTTATAATTTTTTTTCTAATTTTTTAATAAGGAAAAAATATTTTTTAAAATAAAAAAAATTAAAATGAAAAGGAAAAAAGTAAATTAGAAAAACATTTAATTCGAAAAAAAATAGATTCAAAAAAATTATAAAACTAAATTTAATTATTAAAAAAATATTTAAAATAATTAGGAATAAAATATTTTAAAAAAACTTAAAAAACAATTAGGAAAAAATATATTTAAAAAATTAGAAAAAAAAATTTAATTATAAAAAATTTAAAAAGAACAAAGTAAATTAGAAAAAAATAATTCTAAAAAAATTAGAAAAAAATAATTAGGGATAAAATATTTTAGAAAATTTAGGGAAAAAATAATTAAAAAAATAGAAAAATAAAATTAATTAGAACAAAAAATATTTTAAAAAAATTAATTATACAAATAAACATTAAAAAAAGTAAATTAGAAAAAAATAAATTTTAAAAAAATATTAAAACATTTAATTATAAAAAATAGTTAAAAAAAGGAAAAAAGAAGTGTCGACACGTGTAATGTACAGTAAAAAATGCATCTCAGATTTTGTAATGTGATTGTACTAGACCAAATCCCGTGCCCGCACGGGGCAAATCATAAATGTTTTCTTTTGCTTTTTCATATTTGTATGAATACAATAGAAAATAAAAAAGATATGATAACGACACGTGGAAATTAACACATGACAAATTTTTCTTGCATAAGGGATTGTTTTGTATTATTTATAAAAGATAGATATAGATAGATAGATTATACGTACAGTAATAAATTGGAAAACTGTAATGTTGACGCTTGGCACATGGCATATGGAAACATTTCATGTATAAGGAAGATGACACATGGCAAAACTACATTGCATAGGGGATATAATTGTACTGTTTATAGATTTATAAAAGATAGATATAGATAGAGATTATACATACAATAATAAATCGGAAAATTGTAGTGTTGACACTTGGCACATGACATATGGTAACATTTCATGCATAAGGAAGATGACACATGGCAAAACTACATTGCATAGGGATATAATTGTATTGTTTATAGATAGATATATTTTGTTTTTTTCATATTTGTATGAATACAATAGAAAAATAAAAAGATATGATAACGACACGTGGAAACTAACACATGACAATTTTTTTCTTGCATAAGGGATTGTTTTGTATTATTTATAAAAGATAGATATAGATAGATAGATTATACATACAATAATAAATAGGAAAATTGTAGTGTTGACACATGACAACATTTCATACATAAGGAAGATGACACATGGCAAAACTACATTGCATAGGGGATAGAATTGTATTGTTTATAGATTTTACATCGATGGCAATAGTATTTTAAGATTTAAATGGTGGTTGACAATTTTGGAATTTATATAACGTTTACTTTTGAGAATGTTTATATTGTTGTGTAAACTATATTTTTGGGAACCTCCTTTCATAGAATGACTTTTTATCTCTTGTACAAAACATGAAAAAATTTATTCTCATCTCACTTTTCTAGGAATCTGGAACTATATCTTATATCAAATGTCATCTCAATTAATTGCATTTTATTATATCTATCATATTTTATTCTCCCTTGAAAAATCTATTGAATTGTTTCTTCTCATTTCTCTTTCAAGTTAAGTATTATTTTTTAAGACAAAAAAAAATGTGTCTATCATATTCATTTTTTTTCCTTAAAAATCTATTCGATTTCTTTCTATCCTTTTTTCGTGCAAGTCATTCCTTTTTAGAAAATATATTTATCTATCATTTTTATTTTCCTTCCCTCTGAAAAATCTATTTGATTTATTTCTCAGCTTTTCCCCCATCAAATTAACCATTTTAAAAAAAAACATATTTATCTTTCACGACTTAAGATTAGTTGGTCCTCTGCAAACTTACAAAGAAACTTTGGCTAACTGGTCATACCATCTTTTTCAACATTCCAAAATCCAATCTTTAGTTTATTGATAAAGTTTCACTTCCACTATTGGCGCCACATTTGAGAACATTAATAATCATTCCTAAGAGTTGTGTTCTTTCCATGCCTTCATTTTTCTTGTTTCTTCCAATGTATTCGGACAATTCACTTAATTTTCGAAATTCCCTTAATGCTCTACAAATCAAGAGTCGTTTCCCTTTCATTCCCTATCGTTTTTTTTAATGCATTAGAACACAGCGTGTTTAAACATCTTTCTCAAATTCAGACAACTAAAATATGTTTTAGTAACAAAGTTTTTCTACTAACTCACGTTGAAATGATCCAATCAAAATGAAGATATATAGAGAAATCATTTGAGATTCTATTACAAATTCATATACTCATTTAGAAAATTATTCCCGTGGATAATAAATATTTAAATTATTATCTTCACATTTAAAACATTAACTTCAATATAAAATATTATACATTATACATAATTATATACATCTAGATGCACATATAAGTATGTTTTTTATGTAACGTTTTCAATCCATAAGATGGTTCAAATTAGAATCATGAAGTCAAATAATAATAATGTTATCAGGGAAGAATTTCTTCCAGCTACTTCCAAATTTTACATTCTTTTTCTTCTCCGCCTAATTCAAATCTTTTCGCATAACTTTCACTCTAATAGGGCTTTTGGGCTCTAGCTTTTGGTTTTTCCCAATAGTTGTGTTCTTTTCATTCACTTTCATTCACTTTTCGTTCACTTTAATTTTTTTTTTTTGACTGAAATAACTATATATGTTTTAGTAACATAGTTTTTCTATTTGGTTATAGTATCTAAAACAATCATAACTTATACAAAAAGTTAAAAGAGTACAAAATACAAAAAAAAATGTTGATTGATATCATAACTAATAACTATATAATTGTTATAACACATATTTTGAAAAGACGATCAAATGCAATATTAATAACACTTATCCAACATTATCTACACTAGTGCAATAAGTGCTTTTTACGTCAGTTAAAATTGATTTTATACGTCAGAATATTATCGGCGTAAATGCGGTGGCGTTAATAGTTAATATTTTAACGTCAGTTGTTTAAACAACTGACGTTAAATATAAAGATACTAACGTCAGTTCTTTAACACAACTGACGTTAATATTGTTCAAACTAACGTCAGTTATGTTAAAGAACTGACGTTAAAGGTTTTATTTTTAACGTCAGTTTTCTAATACAACTGACATTAATAGTGTACTGTATATTTTATAAAATACTATTAACATCGGTTGTTTGATACAACTGACGTTAATAGATTATTATTTTTTAAAATTCAGTTTTAAAATATCACTCCCCTCAGCTATCCCTGCATTTCAGTAAATATCCCAGTAACACAGAATATCACACACATTACAGAATTGCAAACACTACCCTTAAATTTCAATATTAACAAAAAGAAAAGAAATATACAAAGGAACAATGGGGGGACTTAAAACCAAAACACATATATAGGAAAAACATAACTATCTACAAGTATATATATATATATATATATAAATTTTAGTCTCTAATGTCTAAAAACAAAACTACCAATCTAAGGATATATATACATGTTATTAGTTAGTTTCAAAAGTCTAACAAAAAAACTATTCATCTAAGTATTGCGGAGGTATCTTGTCAATTCCTTTTTCAGCCGCATACTTGAAGAAGAATTCAGCTAAGCGCATCCTCAAGTCTCTGAAGTCATCTTCTTGAAGAGGCGATTGGTCGTTAAATGCCTACACACGTTCAAATAATAACAATAACATTAACGCAAGTCATCTTCAAAACTATAATATATAATTTAACAAGTTGTGTAAATATTACCTTATTCCATCCATCCCTAATAGATGCGGAGACTATGTTCAGCATATGAAGCATCACATGATAGCCGCACGACCACCCGTCAGGTTGAAATCGAGACTACAAACAAAATTAATTTCAATGTCAGTTGAATATACATATCAATTAGTAATTATAATATTAATTATTTGATAAATAAACTACCAAACCTTGAGGATGGTCCATTCAGGATTTGCTTTAGCCTTAGAAGTCCTACTTCTCCCGTTGGCGCAACTTATGCTACTCGCCTTCAGCGCGCTATCAAAAACAAATAATCATGTCAAGTAACAAATTCATATATCATGTGTGTAATAAACTAACAACAACTGATATTAAAACTTAAATTAAATTTAAGATTAGTTACTTACATATTTACAGCTTGCACCACCTCCTGTGGCGGCTGTTGGTGGAGAGAGTATAAGAATATGACAGTATGCCTAGACGGGTGAAGTACGAACAACTGCCAATGGTAATTCATACAGTAGGGAGCCAGATATAATTCTTTCTGTTTGTCTCCCAACAAGTTCCCTATGTATTTACTAAATACATCGCCAGCAAAGATTTCGGGCACAAGGATTGACGGATCTAAGAAGCCGTAAACTGGTGCAATGCCCTTATCAAGCTGAAGACGATGGAGATACCTAAGATATCAAAAGGTGTGGATGTTAATTACATAATATATATATTGAAAATAAAATGAATTATTAAATGGAAAAATACGAAAAATAAATAAGTTATAAAATTAAAATTAACTTACGTGCACCAAAGACTCAAAACCGTGCTGGCCATCCAGACGTTATTTCTGCAGGCGTGCCCGAGATCTTCACCACAGAAGGAAAATATCCTCTGTTGATTTGGGAGTGCCACCCATCCATCGTGCTCCAATGGACATTAAAAAAATCTCAAACGCATAATCCTCACCAAGTGAGAACAAACGAGTGATAGGTGACACCGACGTCGACTTGGCCTTCAATTTAGGAAAAATAAAATAGATAAGTTGTTGATAATTAAAAAAAACACAAGTAATTATTTGACTAATTTGGACATTAATAATGAATACATACCTTTATTAACATTTCAAGCTCACGTCATTTGAAGTCCAACTCAAGCTCATGGCATTGGACTTCCAACTCCCGCTCCCTAGCTGCCAACTCATCATCCTCCACATGTGCCCTACTATAACTCTCTTTTGTGCTCACATGTGAAGGTGTGAAGGGTTGGCATGCCCTGCGGTGTCCTAGGATGAACCGCCGGAGGAAAGCTCTCTGGCAAGCGCCTGCTTGAATTCTGGGTTGGATATTAAGCTTTGCATCAGATGTGTTGTAATAGCAGGGTTGGACATGAGGTGCTGAGTAATGTCATCCAAAATTGATGCTTCATCGACCACCCGCTTTCGTGAAGCAGACTTGCCATAATATTCTTTGATGGTCACGTTCCCAGGAACATCGATAACCCGACCAGGATGGTCTTTCTTGCCTAGAGCAGTCATCAAGACGTCCCGCCATCCAGAAGGGACGAATGAGCCCTGGGAGGATTGTGCTTTAAGATCCACCTACAATGAAAAAATGAAAAAACATGCAAGTGAAAAGTATTAAAAATATCTATACAAATATCAATTGAAATCAAGTTAATTATTTACTTACAATATTATCTGCCACTTCGCCAGTGGTATCAACTTTAAAAGATCTCGTCTTTGTCATGTGGCCGGCTAACCAGACATCCTCGCGATTGATGTCCGACGGAGGACTTGATGGTGTGCCCTCAGGCACCTATCCTCTTCCAATCCTAGCAGAGTGCTCTTCCTGCTTCACCCTCAGCCTATCCACCATCATCTCCTTGATCCGAGTCTGGTACCCACCCTGAGACATGGTGTGGCGGTGGACGTTCTTTGCCTGATTATGCCGACCCTTATCTGCCTTAGCATATTCAAACAAAAACACATAATTAAATACAGTTAAATGATCTATAAGAATCATACAAAATTAACTTAATCAACCAACCTGAAATTCTCCATCCTGTCGACTCCTAGCAAACATATCCCAAGTATCCTGATCAATCCAGGGATAATCCGAGAACATTTTATCAAGCCGCTTCTTCCCAGATACATAGTACCCAGTAAGATCATGCTTGAACCCATTCCAACGCTTTGATGCCATTTTCATTCATTTATGACGATGATCCTCGTCATTTGGCAGAGTCCAAGCTACCTACACATTAAATACATAACAACTGGATGGATTATAACTCGGATAATTATCTAATAATGTAAATCAAACGAATGTAAAGGTAAAATACCGTGATAGCCTCCCAAATCTGATCCTTAACGTTACGTGGAACGTCATTCCAGTGGTTGTAGTTGATGCTTACGTGCTGCTTCGCTTATAGAAACACCCACTTATTAAATTCTTTAGCACGGGGTCCCTAGGCATTTAGATTAGCATTGAAGGACACCTCAAGCTTCTGTCCGCTTTGCCTATCCTTCTCTAGTTTCTTCAACGTCGTGGATCTTCTACCCCGTTTCCTATGAGCCTTTGATGTCTGTATGGACAAAAAAAATGATAAAATAGAGGGTTGTAACATTATAAACTTACATTAAAAAGAAGGACTAAAGATAGTATATAACATGTAAACTTACATTAGAATCAGGCGTAGGCATGATCGGGTCCCGCGTAGGCCCCACAGTGTCCTCCCGTGCATGTGGGCTATCCGACTGATCCATATGTATGCCTGTTCAGAAACAATATATATTTATTAACATAGGTTATAACTCAAAATAAATACAGAAGTATAAATAAAAATAAATGTATACTAATTAAGCACTAGTGCGCTTACAAACCATCCAACTACGATCCATAACTAGATAGGTTCTGTAGATATACAAAACATATATCCAAGGCGTTTAAAAATTATTTCAAATTTACACCATTTTCAGGTTTCTTAAGACAGAAAAGAAATAAGCAGATGAAGATAAATTAACAAAACAGAATTCCAATGAGCAATATATTGTTGATGTCACATGCTACAAGCAACTCTAAATTTCTTCCCATTTTGAAATAGGTCATGATAGCAGAAGAAAAACAAGAGAAAACACAAAACCCACGACCAGAAATAGAGACATTCCAAACAACTCAAACTCCCAGTTTCAAGTTTCAACTATAGAGACTAAAGATAGTATATAACATGTAAACTTACATTAGAATCAGGCGTAGGCATGATCGGGTCCCGCGTAGGCCCCACAGTGTCCTCCCGTGCATGTGGGCTATCCGACTGATCCATATGTATGCCTGTTCAGAAACAATATATATTTATTAACATAGGTTATAACTCAAAATAAATACAGAAGTATAAATAAAAATAAATGTATACTAATTAAGCACTAGTGCGCTTACAAACCATCCAACTACGATCCATAACTAGATAGGTTCTGTAGATATACAAAACATATATCCAAGGCGTTTAAAAATTATTTCAAATTTACACCATTTTCAGGTTTCTTAAGACAGAAAAGAAATAAGCAGATGAAGATAAATTAACAAAACAGAATTCCAATGAGCAATATATTGTTGATGTCACATGCTACAAGCAACTCTAAATTTCTTCCCATTTTGAAATAGGTCATGATAGCAGAAGAAAAACAAGAGAAAACACAAAACCCACGACCAGAAATAGAGACATTCCAAACAACTCAAACTCCCAGTTTCAAGTTTCAACTATAGAGACTACAGTTTCAACACACACTCAAAACCAAAAATAAAAAAATGTGCTCTAAAGACTCACTAGAAATAGGTGCTCGCGTGGTGGCCAACGTTCGATGTGGTTACTGAGAGCAGAGGGACAAGGAGAGTTAGTGTGCGGGAAGGGGAAAGAGAGATGTCAAGTTATTGCAAAGAATGAGCGGGAAAGACAGAGTTAGGGTTAAGAGCGTACCTCACGGTGGTGGGGAAGAAGCCCTCGCGGTGGTTGCGATGGAGATGAGCTCGCGATTAGGGCAGAGTGAGAGTGAGAGTGAGAGTTGAGAGTCAGAGTGAGAGTTGAGAGTGAGAGTGAGCGTGAAAGAGAAGAACAGAGACGTACAGAGCGAAGTGCAGAAGGCGCGCGGGTGTAAACGTTATAATCAAAAACAAAAAACAAAACAACATTTTACGTCAGTTGTTTGTAACAACTGACATTAAAGGTAATATATTTAACGTTAGTTGTCTTAAGAAACTGACGTTAAAAGTCATAATCAAAAATCAAAAATAAAACAACATTTTACGTCAGTTGTTTGTAACAACTGACGTTAAAGGTAATTTATTTAACGTCAGTTGTCTTAAGAAACTGACGTTAAAAGTCATTATTTAACGTTAGTTGAACTAAACAACTGACGTTAAAAATAAATATTTTTATTTAAAAACATTTTTAACGTCAGTTGATGAAGACAGCTGACGTTAAAAGTGTATAAGTTTCTGCAAAAACATTAATTCCTTTGACTACTGTGCTACTTACCCATGAGCATTAAGTTTATAGATCAGTTTTCAAGAAAATCAGCTAGTCTCTCTTCTCTATATAAAGTACCATTCTTTCAGATCGATCAGTAATACAACCTCTTCTTTTCCTTTATATTTCGTGCGTTTTCTATTCCTTCACAAAATGGCTCTGAGACTTTTGTTATTTCTTCCTATACCTAGACTTAAAGGTCTCTGTCCTAATGGTCAAAAAACTTCTGAGGTTGAGTAAATCACGTAACATGGATGGTAAGGTTGTGTAAATCACGTAATGTGATTTAATCACTTTATTTCATCCCAGCCATCCCTTTCACTCTGCTTTGGCCCCAAGTGAATGTGGATTCAAGACGATGCATCAAGGAATTCCAGTGAAGGAGGTGATGCAAAGATCCCTTTCACTTTGCTGTCGCTGCTAGTGACTGTGGATTCACGATGCATCATGGAATTCAAGTGAGAGAGGAGATGCATCGATCCATCCATTGGAGTTTTTAAGGACATTACTGATAAGAAAATGATGTTGAAGCAGAAACTTTTTTATATTTTAGGGCTATGTTGCAGAAATTTTTTATCTTTTAATCATGTAATTGTAACTTATGAATCGCTTCAATGAGATACGATTTGATTATACATATATAACTTGTTTTATGTTAAGTTTTTATTTATTTTAATTTGCACAAGAATTTGTTTACTAATTCAAGCTAATTAATTAAGATAAAAAATAAACTTGTTTAAACAAAAAGTTTAGAAATAAACTGCACTATATATATGGATTGACCTGTGTTAAGAGTGACAACAGGGCATTTCAGATAGGGATATAGGATTATTTACGTCAGCTATTTATTTAACTGAAGTAAAAATCACACTTTTAACGTCAGTTGTATAAAAAACTGACGTTAAAATAAATATTTTTTATTTTAAAAACACTTTTAACGTCAGTTGTATAAAACAACTGACGTTAAAAGTGTATAAGTTTCTGCAAAAACATTCATTCATTTGACTACTTTGCTACTTACCCATGACTCATTTGTGCTACTTACCCATGCACATTGTAACCTATAATCCTCTTAATGAGTATTAAGTTTATATATCGAGTTTTCTAGAAAATCGGCTAGTCTCTCCTCTCTATATAAAGTATCATTCTTCGTATCGATCAGTAGAATTGACCTCTTCTTTTCCTCTATATTTCGTGTGTTTTCTATTCCTTCACAAAATGGCTCTGAGACTTTTGTTATTTCTTCATATACCTAGACTTAAAGATCTTTGTCTTAATGGTCAAAAAACTTCTGAGGTTGAGTAAATCACGTAACATGGATGGTAAGGTTGGGTGAATCACGTAATGTGATTCCCTCACCTTATTTCATCCCATCCCTTCACTCTGCTTTGGTTCCAAAGTGACAGTGGTTTCAGATGGAGTATCAAGCTGGAATTCAAGTAAGGGAGGAGATGCATCCATTGGAGTTTCTGAGGACAGGACTGAGAAGAAAATGATGTTGAAGCAGAAACTTTTTTATATTTTAGTGCTATGTTGCAAAATTTTTTATCTTTTAATCATGTACGTAATTGTAACTTATGAATCGCTTCAATGAGATACGATTTGATTATACATATAACTTGTTTTATGTTAAGTGTTTATTTATTTTAATTTGCACACGAATTTGTTTACTAATTCAAGCTAATTAATTAACATTAAAAATAAACTTGTTTAAAAAAAAGGTTTAGAAATAAACTGCACTATATGGAGTGATGTGCGTTAAGAGTGACAACAGGGAGATAACAACGAAAGAAATGAGTTTCATAATTATTTACGTCAGTTATTTATTTAACCGCCGTAAAAACCACACATTTAACGTCAGTTGTATAAACAACTGGCGTTGAAAGTGTTAAAATCACTTTTAACGTCAGTTCTTTACAGAACTGACGCAAATAGTGATTTAATATTTACAAAACAGCCACCGCCTCATTTTTAACGTCAAACATATGGTCAACTGACGTAAAACGTTCCCGTATATTACATTATTTCCACTAGTGCTAGGTAAGCAACCCACTTTGATTTCTTAAGTGGACCCTACTCTGGACCTCATTGTGTGACATCCATTTAAGCAATCCATTCATTTTTTACTACAACGATACATCATTAATGCTTTATGTGGTATGGAAGAGAAATTGAGAAGAGAGAAGATGGAAAAAGAGAATATGAGAAGAGAGAAGTTGGTAAAAAAAATAGTGAATTTTAAGACTTATTTGATATGAGAGAAATATGTGAGAAAATGATAAGGAAGAAGTTGAGAGAAATCATAACTTTAATAAGCCTCAATGTAACAAGTTACTGTGCGATTGTTTTGGCGGATCCACCGTGATTTAGGGAGGATGATATTTTTTAATTGTGCTATCATTGCTGATTCCGCCCTTAGTATTATTATTTTAATATATTTAAAGCTTGCTTCTTATCTCTGAGTGAAGCTTTAATGGCGATGAGACAACTTTATCAGATGGCTGGTAAACTTTTTGCTTTTCGTTTATTAAATGAAGCGCTCGTCCACTGATGTGGTAGAAGTGCTCATCCACTGATGTGACAGAAGCCCTCGTTCACACAAGTGACAGAAGCGCTCGTCCACCCAAGTGACAGAAGCGCTCGTCTACACAAGTGATACAAGCGCTCGTCCACACAAGTCTTTGGACTTGCTAAGCCCTTAAGAGAAAATTCGTCCAGTGACGTGGCACTGTGGACGTCTACTGAATTTTAGTTAGGCATTATGGATGTAGACTTGAGTTACAAGAATAACCTTAGTCTGCTGACGTGGCAAGTTGGACACGCTTATTTTCGAGTATTTGGACTTGCAGTTCTTATCAAGTTATTTAGGTATTCATTTATGACCTCGTCCACTAAGGAAAAACCAGTCTACTTATCAATTAAATTATAAACAGTTTAAATAACCTTTAGATGAGTAATTCTTTGCACGAGTCCAAGTATTGTATACCTTATTTGAAATGCTTATTATGTATGCTCTATTTGAATTTTTGTATTTGATACTATATTCACTCTAATATTGGTATCGATATTGTTATATACTTATAGAATTGGCAAACACTAAATTGACATTATAATTTAACCTTATCAAATTTCCAATATTTTTCTCATACAGATATCTACTATATTATCAAGTCTAATTTTTTTTTTTTTTACATTCAAACCTAGCATTTATGAAATATATCCATTGCAAACTTTGATACATTTCAATTTCAAGGATTTTGTTGACTAATAAATAAATATTATTATATTAAATTATATTATATATGTTATAACTAAAAGCTAAGTAAGTATATGGTATAGCACACTTAAAGTTGGGTTAAAAATGAAAACTAGATTTGTTACATATAGAGACCCAGATGATTCTTTTAAATAAAAATAGAATAGTTTATGCTTTTAAAAATAATTTCTAAATTGTTGAATATCAAAATTAATTTTATTTAATTCATAACAAACATGCACTTATTTAGTTCAGGACATGAAATTTATGATAGGTTATTAGTGTAAAAGATTTTAAATGGTTATTCATTAATACTTTGATATGTGTATGCTTATTTTAGTAATTTTAAAAAATAACTATAATGTAAGTTTGACAAAATAATATTGGATGTCGGTGTATAAATTGTTTAATTGGACCGTACATTTAAATTAAATACATAAAATAAAATCCAAAATATAAGTAATAACTATAGTTAATCATTTAATTATATTTCATAATTGTTTATTTAAATAAACAATTGTCCCGGGTGAATGAATTGGGTAAATATAATACCATGAAATAGTCATTTGATTTGATTTATAGGTTTAATATTTTGAAGCATTATAAATTAAAAAAAAAAGATTTTCAATGATAAGCCTACTATTACACTGATAATTAACCTACTATTACTTAATAAGCCTCAATGTGGTAAGTTACTGTGCGACTGATTTGGCGGATTAACCACCATTTAGGGAGGATGATATTTTTTAATTGTGCTATCATTGCTGATTCTGCCCTTAGTATTATTATTTTAATATATTTTAAAGCTTGCTTCTTATCTGAGTGAAGCTTTAATGGCGATGAGACAACTTTATCAGACGACTGGTAAACTTTTTACTTTTCATTTATTAAACTCTTAATATTTTAGTTTATTATATGTTTTATTTTTTTGTTATTGTTTTATTTTATTTAATTGTGTTATTTATTTGTAATGTTTAAGCGTTTCCTTCGATGACTTCTACTTTCCTTCTCTTTCATCATTTCTACAAACTTCTTCTCCCACTCTCTTTTATCATATCTACAAGCTTCTTCTTCTCTCACTCTCTTATGCGGTTATCTCTCCCCTTTTCTGCAATTTTTTATCTCACCTCATCTTTCTGTCTTCTCCACCGATTGTACAGTATATCTTGTCGATTGAAGGAGCTATGGTGGATTATCTGTCACTAGGGCTTGCTGGATATGTTGTCAAATTACATATTTTTTTGTGTTTAGGATAGGTTAACCCTATGAGGCTATTTTTATATCTGTAAATTAAATATTTAATATTGTGTTATTTTTATTTATTTTTGTTAGACAATACTGCTTTATTGTTTTACCTTTTCCTTCTTGAAATTCTAATTTGAATAATCTTTTCTTAGATATTTTTTTGACGCAAAAATATTTTCTTAGATCTGATTACACCTTTTTTAGGTTGTTATGTAGATATTATGTAGATTAGGTAGATAGGTAGATCTGGGCTCGATGTTAAATTGTAATGATGATTATTATTTTTTTCCTTTGTAGCTTTTTATTTGATTAATCTCTCTGTATGGTTGAATTTGATTTGATTTTGTGTTCCTATATACTTCTACTTTTTCCTGATTACATTTTTCACTCAATGGAAAGAGGTAGTCTGGGAGTTGTAATTTTTTTTAGGTGTTTTCGAATTCAAATTTGATGTTTCCCTCCCAAATTTGTTTATGGTTTTAGCATTCTTGGTGGCTATAAATTGGACGCTCACTTTGGTGGTAACTCACCTTACCTCAGACTTATCTCCTTTGTTTTCTCTGTGTCAATTATCAATCTTCAATACCTACAATCTTTGTTTCAATGACTTTGCATTATGATCGGATTGACTCCATTGTTTCCAATAGGGAGCAATTAGGTTGGTTGTTAGGGTTGCCCGCCTCTGGACAGTCCCTCTGTTTAACAACCCCCCCAAATCAGTTCTTTGGAGATGTTGTTGGTTGATGAAAATGTAGCAATCTATCTTATCTATCTTTTATATTCATTTTTGTATCTTTATGATCATAGATTTTTTTCTTTTGTGATATGGGACTGATTTTTTTTGTTTTGTTTTTTTTTTAAAGGTGGCAAGATCCAAGCTACTGTCAGGAGACCTCTGTTACACAAGTTTAGCTCTTTACTTAAAAGGGGTTGCTGTTACAAGATGGTTTATTTCAATGTTGTGGGAAACAGTAGTGGTTATAGGGCTTCTTCACATGAATTCAGGCTGATTTTCCTATTCAAAACAACTGTTCAGAAAAGGGATTGCCCCTCCATTTCTAGATATGGACTTAACTGTGTGCCATTTTGTGAAATACTAAACTATGATGAGGATCATGAATATTTGATTGGTGATTACTATGACTGTTGTCATTGTCTACTATTTTTTTATTTGATTTTTTGATTCTTATTGACTATTGGTTTTGCTGTTGTATTTGTCTTCAACATTTTTAGATGTAATAGGGCTTTTGACTTGTGTGTACCCTGAAAGACAATATACCGAGGATGGAAAGACAACTAGCATGGTTGTGATTGAGCTTACTGACTCAAGGTGTCTTGCTTACATGATAATTTTGTTGGCAACTTGGTAAATAATGTTTGTTCTATTTTTTTATGAAACTCTTAAATTTTTTTTATTTGCCTTTATTTGGTACAGTGGCACTCTGGAATGTGCATTGTTTGGTGATTATGTAATTTTGCTGAGGGATTCTCTAGCTGGTGGTGGTAATGTTCAGGTGGTGGTGGTTCTGCAGCTTGCACGGGTGAAGGTTTTTAGAGGCATGTAATCTATTTTTATATTCGTTTGGTTTGTTAAGTTGCATTTTGTTTAGTTCTTTTGTTAAAAAAAAATGTTTAAGATGCTGTGATAATTGTTTTGACTATTCCTTCCTTTCTTTCACTTTGTGTATCCAGGCAAAACTGTTATTCAGAATAGCATGAATGCTACACGACTGTTACTTAATCCATACATTGAAGAGGCATTTGAATTTAGGAATAGGTATGGACTTTCTTATTATTTATATTGAATATAAATATTAATTAATATTAATATTAATATTTCGTTTTTTGTTGTTTATTAATAAGTTTTATCTTCCATTCATATTTTTTTGTGAAGCGTTGCCGAACATGGGGTTGTTGATGTCGAGCCATTGGCTGTGGTCCTTGACAGTTCTAGACAAGGACTTGAAGCTGATTTCATAAAAAATAATCCAAAGAAGACAGTATCACAGCTGATTAGTAGTAGTGAGGTGGTTGTTTTATTTTCACTATTGTTATGTTATCTATCTATTATCTATATATATTTGTTATTTATTTATTGATTATGATTATTTATTATTTGCTTCTGTCTCAAACTTAACTTATGATATCATTGCTATTATATTTAGGATGGTTTGTTTGTTGTTCTTGGGGAAATTGTTGATCTTGTCAACAACGGGTCTTGGTTCTATTTGGCCTGCAATAGATGTAATAAATCTGTGACTTCCCTTGCTGGTGTCAACTATTGTGAGCTCTGTCGTATCCCTATTATGATTGTGTATCCAAAGTATAATTACTATTTCCATTTGTTTGTTTTTAAAATTAATTTATAATTTTATATTTTCCCTTGCCGGTTTTATTATTAACACAAGCAACTTAAATATAGGTATAAGGTTAAGGTGGAGGTTACTGATGCAAGTGGTACATGTGTTCTCATTATTTTTGACCGTGATGTCAACCTGTTGATTCAAAAAAGTTGTGAGGATCTTCTTGGCCAGCATTTTGAGGTGATATATATATATATATATATATATATATATATAATATACTATTTATATTTATCTGTTTATTAGTTTTGCCGTTTATTTATCTGTTTATTCTTTGTAACAAAATGTTTTCGAGTAGGAGGCCTCTGGAATTGGTTACCCTCAGTTGCTTCATAGTCTAATTGGCAAGAGGATGCTTTTTAAGGTGGAGACAAAGCTTGAGCAAGCTTTCCTATTTGAAGGGACTTTTCCAGTTAGAAGGGTTTGTTATGATGAAACTATTATTTCAATGTTTGATCTCATTGGTGCATAAACAACACCTCGATCTAAAGGTATGGTTTGGTTCTCAATAAGAAGTAATGTGTTAATACTTTTACTTATGGATTCATTATTCATTATTATTTATGGTTTCCAACACCTATGTCTTTGATTCCATGTAATTCCATATATGAAGGCTGTCTTTGTCCCACCTTTTTCAAAGGTGGACATTAAAATGGTGGACTTGAAAGATGATATCTCAGTAAGCATTTTATTTTATTCTTGGTAATGTTTTTTTTCAGTTTATTTTTACCTTTTGTTACTGATTAGGTGTTTTTGTGTCTGTTACTTTAGTAGACTGATTCTGGGATTATTGGCACATCTATTTCTTTGGGAGATAGTCATGTTGATTTTCAATCTCAATGGACTCCGGCCAATAGGTTCACTCCTGCCGAGAGAAAGTTGGATGATGAGTTTGCTGCAACTAAAAAAGAATGCTCTATCGGTGGTCTCATGAAGAAAGCAGAATGCTCTGTTAGTTGTGTCAAGAAGGACGCTATCATTGATGTTGAAAACTATGAGGTTCCAGATTATGCCCTCGTTTCTATCAAGCTTGAGAAGCCACGGAGTCAGTTTGAGTGCTTTACCATTTTGGGTGGATCTCCTTCGTTCTGTTATTGTTGTATAGTCATGGGTGGAGATTCGTATGAAAGTAGTTTCTTTTATTTTTATGGTGTAAATCATTTAGTTGTTGTAGGTTGATCTATTTTATTGTGCAATGTGTTTGAGTTTGGATATTGGCAGTCTACAACTTCCAAATTCAAACATAGTTTGCCTTCAACCTATTATTCTGCATTTTAAAAGTGTAAGCCTCATTTGTATTTTCGTCTGCTTATTTCTCTATGTATGCCGAGTAGTTGCTGTTTGGTTGGGACACTTTTTGTTGGGCATTGATGTAATTATAATCCAAACATGATGGCTTTAGATTGTCCCAACCCTTGCTTTAGGACCTATGTAATTACTCTACTTATCTTAATGAAATCTTCTTTTTTTTTTTGGTCATATAAATATATCATTTTGAAGTTAATTGTTTTGTTTCAGTTACTTTGGATTGGTATAAATCTATGGTTTAAATTTTAATGAAAATATAACCATCAAGTAATCAACTAACGAGGTGATTAATTGATATTGATGATTGATTCAAGAGAACATTTTTTTCTCTATTAACTTCTAATTTATTTGCATCCGACATTTAGTAAATGTCACCCTCAATTTTTTAGTATTATGAAATCTAAAATTCGTTTAGACAAACTCTTAGGTTGATTTACTTTCCAAAAAAAAAAACCTTAGGTCGATTTCTTCAATTTTGCAGCATTATTAAGGTTACAATCTAATTAATTAATAAATATTATTATTGTTGTAAAGGTTACCTTTTAATTAATTAATTAACAGTAGCCCTTAATCGTTGCCAATTTTCTTTATAGAAGGTAAATATTAAAAATACAAGTTATAAAGTTATTATTTAAAGAATGAAAAGAGTTTTACTTTTAAATAAATTTGTCTGCTTTAAATTTTAAATTACATTATTTTGCCCATATCAATAATAAGTTATATTTTTTTTTCTTTATGATTCATTGTTGTCTGTGTTTTACTTTGGGTAATGCCATTCTTCTTCCTCTATTATTGTTATTGGTGTTTATGTTAAAATCATTTAATAACAATTACACTGTTAATTAAATATCATCATTCAGCTTTCTTTCAGTTGATTAAATAATAAAATAATATAGCTTCTTAAGTCTTAGCTTTTCGCTGTCTTTATACTATTTAGCTCTGTTTGCTATGTCTTTATACTAGAGGATTGCTTTCAGGTACAAATAAAGTTTGATGGAATGTCCTAGGTTAGATGGTTTGACTCTTATGTAGAGTGTACTTGGATGAGAGGTCTTTTTGATATCCTATATATATAGGATATATTGTTATTATAATGCTATATAAATTTATTGAAAACAACACCTAAGTTGCAGGATATAATAGGGTGGGTGTTTATTTTCCTTACTCCTTCGGATACTTCCTTTAGCTTGAACGAGCTTATATATATATCCTTTGTTGAACCCTTTCTTTGTACGAAATCAGGTGGCGCAGCTTAGTTGGACTCTGTTTGTGAGCATACAAATTCCATCATCCTTCTAACATTGTTATCGTTTTTGTCCAGGTATTTCATCTTTGTTATTTTTTTTGTATAATATCATTTCTTTATTTCTTGCTGTTATTTGAGGCAGTATTATACCCGTGCTGCTGAATTATAAATCAATGTTATTATCATCTTAAAAATTTTTAGTGGTTCTTGGTTCCTTATTTTTGTCCCATTTTGATCCTAAATTCTATCATATAAGAGAATATTGGTTATATACAGATATTCCATATTTTTGTTCTTATTCCTGAAATGTATATTTTCAATATATTTAATAAGAATAGTTGAATCGTCCATTTAGTTTAGGGTACTACTGATAGTTATATTGAGTGCAAAATTTATATTAATTAATGTATTACTGTATTATTCACATTCCACCATTAGTTGGTGATTCACATTGTAGTTTAAAAATTTAAGTCTTTTATATCTATTACTTACTACTGCTTATTACTGTTGTGTTATAGTTGTTAACATCTAATTATCCTATTGCTTTTTTTATATATAAATACATGATTTAGTTTATCATTTTATTCAAATTTTTGTATCTTTTAATTTTTCATTAATCATTTTTTATTTGTTTTTATCTCCTATTTTGTTTGATGTTGGTGCAGTTCATTATAAAATGAGTGATCTTAATCAAGTTGGAGTGGATTGTTTTCTTGTTTCTAATTCTAATAAAGCAAGACAAAAGAGGATGTCTTTGTTAAGGGATAAGAAGAGGGAGTGCAATAAGGAGAACGAAGGTTTGTAGTTTGTTTATTGTTGCAATTTTTTTATCTTTGTTGAGATGAAATGTGTCTTTTCTAAACCGTATTTAATTTGATTATTTAAGCTTGGAGTATAAATAATATGCAATCTCATTCAAGTTTTCCTCCGGATATATTACTCTTTGCTGAAAACATGGCATCCCATGCAAGTAATCTACATTCAGGTAACAATTTTTAATTTTTATTTCTAATTTCTCTTCAAGCTATTAACTCTCGGTAGTAATGGATTTTCAGTTTTCTTTTAATTAATTTATTTTTTTCCTCAATTGTATGCTAAGGTGTAGATGAAGTTCCTATTAATGAAAATTTTGGGAATTTGTTGTTTGAAAAGGCAGAAAATGAAGGTATATTAAAATTATGAATTATCTAATTGGATTTCATTTATTTTTAAAATTAAAATGTTAACTATATATATGATATAAATGTCATAATTTTTATTTAATTTTCAATTTTAGATTATCTTTATTTTGGAGCTATGAGTTGTATTTGCCAGCATTGTGGAGCAAATGTTTGGTTTGAGGAATGTGCTGATAAAATTAAGAAAAAATATGGTGTGGAATTTTCTATATGTTGTATGAGAGGAAGAATCATTTTGGAATATTTAGAGAAGCCACCTGATTTGCTTTGGAATTTGACTCATGGGCAAGACTCAAGGGGTGCTCATTTCCTTGATAATATACGTGCTTATAACAGCATGTTTGCTTTTACGTCAATGGGAGGGATAGTTCAAACTAATGTTAATTCAAGGCATGGTCCTCCTCAATTTATTATTGCTGGCCAAAATTATCATCGAATAGGGAGTTTGTTGCCTGATGAAGGGGAGAAGCCAAAGTTTGCACTTATATATATATATATATATATATATATATATATATATATATATATATATATATATATGATACTCAAAATGAGGTGTCAAATCGGATATCTCATTTAAGGTATTTTTTTTACTTAGTTATAAACTATATATATATATATATATATATATATATAATATTTTATTTTATTTTATGCTTCATTTTCATGTTATCATATCTTATGGTAAATGTTATTTTTTAAGGATGACTTTTGTAATTGTATTGTTTTTGTTTTGTTTTTTGTTATATCATTGTTGTAAATAGTTGTTGTTTTTATCCTCTTTTAATGTCTTACATTAATTTGTCAACCTATGTTTGTTGTATTGTGGGTATACATTCATTCAATCCCTATTAATTTATGGTTTGTTCTTATGGTATAGGAATGATAAAGACAACAAAAAATTAGATTCAACTTTGGTGAAAGAATTGTTGGAAATGGTTGATGTTTTTAATACTCGTGCAAAAAGTTTTAGACGTGTTAGAGATATTTTTCAGTAGGACTGTGATTTGAATGTAGATCTTAGATTGATTCGTAGTCGAGCAGTTGAAGCACGAAATTATAATTTACCAATTGTAGATGAGGTTGCTACTCTTATTGTTGGAGATTTTGATAATTGTGATCGTGGTCGAGATGTGATTGTTCACTCTAGAGAAGGGTATCTACAAAGGATTCCTGAGACACATGCTTGGTTCATGCCTTTACAATATCCGTTGTTATTTCCATATGGGGAAGATGGTTTTCAAGAAGATCTGCCTATTGTGCCTGCTAACAACTCTAATGCAGAAACACATAGAGGTCATGTATCCTTGCGAGATTTTCTGGCATTTAGGTTAATGGATAGAGAGTTTGAGGATACTACTATATTGAAGAGCAAACGATTGTTCCAACAATTTGTTGTTGATTGTTATTCAATGCTTGAAGCACAGAGACTTTCATTTATAAAAAATCATCAAGATGTAATTAGAGGTGACCTTTTGAAAGGTGTTGAGGAAGCTATGGATCAAGGTGATGTAGAAGCAGCAACTATAGGCAGAAGAGTTATTCTTCCATCTTCATTCATGGGTGGTCCTAGATATATGTTTAATAATTGTCAGGATACTATGACAATTTGTAGAAGATTTGATTACCCAGATTTGTTTTTAACCTTTACATGTAATCCAAAGTGGGATGAGATTCGTCAGTTGGTATGTTCTATGGGACTTGCTGCTTCAGATCGTCCAGACATTTTTTGTAGAATATTTCATATGAAGATAAATCAAATGATGACTGATTTGAAGAAGGGTTCATTTTTTGGCAAGGTTATAGCAAGCATTATTATTATATATGTTTTATTTATTTTATTTGATATTTTATTTGATTTTCTTTATATTGGATAATATTGTTTATTATTTTTCTTCCATTATTTAGGTATGTATACAATTGAATTTCAGAAGCGCGGCTTGCCGCATGCACATATATTGTTGTGATTAGAACAAAAGGATAATTTGCAATCGATTGATTTTATTGATTCTGTCATCTCAGCTGAGTTACCAGACAAAACCAGTTTCCCAAATTTATACAACATTGTTACCAATTTTATGCTTCATGGGCCTTGTGGTAGTGTAAATCGTGCTTCTCCTTGCATGAAAGGTGGTAAATGTTCAAAAGTTTTTTCGAAGAAATTTGTCGACCATACAACCTTTGATGATGATGGATATCCTATTTATAGGAGAAGGGATAATGGTGTTACTGCAGTTAAGGGTGGTATACAATTGGACAATCAGTATGTTGTTCTTATAATACTAAATTGTTGATGCGGTATCGAGCCCATATTAATATTGAATATTGCAATAAATCAGATTGCATCAAGTATCTATTTAAATATGTTAATAAGGGGTCGGATTGTGTTACAGTTGTTGTATTTTTGCAATTGATATTCATGAAAGATGGCCTCCTGTACAACGTTTGACTTTTCATCTTCCTAAAGAGCAGTTTGTATTATTTAATAATAATGATAAAGTTGGTGATATTGTTGAGAGGAATAAAAACAATGTTACAATGTTCCAGGCATGGATGGATGCAAATCATAAGTATGTTGAGGGTAGACATCTAACCTATGCTGAGTTTCCATCGAGGTTTGTTTTTTCCCAACAACAAAGGGAATGGCGACCTAGGAAAAAAGGTCAAATGATTGGCCGTTTGAATTTTGTGCCGCCTGGTATTGGGGAAGTATATTACATGAGGATATTGCTTAATGTTCAAAGGGGTTGTATGAGTTATGATGTTTGACAACTGTTAATAACAATATTTATGGGTCCTTTCAAGAAGCATGTGCTGCTATGGGTTTGTTATCTGATGATAAAGAATTTATTGATGGAATACATGAGGTTTCATCGTTGGCTTCTGGGGCATACTTGAGGAGGCTTTTTATCATTTTATTGTTGTCGAATAGTATGAGCAACCCTTGCCATGTTTGGGACAAGACTTGGGAAGTTTTAGTGGATGGGTTGTTATATGAAAGACGTAAACACTTACAATATCCAGGTATATTACTATTCTAGAAATTCTATAAATTAGAAATTAGAAAAGCATAATTTTTTTTGTTAATGTTTTTATCTGGTTGATTTATCATTTATTTATTAGTTATTCCAGTTATTTTGTCATGAATTTATATGATTACATGTAATCTAGTGGATCAATTATTAGTAATTTATTTCCTATATTCAAAGTTGAGGTAATAGCGATAGGTTATTTTTATATTTTTATTTTCATTTATACCTGTAATTTTTTTACATGGTGCATATTTATGTTTGAGTGATGATCAGTTGAAGGTTATTTGTTTGGTTGAGATGGAAAAATTATTACGTTTGAATGGGAAGTCATTGAAAGATTTTGATACCATGCCATTCCCTTATACTGAAGACCTATCTTATTTGAATAATACTTTTGTCCTTAGATAAATGTCATATGATCTAGATGAGATGGCTACTAAACATCTCGAATGCTTGGGATAGCTTAATGTTCGACAAAGATTGGTATATGATGAGATTGTTGGTGTTGTGACAGCAAAAAATGGTGGTTTCTTCTTTGTTGATGGTTATGGTTGCATGTGGAAGACTTTTTTATGGAAGACTTTGTCATATAGATTTTGTCCTGACAGTAAAATTGTTTTGAATGTTGCTTCGAGTGGGATTGCCTCACTTTTACTTCCTGGAGGTAGAACTGCACATTCACAATTTGCTATTCCTTTGGTATTAAATGAAGACTCATGTTATAATATTAGGCAAAATAGTTTTAGGGCTGATTTACTTCGTGAGACTACTTTGATAATTTGGGATGAGGCTCCAATGGTTAATAGATGGGCATTTGAGGCATTGGATAGGACGTTAAAAGATATAATGGGAATTGTTGATGTGGAATATTCTCAGAAACCATTTGGAGGAAAGGTTGTTGTGCTTGGTGGTGATTTTAGACAGATATTACCTGTTGTTCCGAAGGGAAGTAGGGCAGATATTGTTATGGCCACCATTAACTCATCTTTATTGTGGAAGCATTGTAAAGTGTTAAGGCTTACAGAAAATATGAGGATCCAGATGAATTTAGATGTTAATGATAACCAAGCCAGTAAGGAATTTGCACAACGAATTCTTGATATTGGTGATGGGAAGGTGGGTGTTGATAATGATTATGATTTTGATATTTATCCACTCGAAGAGTTGTTAATATTGGATTCAAATGATCCGATAACAACTATTGTGTCCTGTATATATCCTGATTTGGTTAGTAATATGACTAACTTCAAGTATTATGAAGAAAGAGCTATATTGGTTCCAAAATTACAGTTTGTGGAACAGATAAACTACTATGTGTTATCGTTGCTTCCTGGTGATGAAAAAAATATCTTAGCTCTGATTTATTACGAAGATGGAGGAAACAAATGGTATTAATTCTGAGTGGTTGACTCCTGAATTTCTTAATCAAATTAGATGCTCCGGACTTCCTAATCATAAGCTAATATTGAAGGTCGGTGTTCTTGTTATGTTGTTGAGAAATATTGACCAATCTGTTGGGTTATACAATGGAACGAGGTTAGTTGTTACTGAGTTGGGTGTGAATGTCATTGGTGCTAGAGTTGCTACTGGAAATAATATTGGTGATAAAGTTTATATCCCTAGATTTAACTTAGAACCGTCATATCACACAATGCCATTTAAGTTTCAAAGACGTCAGTTCCCATTGATACTTAGCTTTGCAATGACTATAAATAAGAGTCAAGGACAAACATTATCTCATGTTGGACTATATTTACCTGCTCCTGTTTTTTCACATGGCCAATTATATGTTGCCATCTTTGGAGTTAAATGTAAGAGTGGTTTGAAGATTCTAAGTTGTAATGATGATGGTGAGGCATGCAATTTGGTTAAGAATATTGTCTATAAAGAAGTTTTTGAACAGGTTTGATTCAAAATGTTTTGCTTCTGTTATTTAAAGTATTTGTTTTATTATATATTTCTGTTATTTTTTCTAAAGCTCCAATTCTTAGTTGGTATTTACAAAATGCACTATCAAAATAATATGCCTTTGGACGGGTAATTCTTTGCACGAGTCCAAACATTGTATACCTTATTTGAAATGCTTATTATGTATGCTCTATTTGAATTTTTGTATTTGATACTATATTCACTCTAATGTTGGTATCGATGTTGTTATATACTTATAGAATTGGCAAACACTAAATTAACATTATAATTTAACCTTATCAAATTTCCAATATTTTTCTCATACAGATATCTACTATATTATCAAGTCTATTTTTTTTTACATTCAAACCTAGCATTTATGAAATATATCCATTGCAAACTTTGATACATTTCAATTTCAAAGATTTTGTTGACTAACAAATAAATATTATTATATTAAATTATATTATATATGTTATAACTAAAAGTAAGAATATAGTATAGCACACTTAAAGTTGGGTTAAAAATGAAAACCAGATTTGTTACATGTAGAGACTTACCCCACCCCTGCCACTCTTTTTTTTTTTCTTTTTTCTTTTTCTTTTGCGAAATATGATTTGTACTCCTTTGAGAACCTGAAAGTTATAAATATGGAATTAAAATGTTAAACTGTGTATATTAGTTGTATAACTTGCTCGTCCACTGATGTGGTAGAAGCGCTCGTCCACTGATGTGACAGAAGCGCTCGTCCACACAAGTCTTTGGACTTGCTAAGCCCTTAAGAGAAAATCCGTCCAGTGACGTGGCATTGTGGACATCTACTGAATTTTAGTTAGGCATTATGGATGTTGATGAGTGTGATTTCACCTCATCTTTGTCTATCATTTTGCATGCATTTTCATGTAGTTTAGGGACATTTAATTGGATTTTTGGTTATTTTTACTTTGGAACGGGTAAGGCGGTTTTTGTGGTGTTGTTTTGCAGAAATCAAGGATAAAATGCTCAAGATCAACCATGATGGAGTTTGGATGAAGATGGAGCTTGAAAAGTGAAGAAAATGACCCAAACAGAGCCCATCACGGCCATGATCGAGTTAAACTGAAAAGGAAGAAAGACTAAAGTCAGAACCGGTCACGGCCTAGCCATGATGACCATCACGGCCTAGCCGTGATGACCATCACGGCCGTGACCTTTCACCCCCACAAGTCAGAATCTGTCACGGCCTAGCCGTAACTCCTATCACGGGCTATAAATTGAAGGCTCGCGTCGCGAGACTCCATTCGCGTTGCGAGAAGTCTGAATTCTGTAGAAGTGACCAAGGCAGAAGCCGTCACGGCCTAGCCGTGATGGCCATCACGGCCGTGACGTGCATTACTTGGACCTGAAGCAACTGAATTGGATCAGAATTTGAGTTATATTGGGATTCTAACTTCCCAAATCTATAAATATGGCATCAAGGCAGAGGCAAAGGAGGACTTTTGGGCTAGACTTTTGGGCGGCTACTTAGGCTTTAATCTAGGATCTCTCTTCTCCTTTCTCTTCTTCTCTTATTTTCTGTTTTCATGTTGTTTGTAATCAAGCTTGTTGTCACCATGACAAAGCTTGAGTAGTAGCTTAGTTTCTAGGGATTGGGGCTATGCCCAAGTTTTGTTTATGATGTTAATTTGATGTAATATCTTTGTTAATTTCGATTTTGTTTTAGATATGATTTCTAGTGTTTGAATCACTCATAAATTCGGTGGCCACTTGTTTGCGTGTCATAGACATTCTAAGGAGGAACCTAGCGGTGAACGTAGGTGTCGGATCTATAGAGTCAGACTTAGGACTGAAATCACGAGAGTTAGAAGCCGTCCTTCGAGGATCAACGAATTGTCATGAAACGCAAAGGGTCCAATCTGAATTCGACTACCACGAGAGTAGGGGTTGGTTCAATTGGGCACGGCTTTTGTAACCCGAGAGGGAGCTTAAGCTATTTGAGGATAAATTCGCCTTCAAGGCAATTTCGATAGTTAACAAGGGTAATCGAGTTAGCAACGTAAACGATCTTGTTGGTAACCTAAATCCCTAGGAATCCATTTAGATTTGAAAAACCATAAATTGTTTACTTTCTGTTTTACTTGATTACATTTTATCTCTTAATTCAAATTCAAAACCTTTTCAAAATACAAATCCTTTTTATACAGTCCAGATTTACCAAATTGAAAATTAGTTGTGATTCGAGATCACAGTCTCTGTGGGATCGATATCTTTTATTACTTGGCGACAATCCAGTACACTTGCCGGAATCGCACGTGCACTCGCACGACGCACACCAAGTTTTTGGCGCCGTTGCCGGGGACTGTGCGTTTTCGAATCTCAATTTAATTTTTAAATTGGTTTTTCTGGACCTTTTCTTTTTATTTAATTTTTATATTTGAAAAAATAATCAAAATTTCTTTCCTTCTAGTGTATCCATCTCTCTGTGTTATATGCAAAGATCCCTAAGTCTTGGGAGCCTTAGTGAGGTTGATCCAGAAATCGAGAGGACCTTTCACAGACGTAGGAGACTACAAAGAGAGAGAAAGGTTGAGTCCCGTTCCACTCATGGCGAATCAACCGGATATGAAACCTTTGAAGGACTACGCAGCCCCAAATGCTAGGGGTTTGCGAACTGGGATTGCCAGGCCAAAGATTGAGGCGGAGAACTACACTATACCGCCTATGCTAATCAACATGATCAGGCAGCACCAATTCAGAGGATTGCCCTCGGAGGACCCGACTGATCACGTAGAAACATTCTTGGAGTTCACCGATGCAATTAGGATTCATGGTGCCCCGGTCGATGCTATTCGCTTGAGGTTGTTCCCCTCATCTCTTACTGGAAAGGCGAAAGCCTGGCTGAAGCAAATACCCGCTAATACCTTGTCGACTTGGGACCAACTGGAGCAGGCGTTCTTGGAGAAATTCTTTCCTCCATCCAAGACGGCCTACATACGAACCCAGATCACCGGCTTCTTCCAAAAAGACGGAGAATGCTTATCAGAAGCTTGGGGTCGCTACAAGGGATTACTGGAGTCTTGCCCACACCATGGACTCGAGAGGTGGTTATTAGTGCACACCTTCTACAACAGATTGGATTACTCTTCGAAGGTGTCACTCAATTCTGCAGCTGGTGGAGCATTTATGAATAGGCCTCTGACTGAGGCCTTCAACATCATTGAAAATGTAGCCACCAACTACCACCAATGGGGTTCAGAAAGAGGTAATAACCCGAACAAGATTTCGGGGGGTAAGTTTGAAGTTAATAGCACTGATCTTATAATGTCAAAAATAGACTCACTTAAAAAACATTTTGATCGGCTTGAAAGGGCTAATGTGAGTGCAATAGGTGCTACTAACCTTGTTTGTGAGATTTGTGGAATGCAGGGACATGACATCATGTAGTGCCCACGAGGGATTGCTCATGGATCCGGCGCTTCGGGGGAACAAGTGAACGCTTGTCACATCTTCTACGACACAAACCCGAAGTTGCCCAATTATGCTCCCCCAAATCCCTACAACCAAAGGAAGAACAACCCTCACCTCTCCTACGGCAACTACAACAACACGCTGAACCACGAGTTCCAAGAGGGCCAAGGTAATAGGAAACTCGCTCCGGGGTATCCTCAGGTACAGCAGTCTAAACTCGAGTCTTTATTGGAAAGTTTTGTTGAAACTCAGACAAAACAAAATGAGGAGTTTAGACAGCAAGGCAGGGTAGTAAACGAGGCAATAAAAGAGCTAGCATCTAAGGTAGACAACTTAGCAATCCATAACAAGATGCTAGAAACCCAGATTGCCCAACAAGCCAGCACATACACTAGACCTAAGGGTACGTTCCCGGGTAAACCCGAAGCTAATCCCATTGAGCATTGTAATGCCATACACTCGAGGGATGATAAGCTTGGGGTGGGGGAAAAGGATGTGGAACCGGAGGAGGACATGAGTGAAGATGAAGAGCCAGAACCAAAGTATGTCCCTCCACCACCGTACCAACCCCCGATACCTTTCCCACAAAGGTTGGTCAAGAGAAAGCAAGTAGACATAGAAGCTAAAATTCCTCCTAAACTGAAAGACCCAGGTAGCTTATCTATCGCTTGCTCAATTAAACAAGTGCAAATCGACCAAGCCTTATGTGACTTAGGGGCTAGTGCGAGCTTGATGCCGCTCACTATCTTGGAAAGGTTGGGAACGAAAGAGTTGAGACCATTCAAATTCTCCTTACAATTTGTGGATGGCTCAACTAGGACTCCTCCAGGCATACTAGAGAACGTTCCTGTAAAGGTAGGGAAATTCTTCATCCCTACCGATTTCCTGGTATTGGATATGAAAGGGAATTCTGAATTCCCCATCATTTTAGGAAGGCCATTCTTGGCCACTGCTGGAGCAATAATAGACGTAAGGAATGATAAACTCTCTCTAAATGTAGAGGAAGGTAGGGTAGATTTTCATTTGACTAACTCCTATAACAACCCTCCTTTTGAGAGCCATGTGTGCAGGATCGATATAACGTCTCCAGTGGTAAAGGAAGAGCTCAACATGGAAGCAACCCCGGAGATTTGCATGGCTGATGATGCACCCAGTAGTGATGAAGTCGGAGTTGCTGATCATGCGGAAACAAAACTTCCGTCGAGAGGGAGTAAGGCCAAGAAGGTCCGAATGAAAAGAGCAAAGCGGAAGCGTAATTGGCCGTATGAGCAGAATCGAATTTTCGAAGGAGTTCCATGGAAGAGAAGTGTTCCTGCACTTCTACGCCCAGCCGACCCCGGTTGATTGAAGGAAGTTTGGTCAAGCTTAGGACCGTAAATAAGCGCTTCTTGGGAGGCAACCCAAGCTTTCTTTCCCCTTTTCCTTTTGTTTTTGAATCTATCTCTTGAATAATTTGAGAAGATCAAGAGGCAAAAAATCATAAATTAATAGATTTATCTAGTGTTTTCAGGTTAAAGAGGAAGGAAGAACAAAAAGGGCTGGGACTAGTAAAGTCAGAAGATATCACGCCCAGGCCGTGACAGTGGTCACGGCCGTGATAAGCTAATAAAGGAGACCAGAAAGGATCACGGCCCAGCCGTGATATCCATCACGGGCGTGATGAGTAGGATGCTAAGACCAGAATTGATCACGGAATGCCCGTGATGAGCCTCACGGCCGTGATACAGTTTCCAACAAGTTTTTGACTGGAATGTGAGCCAACACCCGCTACCACCTCGGTGAGTTGTTCCAATTTTTCTCCTCTCTCCGACTTGATTATTTACATTGGGGACAATGTAAGTTTTAAGCTTGGGGTAGGGGTATCTTTGTAAATTTTAGCATTTTTGCATTTTTCATGTTGCATTCATATAGGCATAGTTTTGCATGATCACATTCTTTAGATTGCCCCTCACTTAGAATATGCATCCAATTGTGAGAACTTGGTGCCAAATAAATTGAGATAGTGAATTTATGAACCCAATTTTTTTTTTATTCTTGTGACAAGGCTAAAAATAAATATTCTTGAGATAATCTTTTGATAGTTAATAATTAGCATGTGGATCCTTAGATTTGTATTTCTCACTGATTTTTGAACTACTAAATGTAAGATTTTGAGCCAAAAGGGGGTACTCACTAAATCTACCCCATTTCTTGTGATAGAGTGTTTTAATTCCTCTTGGATCGTATTCTCTAGAACTTGACTTGAAACCGTTTTGAAACTTCAAAAATTTTTGAAAACATATTTGAAAATGATTGAGGCACTAGGTATTTTTCCGGCCTTCTGAGCTTTGATTGATTAAATGCTACCCCTTAGTTGCCCAATTTTGAGCCTAAAAGAATAAAATACTTTTCTTGGTACCATGAAATGTTTTGATAAATAATGCTTGGTATGTCACCTTTTAAAGTATTACAAAAAGGGTAAAAAGGTAGTTTGAAAAAGTATGGGATAAGAAAATTAGAAAATATTTCTCTTGAGCTAAAAAAAATCTCCCATTCTCCAAATGAATAAAATGAAATAAACACAAAAAAAATGGAGAAGGGGATGACAAAAGAAAGTGAGAAATAAAAATAAAAAGAAAGAAAGAAAGGTGGAAAGGTAAATCAAAGCCCAAAAAAAAAAGGTATTTTAGAAGGTGTCATGCTTTGCAATGTTTGATAATTTGTTTAGCCTTCTTGAATTTCCCTTCTCTTGATTTTCCCACCTAACAATTAATCCCATGGCCACATTACAACCAAAGTAAAAGACCTCTTGATTCTTATGTGTTTTCATTAATAAAGTAGAGATTTGGTTAATAGTCAAGCCTATGGTAGAATACCTTCCTTGAGGAAATTGAGCGAAATGTCATATACCCTGGAACACTTGAGTGAGGTGAGACGAGTGCCCGAATCGGTGAGAATATGAATTTGAAGAACCTAAGCTTCTAATTGGACTTGAAATCGATTATCTCTTGGGGATTTATTTTAATGTGCCTGTCACTTGGATTAGTTTCTCGGGTTCTTGATTCACTATCTATGCTTTGATTATTTATATCTTCTGGCCTTAGTGATTGCTTGAGGACAAGCAAAATCTTAAGCTTGGGGTGATTTGATGAGTGTGATTTCACCTCATCTTTGTCTATCATTTTGCATGCATTTTCATGTAGTTTAGGGACATTTAATTGGATTTTTGGTTATTTTTACTTCGGAACGGGTAAGGCGGTTTTCGTGGTGTTGTTTTACAGAAATCAAGGATAAAATGCTCAAGATCAACCATGATGGAGTTTGGATGAAGATGGAGCTTGAAAAGTGAAGAAAATGAGCCAAACAGAGCCCATCACGGCCTAGCTGTGATGCCCATCACGGTCATGATCGAGTTAAACTGAAAAGGAAGAAAGACTGAAGTCAGAACCGGTCACGGCCTAGCCGTGATGACCATCACGGCCGTGACCTTTCACCCCCACAAGTCAGAATCTGTCACGGCCTAGCCGTAACTCCTATCACGGGCTATAAATTAAGGATCGCGTCGCGAGACTCCATTCGCGTCGCGAGAAGTCTGAATTCTGTAGAAGTGCCCAAGGCAGAAGCCGTCACAGCCTAGCCGTGATGGCCATCACGACCGTGACGCGCATTACTTGGACCTGAAGCAACTGAATTGGATCAGAATTTGAGTTAGATTGGGATTCTAACTTCCCAAATCTATAAATATGGCATCAAGGTAGAGGCAAAGAAGGACTTTTGGGATAGACTTTTGGGCGGCTACTTAGGCTTTAATCTAGGATCTCTCTTCTCCTTTCTCTTCTTCTCTTATTTTCTGTTTTCATGTTGTTTGTAATCAAGCTTGTTGTCACCATGACAAAGCTTGAGTAGTAGCTTAGTTTCTAGGGATTGAGGCTATGCCCAAGTTTTGTTTATGATGTTAATTTGATGTAATATCTTTGTTAATTTCGATTTTGTTTTAGATCTGATTTCTAGTGTTTGAATCACTCGTAAATTCGGTGGCCACTTGTTTGTGTGTCATAGACATTCTAAGGAGGAACCTAGCGGTGAACTTAGGTGTCGGATCTATAGAATCAGACTTAGGACTGAAATCACGAGAGTAAGAAGCCGTCGTTCGAGGATCAACGAATTGTCACGAAACGCAAAGGGTCCAATCTGAATTCGACTACCACGAGAGTAGGGGTTGGTTCAATTGGGCACGGCTTTTGTAACCCGAGAGGGAGCTTAAGCTATTTGAGGATAAATTCGCCTTCAAGGCAATTTCGATAGTTAACAAGGGTAATCGAGTTAGCAACGTAAACGATCTTGTTGGTAACCTAAATCCCTAGGAATCCATTTAGATCTGAAAAACCATAAATTGTTTACTTTCTGTTTTACTTGATTACATTTTATCTCTTAATTCAAATTCAAAACCTTTTCAAAATACAAATCCTTTTTATACAGTCCAGATTTACCAAATTGAAAATTAGTTGTGATTCGAGATCACAGTCTCTGTGGGATCGATATCTTTTATTACTTGGCGACAATCCGGTACACTTGCCGGAATTGCACGTGCACTCGCACGACGCACACCAGATGTATACTTGAGTTACAAGAATAACCCTCGTCTGCTGATGTGGCAAGATAGACGCACTTATTTTCATTTCTTTGGACTTGCTGCTCTTATCAAGTTATTTAGGTATTCATTTATGACCTCGTCCACTAAGGAAAAACCAGTCTACTTATCAATTAAATTATAAACAGTTTAAATAACCTTTGGACGGGTAATTCTTTGCACGAGACTAAGCATTGTATAAAGGGAAATGATATTCCTTGTATCAATCAACAGTTTACAAAATATATTTATAGATACAAAAGGAATTTGAAAAACTAACTAACAGCTAGTGACTAGGATCAGATGCCAATAGATATGGAACGACTGCCTATAATTATGGACCAAGGAAGTTACACGATACACACTTATCTGCTACAACAAAACTATCTAGATGAGCATTTGAATTTGAACAGATGATGAGTTGATTTTCAGCTCTATCCATTACGCCCCCGCAAGATGGGGTCACCATCAATGACGCCAATCTTGTCCCTGAGAGGAGTAAATTGCACACGAGGAAGAGGCTTGGTTAGGATGTCTGCATGCTGGTCTTTAGTGGAGATGCGAGAGACACGAATTTTACCTTCCTGAACCAACTGCCGCACAAAATGATAATCAAGTGCTATATGCTTCATTCTAGAATGAAAAACTGGATTTGCACACAAATATGTAGCACCTATATTATCACAAAACAAGACTGGTGCTGGAACTGAAATGCCAAGTTCTCCTAGCAAATGAGTAAGCCACATGACCTCAGCAGAAGTATTTGCGACTGATCGATACTCAGCTTCCGTGGATGATCTGGCCACTGTCCTTTGTCTCTTGGACAGCCAATAAATCGGATTTCCACCAAGATAAATGATATAGGCTGAAGTAGAGGTGTGATCATCCAAATTGCCACCCCAATCTGCATCACTGTAAGCTTGTAAATGCAGATGGTGAGGTTTGTTAAGCATCAAGCCATGATTGAGAGTGAGTTTGAGGTATTTCAGCATACGTTTTAGTTGTTGAAAGTGCACCTGAGATGGTTGATGCATAAACTGCGACAATTTGTTGACAGCAAAAGACAAGTCTGGCCTAGTGAGGGTGATATATTGGAGAGCACCAATGATGCTTCGAAACTGCTTGACATTTGCAGGTGCAGTACCATCATGCAAGGTTAATGGAGTAGAAGAAAACAATGAAGTATTATTAGGCTTCACCCCTGCCATATGATTTTTTTCCAGCACATCACGAATATAACCATGCTGAGTTAGAAAAAGACCCTGCTTGTGTGGAATGATTTCAACTCCAAGAAAATAGTGAGGGAAATCAAGGTATTTGAGAGAGAACTTGTTAGACAAATTCTTCATAAATGTGTTCAGGAAAGTATTGTGACTGCCAGTGAGTAAAAGATCATCAACATAGACTAGGATAAAGGCTTTAACACCATCTTTGTTGTAAACAAATAACGATGAATCACTGCAGCTGGTTTTGAAACCATAGGAAACAACAAATGGCTTCAAAGCATCATGTCAGGCCCGAGGGGCTTGCCTTAGACCATAGATAGCCTTCTTCAACTTGCAGGCATGGTTAGGGAATTCTTTGTGAACAAAGCCGGGTGGTTGTTGCATATAAACATCCTCAGTAAGATGCCCTTGTAGAAATGCATTATTGATATCCAATTGGTGCATAGACCAACCCGAGGCAAGAGCTATAGTGAGAACAATCTTGATTGTTTGAGGTTTAACAACTGGTGAGAAAGTCTCTTTAAAAGCAACACCCGGAGTTTGAGTGAACCCCTTGTAAACTAACCTTGCTTTGTAACAAGCCACACTTCCATCAGGATGTCGTTTAATCCGAAACAGTCACTTACAAGCCACCAAATTTTTAGAATTATCTCTAGGAACAACCAAGTACCATTATTCAGTAATGCATCAAACTCAGCTGAACATGCCTTCCTCCAGTGTGGGATTTTGAGTGCTTGAGTTACAGTGGATGGCTCTAGGTTTTCAGGAATGTCATGCTTGGTAACAATAAATAGTTTCTTGGGTTTAAAGATATTATTTTGTGACCTGGTAAGCATGGGATGACTGCGAGAAGGATTAATGGAAATGGAATCATGGGAAGGTTGAGTGGAAGAATCATTACCTGATTGAGTTGCTGCGGAAGTGTTTGAAGTAGGGTCACCCACTGTTGCAAGTTCCAAGTTGGAAGGTGCTATGGAAGTTGGATGCTCGGGTTGAGTGGTTACTGGTGTTGTGGTTGGACATTGGGTGGAGGAAGGAGGTTGAATGATAGAATGTGGTGTGGTGTCTGTGAGAGGGTTAGGAGTGGACTGTGGGAGAGATTGAGTGAGGTTGATGTATGGAAATGAGTTTTCAATGAAGTTAACATGTCTAGAAGTGTATACCCGATTAGATGTAGGTTCTTGGCATAGAAAAGCATGTTGAGGTTGAGAATAGCCAAGAAAAATGCAAGGAAGGGATCGGTTTTGCAATTTGTTTTTGGTATATGGCCGAAGCCAAGGAAAGCATAAGCAACCAAAAGAGTGCAGTTTGTTATAATTTGGTGGTTGGTTGAATAGGATTTCATGTGGTGATTTAAAATTGAGAGTTGGAGTTGGCATCCTATTTATCAAGTATGTAGCTGTGAGGAAAGCATAGCTCCAGAAGGTTGAGGGTAAGTTGGCATGATGAAGAAGGGCACGACCAGTTTCAACAATGTGTCTATGCCTTCTTTCTGCTATTCCATTGATTTCAGGTGTATATGGAGGTGTGGTGAGATGGGAGATTCCATTCTTAGATAGAAACGGTTTTAATTTGACAAATTCTACACCATTATCAAAAAAAAGTGTAGTAATTGGCAAGTTAAAATAATTCTCAACAATAGCCTGGAATTGAATAAAAATGGAAAACACATCTGATTTATTTTTCATTGGATATAACCATACATATTTGGAGTAGTGATCAACAAAGACTAAATAATAAAGAAAACCATCTAAGGACCTACTAGGAGCAGGACCCCATACATCCGAGTAAATGAGCACTAAAGGTTTGGTGCTAGTGAGACTATGATCTGAAAATGGTAGCTTGTGACTTTTTGCACAATGACAGGAGCTGCATTCAAAGGAAGATGAGAGCTTTATTGGGATATGATGGCTGTTAGCTAAATGCTTGATTATTTTGGAAGAATGATGTCCTAATTTACGATGCCATGTATAGTAAGGTTGAATGCTGGTAGTGAATGCATGTTGTAACACCCGGGTGCCGACGAGGGCGGGGAGTGGTCACCGGTGCAAGAAGGCACGAACAAGGAGCGGCTCCTGGTAGTCTTCTAGGCGGAGGGAGACATGAATGAACCGATTACACACCCGAATGAGAGGGATCCTGAGACTGTGTAGGTATGTGACTATACAGTTGAGGAAGGCTTATATGAATTTATTGGTACTACCTATACTAACAAGATGCATCTTCTTTTCGAGAGCCCGTGATAGTGTGATTTCACATCATAATTCCTGTACATTTTTGCATGCATTTTTCATATAGTTTAGGCATATTTGATTTGATTTTTATTAGTTTTTACCTTGGATCGGGTGAGGTGGTTTCGTGGTGTTGTTTTGCAGGAATTCAAGGAAAAATGCTCAAGATTAGCCATGATGGAGCTTGGATGAAGACAGAGCTTAAAAAGTGAAGAAAATGACCCAGGCAGAGCCCATCACGGCCTGGCCGTGATGACCCTCACGGCCGTGATCGAGCAATAATTGAGAGAAAAGAAGGCAAAAGTCAGAAGTTGTCACGGCCTAGCCGTGATACCCATCACGGCCGTGACATGTTAATGGAGCCAAACCCCCTCTTGGCAGAATCTGTCACGGCCAAGCCGTGACAGCCATCACGGCCGTGACAGATCATTTGGTGAAGGCAGAAGCTATCACGGTCTGCCCATGATGAGCATCACGGCCGTGATGCTCCAATATTTGAATGCGCTCCAAGGCAGAAAGCGTCACGGCCAGGCCGTGATGGCCATCACGGCCGTGACGCGAATCCTGATCTATAAAGGAGCACGAGCAGAACAGAAGAAAAACAGTTTTTGAAACCCTAAAATACTCTCTCTGAACCAGGGGCAGTGGCACAAGGATTCCATGGAGTTTCTCTTCCCTTTTATCTCTAATTCTTTAGTTTTGGCTATGATCATGAGTAGCTAAACCCCCATTGTTGGGGTTAGGTGTAGCTATTTCTGAATTCTCATGTATCTGACTTGATCTTGTAATATAGTTTTTACTTCTTTATTGAGTGATTGATTTTCTGTGCTTAATGCTTGTTGTGGCTAGCACCCCCATGACTTGATTAGTGTTTTGATATACAATTGGAAAATTCGTATTAGAACCGGAACTGAAATTAATCACCTAGTAAACCTTGTATCTAGGAATGGAACTAGGTTTATTAGCAATCGCGTAATCCCTAATCTTAATGCAATTTCATTAATCTAGGCCACCTAAGGAATTAGGGTCTATTAGTGGATTTAGGCTCTTGTCATCCGAGGAATCGGGGCTTGAGTAATTTAGTGGATTGATTGTCAAACTTGAAGTAGAAACTGTTTATTAGTCATGTCATTGCATGGGGGTGAAGTTTAGGGAACCTAATCCCAACATATTTCATATATTTGAAGAATTCCTTTAACTGCCTTCCAAGTATTCAACAGAAATTCTCAAAGAACTTTTCTCTTTATTTTGTTGTTCTAGGTTTAAATCTTATTTGGGCTTGGTATTTACTATCGAGCTCCCTTCAATCCAAATATCATCTTAGATAGTAATTGATTCGGTACGTGTTAGTACTTGTCACAGTCCTCGTGGGAACGATAAACGGTCTCACCACCGTATTACTTGCACGACTAGGTATACTTGCCTAGATCCGTCAACAAGTTTTTGGCGCCATTTCCGGGGATTGTGTTTCAATATTAGCATACCCATTTCGGTTACTAATTTAAGCAAAAGCAAAAAAATTTTCTATGGTGATCTGTTTGCTGTCATTTTTCTGTGTTTTGGTTTGCTGTCATTTTTCTGGTGTGTTTGCTGTTGTGTGCTGACATTTACTGCTAACACTCTTGTTTTCTTGACTGTTTGTGTATGCGAGGTACTATCCCAGCTGACCAACTCCTCCACGATCCTGAAATTGAAAGAACAGCTAGGAAGAATCGAAGGCAAGTAAGAGAGCAGAAACTGTTAGAACAGCAAGAAGAAGAACAAGAGATTTCCAACTCTCAAGTTCATCAAGAAAAAGTCAGAATGGCAGACAATGGTGAAGGTGCTCCACCACGGAGGACACTTGGGGACTACGGCAATACAAATGTCAATCGGCATGTCACTAGCATAGTGAGGCCCCCAATTAACTGCAACAATTTTGAAATCAAGCCAGCTCTCTTGAATTTGGTTGCACAGAATCAATTTGCCGGGTTGGAAAAGGAAGATCCTAATAGTCATATCTCTAACTTCATTGAGATATGTGATACGATGAAGCACAATGGTGCCTCTGAGGATGCAATCTATCTAAGGGCATTTCCCTTCTCTTTAAGAGATAGGGCCAAGGCTTGGCTCCAATCTCAACCAAGAGGGAGCATCACTACATGGGATGACTTAGAGGCAAAATTTCTGGCAAGGTTCTTCCCCACCTCAAGATTTGTCAAGACAAGGGGTGACATCATAAGCTTCGCTCAATAAGAAGGTGAGACTCTTCATGACGCCTGGGAAAGGTTCAAGGAATTGCTTCGAAGATGTCCAAACCATGGGTTTGATGATCATACCCAAATGCAAACATTCTGTAATGGATTGAGGCCGTCAACCAGGTATATGTTGGATGCCTCAGCTGGAGGTTCCACGAATACAAAGACAGCAGAGGAAGCACTAATTTTGATAGAAGCTATGGCATCAAATGACTATTTGATGCATCATGATCGAGGTCCCACATCAAGAATGGGAGTGTTGGAGTTAGATTCACAAACTGCACTTTTGGCTCAGAATAAGCTCATGACACAACAACTGGAGTCCATTACCAAGCAACTAGCTCAACTCCCACAACAACTCCAAACTGTTCAAGGGACAACCATGCCACCTCAACAGATAATGAGATGCGATTTTTGTGGAGGAGATCGTGATAATGGAAGATGTGAGGCACCACCTAGTTCCCATGAGGAAGCTAATTATATGGGGAACTATGGGCGACCAGGCAACAACCAATACTCCAACAACTACAACCAAGGATGGAGGAATCAACCGAGTTTTGGTTGGAAACAAGATGCCGGACAAGCAAGCAAGCCTCAACCCACACCACCGCCTCAAGACCGGACTTCTATCTTGGAGAACACCCTCAATCAGTTCATGCAGGTGTCCATGTCAAACCAGAAAAACACTGATGCTTCTATAAAGAACTTAGAGGTTCAAGTTGGACAGATTGCAAAGCAACTAGCTGAGCAATCTAGCAGCAGTTTTTCAGGTAATACTCAAACTAATCCTAAAGAGCATTGCAAAGCTATTGTGTTGAGGAGTGGTAAAAGCCTTGAGGAAGAGAGTGGCGAGCCCTTGGTGAAAAATCAGAGAGTTGATGAAAAAATAGAGGTGAATGCTGAAAAAACTGATTTGAATAAGGAAAAAGGCAAAGAGGTTGTAGTAGAGGAGGAAGAAAAAGACAATGAAAAAGACAAGAGGGAAAAATTAGTAGATGAAAATTCGATTTTGAGGAGAACTAAAAGTCAAAATTTGAAAGATGGAGACAAGCCTCAAGTGATCCCCTCTTATGTGAAGTTGCCCTATCCTCATTTGAGCAAGAAAAAGGAGAAGGAAGAACAGTTTGCCAAGTTCCTTGACATCTTCAAGCGGTTACAGATCAACATACCCTTTGCTGAAGCACTAGAGCAGATTCCAACCTATGCAAAGTTCATGAAGGAGTTGCTCACAAAGAAAAGAAAATTCAAAGAAGGTGAGACTGTTGCCTTGACAGAGGAGTGTAGTGCGATACTTCAGAGGAAGCTACCTCCAAAGCTTAAAGATCCTGGTAGTTTTACAATCCCTTGCACTATTGGGAGTGTTGCTATTGGGAAGGCCTTATGCAACTTGGGAGCGAGTATTAACTTGATACCGCTCTCAATTTTGAACAAGCTTGGAGGTGGTGAGGTGAAACCAACAAGGATGGCATTGCAACTAGCTGATAGATCAATCAAGCGTCCTTATGGTATTCTGGAAGACGTCTTGGTTAAAGTGGACAAGTTTATCTTCCCAGCGGATTTTGTGATATTAGACATGGAGGAGGATGCAGAAGTTCCACTTATATTGGGGAGACCCTTTCTTGCAACCGGACGTGCTTTGATAGACATACAAAAGGGCCAGCTTCGACTCAGAGTGCAAGATGAAGAGGTTACTTTCAATGTCTTTGAAGCCATGCATCGCCCGAGTGATGAAGAGAATTGCTTCCGCATGGATATTGTGGATGTAATGGCCAATGAAGTCTTTGCACAACAGCACCATTCCTCTACTCTTGAGAAGGTAATTATGAACTCTATTGAAAATCTTAATGAAGAAGGGGAGAAGGAATTAGAAGACTGTTTGTGTGATTTGGAAGCTCAACCCAAGCAACTTGCTGTGAACACTAAGAAAGAAGAGCTTAAGAAGGATGAAGTCCAAGAGAAGCTCGAGTTGGAGATTAAACCTCTACCTCCCCCCTTGAAGTATGTCTTTCTTGGTGAGAATGATGAAGACCCTGTCATGGTGAGCAATTTACTGTCCAAATTAGAAGAGGAGAAACTTGTAAGGGTGCTTCGAGAGCATAAGACAGCCATTGGATGGTCCATCTCAGATTTGAAAGGTATTAGCCCCACGTTTTGTATGCACAAGATCATGATGGAGGCTGAATTTAAACCGGTGGTCCAACCGCAGAGGAGGCTTAATCCTACTATGAAAGAAGTGGTGAAGAAGGAGGTGCTGAAACTCCTTGAAGCTGGAATGATATATCCGATTTCCGATAGTGCTTGGGTGAGTCCGGTACAAGTGGTTCCAAAAAAGGGTGGCATGACCGTCGTGCACAACGAGAAGAATGAGTTGATCCAACTAGAACGATCACCGGTTGGCGGATGTGTATAGATTACCGGAAGCTAAATCAAGCTACTAGGAAGGATCATTTCCCACTTCCATTCATGGACTATATGTTGGAGAGGTTGGCCGGACAAGCTTACTATTGTTTCTTGGATGATTATTCGGGTTATAACCAAATTGTGGTTAACCCGGAAGACCAAGAGAAAACTGCTTTCACATGTCCGTTTGGAGTTTTTGCCTATCGGAAGATGCCTTTCGGTCTTTGTAATGCACCTGCAACATTTCAAAGGTGAATGCTTTCCATTTTTTCTGATATGATAGAAAAATACATTGAGATTTTCATGGATGATTTTTCTATTTTCGGTTCCTCTTATGATAACTGTTTGTCTAACCTTGCTGCTGTGTTAAAGAGGTGCATGGACACCAATTTAGTCTTAAATTGGGAGAAGTGTCATTTTATGGTGCAGGAAGGCATTGTGCTTGGGCACAAAATTTCAGCCAAGGGGATCGAAGTGGATAAATCCAAGATCGATGTGATTGAGAAACTGCATCCACCAGTGAATGTCAAGGGTGTGAGGAGTTTTCTTGGGCATGCAGGCTTTTACCGGCGGTTCATCAAGGACTTTTCAAAGATAGCCAAGCCGTTGTGTAGCCTTTTGAACAAGGACACTCCATTTCTGTTTGACACTGCTTGTCTTAACTCTTTTCAAATTTTGAAAGACAAGTTGATCACTGCTCCCATTCTTGTCGCACCCAACTGGGAGTCACCGTTTGAATTAATGTGTGACGCCAGTGACTACGCAGTTGGGGCAGTTTTGGGGCAGCGAAGGGACAAGTTTTTCCATGCCATTCACTATGCTAGCAAGGTTCTCAATGAGAATCAAGTGAATTATGCAATAACTGAAAAAGAGTTGCTAGCAATAGTGTTTGCATTGGAAAAATTTCGTTCCTACTTAATTGGGTCACAAGTCTGTTTTTACTGATCATGCTGCAATTAAATATTTGTTGACTAAGTTAGATTCTAAACCAAGACTCATAAGGTGGATTCTATTGTTGCAGGAGTTTGATTTAGTCATCAAGGACAAAAAGGGCAGCGAGAATGTGGTGGCTGACCACTTGTCTCGGTTAGTGAATGAGGAGGTGGCTGCTAAAGAAAAGGACATTCGGGATGAGTTCCCGGATGAGGCTTTATTGCTGGTACTTGAGAGACCATGGTTTGCCGACATGGCAAATTTCAAAGCAGCCATCATTGTTCCAGAGCACCTCACTTGGCAACAAAAGAAGAAGTTCTTCCGGGATGCCAACCATTTCATGTGGTATGATCCATTTCTATTCAAGGTTGGACCGGATAGCTTATGGAGGAGGTGCATTAGTCAAGAGGAAGCAAGGAAAGTTTTGTGGCATTGTCATAACTCTCCATATGGTGGACATTACAATGGGGATCGGACAGCTGCAAAGGTCCTCCAATATGAGTTGTGATAAGTGCCAGAGGACCGGGAACATTTCAAAGAGGGATGAGATGCCACTGTAGAATATATTGGAGGTTGAGGTATTTGACTGCTGGGGCATAGACTTTATGGGTCCACTTCCACCTTCATTCTCCAATCAATATATCTTGGTGGCGGTGGACTATGTCTCCAAATGGGTGGAGGCCATTGCAACACCGCAGAATGATGCCCAGACAGTGATTAGATTCATCAAGAAGAACATCTTTGCCCGGTTCGGTGTCCCAAGGGTTCTTATAAGTGATGGGGGATCTCACTTTTGCAACTCACAACTGAGAAATGTGTTGGCCAAGTATGATGTGAGGCACAAGGTGGAATCTCCCTATCATCCGTAAACAAATGGTCAAGCCGAGGTCTCTAACCGAGAGATTAAGAGAATTCTGGAAAATACTGTAGCCGCTTCAAGAAGAGATTGGGCAAAGAAGCTGGATGATGCCTTGTGGGCCTACCGGACTGCACTGAAAACTTCTGTGGGGTTATCCCCATTTCAGATGGTCTATGGAAGGGCATGTCATCTTCCCGTAGAGTTGGAGCATCGAGCCTTTTGGGCATTGAAGTTCTTGAATTTTGATGCCACTCTGGGGGGTGAGAAAAGAGTGAATCAGCTGCATGAATTAGAGGAGATGCGCCTTAATGCATATGAGAATGCAGCCATTTACAAGCAGCGAGTCAAGACCTACCACAACAAGAAGATCATGATGAAAACATTTCGGCCGGGACAACAAGTTTTACTGTTCAATTCCCGGCTGAGATTGTTTCCGGGCAAGTTGAAGTCTAAATGGTCAGGACCGTTCATTGTCAAGGAAGTCTCACCTCACGGAGCTGTGGAAGTGGAGGATCCTACTTCAAAAAGGACCTTGAAAGTCAATGTCCAAAGTCTTAAGGCCTACTTGGGTGGTGACATCGAGAGATTGATCTCAGCTGTTCGCCTTCATGATCCTTAAGGTCATCTACCCGTCAAGCTAGTGACGTTAAAGAAGCGCTTATTGGGAGGCAACCCAAGTTTAAAGAAGCGCTTATTGGGAGGCAACCCAAGTTTTCTTTTCATTTTCCTTTTTTTTTTGATTTTGCCCTCTTGAATAATTTGAGAAGATCAAGAGGATAATATCATATATTAATAGGTTTGTTAAGTGTTTTCAGGGAAAGAAGTAAGGAGAAGCAAAAAGGGCAGAGACAACAAAGTTAGTAACCATCACGCCCAGACCGTGACACTGGTCACAGCCATGATGAGCCAGAGTTGAAGATCAGAAAGGATCACGGCTCAGTCGTGATCCCCATCACGGGCGTGATGGAAGGACCCTGAAGATCAGAGAGCATCACGGCCTAGCCGTGATGGAGGTCACGGCCGTGACAGGCTACTCCTATGAACCAGAATGCATCACGGCCTGCCCGTGATAAGCATCACGGTCGTGACCCAATTTTCATGCAATTCCTTCTGCCTAGGCATGTGAGCCAGCACCCGCTGCCGCCTCGGTAAGTCGTTCCAGTTTTTCTTTCCTCTCTCCAACTTGATTATTTACATTGGGGACAATGTAAGTTCTTAAGCTTGGGGTAGGGGTATTTCTGCATTGTTCATGTTGAATTCATTTAGTTTTGCATGATAGCCTTGCATGTTCACATGATTAGATTGCCCCTTGCCTAAATTTTGCATCCAATTGTGAGAACTGAGTGCCAAATAAATTGTGATAGTGAATTGTTGAACCCAATTTTTTTTTCTTGTGATAAGGCTGCAAAGAAAATGCTTGAGATGATTTGTGATAGTTGATAATTAGCATGTGGTGCCGTAGATTTGTGTTTCTCACTGATTTTTGAACTACAAAATGTGAGATTTTGAGCCAAAAGGGGTAATCACTAAATTTACCCCATTCCTTGTGTTAGAGTGTTATTCCTCTTGGTTTGTATTCTCTAGAACTTGACTTGAAACCATTTTGAAGCTTAAAAAATTTTGAAAACATTTTTGAAAATGATTGAGGCACTAGGTATTTTTCCGGCCTTCCGAGCTTTGAATGACTAAATGCTACCCCTTAGTTTCCCAATTTTGAGCCTACATGAATAAAATACTTTTCTTGGTACCTTGAAATATGTGGATGAATGATGCTTGATAAGGGACCTTCTAAAGTATTACAAAAAGGGTAAAAAGGTAGTTGAAAAAAGTTTGGGATGAAGGAATCAGAAAAACAAAATAAAATAAAATAAAATATTTCTCTTGAGTTGAAAAATCTCCCCTTCTCTAAGCAAAAGAAAAGCAAAAGAAAAAGAAAAATATATAGAGAAGGGGATGACAAATAGAAATGAGAAATAAAATAAAAAGAAAGAAAGAAAGGTGGAAAAAGGAATCAAAACCCAAAAAGGTATTTTAGAAGGTCATGCTTTGCAATGCTTGATTGTGTCTAGCCCTTTTGAAATGTCATTTTCTTGACTGCCCCACCTAACGATAAATCCCATGGCCCCGTTACAACCAAAGCAAAAGACCTCTTGATTCTTAATTGTTTTCATTAATAAAGTAGAGATTTGGTTGATAGTCAAGCCTATGGTAGAATTCATTCCTTGAGGAAAATGGAGTGAATTGTCTTATTTCCCTAACACTTGAGTGAGGTGAGAAAGAGATCCAAGCAAATGAACAAGCTTGGGGCGATCTTCAGGTGAGAAAGAGCGCCCTAATCGGTGAGAATATGAGTCTAAGAAACCTAAGCCTCTAATTGGACTTGAAATTGATTGTCTCTCGCTGAATTATTTGAAATGCCTGTCACTTGGATTAGTTACTACTCGGGTTCTTGGTTCACTATCCATGCTTTGATTATTTATCTCTTCTGGCCTTAGTGATTGCTTGAGGACAAGTAATTGAATAAGCTTGGGGTGATTTGATAGTGTGATTTCACATCATAATTCCTGTACATTTTTGCATGCATTTTTCATATAGTTTAGGCATATTTGATTTGATTTTTATTAGTTTTTACCTTGGAACGGGTGAGGTGGTTTCGTGGTGTTGTTTTGCAGGAATTTAAGGAAAAATGCTCAAGATTAGCCATGATGGAGCTTGGATGAAGACAGAGCTTAAAAAGTGAATAAAATGACCCAGGCAGAGCCCATCACGGCCTGGCCGTGATGACCCTCACGGTCGTGATCGAGCAATAATTGAGAGAAAAGAAGGCAAAAGTCAGAAGCTGTCACGTCCTAGCCGTGATACCCATCACGGCCGTGACATGTTAATGGAGCCAGACCCCCTCTTGCTAGAATCTGTCATGACCAAGTCGTGACGGCCATCACGGCCGTGACAGATCATTTGGTGAAGGCAGAACCTATCACGGTCTGCCCGTGATGAGCATCACGGCCGTGATGCTCCAATATTTGAATGCGCGCCAAGGCAGAAAGCGTCACGGCCAGGCCGCGATGGCCATCACGGCCGTGACGCGAATCCTGATCTATAAAGGAGCACGAGCAGAACAGAAGAAAAACAGTTTTTGAAACCCTAAAATACTCTCCCTGAACCAGGGGCAGTGGCACAAGGATTCCATGGAGTTTCTCTTCCCTTTTATCTCTAATTCTTTAGTTTTGGCTATGATCATGAGTAGCTAAACCCCCATTATTGGGGTTAGGTGTAGCTATTTCTGAATTCTCATGTATCTGACTTGATCTTGTAATATAGTTTTTACTTCGTTATTGAGTGATTGATTTTCTGTGCTTAATGCTTGTTGTGGCTAGCACCCCCAGGACTTGATTAGTGTTTTGATATACAATTGGAAAATTCGTATTAGAACCGGAACTGAAATTAATCACCTAGTAAACCTTGTATCTAGGAATGGAACTAGGTTTATTAGCAATTGCGTAATCCCTAATCTTAATGCAATTTCATTAATCTAGGCCACCTAAGGAATTAGGGTCTATTAGTGGATTTAGGCTCTTGTCATCCGAGGAATCGGGGCTTGAGTAATTTAGTGGATTGATTGTCATACTTGAAGTAGAAACTGTTTATTAGTCATGTCATTGCATGGGGGTGAAGTTTAGTGAACCTAATCCCAACATATTTCATATATTTGAAGAATTCCTTTAACTTCCTTCCAAGTGTTCAACAGAAATTCTCAAAGAACTTTTCTCTTTATTTTGTTGTTCTAGGTTTAAATCTTATTTGGGCTTGGTATTTACTATCGAGCTCCCTTCAATCCAAATATCCGCTTAGATAGTAATTGATTCGGTACGTGTTAGTACTTGTCACAGTCCTCGTGGGAACGATAAACGGTCTCACCACCGTATTACTTGCACGACTAAGTATACTTGCCTAGATCCGTCAACAGCTCGTCACTTAAGAACTCCACAGTTAAGCGTGCTTAACTTGGAGAAATTCTAGGATGGATGACCTCCTGGGAAGTTTTCCCAGGAAGCGTGTGAGTGAGGACAAAGCACGCTGAAAAGACCCGTGTTGGTCTGTGGGGACAGTCGTCAATGCATAGAGCAGCCAGGGATGTTACAAATGGTATCAGAGCGGCACCTCTCCCAGTACGGTGTGGTTCGAGGACGAACCAAAGCGGAAGCTGGTGGGCATGTAATACCCAGGTACCGACGAGGGCGGGGAGTTGTCGCCGGTGCAAGAAATCATGGACAAGGAGCGGCTCCTGGCAGGCTTCTAGGCGGAGGGAGACATGAATGAACCGACTACACACCCGAATGAGAGGGATCCTGAGACTGTGTAGGTATGGGACTATACAGTTGAGGAAGGCTTATATGAATTGATTGGTACTACCTATACTAACAAGATGCATCTTATTTTTGGGAGCCCGTCACTTAAGAACTCCATAGTTAAGCGTGCTTGACTTGGAGCAATTATGGCATGGGTGACCTCCTGGGATGTTTTCCCAGGAAGCGTGTGAGTGAGGACAAAGCACGCTGAAAAGACCCGTGTTGGTCTGTGGGGACAGTCGTCAATCCATAGAGCAGCCAGGGATGTTACACATGTGGTGAGACAGATGTGCTTGGTGATGTGGGAAGATGGTAGAGATCTTGTTTAAGAGGTCCTTACAGTAGAGCCCGACCCGATTTCAAGTCCTTTACAACAAAAGAATGAGGAAAAAATTCAACAGAGCAATGGTTAGTTTGGCATAATTTGGAAACAGATAACAGATTGGTTTGAATATTTGATACATGTAAAACTTGATCAAGATGTAAAGATTTAGTTGGTGTGTGAAAGGAAGTATGACCAATATGGGAAATATTCAAACCTGAACCATCACCAACCATAAACTGGTCAGATCCTGAATAAGGATTAACAAGAGTGAGTTGCTGCAAGTCCTGAGTAATATGATGAGATGCTCCTATGTCCATTATCCAACTGGAGTTCTGTACCGAAGGTTGACAATTAGCAACATTTGCTGATGGACGATTGCCATTACCTTTGGGATAGCCGTTAATCTTGTAGCAAACCAGTGCAGCGTGTCCAGGTTTGTCACAGTACTGACAAACTGGTTTTTGAGCAGAATTGTTGGAGGTAGGAGAGCCATTTCGGTTTGTAGAATTGTTGGAGGAATGAGAGCCATTGCGGTCAGAAGGAGCATGATACCTTTGCTGTCCTTGACCACGGTTGGTAGCATGAGCAGTGGCTATGATGGAAGTATTGGAGACATCATCACGACGCATGGTGATTTCAAAGTCCATGAGCTTTTCATGGAGTTCAGGAAAATCAATAGGGGTTTCTCTGCTACGAAGGGCTGCTGAGATCTCACGGTACTCATCACTCAAACCATTCAAAGCATGAATAACAAGATCAGTGCTATCAAGAGGGTTGTCAATGATAGATAGTTCATCAGAAATAGCTTTAATACCTTGGAGATAGGCAGCCATGGATTGAGTACCTTTGGTGAATGTTGGGATATGATGTTTGAGAGCCATGATGCGTACAAGAGAACAACTTGCATACATGGTTTTGAGAGTTTTCCCAGGCCTGTTTTGCTGTGGTGACAGCGCCAAGATGAGTGACCACAGTAGCAGCAACAGAAGAGACAATGCCATGAAGGATCAATTGATCCTGACGAGTCCAGTGAGTAAATTCTGGATTAATAGCTGTTGAAGCAGCCTCAAGGTGTTTGGATGGACAGGGTTTGCTGCCATCAATATATCCTAACAGATCATAGCCTGTCAGGAGAGCAATGAATTGAATACGCTAGGCCGGATAGTTGTCTCCATCAAGCTTGATGTACAATTGAGAGCCAACATTAAGAACAATGATTTTGTCAGTCAGAATAGACATAGTGTTGGCGGGGGTAATTTCTGTTGCAGAGGAAGAACTCATGGTGGAAAAAATAAAATTAGGATCGAAGGGAGCTGTGAGGCTATAGAGCTCTGGATACCATAAAGGGAAATGATATTCCTTGTATTAATCAACAGATTACAAGATATATTTATAGATACAAAAGGAATTTGAAAAACTAACTAACAGCTAGTGACTAGGATCAGATGCCAACAGATATGGAATGGCTGCTATAATTATGGACCAAAGAAGTTACACGATACACACTTATCTGCTACAACAAAACTATCTAGATGAGCATTTGAATTTGAATAGATGATGAGCTGATTTTCAGCTCTATCCATTATTGTATACCTTATTTGAAATTCTTATTATGTATGCTCTATTTGAATTTTTGTATTTGACACTATATTCACCCTAATATTGGCATCGATGTTGTTATATACTTATAGAATTGGCAAACACTAAATTGACATTATAATTTAACCTTATCAAATTTCCAATATTTTTCTCATACAGATATCTACTATATTATCAAGTCTAATTTTTTTTTTACATTCAAACCTAGCATTTATGAAATATATCCATTGCAAACTTTGATACATTTCAATTTCAAAGATTTTGTTGACTAATAAATAAATATTATTATATTAAATTATATTATATATGTTATAACTAAAAGTAAGAATATGGTATATCACACTTAAAGTTAGGTTAAAAATGAAAACCAGATTTGTTACATGTAGAGACTTACCCCACCCCTGCCACTCTTTTTTTTTTCTTTTCTCTTTTTCTTTTGCGAAATATGATTTGTACTCCTTTGAGAACCTGAAAGTTATAAATGTGGAATTAAAATGTTAAACTGTATATATTAGTTGTATAACCTGCTCGTTCACTGATGTGGTAGAAGCGCTCGTCCACTGATATGGTAGAAGAGCTCGTCCACTGATGTGATAGAAGCGCTCGACCACTAAAGTGACGGAAGCGCTAGTCCACACAAGTGACAGAAGCGCTCGTCCACACAAGTCTTTGGACTTGTTAAGCCCTTAAGGGAAAATCCGTCCAGTGATGTGGCATTGTGAACGTCTACTGAATTTTAGTTAGGCATTATGGATGTATACTTGAGTTACATGAATAACCCTCGTCTGCTGACGTGGCAAGATGGAAGTGCTTATTTTCAAGTATTTGGACTTGCTGTTCTTATCAAGTTATTTAGGTATTCATTTATGGCCTCGTCCACTAAGGAAAAACCAGTCTACTTATCAATTAAATTATAAACAGTTTAAATAACCTTTGGACGGGTAATTCCTTGCACGAGTTCAAGCATTGTATACCTTATTTGAAATGCTTATTATGTATCCTCTATTTGAATTTTTGTATTTGATACTATATTCACTCTAATATTGGTATCAATGTTGTTATATACTTATAGAATTGGCAAACACTAAATTGACATTATATTTTAGCCTTATCAAATTTCCAATATTTTTCTCATACAGATATCTACAATATTATCAAGTTTAATTTATTTTACATTCAAACCTAGCATTTATGAAATATATCAATTGCAAACTTTTATACATTTCAATTTCAAAGATTTTGTTAACTAATAAATAAATATTATTATATTAAATTATATTATATATGTTATAACTAAAAATAAGAATATGGTATAGCACACTTAAAGTTGGGTTAAAAATGAAAATCAGATTTTTTTTTTACATGTAAAGACTTATCCCACCCCTGCCACTCTTTTTTTTTCTTTTTTCTTTTTCTTTTGAAAAATATGATTTGTACTCCTTTGAGAACCTGAAAGTTATAAATGTGAAATTAAAATGTTAAACTGTGTATATTAGTTGTATAACCTGCTCATCCACTGATGTGGTAGAAGCGCTCGTCCACTAAAGTGACAGAACCGCTCATCCACACAAGTGACAGAAGCACTCGTCCACACAGTTGATAGAAGCGCTCGTCCACCCAAGTGACAGAAGCGCTCGTCCACACAAGTGACACAAACGCTCGTCCACACAAGTCTTTGGACTTGCTAAGCCCTTAAGAGAAAATCCGTCCAGTGATGTGGTACTGTGGACATCTACTGAAATTTAGTTAGGCATTATGGATGTATACTTGAGTTACAAGAATAACCCTTGTCTGCTGACGTGGCAAGATGGACGCGCTTATTTTCAAGTCTTTGGACTTGATGTTCTTATCAAGTTATTTAGGTATTCATTTATGGCCTCGTCCACTAAGGAAAAACCAGTCTACTTATCAATTAAATTATAAACAGTTTAAATAACCTTTGGACGGGTAATTCTTTGCACGAGTCCAAGCATTGTATACCTTATGTGAAATGCTTATTATGTATGCTCTATTTAAATTTTTGTATTTGATACTATATTCACTCTAATATTGGCATCGATGTTGTTATATACTTATAGAATTGGCAAACACTAAATTGACATTATAATTTAACCTTATCAAATTTCCAATATTTTTCTCATACAAATATCTATATTATCAAGTCTAATTTTTTTTACATTCAAAAATAGCATTTATGAAATATATCCATTGCAAACTTTGATACATTTCAATTTCAAAGATTTTGTTGACTAATAAATACATATTATTATATTAAATTATATTATATATGCTATACCTAAAAGTAAGAATATGGTATAACACACTTAAAGTTGGGTTAAAAATGAAAACCAGATTTGTTACATATAAAGACTTACCCCACCCCTGCCACTCTTTTTTTTTTCTTTTTTATTTTTCTTTTGTGAAATATGATTTGTACTCCTTTGAGAACCTGCAAGTTATAAATGTGGAATTAAAATGTTAAACTGTATATATTAGTTGTATAACCTGCTCGTCCTCTGATGTGGTAAAAGCGCTCATCCAATGATGTGGTAGAAGCGCTCGTCCACTGATGTGGTAAAAGCGCTCGTCCACTTAAGTGACAGAAGTGCTCGTCCACACATGTGACAGAAGCGCTCGTCCACACAGTCTTTGGACTTGCTAAGGCCTTAAGAGAAAATCCGTCCAGTGACGTGGCGTAACACCCCCTAGGGCATTACTACGTAATAGATGCGGAAGTAAATTAAAAGATAATTTGCGGGTTGCTTTCGTAAAATTGTTTTCTTTTAAGTCAGAAAACCGGGGTATAAATTTTTTTTTAAGGGTAACTCTGAAATCCATCATTCATACATTCAAAACGTAAAGTCACGTTCGTAACAAAGTTACCATGACATACAACATTTCTCTAAGCTTCCACTTTCGAATTAAAAAGTTCAAACTACAGATGGATGTATATAACACTACATTTACCGACCTCTTTAGATATTCAACCCCAACTCAGACTCCTAAATGGTCATTCTATCAAATATTCATTGGAGAGACCCCCAATCAGAACACTTTCCCAACCTCTAACACTAGGTCTTCAAGTGACTTAGAAAGACTCCTCTGCAACATCGGTACTAGGGTACCAAGGTACTACAGCAAAACCCGAAGAGACCTGATATAACTGTAAGAGTGAGACACCTGCAAATGGATATATCATACAACAACCATACACCTGATACATACAACACCTTGGCATATTAACATTTTAAACATTACTCATAGGTAAACAACAAGTATTATTTCAGTGGGTCTCATACCCGAATCAATCAATTTTATAAAGATAATGCATGACACTTTTATTATCAGGCTCTAATCTAAATCTCATGAGATACCATCACCATTTTATCATTAAGAAAGAAAGAGTTGATTGGTAATACGTGTCGCGGATTCCGGCATGTGTACCGGATTCGTTGCCAAGTAATAAAAAGATCGATCCCACAGAGACCGTGATCTCAAATAACAACTAATTATTAAACCAATTAAAATGGACTATATAAAAAAAGGATTTTGAAAAGATTTGATTTTTGAAATAAGAATCAACTAGAAAATCAGGTATTTAAGGATGCAATCAATTAACAAAAGGAGAGTAAATCAATTAGGGGTTTTTCAAATCTAAAGAGATTCCTAGGAATTGGGTTACCAACAAGATTGCTAATGTTACTAAATTGACTACCCCTTGTTAATTATTAAAATTTGCTTTGAAGGCGAATTTATCCTAAATAATTTAATGCTCCCTCTCGGGTTACAAAAATCGTGCCCAATTAAACCAACCCCTACACTCGTGGTAATTGAATTTAGATTGAACCCTTTAAGCTTTGTGACAATTCGTGAACCCTCGAAGGACCGCTTCTAACTCTCGTGATTTAAGTCCTAAGTTTGATTCCTATAGATCCAATACCTAAGTTCACCGCTAGGTTCCTCCTTAGAGTATATATGACATGCAAATAAGTGCGCACCAGATTCACAAGTAATTAAAGCGATAGAAATCAAATCGAAAGTGAAATCGAAATTAACAAAGGGAAAACATCAATTCATAACATAAAAACAGATCTTGGACACAGCCCCAATCCCTATAAATAAAACTACTACTCAAGCATGGCCATGGTGATGGCAAGCTTGATTAACGACAACATAAATGAAAACCTAAGAGAGGAGGAGGAGAAGAGGAAGAAGAAGAAGAAGAAGAAGAAGAAGAAGAAGAAGAAGAAGAAGAAGAAGAAGAAGAAGAGAATCCTAATTTTGCCTAAGTTTAGCAGCCCAAAAGTCCCTCAAAAGTCCCATATTTTCGAGCCTAAGTGCTCTATTTATAGATTAGGGTAACTTGAATCCCAAGTAACCACAATTTCAGATCAAACCAGTTTCTAAAGATCCATATATCACGCATCACGGCCGTGATGGCCATCACGGCTAGGCCATGACGGATTCTGCCTTTGGAGGTTGCTTCACTGGTTGGTCTGTCACGACCGTGACCACCATCATGGCCTAGCTGTGATCAGTTCTGCCTATGAGGGTCTGGTTTGGTTGGCATGTCACGACCATGATGGGAACCACTGGCTGGCCGTGACCAGTTCTGACTTTTCCTTTCTTTCTTTTCAGCTCTACTCGATCACGACCGTGATGGCTGTCACGGCTAGGTAGTGATGGGCTCTGTTTGGCTTATTTTCTTGTTTTTCAAGCTCCATCTTGGTGCAAGCTCCATCATGGCTAATTTTGAGCATTTTAATCCTCAATTCCTGCACAACAACACCACAAAACCGCCTTACCGGTTCCAAGGTAAAAACTAACCAAAAATCAAATTAGAAATGACTAAACTATATGAAAATGCATGCAAAATGTCAATGAAATATGAGGTGAAATCACACTCATCAAACCACCCCAAGCTTAAGACTTTGCTTGTCCTCAAGCAATCACTAAGGCCAGACAAGATAAACAGTCAGAGCATGGACAACGAACCAAGAACCCGAGTAACTAATCCAAGTTACAGGCATATTCAATAAGTACCCAAGAGACAATCAATTTCAAGTCCAATTAGAAGCTTAGGTTCTCTAGATTCATGCCTCTCACTAATTCGGGTACTCTTCTCACCTCACTCAAGTGTTTAAGGATATTTGACAATTCACTCAATTTCCTCAAGGAAGCTATTCTACCATAAGCTTGACTATTAACCAAATCTCTACTTTATTAATGAAAACACATAAGAATCAAGAGGTCTTTTATTTTGGTTGTAATGGGGCCATGAGATTAATTGTTAGGTGGGGAAATCAAGAAAGGGAAAATTCAAGAGGGTTAAACAAAATATCAAACAATGCAAAGCATGACAACCTTCTAAAATACCTTTTTGGGCTTTAGTTCACTTTTCCACCTTTCTTTCTTTCTTCCTTTTTACTTTTTATTTCTCACTTTCTTTTTCTCATCCCCTTCTCCATTTTTTTGTTTATTTATTTTATTTTATTTATTTGGAGAAGGGGAGATTTTCAACTTAAGAGAAATATTTTTCTACTTTCTCATCCCATGATTTATTTTTCAAACTACCTTTTTACCCTTTTTGCAATACTTTGAAAGGTGCCATACCAAGCATCGTTCATTAAAATAAATCAAGGTACCAAGAAAATTATTTTATTCCTTTAGGCTCAAAATTGGGCAACTAAGGGGGTAGCATTTAATCAATCAAGGCTCAGAAGGCAGGAAAGATACCTAGTGCCTCAATCATTTTCAAAAATGTTTTAAAAAATTTTAAAGTTTCAAAACGGTTTCAAGTCAAGTTCTAGAGAATACAATCCAAGAGGAATAAAACACTCAATCACAAAGAATGGGGTAGATTTAATGAGTACCCCTTTTAGGCTCAAAAATTTCACATTTAGTGATTTAAAATCAATGAGAAACACAAATATGAGGAACCACATGCTAATTATCAACTATCAGAAGATCATCTCAAGCATTTTTATTTTTAGCCTTATCACAAGAATACAAAAATTGGGTTCAAAAATTCACTATCTCTATTTATTTGGCACCAAGTTCCCACAATTGGATGTATAATCTAAGCAAGGGGCAATCTAATTATGTGATTATGCAAGCCTATATGAATGCAACATGAAAAATGCAAAAATGCAAAAATACAAAAAATTACAAAAAATTACAAAAATACCCCTACCCCAAGCTTAAAAACTTACATTGTCCCCAATGCAAATAATCAAGTCGGAGGGAGAAGAAAAATGGAACAACTCACCGAGGTGGTAGAGGGTGCTGGCTCACATGCCAGTCAAAGAGATTCTGGAAAATGTGTCACGGCCATGATGCTCGTCACGGCTCGGCCGTGATACATTCTGATCTTCAGGGTCCTTCTCATCACGCCCGTGATGGATATCAAGGCTGGGTCGTGATCCTTTCTGGTCTTATTTGGTTAGCTAATCACGACCGTGACCACCGTCACGGACTAGGCGTGATGACTTCTGACTTTATTTTTCTTTGCCTTTTTGCTCTTACTGCTTTCATAACAAGAAAATACTTGGCAAAGCCATCAATTAGTGATCTTTCTTCTCTAATCTTCTCAAATTATTCAGAAACAAAATTCAAAAACAAATGGAAAAGGGAAAGGAAACTTGAGTTGCCTCCCAAGAAGCGCTTATTTACGGTCTTAAACTTGACCATACTTCTTTCAATCAACCGGGATCAGCTGGGTTTGGAAGTGCAAGAACACTTCTCTTCCATGGAAGTCCTTCAAAGAGCCGATTTTGTTCATATGGCCAATTGTGCTTTCGCTTTGCTCTCTTCACTCTGAGTTTCATGGCCTTACCCCCTCCCGGCGGATGTTCTAACTCCACATTATGAGCAACTCCAACTTCATCACCGTTTGGTGCATCATTCGTCATGCTATGTTTGGGAGTTGCTTCTATATTAGGATCTTCCTTCACCTCCGGAGACATTATCTCGATCCTACACACATGACTCTCAAAAGGGGGGTTGTTATATGAGTTAGTCAAATCAAAATCTACCCTACCTTCCTCTACATTGAAAGAGAGCTTGTCATTTTTTACATCTATTATTGCTCCAGCTGTGGCCAAGAATGGCCTTCCAAGAATGATAGGGAATTTAGAATTCCCGTTCATATCCAATACCATGAAATCGGTAGGGATGAAAAATTTCCCTACCTTTATGGGAACATTCTCTAGTATGCCTAGAGGAGTTTTAGTTGACCCATCCGTAAATTGTAAAGAGGATTCGGATGGACTCAATTTCTTGGTTCCTAACCTCTCGAAGATAGTGAGCGGCATCAAACTCGCACTAGCCCCTAAGTCACATAAGGCTTGGTCTATTTTCACCTCTCCAATTGAGCAAACAATAGAAAAACTTCCTGGATCTTTTAGTTTAGGAGGCATATTAGTTTTTATCATGGCATAACGCTCCTCAATTAAGCTCTTAGTTTCTATTTCTACTTACTTTTTCTTGACCAACCTTTGTGGGAAAGGTATTGGGGGTTGGTAAGGTGGTGGAGGGACATACTTTGGCTCTATCTCTTCACGTTCACTCATGTCCTCCTCACATTCCACATTCTTTTCAATTACCCCAAGCTTATCATCCCTTAAGTATATAGCATTACAGTGCTCATTGGGATTAACTTCGGGTTGTCCTGGGAATGTACCCTTAGTTTTGGTAAATGTACTAGCTTGTTGGGCAATCTGAGTTTCTAACATCTTATTATGGATGGCTAAGTTATCTACCTTAGATGCTAACTCTTTTATTGCCTCATTGACTGCCCTACCTTTTTGCCTAAACTCTTCATTTTGTTTTGTTTGAGTTTCAACAAAATTTTCCAAAAGAGACTCAAGTTTAGACTTTTGTACCTGAGGATACCCCGATGCGGGTTTCCTATTACCTGGACCTTCTTGGAACTCATGGTTCAACGTGTTGTTGTAGTTCCCATAGGAGAGGTAGGGGCTATTCTTCCTTCCTTGGTTGTAAGGATTTGGGGGAGCATAGTTTGGCAACTTCGGGTTCGTGTCATAGAAGTTGTGACAAGAGTTCACTTGTTCCCCCGAAACACCGGACCCAGGAGCAATACCATGTGGGTACTCCATTATGTCATGTCCCTGCATTCCACAAATCTCACAAACAATATTAGTAGCACCTATTGAACTCACATTCGCCTTTTCAAGCTTATCAAATCGTGTATTCGGTGAGTCAGTTTTTGACATAATTAGATCAGTGCTATTCATTTCAAACTTACCCCCCGAAATCTTTTGCGGGTTATTACCTCTTTTCGAACCCCATTGGTGATAGTTGGTGGCCACGTTTTCAATGATATTGAATGCTTCGATTAGAGGTCTATTCATAAAGGCTCCACCAGCTGCGGAGTCAAGTGACACCTTCGAAGAGTAATCCAATCTGTTGTAGAAGGTATGCACTAATAGCCACCTTTCAAGTCCATGATGTGGGCAAGACTCTAGCAATCCCTTGTAGCGATCCCAAGCTTCGGATAAGCATTCTCCATCCTTTTGGAAGAAGCCAGTGATCTGGGTTCGTAGGTAGGCAGTCTTGATGGAGGGAAGAATTTCTCCAAGAATGCCTGCTCCAGTTGGTCCCAAGTTGACAACATGTTAGCGGGCACTTGATTCAACCAAGCTTTCGCCTTTCAATCAGAGAGGAGGGGAATAACCTCAACCGTATAGCATCAATCGGGGCACCATGAATTCTAATTGCATCGGTGAACTCCAGGAATGTCTCCACATGATCGGCCGAGTCCTCCGAGGATAATCCTTCGAATTGATGTTGCCTGATTGTAACACCCCGACTTTTCGCTGTTTTCTAATATCAGAAATTTATATAATTATGTTTATATTTTTATATGAGACTTAGAAAACTATTTTAAATAGACGGAGTTTACCACTCAATCCTACTTGAATGTAGGAAGCTACGATTAAAATTTAGGTTGGAAAGTCAGGCGAAACCCGACCCGCGAATTCCATTGACAGTATAATAATACTGCTCAAAAGACCTAATTTTAATTCGTGAACGAAACACTTAAGTTTAGTATTTTATTTTATACAATTCTGTATTTTTAGAATTATTTCCAGGAAAAAAATAAAATAATTTACGTATTACGGGCGGAAAGCGTAATCGGGTAGACGACGGAAGGGAAATTAGAGTTTATAAGAGTAGAGAGAGGGTTTATCTTAGGATTTTGAGATGATTCAAGGGGATGAATCATATTTTTAAGTCTAGAAGGTTTTTCAGGATTAAATAGAGAATTTCGAAATTTACGGTTAAGTCCCTGAACTTTCTATAAATTACCATTTTGTCCCTAAATTAGTTTTTTTCGTTTTTTTAAGTGGGTTGGGCTAGAATTCTTGTTTCTAATCCAAGATGGTCGTGGCTTATAGGCCCAAATCTTTTTAGTTCATAGTTGAGTCCATAAAGCCATTCAAGTTTTCTTATCTTATGTTTAAAGGCCTAAATCTTCAAAGTGGGTCCCACAACCAATAAGAAAATGAAATCAAGCCCAAATGTTTCAAGCCCATACGTAAGCCCATGTGAATTTTGGCTGCCCATTTTAGTTGGAATTGTCAATTTGGTTCTAGAATTTTCCATAAGTTTCTACTTATCCTAGATTTTTCTACAAGTTTCTTGATTCTTCCTAATACATTGAATTATCTTACTTTCTTACTTGTCTTTCACTCATAAAAATCAGCCAAGCAAGTCAAAGATAAGATGGCATTTAATGTGATTAAACTCATCATCATGACATTCTATTGACTATTTGCAAACTAGTCCTTCAATTATTGGAATCTTTGCAATTTGGTCCTTGGAACTTAATTGCACTTTGATCCTTTTAACATGACAACTCATCTTCCTCTAGATCCTTCTTGAAATGTCACCACTTACACTATAAATACCCTTCTCTCACTTTTCATTTAGTTCTTTGGTTAGTTGTCTTCTAAAACTCTAAAGTTCTAAGTTCTTAGTTCTAAGTTCCAAAGCAAGTTCTTGGATTTTCTTCATCATTGATTCTCAAGAGGTAAATCCTAATCTTTGTCTTAAATCATGTCTATGTTCTTTAGATAGTTTCTTGATTCAAGACTTATATCATGGTGGTTCATCATTTTCAAGTTTCAAACCCTAGAACTTTGAAAAATCATAATAAATCCTAGGAAAATCTAATGATGATGAAACTACTTTCTATCTTCTAGATATCATGGCTACTATCTAAATCCAAGAGCATGAAGTAATCAAAAATCTTTTTCTTGAAAACCTAGCTTTGGCCGAACCTATCACCTTAGGGTTGGTAGAGTTTTGTTCGTGTGTTTTCATGTATGATCATGTATTCTATATGGCATGTATGACTACACACTTTAATCCATGTTAGTCTCTTAAAATGAATATTTTCTCAAAATATCTTAGTGTTGGCCGAACCCTAAGTGGGTGAGTTTTGTTGAGTTTTGTTCATGGTTTTCATAAATGATCTTAGAAATCAATCTCTTAGTATGTATGCTTTATAAATCCAAGTTGATTTGTTAAACTAAGAACCCTAGCTCTATGAACTTATTAAGGCCGAACCTATGTATAAAAGAGTTAGGAAGTTTTGAGTTTTAAACTTAGCTATTTAGTCACTAATTTATGATTTAGGTTAATCAAGGATCATTAATCCATAACTTAATCATGATTAGAAATTTTAGAGATTTCTAACCCCAAAACTCAGCCCTTGGCTGAAACCAACATGTAGGATTTTAGGCTTGATTTAGTTGTTAGTTTGTTGATTGAGTGTTATATTTGATGAAGGATAAACTAGATTATCGTGTACGTGCGTTGACGGTTCCCAGATTCACAACAAAGTTTTGAATCGGAAGCTAAGTTCTTCAAGAGGTAAGGGGAGCTTACCTGAGGGATTTTTCTTAATAACTATTTGCTTGTGGTGTGGTTTATGTGATTTATATGTGATTGTGGCTATTGGTTTTGTTAGTGGTGTGGTTTATATGATTTATATGTGGTTGTGATTAATGGTTTGGTTGTTTACGTGGTGTGGTTTATATGATTTATATGTGGTGTGGTTTGTCGGTGTATTGGTGTGGAGTTGTGTTTAATTTATTTAATTATTTGCATTTGTATATTATACTGCTATGATGCATGATCTGCCTGGGAAATATCTGTGATATAACTGTTGGTTGATGTGTGAGAAGCCTTGACAAAGTGGTCGATGCTCAATTAAAGTTAATCGGATAAAAGCTTTAAGAAGCTATGCAAATTATATTCAATGTTTTAAAGGCAAAATATTGATATATAATATTAAAGGAATTTTATTTTGAGGAAAGTGAGGAGTTTTGGAAAATATTTTAGCACTGCTATATTTTATATAAGAAAACCCGGAATATTACAAAATATTCTTTTATGAAATTAATTAAGTGGAAAAAGTTAAGTTTTGGCTTAAAAAGCCTTAAAAATAATATTTGACGGCAATTTTGGAAAAGTGTAGACGGCAAGTATTTTTGAAACGGCAGTGCATATTTTGAGGAGAATAAACCTCAAGTGACTCATTGGTTTGTGAGAAACTAAGTTTTATGATTTAAGGATTTTATAATGAATTTCTACCTTGGAAAAATATTTTCTGTAAATGAGTTTACTCAATGACGTATTTTTGGTAATTTGGATAAATTACGGAGATATTATTTTGGATATGTTTTCATAGACGTAAACGACGTAAACGACGATGTGGAACTTAGTAACCGAGATGTCGGGGTACTAATGTTCTTATGACGCTATCCTATTTTGGATTTGTTTTTCATAGACAAAAACGACGTAAACGACGATGTGGAACTTAGTAACCGAGACGTCGGGATACTAGTGTTCTTATGATGTTAAAGACTTGGTGTCAAGTAGGTAGACGGTGTGTCTACTTTACGACGTCATAATCGACGGTAAAAGATTTATGATATTCATGTAATCGACGTATTCATTGCGCCTTTAGGCAATCGACGTATAATGAAATTCATTACGCCTTGGGCAATCGACGTGCAATGAAAATAAATCCATAAATCGACGTTCTCACTGTTCCGGACAGTGGGCTATGGTAAAATCGACGTGCCTCTGTTGGTAAAAATCGACGTGCCTCTGTTGGAAATCGAGCTTGATCAGCTCATTTTGAAATGACGTTGGGGATCTCCGGAGATTAAGTGTGAATGTTTAGATGATGAATTGAAGTGTTCATGCATAGTTTTCCAACGTTGATGTTTGGGGTGTGGAACCCATTGATAAACTTTATGTTATAATGTGGATTGCTTATGTTAAAAATGTTTATGTATATGTATATGTGTCTTCTTTTGTGTGAGCATTTAGTTATTTTGTTAAATCCAAATATTGGCGTCTCACCCTTACAACCATATCAGAGTCGCACAAGGAGGTATGATCTCTACAATAGGAGAAGGCTGTCTAGTTCGAGACATGCTGTGCTGCTCAGGTTGTTGGTAGTGTCAGTTAGTTACGACCAGCTTAGGTCCTATTGAGTTATGTTATGTTTTGAATGTCACTAAACTGATAATGATCTAGATGTTAAAACATATGAGGCAGTATAGTTGTATAACTTATATACAATATGTAATTATATGTGGTTTGATTTCGTTGTTGTTGTCTTGAGGATTAAAAAGGAAAAAAAAATTATCACCATATTTTGAAAAGATGAACGTTGAGAAAACATTATTTTCCGAAAGTAACCAGCAAATTAAATTTTATTCACATAAATGGGTAACCATGTGATGACCTGGGTTAGGGTGTCACACTGATCATGCTAATTAGCATAGGCGGTATAGTGTAGTTCTTCGCCTCGATTTTTGGCATAGCAATCCTAGTTCGCAAACCCCTAGCATTTGGGGCTGCGTAGTCCGTCAGTGGTTTTGTATCCGGTAGATTCGCCATGAGTGGGATGGGAATCAACTTCTCCCTCTCTCTTTATAGTCTCCTATGTCTATGAAAGGTCCTTTCAATTTCGGGGTCAACCTCAATAAGGTTTCCAAGAGATAAATGAAAAAAGAAATATTTTTTTAATGAAATAATTAAAAAGAAAAAGTACAGAAAAATCAATTTAAAAAAATTAAATTGAAATTCAAGAAAACACAGTCCCCGACAATGGCGCCAAAAACTTGGTAATGCGTGTCGCGGATTCCGGTAAGTGTATCGGATTCCTCGCCAAGTAATAAAAAGATCGATCCCACAGAGACCGTGATCTCAAATAACAACTAATTATTAAACCAATTAAACTGGAGTATATAAAAAAAGGATTTTGAAAAGATTTGATTTTTGAAATAAGAATCAACTAGAAAATCAGGTATTTAATAATGCAATCAATTAACAAAAGGAGAGTAAATCAATTAGGGGTTTTTCAAATCTAAAGAGATTCCTAGGAATTGGGTTACCAGCAAGATTGCTTATGTTACTAAATTGACTACCCCTTGTTAATTATCAAAATTTGCTTTGAAGGCGAATTTATCCTGAATAAGTTAATGCTCCCTCTCGGGTTACAAAAACCGTGCCCAATTAAACCAACCCCTACTCTCGTGGTAATTGAATTTAGATTGAACCCTTTAGGCTTTGTGACAATTCGTGAACCCTCGAAGGACCGCTTCTAACTCTCGTGATTTAAGTCCTAAGTTTGATTCCTATAGATCCAATACCTAAGTTCACCGCTAGGTTCCTCCTTAGAGTATCTATGACATGCATATAAGTGCGCACCAGATTCACAAGTAATTAAAGCGATAGAAATAAAATCGAAATTAACAAAGGGAAAATATCAATTCATAACATAAAAACAGATCTTGGGCACAGCCCCAATCCCTAGAAATAAAACTACTACTCAAGCATGGCCATGGTGATGGCAAGCTTGATTAACAACAACATAAATGAAAACCTAAGAGAGGAGGAGAAGAAGAAGAAGAAGAGAATCCTAATTTTGCAGCCCAAAAGTCCCTCAAAAGTCCCCTATTTTCGAGCCTAAGTGCTCTATTTATAGATTAAGGTAACTTGAATTCCAAGCAACCACAATTTCAGATCAAATCAGTTTCTAAAGATCCATATATCATGCGTCACAGCCATGATGGCCATCACGGCTAGGCCGTGACGGATTCTGCCTTTGGAGGTTGCTTCACCGGTTGGTCTGTCACGGCCGTGACCACCATCACGGCCTAGCCGTGATCAGTTTTGCCTGTGAGGGTCTGGTTCAGTTGGCATGTCACGACCGTGATGGGCATCACGGGCTGGCCGTGACCAGTTTTGACTTTTCCATTCTTTCTTTTCAGCTCTACTCGATCACGGTCGTGATGGCTGTCACGGCTAGGCCGTGATGGGCTCTGTTTGGCTTATTTTCTTGCTTTTCAAGCTCCATCTTGGTGCAAGCTCCATCATGGCTAATCTTGAGCATTTTAATCCTCAATTCCTGCACAACAACACCACAAAACCGCCTTACCCGTTCCAAGGTAAAAACTAACCAAAAATCAAATTAGAAATGCCTAAACTATATGAAAATGCATGCAAAATTTCAATGAAATATGAGGTGAAATCGCACTCATCAAACCACCCCAAGCTTAAGACTTTGCTTGTCCTCAAGCAATCACTAAGGCCAGACAAGATAAACAGTCAGAGCATGGACAGCGAACCAAGAACCCGAGTAACTAATCCAAGTAACAGGCATATTCAATAAGTACCCAAGAGACAATCAATTTCAAGTCCAATTAGAAGCTTAGGTTCTCTAGATTCATGCCTCTCACTAATTCGGGTACTCTTCACACCTCACTCAAGTGTTTAAGGATATTTGACAATTCACTCAATTTCCTTAAGGAAGGTATTCTACCATAAGCTTGACTATTAACCAAATCTCTACTTTATTAATGAAAATACATAAGAATCAAGAGGTCTTTTATTTTGGTTGTAATGGGGCCATGGGATTAATTTTTAGGTGGGGAAATCAAGAAAGGGAAAATTCAAGAGGGTTAAACAAAATATCAAACAATGCAAAGAATGACAACCTTCTAAAATACCTTTTTGGGCTTTAGTTCACTTTCCCACCTTTCTTTCTTTCTTCCTTTTTACTTTTTATTTCTCACTTTCTTTTTCTCATCCCCTTCCCCATTTTTTTGTTTATTTATTTTATTTTATTTTTTTGGAGAAGGGGAGATTTTCAACTTAAGAGAAATATTTTTCTACTTTCTCATCCCACGATTTATTTTTCAGACTACCTTTTTACCCTTTTTGCAATACTTTAAAAGGTGCCATACCAAGCATCGTTCATTAAAATAAATCAAGGTACCAAGAAAAGTATTTTATTCCTTTAGGCTCAAAATTGGGCAACTAAGAGGGTAGCATTTAATCAATCACGGCTCAGAAGGCCGGAAAGATACCTAGTGCCTCAATCATTTTCAAAAATGTTTTAAAAAATTTTAAAGTTTCAAAACGGTTTCAAGTCAAGTTCTAGAGAATACAATCCAAGAGGAATAAAATACTCAATCACAAAGAATGGGGTAGATTTAATGAGTACCCCTTTTAGGCTCGAAAATTTCACATTTAGTGGTTTAAAATCAATGAGAAACACAAATATGAGGAACCACATGCTAATATCAACTATCACAAGATCATCTGAAACATTTTTATTTTCAGCCTTATCACAAGAATACAAAAATTGGGTTCAAAAATTCACTATCTCTATTTATTTGGCACCAAGTTCTCACAATTGGATGCATAATCTAAGCAAGGGGCAATCTAATTATGTGATTATGCAAAATTATGCATATATGAATGTAACATGAAAAATGCAAAAATGCAAAAAATTGTTAAACATTGCAAAAATACCCCTACCCCAAGCTTAAAAACTTACATTGTCGCCAATGTAAATAATCAAGTCGGAGGGAGAAGGAAAATGGAACAACTCATCGAGGTGGTAGAGGGTGCTGGCTCACATGCCAGTCAAAGGGATTCTAGAAAATGTGTCATGGCCGTGATGCTCATCACGGCTAGGCCGTGATACATCCTGATCTTCAGGGCCCTTCTCATCACGCCCGTGATGGATATCACGGCTGGGCCGTGATCCTTTCTGGTCTTCTTTGGTTAGCTAATCAAGGCCGTGACCACCGTCACGGCCTGGGCGTGATGACTTCTGACTTTATTTTTCTTTGCCTTTTTTGCTCTTACTGCTTTCATAACCCGAAAATACTTGGCAAAGCCATCAATTAGTGATCTTTCTTCTCTAATCTTCTCAAATTATTCAGAAACAAAATTCAAAAACAAATGGAAAAGGGAAAGGAAACTTGGGTTGCCTCCCAAGAAGCGCTTATTTACGGTCTTAAGCTCGACCATACTTCTTTCAATCAACCGGGATCAGCTGGGTTTGGAAGTGCAAGAACACTTCTCTTTCAGGGAAGTCCTTCAAAGAGCCGATTTTGTTCATATGGCCAATTGTGTTTTCGCTTTGCTCTCTTCACTCCGAGTTTCATGGCCTTACCCCCTCCCTGTGGGAAGTTCTAACTCCACATTATGAGCAACAACAAGGCAATTAACAACTCTAGGAAATGAAAGATTGGATCCAAAGTCTAAACTGACCACAACAATTAAAAAGAGAAGGGAACTCGAATAAATTTCTTAAAGAGACTTTTATTCCCAAAAGTCATAAGAAACATACATTCACTGGAAAGACTAGTAACATAGGAGACCCTAGAGAGTCAAATACTTAAGGGCGTCAAAACACAATTATACTTAGAATCCTATTACAACTTAGAATTATAGACCACTGCCATAAGACCTTCAAATTGCACACTACTTCTGTCGTAAAAGATCATCAGAATTGAGGAGCTCCAGTTCTAGCCATGGTGTAAACTCTTCCCTTTGTCGTGGGTCTATCAGCCCCTAAGGTGTTGACAGCCCTTTCAAACCTTGGTGCGTTACAATCCCTTGACAAGTGTCCTATTTGTCCACAGTTGTAACATTTCGTTCCCTTGCGTAGGTAAACATCATCCATGTGATCTGGGTTTCCAAACTTATAACATCTTCTAAATTAGCCTCAGTTTTGGTTCTGTTGGCCTCCACTTCCCGATTCGGAATTATCATAACGATGTTGTTGTTGATTCTGGTCATTCCCTTGTGGTCGGAAATAAGGTTCCCTCTGATGCTGCTTCCCTTTCTAATTCTGATTTTGATATTGGTCTTTGGAATGAGTGGGTCCTCCAACAGTTTCTCCGTTGCATCTTTCCTTCCTCATCAATTCCACTTTTCTACACTTCTCTACTAAGGCTTGGAAATTCCGGATTTCCAATGGCATCACAGATTCCTTAATCTCGAAGCGCAGATCGGCTTCGAACTTTTCACACTTCACACCTCATCGGGGTTGTTCTGGAAAAAGCGGAAATATTTGGCAAGGGACTCAAACCTTCCCACATATTCCCCCACTGTCATGTCCCACTGACTCAGCCTCAGGAATTCCTGCTCTTTCTTTGTCCGAGCACTCTGGGGAAAATATTTGTCCAGAAATTTGTTGCTAAATACTCCCCAGGTGATTGCCTGATGCTCAGCTACCAGCAGTTGTCTGGTGCCCTCCCACCAGTATTCAGCATCTCCAATCAGTTGGAATGTTGTATACGGCACCTTTGCTCCCTCTGGGGTGTGCACCAGTTCAAAGATCTTGTCCAGCTCTTGGATCCAAAGATCGACTTTAGTCGGGTCTACGTCCCCGTCAAACTGCGACGGAATCTGACGTCGGAAGGCATTCACATTCTTCCCTTTTGTAGTCTGTTCAGCTCTTTGCTGCTCCTGCTGATTCTGGGCAGCTGCGTTGGCAGTCTGGAGAGCTATGGAAGCAGCAACATCAGCCAAAGCTTGGGCAGCGAAGTCCATCCCGCTGTCATAATTTGTATTCATGTTGGCACGACCGACATTAGGACCACCTCTGCGACCACGACCACATCCACAACCGCGTCCACGTCCACCTTCTAGTGCTAGTTCCATAACTGACATGTCGAACAAATCAGTCAAGCCACAACCAGAAAATGAAACGTGTAAAGGCATATTAACACACATTACTTCTAAGAAGTAATCCAAATAAAACTTAATTAAGAGATAACACAACGTCAACACAACATACCTATTTCCCAAAGATCCCGAAAGACTCGACCAGCTCTGATACCACCTGTAATGCCCCCCCTTAGGGAATTACTACGTAACACATGGGGAAGTAAATTAAAAGATAATTTGCTGGTTGCTTTCGGAAAATTGTTTTCTTTTAAGTCAGAAAACTGGGGTATAAAATTTTTCTTTAAGGATAACTCTGAAAACCATCATACATACATTTAAAACGTAAAGTCACATTCGTAACAAAGTTACCATGACATACAACTTTTCACTAGGTTTCCACTTTTGAAAGAAAAAGTTCAAACTACAAATGGATGTATATAACACTACATTTACCGACCTCTTTAGATATACAACCCCAACTCAGACTCCTAAGTTGGTCATTCTATCAAATATTCATTGGAGAGGCCCCCAATCAGAATACTTTCCCAACCTCTAACACTAGGTCTTCAAGTGACTTAGAAAGACTCCTCTGCAACATCGGTACTAGAGTACCAAGGTACTACATCAAAACCCGAAGAGACCTGATATAACTGTAAGAGTGAGACACCGGCAAATGGATATATCATACAACAACCATACACATGATACATACAACACCTTGGCATATTAACATTTTAAACATTACTCATAGGGAAACAACGGGTATTATTTCAGTGTGTCTCATACCCGAATCAATCAATTTTATAAAGATAATGCATGATACTTCTATTATCAGGCTCTAATCTTAATCTCATGAGATACCATCATCGTTTTATCATTAAGAAAGAAAGAGTTGATCAGGCTCATACGCCACGTTTGGCAAGTTGTCTTCGTCACCTCATGTACCCGGATCAACACCATCACGAATCCCTTATAACGGCCATTCGGATGTATACATCATCAAATACCACATCTTAAGCGGGTATTCGGTAACTCAAGCACGTTTGCCAAGGGGAAATGCATATGAATAAAAGATTTTTCATTATCGAGACTTTTCTTTGTGTTCACTATTTTCCGTTGTCGAAGCCCAAAGCTAACGACTATACGTAATTTTCATTACTTGAAAATCAACAACACAGGACACGCAGTCCGAGTGCTCAATCACAACACCTTAGACCGATGTCACAGTCCAAGGTTGTGGTCGTAGAAACAATTATAATTTTATTCATATTCTATTTCAACATGATAAGGACTCCTAGCCCATAACAACGAAATTAGGACACACAGTCCTCAATTCCAAAATTAGGACTCCTAGCCCATAATATCACGATTAGGACCCTTGGTCCATAATTCTTGACACGGATCCCAGATCACGTGCATAAACTGAATGCTAGAGGCGACGTCTCGCGAACTAGTATTCTCTTTCATATGTTCTTACTTTTCACTCAGTGAAAATCAAAAACCAAAACAAAACCTCGGTCACTTATCCAAGTAACCGGAACGTTTCTAAATCATTTAGGAGAAAATATTTTCCTTTACAAAGTCTTTTATAAAACATTTGGAAATTCGTTTGCTTTTGAAATCCTTGACGGAATAAAGTCAAATATTTTCAAAGGGATTTTTACTTCATGAAACACATAGTTCGAAAAAAGTTTTCTCTCGTACCAACTTTGGATCATAAAAAGGTAGTTTCTATTGTCTTGAAAACACGTCAACGTTTCTTTTCAAAATAAGAATCTCATTTTCTTGAAGTAAGCATTTTAAACAAGGAACTTTTATAAATGAAACCAATACTTTCAAGGTTCCATTCAAGGCTTATTAAGGCTTTTAATCCTTTATAATCATTGTGCGCAGACTCAAGTCTGGCTTCTCAAACTTCAATCAACAGTAATATATTCTCAACAATAATATCACAGTTAACGACAGTTCATCACATATATATAATTCATAACACTTTAAAGCAAGTAACGTTCAACTTCAAGCAATAACCACAATAGTTCAAGTAAACAGGTTATTCAAGAATTGGCTCAATATCACAATAATATTCAAATCACTCAAGTAAACACATACACACATGCATATAGTCATTGAATATCCCTAGGCAGTCCTCTCTTACCTTCTATGAAGGTAAGGAGATTAGATGCTCGAAGAGGTATGTCATGAACGTCCTCGTTTCCTCCGCGATGGAAGCCTAAGGTTACGAATACAAAATCACAAGTTAAAATCAAACAAGAACACTAAACCACAAGCTATAGGTTCAGCCAAGACTAGTTCTTAGGGTTAGAGATTCCCGAAAATTATACAACTCATGGATTTATGATCCTTAAGTGTTAGGAGTTCATAAACAATGATCATTTAACAAAGTTGAATTAAAATTTCACTAACTTAAAAACATAGGGCATTCGGCCAAGGCTAGTAAAATAGGCTAGCATTCACTAAACTTTCCAATCTCTTAGGTTTAGCATCCATATGTGTTAAGGAGCTCAAAACCATGATCATTTTGGAAAAGTAGGAACAAGGTATCCTAGGTCCATAACCTTCTAGGTTCAGCCTTCATAGGATTTATAGGCTAGAGATCTTTAAATTTTCCAATCTCTTAGACTTAACATCCAAATATCTTATGGGGCTCAAGTCCATGATCATCTTGGAAGACAATGGAAACTTAAACATTCTAATCTCTTAGACTTAGCATCCAAATATCTTATGAAGCTCGAGTCCATGATCATCTAGGAAAACAATGGAAACCTAAACATTCCAATCTCTTAGACTTAGGATCCAAATATTTTATGGAGCTCAAGTCCATGATCATCTTGGAAAAATGAAAGTAATACATCCTAGCTTTAATAACATAGAATAAACAAGTTAGAAATCCTTAAACTTTCCAATCTCTTAGGCTTAGCATCCAAATATCTTATGGAGCTCAAGTCCACGATCATTTTGGAAAAATAAAAACTCAAACATCCTAGCACCTAAACTCTAAGTTTCAGTCATCATAGGATGATGAGGAAAATATTCTTTGTTTAACAATAACTCTTAGGTTTAGAATCACAAGGTATTAAGAGTTCTAAATCCATGATCAATACTTGGAAAGTTGAAACATAGTATCCTAGGCCTACTTATTCATATTTTTCCGCCATCATAGGAACAAGCTATCAAAACTTCCAAGATTTATAGATTCAAGATCAAGGGATAGTTAGAAACTCAAACACATGATCATATTCCAAAAGTTGAAACAAAAACTTCCTAGGTCACAAATGCAAGCATTCGGCCTTCATTGGAAGAGATAGGTAGAGATTTTTGTTTTACACAACCTCTTAGTATGTGAAAATATAAGTTAATACAAGACTATAGAACGTGGTTTCAACTCAAAAGGAGTTTTCTACCATTTTGGAGAGACTTTAGAAGTTTAAAGCATATAAAGAACACATAAAGTAAACTAAGAAATAAAAGTTGAAACTTGCAAAAAGATTCATATGAGAGCATTACCCTTAGTATAAGGAAGAACTTTAATGAAGAACTTAAGTAGAAAAGATGAAAAAAAAGCTTTAAGAGCTTGAACATTTAGAAGAAAGAAGAAGATAAAGGTTTAATGGAGTTTTGAAGGAGGAAGATGATGAAGTGAAAATGAAAGGGGTATATATAGAGAGGGGAGAGAGTGATACGAAATTGAGGAGAGAGGAATGAGCTTGGAGAGCAAGTTTTGACCATGTGCCTTGTTCGGTTGAAGAGGAAAAAGAAAAATAGGTTTTTAGAATATAATATGATATATTTCAAAAGTGCCATCATGACCACTTTTTAGGAGGTAGCTTAGGCCATACCTCTAGTGAGTCACCTCACTCCCTCATATTACCTCAGGCCTTTTATGTCTCCTATTCTGCTCTATTTCATACCCGGTTGCATTTCCGATCGTAATTTTTCGGATGCTTTCGCCCGAATAAAATATTATATTTTATTTTTGAACGAAAATTTTCAAAATAACCAAAGTGGAAGGAAACATAATAAAAACACTAACTATCTCGTTTATGGATCAAAATTAGGTTTTCTGCTTAGTAAACTTGTACTGGTAGTGAAAACGCCGCAGACCGGCTTCCGTCTGAATTTTCAACCGAAATTTTTACGTAACTTCATATGATATAACAACACAAGAAAATGATTTTATTTTAATTAAAATCATCCTCTGGGTTTAATCTAAAATAAACATATTTAAATATGTATTTACTGCTACAGACAGCATAGGAAAAACAGGGTGTTACATACAGCACGGGTAAGCAACTCTTGTTTTTTAAAAAGATAATACTGAATATGCAAAATGACATAAGTACCCCTAATTAAAAATGTAACACATTATTTGTATTTTATATATATTATTTTAAAAAGTAATATATAAATTTTATTTTATATTCTATAATTAAATATATTATAAAAATAGTTTTATTTATAATAAATATTAATAATAATGTTATCAGGGAAGAATTTCTTTCAGCTACTTCCAAATTTTACATTCTTTTTCTTCCTCGCCTAATTCAAATCTCTTCACATAACTTTCATTCTAATAGGGCATTTGGGATTTAGCTTTTACTGTTTCCCAATAGTTGTGTTCTTTTCATTCACTTTCATTCACTTTTCATTCACTTTAATTTTTTTTTTGACTGAAATAACTAAATATGTTTTAGTAACATAGTTTTTCTGTTTGGTTATAGTATCTAAAACAATCATAACTTATACAAAAATTTAAGAGTACAAAGTACAAAAAAATGTTGATTGATATAATAACTAATAACTATATAATTGTTATAACACATATTTTGAAAAGATGATCAAATGCTATATTAATAACACTTATCCAATGTTATCTAGATAAGTAACCCACTTTGATTTCTTAAGTGGACCCTACTCTGGACCTCATTGTGTGACATCAATTTAAGCAATCCATTCATTTTTTACTACAACGATACATCATTAATGTTTTGTTTGGTATGGAAGAGAAATTGAGAAGAGAGAAGATGGTAAAAAAAAAAATAGTGAATTTTAAGACTTATTTGATATGAGAGAAATATGTGAAAAAATGATAAGGAAGAAGTTGAGAGAATTTTTTAAAAAAGATGATGATGAATATGCAAAATGACATAAGTACCCCTAATTAAAAAAAGTAACATATTATTTGTATTTTATATATATATTTTTTAAAAAGTAATATATAATTTTGTTTTATATTTTATAATTAAATATATTATAAAAAATTTATTTATAATAAATATTATTAAGCAAACCACTTTGATTTCTTAAGTGGACCCTACTCAAGATCTCATTGTGTGACATCCATTTAAGCAATCCATTCATTTTTTACTACAACGATACATCACTAATGCTTTGTTTGGTATGGAAGAGAAATTGAGAAGAGAGAAGATGGAAAAAGAGAATATGAGAAGAGAGAAGATTGTAAAAAAATAGTGAATTTTAAGACTTATTTGATATGAGAGAAACATGTGAGAAAATGATAAGGAAGAAGTTAAGAGAAATTTTTTAAAAAGATGATGATGAATATGCAAAATGACATAAGTACCCCTAATTAAAAAGTAACATACTATTTGTATTATATATATATATATATATATATATATATATATATATAAAAGTAATATATAATTTTTTTATATTTTATAATTAAATATATTATAAAAATAATTTTATTTATAATAAATATTAATAAATATTATTTTTATTCCCACCCCTTTTACCTATTCCCCCTCCCCTTAGTAACATCACCCTCCCTACCTAACCCTCCCCACCTATCCTAAACCCTTATAACACCCGTTTCACACTTTATGAAATATATATAAATTATAAAAAGTAACTAATAAAATAATACCAAAAAATATATAACTTGCCAAGTGGATGCACAGTAAATAACTATCCAACTTTTATATTACTATAGATTTCAATTTCAATATATATTTATTTATTTGAAAAAAAAATTATATTTTTGAAAATTATGAACTATTTTCAACTTCGTGGTTCAAAGAGAATGAGTGTGTACATGTGGTTGGTCCAAGTGATAACAAGCTTGGACCCCTTAAACAAGTGATCAGGAGAATCGATCCCTGACTCTTGCGTATGGAGAAAACCTGGTTAAGAGAGGTCACCCCTTCAATGTCATCTAGTACCTCGAGGGATTAGCCTTCGCAGTTGCTTGTGGAGGATACCTTAGGAAACCAAAATGAAAAAAGAGAGTGAGTGTGTGTTTGGGAGAACATATAAATAGTTTATGAAAATAGTATCTATAAAGATTATAAAGCAAAAATCATGGATGGAAAGTTTTGTCATGTGTCATTTTGAGAGCCGTTTTAAAATTAAAAATTCTTTTGACATTTGGTAAAATATTCCACTTTTAGAAATTATTTATAAAATTATCAAGCATTTCTTCTTCCACTTGTTGTATATTATCTCTCAACATTTAACACTATATTTTTCCAAAGCAATTAAAACATTTCAAGATGAATCATTTTTCAATGTAATTTATTTAAATCATATTTTCAATTAATTTCCAACCATCTAAATTTATTATCTACATTTGATTCAACAATTTTTTTAAAATTAAAATATAATTTTTAATAATTACATGTTGTGTATATATATTATAAAGAAAAAAGCTATATTTTTTATATAAAATATATACTATTATTGGTATATACGTATAGGTTTTATAAATATTATTATTGGAAAATCTCCCTTTTTTTAAATAATTGTGGATATATATATATATATATTATAAAGATAAAAGCTATATAATTTTTATTAAAAAATTATACAATAGAATATACATATAATTCGCTTGATTATATATTTATAATAAAACTTTGACAATTGGAAAAACATTTATCTTTTAGAATGTGTGTGTGTGTGTGTATATATATATATATATATATATATTAAAATTAAAATTATCAAATATTTCTCATCCCACTTACATTGGTATTTAAGATTATCAATCATTTTCAATGTAATTGATTTATTTGAAGCAACTAAAAATTAATTGTTATACATCATGAATTGTGATAAACAAAGAGTCAAAATTATATATGTTTTCTGTAACACCCACCTTGGGCATTACTTGACTATCTTAATTTCGTAATAACCTATTAAAATAAAATAATAATTGCGGGTTTGCTTTCGGAAAATAATTTATATAAGTACTTAAATACAGATCGATACTTTTTTTTTGTAAAAAATTCGACAGAGTCACCTCTGTAATTCCAACATCCCAAAATAAAAACAACTGCTAAAATATTTATATTTTCATCCCAAAATAAAGGCTCTCCGAGCCATAAACATCCTATCCACAATAGAAGCTCTCCGAGTCGTAAACATACATACACATAACAGTAATCCAATAAAAGACTTTCAGAGTCATAATACCTATAACTATGACTTTCTCCAAATAAAATTTACTCGATAAACTAAGCTGGTCACACTAAAAGATATTCCTGGGGAAGACCCCATGGTTCTCACCATTATGACTAACATCAGACATCTTCAAGGATTTCGACTAATATCCCCGAGTGAAACTGAGAACTTCTCTGCAACATCTGTACACTCAAACCCAAAATACCACAAAAGAAACCAAACAGAAATAATGCAAAGGTGAGATACCGACATACGATTTTTATCATAGCAGTCACATGCACGACTCTCACACAATGACATACAATATATCATAACCATAAACACAGGGATCCATTCCCGACAATCAAATGCATTTTGTAAAACATTTCATGTCACTTAAATATTCACTATCTAGTTCACTATCTCCGGAGATCCTAACTTCCCTTCGTCGAGCATGATAGGATCGCGATAATGCCCATAACACAATTGTCACACACATTTTGGGTCGGCCTCTCAATTTAGGTCCGATCCCGAATTGTTCTAGGGTATCACATCTCACCTAAATAATACAGAATAGTTCCTGATTGAGTACATTTCGAGCATGGTAGCCGATTTCCACGACAAGGGGTTGCAAAGCCCCAAGCATTTCATGGAGTTCGAATCCAAATGTCCCTGAAGACCCAAAAACTAAAGAAGTTGTCTTTGGTCCGTAACTATTCAGTTTGTCAGTGCACCCTTTGTGAAACTGTAGTTCGATACATAATGGCACGTCTGCCACAACGGCATATAAGCCAGACTATGCATGTAAAATAAGGTGTTCTCGTTTTTCATTTTCTTTTTCGCATCGTTCTTTCCTCGTCAAGGCTTACGCTCTCGACTACTTTTAATCAAGTATTAAATTAAACATTAATACTCACATAGGATTTTATCAATAAAATCCACGATTCACAATCTCCTTCACAACCGAACACTAGTCCGACGTCTCGGAATTCTAGGTTCTATCTTCCTCGAAACTAGAATAGGAACTCTAGCCCGTCAATCCGGAACACTAGGTCCTTTCTACTTTCTCAAAACTCAAAACAAGAACTCTAGCCCGTCAATCCGGAGCACTGGGTCCTTTCTTTTCCTCAAAACTCAAAACAAGAACTCTAGCCCGTCAATCCAGAGCACTAGGTCCTTTCTTTTTCACTCTCTTTCCAGAGGTTTTCGTTCAGTGAAAAACTAAAAATCGAAATAAAATCCAATTATTTCTCACTCTTGAAACTCAAATAGGAACTCTAGCCCGTCAATCCGGAACACTAGATCCATTCCACTTTCACTTATTTCCACATGATTTTCTTCTTCGCTCAGTGAAAACTAAATCGAAAAACACAATATCAAAGTCTTCTCAACTTTGTGCCACAAATACGTTTTCATTCTTAGAAATACATTTTTCACCAAAACCTTTTCTTTTATGAATCCATTTACCGTAAACTTAGAAAACTTCAAAAGTCCTTTTCTCACTTTAAAACCAACTACGAAAAGTCTTACAAATAGATTTATAAAAGAGGCATTTTCCCTAAATTTTTCCATTTTTGAAACCACTTTTTGTAAAGCCTAAAATAAAATCTTTGTTTTCAAAAGACTTTTCTTTTCAAAAATTATTTAAACTTTTTCATGAATTTTGATATTTTCCATTTTCTTTCTTTCCTAACTTTGTTCTATCTTCACACTTTCATCATTTAGGATTTTCTTCTCATTTTCCAAAGAAAACAAAACACCACTTTTTCGATATTTCTGAGTTAAGGTACTTTAATGTCTTAATCTTGATTAACATGCAATGACCAATGTCATGCCATCAGCCAATCACAGTTGTAACACCCCAATTTTCACTGTTTCAAAATAATCGAAATGCGGACGATTATTTGTATATATTTATATGAGTATTAGAAAATTATTTTAAATAAATGAAGTTCATCACTCAGTCCTACTTGAATGTAGGAAGCTACGATTAAATTTTAGGTTGAAACGACGGGCGAATCCCGGCCCGCTATTTTCACTGACAGTATATTTATACTGCTCAAAAGACCTAATTTTAATTCGTGAACGAAAGACTTAAGATTTTTATTTTATTTCCTACAATTGTGTATTTTTAGAATTTTTTCATAAAAAAATGAAATAATATACGTTTTACGGGTGGAATACGTAATCGGGTGAACGACAGAGTGGATTTCGTCGTTTCCAAGAGCAGATAAAGAGGTTATCTTAGAATTTTGAGATGATTCATGGAGATGAATCACACTTTTGAGTCTAGAGGATTCTACAAGGTTAAAGTGGCAATTTATGGATTTTGCACTTTAGTCCTTGAACTTTCTATTAATTACACTTTGGTCCCTAAGTTAGTTTCTATGTTTTTCCAAGTGGATTGGGCCAGAATCTTTGCTCCAAGCCCATTAGAGGACCATGGCCTTGAGGCCCAAATTCCTTGTCCATGAATTTAATTTCATGAAGCCCATTTGAAGTCATATAAGTTCCTAGCTTATGATTACGCCTTTTGGTGGGCCCCACAAAAATGAATCCAAGCCCAAAATTAAGGCCCGTGCACAAGCCCAAGGAGGAGAAGGGTCTGCCCTCATCTTGGATGAGCCAAGATTATTCTAGAATTTTCTACCATGTTCTCACATATTCTCCAAGATTCTACTACATTCTACTAAGTTCTCAAGTTTTCTCCAACATTCTAGGTTCTTCTCAAAATATCTCATGAAAAATCAGCCAAGATAAGTCAAGATGAGACCACATTTAATGTGGCACATGGTCATCATTTCAATCTATTGACGATTTGCAAAATAGTCCTTATACTTTTGGAATATTTGCAAAATGGTCCCTATGAGTTAATTGCACTTAAATCCTTAGAAAAATCACCTCATTTCTACTTGGTCCTCAAAAGTGGCGCAGCCACGTGCCTATAAATACCCTCCCTCACATTTCATTTTCTTCCTATTGCCATTTGTTTCAAAAACTCTTAAGTTCATAAGTCTTTTAGCATCACTTTGTGAAGCAAGTCCTTGGATCTTCACTTGTATTTGATCTTAAAGAGGTGAATCCTATTCTCCTTTCCTAATCATGTCTATGTTCTTCAATAAGTTTCATGATTTAAAGTCTATTTCATCTATGTTCATCACTTTTAAGTTTCTAGATCTAGAACTTTGAAAATTCATAACTAATTCTAGAAAAATCCTTTTGACATGAAACCAATTGCTATGATCTTATAATCATCTCTATTTTCATCATCTAGAAGCATATGATCATGAGAAATTTCTTTCCTTGATTTCTGGGCTAGGCCGAATCCTTTGAATAGTGATGTTCATGGGTTTTGTTTCATTTTCATGTCTTGATTCATGATTCAATCTTCTAGTACCTTGGTAGTTCTTGTATTTAAGTATATAGAATATCAAAAATCAAACTTTAACCTATTGGTTTCATTAAGGCCGAAACCCTAGCTATGAACACTTGTTGGTTTAGTGATTCAAAAGTTGTTTTGTAACACTTGAATCCAACTCTAAGTCTTGTATATTGATTAAATCCAAGAGTTGAAGAAATTTTAAAAAAAAAACTTCTAGCCTATGATCTTGAGAAAACCGAACCCTAGTTCTTGGAACTAGATGAGTTTTAGTTCATGTTCTTAGTTAATATATAATCTTGGTTTAAGTGCTTAATCATGTTTAAGTTATTTATGGATCATAAATCCCTAAGTTAACAAAATTTTAATTTCCCTAACCTAGAAAAGTTGTTGAGGCCGAACCTTAACCTCCATGAGTCAAGTACGTTTTTGTTTGATTTGATTTATTTTGGTTGCAATTCGTTTGAAGGAAACAACCGAGTTAACTGATTTAAGCCGACGGAGGAAATCGGATCAAATCGGGAGATTGTTTGAAAACGTTAGTTTGAGTCTTAAAGAGGTAAGGGGAGCTTACCTGAGGGATTTTCTCAATAACTATTTGCTTGTAGTGTGGTTGATATGATTTATATGTGGTTGTGGTTATTTGTTTATGTTGTTTACGCTGTGTTGTTTATCTGTGTATCGGTGATTGATCTGCTTTTAATTTATTTAATTATCTACAGTTGTATATTATGTTGTTATGATGCATGATCTGCCTGGTGATATAATCCTGATGATGTTGTTGAATGCTGAATGTTGAATGTTGTTTGAGAGGCCTGACAGTGGTCAGTGCACAACCGATTAATCAGATAAAAGCTTTAATAAGGTGTGAAAAGATTATATTCAACGTTTTATGGGGAATATTGGAATATAATAGTGGTGGAAAATATTATTTTGGAAAAAAATGAGTTTTGAGAAATATTATTATTTTAACGATTTATTAGTGTAAAAGAAATTTATGAGTCACGGTGAGAGCGTAACCGTGAAATCTTTTTAGTACCGCTAATTTTTACGCAAGAAATTCCGAAATATTATAAAAAGTTATTTTGTGAAATTAATATTCGAAAATACTTTTAAAAAAATATAATAATAATAATAATATAATAAATAAATAAATAAATAAAAAGTCAAAGTTTGACTTTAAAAACATTTTCTTGGAAAATGATAAATGACGGCAAGTTTCGAAATTATTTACGGGGAAAGTTTAAAAACAGCAGTACTTATTTTGAAAAGATTTCTTGATGATTTGACATTTTAAAAACGAATTTCAAGTAGAAAGGATTTTCAGTGAATGAGTTTTGCTTAATGACGTAAAGGAAGATATAGAACTTAGTAACCGAGACGTCGGGGTATTAAGGTTAGTGGTGTTGAAGACTGGGTATCTACGTAAAGAAGTTAAAATGTTTTGAGATGTTTTCTATTACCACGAACCTAAGACTGATGCAAGGTCTAGGGGCTTCGTGATTGAGCACTCGGACTTTGAGGTCCTGTGTTGTTAATAAAAGTTATAAAGATGTTTCAAACGATGTTGAGTCGTAAGCTTTTGAGAGCTTCGATGTTTAAAACGATGTTGGGTCGTAAGCTTTTGAGATCTTCGATGTTTAAAACGATGATGGGTTGTAAGCTTTTGAGAGCTTTGACAAATAAAGATATAACACAAAGAAAAATGTTGAGAACAAAATGTTTTCTTGCATGCATTTGGCAGACGTGCCATGATCAAACGAGGGATTACCTTGCGGCGTCAGGGTATATCATACTACGATGTTCCTCATTGTGCCCGGGGTTTGGACAATGAGACCCCATCTACGATGTTATCACTGTGCCACGATGTTGGACAGTGTGCGATGGGTGTGCCTGTGGCTGTGTGCCTGTGGCAATCGAGTCTGATCAACTCATCACAAGGTTGGATATATCTCATGAGATTAGGTATGAATGTTTACATGATGTATTAAAGTGTTCATACATAGTTTTCCAACGTTGATGTTTGGGGTGTGAAACCCATTGATAAACGATGTGATATAATATGAATGAGTACGTTGTTATAGACATGTATATGTGTATGTGCCTTATTTTGTGTTGCGCATATAGTTATGGTGGTAAATCCATATATTGACGTCTCACCCTTACAAGCATATCAGATTCGTACAAGGGGTATGATCCCTACAAGAAGACGAAGGCTGTCCAGTTCGAGGCATGATGTGCTGCTCCTTTTGGTTGTAGTGTCCGCTAGTTACGACCAGCTTAGGTAATATTATGTTTTGAGAATAAAGTTGATTATGATTTAGGTGAGAAAACATATGAGGCAATATAGTTGGAGGACTTATATACATTATGTATTTAAGTGTGATTTGATTACGTTGTTGTGGTTATGAGGTTAAGAGAAAAAAAAAATTTATCACCATATTTTGAAAAGATGAACGTTGAGAAAACATTATTTTCTGAAAGCAACCAGCAAATTAAGTTTTATTTCCACAAACGGGTAACCATGTGATGACCTGAGTTTAGGGTGTCACAACAGTCAAGCAAAATAGTAATATAATCAACAAACAATAACACTAAAACTCCAATCAAACTCTAAATAATTCAGGCAAGGCATCATTACAAAGATTTAAAAATTTAACACACATTCAAACACGACAATAAGTATGTAACTACTAAAACTCTTCAGGTAAAATCCCTTTACCTTTGTAGACCAGAAAATATTCTCTCGACGCATTCAACGATTTGCTCCTCTCACCACGAAACTGCTCAAGTTCAAACCCCAACTCGACGTTCCAGTTTCCTCTAAACAGCTCCTATCCACTCCCGAAAATCATAAAACCTGTTTCCCCCAAATAACCACAACCACAACAACATCCCGTAGCGGGAGTCAAAGTAGTTTCAATAATCAGACAAATCTAACAGTCGATCATTCATCATCAAACACTTACTCTAAGTTGAATAAAACACTTTATTTCACAAAAACATAACTAATTTCAATTAAAATCAGATTGGGACTTTAGGGTTCCTAAATCAATTTAGGGGAAACTCATTTTAAATTAAAGAATAATGAAATTGGTTTAGGGAAACACTAATTCACAGTCCCAATTGCATAAAACACGTGTTAATTTCACACTTTGAAACTGAAATCAAAATCTTAGGGTTAAGGTTTCAAAATCAATTTGGGGGATTTTGAAACTAGAAGAAATTAGGGGTAAACTCTTACCCAAGGAAGAAGAAGATGTCATGGTGGCGGCTGGGGTGGTGAGCGACGGCAGCGGCGGCTCCGGCATGATGGAGGTAGCGGTTTCCTAACCAGAAAGATGGGTTTTTTTGTGCGACCCACACAAGGAAGAAGGAGGAGATCCAAACAGAGGCGTCAAAGGACCATTACAGTGGTCGGAACAGAGGCCCCACGGTGCGTATCCAACAGTGGAGCTTACGGCGTCGAGCGGCAGCGAACCAGGACACTACGAAGGCGAAAACGACCCAAACGTGTGGGGCGAAGTTGGGTCATGACAGTGACCGTCTCCTCACTCCAAGCGGCGATCCGACGGCCCTCAGGTCGGTGGTGGACGGAGGTGTGAGCTAGGGAGGAGAAAGAGAGACATGGAGTGAGGAGGAAGAAGTGAAAAAAAAAGGAAGAAAAAGAAATGTGAGAGGGGGGCGGGGGACTGTCGCGTATTGGATACGGGGAAAGGAGGGAAGTTTGGGTTTTCTTGTATTTATTTTCCAAATACTTAGTGATTAGGTACCAAATAAGTGGTTGAGATTGAATCTAGAAAAAGAAATAGTATTACTCATTAGATCAAAAAAATAATGAGTGATAAATATATACTTTAAAAATTCAAATTAGAGTAAAGATTGATAGTTGAATTGATCAACTAAGAAAATCCACAGTCCAACATTTAATCTCTGATTAATGTCAAACCAATCTATTTTCATATCTAAAATTAAATAGAGTAAAATATAAAGTAAATTTATTTTAATCATACTTAAAATACTTTTTCTGAACAAATACTAATAGTGACAATAACATAAGATTATTGTCTAGCAAACGTGCTTACACTGTAATAAGGCAGTGCTAACGCACCCAATCAAATAAATTTAAAAGAGTAAATAAAATTACTCAAGATTAAGCGTCATAAAATAAACAAAATAAATGTCCGAATAATTATTATTCCAATAAAAATAATATAAACAAATATATTTTACCGATATTGAAAAATTGTAAAAACCAGGGTGTTACATTACTACTCCACTTAAAAAAAATTCGTCCACGAAATTTCGTGACTCGAAACTAGACAGGAACTTGTAATTACATCTTAATCCCAACATCCTACTTTATACTTCCCGTATCCACTTTCCCTTAGACGACTTTTATAACTTAATAACGAAATTCATACTTAGTCTTCGTTTTATTTATCCTTAACATCAAATTGCTTATCCTCAATTCATATTCTCCCTGCCCTTAACCATGTTATCTTAATCTTCCACAAATAAAGATATAATTAGAACTTAATCACTTCTTCAGTCAATACTAATCCATTAGAAAAAAATTCCTCTACATCCTTAACTCTTACAGTTTCACTCCAAGATTTAAACTAAAATTCCCACTTCTTTCACAGCACCCACACTGTTTCCTATCCAAGATATCCAATCGTAGTCTTAGTTCTTCTGAACGAAATAAACCATTCCATAATACATCAAAATCACACGTCTCTCAACCTCGAAAACATTATTAACTCCCTTAATGTAATTTACACTGAAAGAAACTACGTCGAGTAGGATCATCAAACTCCTCAACTTTACGTTTCTCTAGCAACCTTAATTTATACAAGGGCTTATCTCTTTCGCTTAAATCCACTTGTATGAAATCATGGTAAATACTTTCCTTCAAATCTTCCAAATTTATACAATCAATCTTAACTACAAGTATTCAGTCATTACTTTAGATTTTCCTTCTGTCTCGATCAATAATTGATCATTTGATCCATAGAAATCATCATTGCCTATTAGGGTTAATCTTAGGGATTCTCATTTTACCAATAATATCTACACCTCAACAAAACTCATATCACCTCTCGTTTATCCCATTGTAGGGATGATCATACCTAAGTACTACACTTCTCTAAGCTAACCTTCTAAGGATAGATCGTTTCTTAATTACCAATCAAGTTGAAGGTGATCAGTTGGACTTAGACTCATCTTGTTCCATCAACACTCAGAGTAGACGGCACCACAAATCGTGGAGCAAACTTCGGATCTTCTTCTGAAACGAGACTTGATGATACTTCGTGAAATTTAATCAGTCCTCTGATACATACTTCAGTTTTGCTTCTCCACTTCATGGTAGGTCTTAACAGCTAAGAAGGGTGTTGACTTCATCAACCTATCCACGATCATTCAAAACTAATTAAAACTCTTGAAGATACTGGGTAAACCCACAACAACCTTCATTGTGATGCCAACATCTATAGCAAGGGAGGTCTCTAATGTCAAACTATCTCTCTTTCACTGTACTCGACTAACTCTGACTTGCTGATATGAATCAGATACCCATCCTCATAACTCTTGAGGTAGGTCACATGTCAATATTGTTTGGAAAATACGTAGGGTGAAGTTGATTAAGGGTGACAAGTCCTTTCGAACTACAATAATACATTGTCTTGGAGATCACTGAAATAAATTTTCAAGAAAAGAAATTTCTTGATTTCACCTTCACAAAAGCATAAAGAAGAATTCCATCAATTGGAAAGATACCGGAACATCCAGTATGAAAAAGATTCTTCAATTAGTTCGTGAGTGTAAAAATGCATAGCTAATACATATTTACAACCATGACTCTAATAAAGTTTCTTCTTTCACAAGAACTTCCAGCGGACTTAGGAAATCAAAGGGTTAATAGTTCCTAATCCCAAGAGAATTCGTTCTTGGTACAAAGAACTAGCATAATTAATTTATGAGTTCTGACAGATTTCAAATCAAAATCAGAAAAATCAGTATAACACTTACAAACTTCATCGTTGTGATTGTCTAATACAACCATAGGGTTCGAAAAATAAATGTCGTCTTACAAATTCATAAGAGTCGAATAGTACAGTGAAGAGTTTCTTAATCCTGAGACACTCCTCTAAGGTCGAACATTCAATTCAATTCGCCTTAGTTCCAAAAGGCACACAGGTCTTTCCAGACACTCTTAGGCTGGTCACCTTGCATCGGGCACGCTCACGGACAACTTAGTCAGTCTCTCAGACATGTGAAGAGTTGATTTTTTCTCATAAGCTAAGTCAACGATGCAAAAATCTTTGATAGGTCCCCATTCTAATCCAGTGACAACCCGTCCTCAAATCGATCTTTGAGAAGACAACAGCTTCTCGCAAGTGATCTATCAAATCAACTACGCATAGCAGAGAATACTCATGCTTGATCATCATTTTTGTTAAGTTGCCAGAACTCCACACAATGTCTCGAACCTCAACACAAAATTGGTGCTTCTGGCGGAAAACACTCGATCTAATCTTTCAGTTGAATCGAGTCATCTAACTCGACCAACGTTGTAGTTGACATCACACACAAGGCTATTGAGATCAAATCGAATCTAGAAACTAGATCGATCGAAAACCAATATCCTACGCAAGCAGCAAATCTATAACATTTCCAGGGAACACTCCTGGAAAATCCTCTACAACAGGCACGTTGCATCAAATGTCTGACACAATCCCAAAGGATAAACAAATGTGTCACACATAAACCAAAACACAACTTACTAGCTATGGTTTCCTACAAGGTAAAACCAGTGGAAATCCATCAAGAAAACAAAATAATTATAAGCCACACACATTGCTTCGATAAGGAAACAATTCAAACAGTGACCAATCAGAGATCACACAACAAAAACATAACAGACCTATTCCCCAAGGTTCCTGAAAGACTCGACCAGATCTGATACAACTAATGTAACACCCCTCTTGGGAATTACACGACTAAATTAATTTCGTAATAACCTATTAAAATAAAATAATAATTGTTGGTTTGCTTTCGAAAAATAATTTATATAAGTACTTAAATACATATCTATACTTTTTTTTATAAAAAATCGGCAGAGCCACCTCTGTAATTCCAACATCCCAAAATAAAAACACCTGCTAAAATATTTATATTTTCATCCCAAAATAAAGGCTCTCCGAGCCCTAAACATCCTATCCACAATAGAAGCTCTCCGAGCCGTAACCATACATACGCATAACAGTAATCCAATAAAATACTCTCAGAGTCATAATACCTACAACTAAGACTTTCTCCAAATAAAAATTTACTCGATAAACTAAGCCGGTGGCACTAAAAGATATTCCTGGGGAAGACCCCATAGTTCTCACCATTATAACTAACATCAGACATCTTCAAGGATTGGGACTAATATCCCCGAGTGAAGCTGAGAACTTCTCTGCAACATCTGTACACTCAAACCCAAAATACCACAAAAGAAACAAAACAGAAATAATGCAAATGTGAGATACCGACATACGAGTTTTATCATAGCAGTCACCTGCACGACTCTCACACAATGACATACAATATATCATAACCATAAACACAGGGATCCATTCCCGACAATCAAATGCATTTTGTAAAACATTTCATGTCACTTCAATATTCACTATCTAGTTCACTATCTCCGGAGATCATAACTTCCCTTCGACGAGCATGATAGGATCGTGATAATGCCCATAACACAATTGTCTCGCACATTTTGGGTCGGCCTCTCAATTTAGGTCTGATCCCGAATTGTTCTAAGGTATCGCATCTCACCTAAATAATACAGAATAATTCCTGATTGAGTACATTTCGAGCAGGGTAGTCGATTTCCACGACAAGGGGTTGCAAACCCCCAAGCATTTCATGGAGTTCGAATCCAAATGTCCCTGAAGACCCAAAAATTAAAGAAGCTGTCTTTGGTCCGTAACTATTCAGTTTGTCAGCGCACCCTTTGTGAAACTGTAGTTCGATACATAATGGCACGTCTGCCACAACGGCATATAAGCCAGACTATGCATGTAAAATAAGGTGTTCTCGTTTTTCATTTTCTTTTACGCATCGTTCTTTCCTCGTCAAGGCTTACGCTCTCGACTACTTTTAATCAAGTATTAAATTAAACATTAATACTCACATAGGATTTTATCAATAAAACCCACGATTCACAATCTCCTTCACAATCGAACACTAGTCCGATGTCTCGGAATTCTAGGTTCTATCTTCCTCGAAACTAGAATAGGAACTCTAGTCCGTCAATCCGGAACACTCGGTCCTTTCTACTTTCTCAAAACTCAAAACTCAAAACAAGAACTCTAGCCCGTCAATCCGGAGCATTGGGTCCTTTCTTTTCCTCAAAACTCAAAAACAAGAACTCTAGCTCGTCAATCCAGAGCACTAGGTCCTTTCATTTTCACTCTCTTTCCAGAGGTTTTCGTTCAGTGAAAAATTAAAAATTGAAATAAAATCCAATTGTTTCTCACTCTAGAAACTCAAATAGGAACTCTAGCCCGTCAATCCGGAACACTAGATCCATTCCATTTTCACTTATTTCCACATGATTTTCTTCTTCGCTCAGTGAAAACTAAATCGAAAAACACAATATCAAAGTCTTCTCAACTTTGTGCCATAAATACGTTTTCATTCTTAGAAATACATTTTTCACCAAAGCCTTTTCTTTTATGAATCCATTTACCGTAAACTTAGAAAACTTCAAAAGTCCTTTTCTCACTTTAAAACCAACTACGAAAACTCTTACAAATAGATTTATAAAAGAGGCATTTTCCCTAAATTTTTCCATTTTTGAAACCACTTTTTGTAAAGCCTAAAAGAAAATCTTTGTTTTCAAAAGACTTTTCTTTTCAAAAATTATTTAAACTTTTTCATGAATTTTTATATTTTCCATTTTCTTTCTTTCCTAACTTTGTTCTATCTTCACACTTTCATCATTTAGGATTTTCTTCTCATTTTCCAAAGAAAACAAAACACCACTTTTTCGATATTTCTGAGTTAAGGTACTTTAATGTCTTAATCTTGATTAACATGCAATGACCAATGTCGTGCCATAAGCCAATCACAGTCAAGGAAAACAGTAATATAATCAACAAACAATAGCACTAAAACTCCAATCAAACTCTAAATTATTCAGGCAAGGCATCATTACAAAGATTTAAAAATTTAACATACATTCAAACACGACAATAAGTATGTAACTACTAAAACTCTTCAGGTAAAATCCCTTTACCTTTGTAGACCAGAAAATATTCTCTCGACGCATTCAACGATTTGCTCCTCTCGCCATGAAACTGCTCAATTTCAAACCCAACTCGAAGTTCCAGTTTTCCTCTAAACAACTCCTATCCACTCCCGAAAATCATAAAACCTGTTTCCCCCAAATAACCACAACCACAACAACATCCCGTAGCGGGAGTCAAAGTAGTTTCAATATTCAGACAAATCTAACAGTCGATCATTCATCATCAAACTCTAAGTTGATTAAAACACTTTGTTTCACAAAAACATAACTAATTTCAATTAAAATCAGATTGGGACTTTAGGGTTCCTAAATCAATTTGGGGAAAACGCATTTTAAATTAAAGAATAATGAAATTGATTTAGGGAAACATTAATTCACAGTCCCAATTGCATAAAACACGTGTTAATTTCACACTTTGAAACTGAAATCAAAATCTTAGGGTTAGGGTTTCAAAATCAAATTGGGAGTTTTTGAAACTAAAAGAAATTAGGGGTAAACTCTTACCCAAGGAAGAAGAAGATGTCATGGTGGCGGCTGGGGTGGTGAGCGGCGGCGGCGGCGACTCTGGCATGGTGGAGGTAGCGGTTTCCTAACCAGAAAGATGGGTTTTTTGTGCGACCCACACAAGGAAGAAGGAGGAGATCCAAGCAGAGGCGTCAAAGGACCATTACGGTGGCCGGAACGGAGTCCCCACGGTGCGCATCCGGTGGTGGAGATCACGGCGTCGAGCGACAGCGAACAGGGACACAGCGAAGGCAAAAACGACCTAAACGTGTGGGGCAAAGTTGGGTCACGACGGTGGTCGTTTTCTCGCTCCAGGAAGCGATCCGACGGCGCTCAGGCCGGTGGTGGACAGAGCTGTGAGCTAGGGAGGAGAAAGAGAGAGATGGAGCGAGAAGGAAGAAGTGAAAAAAAAGGAAGAAGTGAAAAAAAAGGAAGAAGAAGAAATGTGAGGGGGGGGGGGGGGTGGGACTGTCGCGTATTGGATACGGGGAAGGGAGGGGAGTTTGGGTTTTCTTGTATTTATTTTCCAAATACTTAGTGATTAGGTACCAAATAAGTGGTTGAGATTGAATCTAGAAAAAGAAATAGTATTACTCATTAGATCAAAAAAATAATGAGTGATAAATATATACTTTAAAAATTCAAATTAGAGTAAAGATTGATAGTTGATTTGATCAACTAAGAAAATCCACAGTCCAACATTTAATCTCCGATTAATGTCAAACCAATCTAATTTCTTATCTAAAATTAAATAGAGTAAAATATAAAGTAAATTTCTTTTAATCATATTTAAAATACTTTTTATGAACAAACACTAATAGTGACAGTAACATAAGATTATTGTCTAGCAAACGTACTTACACTGCAATAAGGCAGTGCTAACGCACTCAATCAAATAAATTTAAAAGAGTAAATATGTAACATCCCTGGCTGCTCTATGGATTGATGACTGTCCCCACAGACCAACACGGGTCTTTTTAGCGTGATTTGTTCTCACTCACACGCTTCCCGGGAAAACTTCCCAGGAGGTCAACCATCTCAGAATTGCTCCAAGTCAAGCATGTTTAACTGTGGAGTTCTTAACTGATGGGCTTCCGAAAAGAAGATGCATCTTGTTTGTATAGGTAGTACCAATCTATTCATATAAGCCTTCCCCAACTGTATTGTCCCATACATGGGTGCCGATGAGGGCGAGGAGTGGTCGCCGGTGCAAGAAGGCACGGACAAGGAGCGGCTCCTGACAGGCTTCTAGGCGGATGGACACATGAATGAACCGATTACACACCCGAATGAGGGGGATCCTGAGACTGTGTAGGTTTGGGACTATACAGTTGAGGAAGGCTTATATGAATTGATTGGTACTACCTATACAAACAAGAAGCATCTTCTTTTCGGTAGTCCATCACTTAAGAACTCCACAGTTAAGCGAGCTTGACTTGGAGCAATTCTGGGATGGGTGACCTCCTGGGAAGTTTTCCCGGGAAGCGTGTGAGTGAGGACAAAGCACGCTGAAAAGACCCGTGTTGGTTTGTGGGGACAGTCGTCAATCCATAGAGCAGTCATGGATCTTACAGGTGGTATCAGAGTGGCACCTCTCCGAGTACGGTGTGGTTCGGGGACGAACCAAGCAGAAGCTGGTGGGCAGTTAACACCCGGGTGCCGATGAAGGCGAGGAATGGTCGCCGGTGCAAGAAGGCACGGACAAGGAGCGGCTCCTGACAGACTTCTAGGCTGAGGGACACTTGAATGAACCGATTGCACACCCGAATGAAAGGGATCCTGAGACTGTGTAGGTATGGGACTATACAGTTGAGGAAGGCTTATATGAATTGATTGGTACTACCTATGCAAACAAGATGCATCTTCTTTTCGGTATCCCATCACTTAAGAACTCCACAGTTAAGCGAGCTTGACTTGGAGCAATTCTGGGATGGGTGACCTCCTGGAAGTTTTCCCGGGAAGCGTGTGAGTGAGGACAAAGCACGCTGAAAAGACCCGTGTTGGTTTGTGGGGACAGTCGTCAATCCATAAAGCAGCCATGGATGTTACAAAATAAAATTACTCAAGATTAAGCGTCATAAAATAAACAAAAATAAATGTCCGAATAATTATTATTCCAATAAAAATAATATAAACAGATATATTTTACCGATGTTGAAAAATTGTAGAAAGAAGAATGGATTATCAATCATTTCCAACTAATTTATTTAAAGCACTTAAAAAGAAGAATGGATTTATGATATTTATAATTTTTTTGGATGGATATTTATAAGATATTCAGGAAAATAATGATGCTTTGTATATAGAGAGATACATGTGTTAGAATCCATATTTGTGCTATTAAAACATTTATCCTCCCACTTGCATTGGTATTGAGGATTTTCAATCATTTCCAATTAATTTATTTAAAGCAACTAAATAGTAAAGCAAAAACCATGCATGGTTGTAAACTTTTTCCACATGTCACTTTCAGAGTAATTATAAAACATTTATTCTCTCACTTGCATTAGTATTTAGGGTTATCAATCATAACTAAAAATATAAGGATGGATTTATGATATTTATAGATTTTTTGGATAGATATTTATAAGAATTTTAGGAAAATAAGGATGCTTTGTATATATAGAGATACATGTGTTAGAATCCATGTATGAGCTATTAAAACATTTATTTTTCCACTTGCATTGGTATTGGGGATTATCAATCATTTTCAATTAGTTTATTTGGAGCAACTAAAAAAAATTGTCCTTTATTAACTCTGATAAGCAAAGAGTACTAAATTATTATCAATAAAAATTTGTTATCACAACTTTGTCTCATACCAATAAAATGTGGTACCCATTCCAATGTAAACCAAATAAGGATAACAATAAAACATGGTATCCATTCCAATGTAAACCAAACTTATAGACATTTATAAGATTTTTGGGAAATTATGGATGCTGTGTATATAGAGATACAGAGAGATACACGTGTTAGAATCCATGTATGAGCTATTAAAACATTATATTTAAGATGTTTTTTTTTCAAAAGACAAATTATAAATCATAAAACATTTATTTTCACCAAATATACATTCTCGTGCAACTATGTAATACATGAACCGTGATAAAACAATAAAGTGCGTTTAACTATGATCGATAAATCCTTCTATATTTATTGCATAATGCCTTTTTGATTTCGAGCCATATATACAAATGGTTTGGACATTAAAATTTCACTCAATCATGCCTTTATATTTTACAACTTTCATGAATGATATTTGAACTAACTAATTTTCTTTAATACATGATGGGAGGATCCAAGCTACTGTATATATTGTCACAGGTCAGTGAACTAAATCCATTGCAACTTATATTATATGTGATATTTACAAATTTCCTAAACATGACTTTCGTCTATATTCATTTTAATTCTTCTTAACCGTGAAATATTGCAGTTTTTTTGCAACTTTGATACTATTTAGAATTCTGCTTCCAAACATATCCTATATGTTATTATTGTTTATTATCTAAAGTGATTACAATTGCATATATTTCTTCATATCAACCAAAAAATACTGGTAAGGTTAGTTGTTAAAGCTTTTATTTCTCCATTAATCATGTCTTCTTCCCTTTTTCTATGTGTTTGATGTTATATCATGTTTAACATAGAATTTGTAACTTCCAATATGGTCTTAACGAACAACAGTGTGATAATAGTTGGAAAAAGATGTATAACATATAGTTGTTTTTTTTATTTTTTTAATAAAAAAAACATATAGTTGTTATATCTTATTTATCTAATGACGTCAATGAGTCTCCTTTTCTTGGGCTCATTGAATCTAAGAAGTTTGATTCATCTTACTTTTCTCAAAAAAAAATTCAAATTAACTCTTTTTTTTTTTTTTGCAGGTTGCAAAGTTTGAAGTAAGCAGTGTAAGGTTGAAGATTTATTTATATGATTTTTTTTGTAACATTATTTATATGAATTTTACCCCAATAATGTTAAGCGTTTGTTAATTTCCATGACAATGAAATTCAATTTAAAATGTCAAAAAAAAATTATATCATCTATTTGCTTTAAGAAATTGATACGTTCTCGTGCGATGCACGGGCACTGGCTAGTATGGTAATAAATTTAAGCAAATAATTTACTTATGATGTTTTCATAAGTTCTTTGTAGCTTATTTCCATAAGCATGGGGTCTTGGGTTCGATCCATGGATCTATGTGTATGGAAAAAACACCATAAGGAAGGGTCCCCGCTTAGGCATTTGAACGTACCTCGAGAAATTAGTCTGTCATCTATCGGGTGCAAGGATACTCCGAAAAACCAAAAAAAAAAAAAAGAATATATCACTATTATAGTAGTATTATTTATTTTTTTGATGGAAACAGTGGTATTAGTAGTATTATTTTGGTAATCTTAAATAAGTAATAAGTTATTAACTTAAAATGTTATTTTGATCTTATTTTACGAAGTCAAATTTTTAAGCTTCTTAGAAAATCCTCGTATGAAAACTCATATTTAACATGATGAGGAAATTGTTTTGCACATTTACACGATAATTATATCCTATTAAAATTTGAAATTTCATGTAAATCAAATTCTTCATCTCCTACCTCCAATAGTTTTTTGACATTGTATCTCCCTTACCATGGAAAGCTCTTTTTTAAGTATGTATTCAAAAACTACTTGAGTTTTTTTTTTTTTGGGAAAATTGCACTTTTGGTCCCTTAAGTTATTTGTTTTATTCAAATTGGCCCTTAAGTTTATTTTGTGACAAATAGGCCCCATAGGTTGTACCAAAAAATAGGTCTCATAAGTTAGGTTCGGATAACAATTTCTTCCTTTTTAATCCACTCCTCTCCTAGATGGCACTTCCAAACCTAGGTGGCTTGCTAACCGGGCATATGAACATGAAAAAATAAATTTTAAATTAAAAATATATAATTAATAAATAAAAAAATAAAAAAAAATTAATACAATAGTTTTTTTTCATATTTTTGCTTAACCAGACCTGGAAACTTGAAGAAGGGGGATAAGCGCACACCACCACATTCAAGGTCATTCTGAAGGTGAGTCTCAAATTGAAGAACAATTGTTTCATGCTTAAGACTTCAAGGCTCATCAAGTTCTTTCACTATAGTATATTCCTTGCCTTTGAAGTTGACACAGGAAACACAAGAAGGGGGGTTGAATTGTGTTTGTTAATAATTTTTCATAAAACAACCTTTTAAAACTGTTTTTTTCACACAAGGATATAAAAAACAGATGAACACACTGAAAAAGGAACTTTTGAGATTTAACAAAAGCAATATCAAAACCCCACAGTCAGTATAAACAAATAAAGCTGTAAGAGTTTAAGGATAGAATATTCACGCAGATGATTTTATCCTGGTTCACTCTCTTCCAACCAAGAGCTATGTCCAGTCCCTTTGACTTGAAGGTTTTATCCACTATTTCTCAAAATAGATTACAACAAAGTATTCAACACCTATCCAGACTACAAGTATTCCTTCCTTACCAAGCATCTTCAGGCTCTAACTCTAACAAAGAGATTTTAACTTAAGATCTTCTTAACTCACTATATGTGAGGATATGAAAGTTTAAGATCTATTGAATATTTTCACAATATTCAAATTAAAGAATACAAACTTTAGCTTTTTAAAGAATGAAAGAAATGAGAGCTAGTTCTCGCAAATATTGGATTATCAAAAGTTGTTCTTCATCGCTTGAGGTCCTCTATTTATAGTGACTTTCTTCTTCACTTGTATTTTTGTATTTCCTCGATGGTACTATGATTTTCTAAAAAGGAAACAAAGCATTAACCGAATAAAACAAATGGGAGGAACAAATATTCTATTGAAATAAATATCAATCATTAGGAATAACTTCAAGAGAACCGGATTGCATTTATTCACTATAGAAGAACGTATAGGAGATAGAAACTCGTCTATTCAAAATCTCCGTCTACTCAGTTATTTGTGAGACTAAGTTTGTTCACTCCTTCATATTTCTTGTCTACTGACGTGGCATATCCTCTCGTCTATCAAGTCTTTGGACTTGCTATATCTCAGTGAGTTATTTTGATCTCCGTCTAGTGACGTGACAATTAGAGCTTGTCTACTTATTATTTTATTTTTCCGTCTATTTCATTCTATTAAAAACTTACGTCTGCTGACGTGGCAAACTGAGCATGTCTACTTAGAAAATTTTAAGCCTCGTCTACTTAAAATATTATCTACTCAAATAAATAGAGAGTAATTTTACCTTTTTATCAGCTCGTCTACACGATTGAACGTTAATTCTCTTTCTCAGTCCAAGAAGATATAAAGAACTTTATACAGGATTTCTCATGACTTATATGATTCAAGTAATCCTGCAAAAACTGACTAACCTTGTTAGATCTCAACTAACACTTTGCCAAGCAAATTTAATCCTTTTGTTAACATCAAAACTTAGAGATTAATTAAATCCAAATCACTTTGGTTCCAACAATCTCCCCCTTTCTGATGATGACAAAAACTAATTAAATTTGAGTAGCAAAGTCTAATAGAGCTTACAAAGCCCCCCCTAAGACAAAGCATTCAAACTTTTGATCAGGAAAAGCATAAGACAGAAATTCAGCAGCACATGTATATAACTTATCAGATCAGTGCAACTACTTATCAATTAAGTATAGTATCAGAGCTTTTAAAGTCTTTATCACCCTTAAACAAGTTTAAAAATATATCAAAACAAACAGTGTTAGAGCATATGAATTTAAGATATGTCAGATCGATAAATAAATCATTGCAAACAGTATCAGAGCAATCTAAATAGATATATTAGAGCAATATTTATATTAGCATAGCAAATCATGTCAAAGTATAAACAGAAGGAAACATGCATATGCAGACAAGTATATACTTTTCAAAAACTGAATTTTCATATTAAATTTAATTCGCTTTCCTTTCACCCCCTTTTTTGTCATCAGACAAAAAGGTAAAGGGAGTGGACCATCATTGTCAGTAAGGAAACAACAAAATAAATTAAGAGGAAGGTGGAGGAGAAGGATGAGGGTTTTGGTTCTGATCAGGATTTGGTGGAGGAGCAGGGATTTGAGTAGGCAGATTCTGGCTTTGTTAAAAATTGAGCATGATGCTCATCATCTGGTTCATCATTATATTTGTTGGGACCAGAGCCTCTGCAACCTGTTCTCTTACTTGTTCTTTAACCGTACTCTCTACTCTTTCATCTATAATTATGCCAATAATTTCTTCAAAGTTTGGAGGCAGTGAGAGTGAGGGTCTTGAGCTTTCAGCATTATCTTAAGCATATGCTTGACTTGGAACAATGTCTAAAGCTCTGGAAGTCTGAGGTTGCTCTGTTGGATGAATGACAGTCAGAGCCAGTGGTTGAGAAGAATGCTTCTTAGAAGAGCTTTGTCTAGGAATGGACTCAGCAACTTCTTCAACCTCAGCTACAGGTTGAACCACTTCCACTTGAGGACCAGACTACACTTCTTCAACTTCCATGTCCTCAATGATGATTTCTTCATATGTGTGCTCTGGTGGAGGTGAAGTAGCATATTGCAGCACTGGTGGGGGCAACTCTTTTCCCCAATGGATAGGGTCATCTTCAAATACAGGACTTATGGCAGGAATGCCAATAATGTCCTTATAGATGAGGAATGTACAGTCAGCAAGGTCACACTTCCCTCTGACTTTAGGAATATATTTCTTCTCTTCAATAGTCAGTACAGAGGAGGAAGCTTCCTGTGCACATGCCACCATGTGAGTCCTCCAGATGTCCACAGCAACATCCTCTTGAACATCTTCAGTTGGTTGAGTCAACCAGTAGTCAATCACATTTTGATCAGTGAGATTGATTGTTGTTGGATGGATTATGCAGCTGTCAGGAAAAGGCATTTTGCCAGTGTTTCCCTGCTTCTTATTGTCCTTATCCTTATTGTAATCAATCATGGGTAGCCTAGGACAGATCATGAATGGCTTGATCCAAATCTTGGTTTCCCTATTATGTCTTAACCAAATCGGAGGGGCAAAGTTTGCAGCTCTGTCAATTCTAAAGTGACTGAACTCCCACTTCAGTATTTAATACATTAGAGTATCAACAAAGTCAGTAGCTCTGCCATAAGTGCTAGGATGTCTGAAGGTGGTCCACTTGGTGTTTCTATCCATGATGAATGGAATATGCCTGAATGATCTAGATCTTTTGTAGATCACATTAGTGAGATCCTCCTTGACAGGGTCTGTGTGCCAATCAGTTATGATGTGCCTTTCAACACCTTCAGTGAAGAGCTTGAAAGGTGGATATCTGACTAGGTTTGGATAGATTTTTTTGGGAGGGAATTTCTTTAGGGGTAGGGGAGTAATGAGTGGTCCAAGATGATTGTACAGTTTGGATGGTGGAAGGTCGGTAGGGATATCAGGGTGAGGTTGATGTCAGGGATAGATAACAGTTTTAGGTTCATATTCATACTCAGGCAATGGATAGAAGGGTCTAGTTGAGATAGGTTCTGGTTCATGTTTGTGATACAAGATTTTCCAGGTCCTCTTAACTTTGGCCCAATTTTCTGATTTGCCATCATAAAGTACAGAGGGGTCTGTGTAGGGAAATTTTATCCTTTGGTTTTTGGGAAAGGGTGCACCAAGGATAATACCATCATCAAGTTGGTTGAACCAAGAGTCATCTGTGGGTATGATGGGATAAAAAGAGGGTCTTTCTGGTGAGGCTGTTTGTGGTTGGTTAGGTGAGTTTGTTTGTGGTGAAAGATGTGTGGGAATGTATACATCATCTATGTTTTGATTTTTATTTACAGAAGATCCAGGTACATAATCATCTACCCTATGCTCAAAACTTGAAACTAGGGCATCTACTGCTAACTTGACAGGATCATTAGCAGGTAGGGTTACCTCAGTTTCTATGACAGCTTTGGCTTTTCTTTGTGGTTGCCTTCTCCTAGTTGGAATAGCAGAAGTAGCAGCAGCATCAGTAGAGGTAGCAATCCTCTGTTTCTTCAACACTGAGCTGATGGGAACCTTGTCCTCATCATCTTCATCCTCATTATGTGACAAGATCAAATTTCTTGTCCTTTTATGTGAGGGGGCAGGTTGAGGAGCAGCTGTGGGCTCTCTGATGACAATTCCAGCAGTAGGCCTCTTTGGCATAGGCTTCCTTGTTGCAGTAGTTTTCTTCTTGACATTCCTTTTCAGCCCCAGAACCTCAGCATTGTTCTGTTCCACCATTCCTTCCTTGACCTTCATCAGTTCCTCTGTCTTAGCCATGGCAGCAGTAGCATAGGTGATAAGATTCATATTAGCAATGTTCATTTTACCAAAGTCAGCAGCAGACATTGGTTCTTCAATTAATATCTTGGGTTGCTCTTCAGGAGTCCTTGCAACAATCAATTCATGGATTCCCTGAGCTTTGAAGATTTTGGAAAGGAGATGGCAATAGGGGAATGCCGAAAGTTTCTTCTTGTTAATCACAGCATCCCTGAATCTTCCATACAAGATTCTGGGAAGATTGATCTTTGTCTCAGTGAAAAGATGGCATAGGCATAACTTATGCAGAGCAGATAGGTTGTCCTTGGATCCAACCTTGTGGAGAACTATCTTGTTCAGTAGTTGATGAAGGATGAGAATGATGTCTTTCATTTCAACAACTTTCCATGAGCGATTCTTAACTGTGTCCTCTCTCATCAAGAAGACTTCAATCACTTTAGTGCCTCCCAGTTCAGTATCCCATGACGAAGTAAATACCACTCCTTCCTGAGCGCGGAAGATGGCATCAACAATAGTCTTCCAGAGACTACTATCCTCTTTCCCAGCACAGTAGAGGAGAAGTCAGTATTAGTAACTTGAAGTATCCTCCAGAAATCCCTTATCAAGTTGGGATAAACAGAGACTTTCTCAGTTAAGAGTCATCCCCATCCAGCAGCGTTAATGTATTTGATAATATCCAAATTGTAGTTTTGCAACACTCCAAAGTTGAAGTGATGCTCAATAGCCATGTTGAGTTTGTCCACGTCGAAGGCTGAAGAAGAAGCCATTTTTGGTGATCAGAGTGCTAGGGTTTGAAAGTAAAGAGATAGAGAGCTCGAGAGTTCAAGGAAGTCTAAAGTTTTCTCAGAGGGAAGAAATTGCTTTTAAAAAGGTTTTAAATCTCAATGGTTTTTCTTTTAGAAATAAATCAAAAAGAAAATATTTGACAAGACATATCATTAAGGATAAAACGGCGTTGGTATTTTGAAACTATAAAAAGGTCTTGATGGGATTGATAGAAGTTACTGACTCAGTAAAGAGAATAGAGGATAAATTTATTTTTGAGACAAAATAAAGTCAATCAATAAATAAGAGTATGGACGGGTCCAAGTGAAATGCAATCAAACATAGACGCGACATGCAGTGGACGCGACACACAAATGCAATGGACGTGATATGTAATGGACGCGTATTTTAATCATACAATAGTCTTGAAATGCTTTGGACACACATACATCAACAAGAATTCTCTAGGTTGGACGCCTTAATCAATCCACACATAGCATATTGAGATGCTTCCTAATAAAAATAAATCTGTCCTCAACAAGAGGTTTAGTAAAGATATCTGCCCATTGATGGTCAGTATCCACAAATTGTATATCAAAAACACCTTTTTGCACATAATCCCTAATGAAATGATGTTTAATTTCTATATGCTTAGCTCTAGAATGAAATATTGGATTCTTAGAAAGATTTATTGCAGCAGTATTATCACACATAAGTGGAATATTACTTACAAACACATTGTAGTCCTCTAATTGATGTTTGATCCCTAAAAGTTGTGAGCGGCAACTAGCAGCTGAAATATATCCAACTTCAGCAGTTGATAAAGTGACATGATTAGCTCCAATGAAGTGACATCCTCCGGTGGTACTTTTTCTTTCAATTTTGTCTCCAACATAGTCAGCATCACAGAAATCAACTAATATGTAATCTTCATTTTTCTTAAAACACAAACCCAGATTAGTAGTACCTTTTAAATATCTAAATATTCTCTTAACTGCTGATAAGTGAGATTCTCTTTGATCATATTGAAATCGAGCACATAAGCATACACTGAACATAATGTCAAGTCTAGACGCGGTAAGATATAGAAGAGATCCTATCATACCTCTATATATTTTTTGGTCTACCTTTTTCTCTTTATCATCTTTGTCCAGTATGGATGTGGGGTGCATAGGGGTATTCATTGGTTTGTAATCATCCATTTTGAACTTCTTTAGGAGTTCCTCTATATACTTGATTTGATGGATGAGCACCTTGTCCAAAGTTTGTTTAACTTGAAGTCCAAGGAAGAATTTGAGTTCTCCCATCATGCTCATTTCATATTCTTTCAGCATTAGCTTAGAAAATTCTTTGCATAGAGATTCATTAGTAGCACCAAATATAATATCATCAACATATATTTGCACAATTATGAAATTAGACTTAAAGGACTTTCTAAACAAGGTTGTGTCAACCTTTCCTCTATTAAATCCATTTTCCATAAGAAAAGAATTTAGCCTATCATACCAAGCTCTAGGAGCTTGTTGAAGACCGTATAAAGCTTTCTTAAGCTTATATACATGTTCAGGATGGGTTTCACTCTCAAAATCCGGAGGTTGCATAACATAAACTTCTTCATTGATAAAGCCATTTAGAAAAGCACTTTTAACATCCATTTAAAAAAGCATAATACTATGACTAGTCAGTGCCCGTGCATCGCACGAGAACATATCAATTTCTTACAACAAATGCATAATATAAATATTTTTTGACATTTTAAATTTCATTTTCCTTGTCATGGAAATTAACAAACGCTTAATATATTAATGTGGTAAACTTCATATAAATGTTACAAAAAAAAATTGTATAAATAAATCTTCAATCTTACACTGCTTGCTTCAAACTTTGCAACCTGAAAAAATGAATTAATTTTAAATTTTTTTTAGAGAAGTAAGAGGAATCAAACTTCTTAGCTAGATTCAATAGGCCCAAGAAAAGGAGCCTCGTGGATGTCATCATAGAAATAAAATATAACAACTATATGTTATTTGGTTAAAAAAAATAAAAATTGTATGTTATACATCCTTTTCCAACTATTATCACACTGTCATTCGTTAACACCAGATTGAAAGTTACAAATTCTATGTTAAACATGATATAACATCAAACACATAGAAAAAGGGAAGAAGTCATGATTGGTGGAGAAATAAAAGCATTGCGCAACTAACCTTACCAGTAGTTTTTGGTCGACATGAAGAAATATATGCAATTGTAATCACTTTAGACAATAAACAATAATAACATATAGGATATGTTTGGAAGCAGAAGTCTAAATAGCATCAAAGTTGCAAAAAACTGCAATATTTCACAGTTAAGAAGAATTAAAATGAATATAGACGAAAGTCATGTTTAGGACATTTAGTATCACATATAATATAAGTTGCAATGGATTTAGTTTACCGACCTATGACAATATATACAGTAGCTTGGATCCTCCCATCATGTATTAAATAAAATTAGTTAGTTCAAATATCATTCATGAAAGTTGTAAAAAAAAAAAAAGGAAACAAAAATGTTAAACAATTGTTATAGGCATTACACTCTCATCCAAAAGAACTAATTCTACATTATCTCCAAAATGTGGTTGCAAAAAATTTGGTTGTTTCCAAAGGCATATAACTATAACTTTGATCGTCCATTCATCTTTGGATGGAGAAATGTCACAAATAAAAGTAATAGGTGTAGCCATAGCTAAATCTTCGAAGTTACTCGAAAAGAAACTCTCAAAAAATGAGAATATCTCTTTACTTTATCCTTTAGACGTATATTGTATATCATGATTACTATATTTATACAGAAATATGTACTACTTCATTTGTAAGAAACTTTTAGAAATTATCGTTACCATTAATAAAATATAAAGGCATGATTGAGTGAAATTTTAATGTCCAAGCCATTTATGTATATGGCTCAAAATCAAAAGGGCCTCATGCAATAAATATAGAAGGATTTATCGATCATAGTTAAACCATGGGCGGATCTTGGCTCCCCCGAGATTTTTTATTTTTTTTGTTGATATATATACATATTGTCAGGGGTGGAGGGAGGGAAAGCCTATGGTTGCCATGGCCTCACTAGCTTTTCATATATATATAAAGTAAAAATAGTACATGAACACCATGTTGTGCTTCCCTTTTTTTTCTTTTTTATTTCATTCCTTCCTTGCATTCTTTACACTTAAAGTTTTACTTTTCTGAGGGTGAGGTACGGATTGAGGTGATCTTTTCCTCTCTTTTTCCTTTTTTTTTTTTAAATGTTCGCACGATGTTTGTGTCCGTTTCTTTGATGGTTTTTTTTTTGTTTTATTGAATTTGTTATTAATTATTTAACTTCTTTTACTATAAAAATTAAAAATGTTCTTACAAAATTTATTTTTTAGGTATACTAATTGAGTCAAAGTGATGTTGTAAAACAAAATTATTAACTCATTTTTCAAAAGGAAAAAGAAAATAAATATGAAATACAATCTAGTGTACTAATTTTGAATTCAAATAGTTATGTTGAAAATGTTCTTAACCCACCTATTGAGTCACCTCCTAAAACTATAAGAATTGAAGAAGGAAAAATTAATATTGATACTTCCTGAAAAACGTCTACAAATTTGATATCAATCAACAAAATGGAATACGTAGGATATATATAAAGTTAAATAAAAATCTGTGAATAATTTATATTATATTAAGTTATTAATCATATATATATATATATATATATATATATATCAAATTCGTTCCATTTATTTCACTTCTATATATTAGTTATTATTATGTATATTTAGTTTTGATGCGTGTACCCCAAAAAAAAGAGTCCTGACCTCCCTTGTGAGAAATTTCTGACTACGTCTCTACATATTGTGTTAGTAATGTTAGATTATATAAATTGTGCTTGCAATATACATCAAAAGCGTACAGCAGCACAACGGTCAAGATACCTTCCTTAATTCCCTGGGTCCCGGTTATATTTCTGCCAGTGTGATTTTCGATTTTAGAATTTTATGCAAAATAATACAAAAATTGCTGCAGCGTGAATTGAACCTCGGCTTGTGTGTAAAACAAACGGAATGAACCATTGCACCTCATGTACTACATAGTTGCATGAGAATGTATCTTTGATAAAAATAAATATTTTATGATTTATAATTTGTCTTTTGGAAGAAAAAAAAAATCATATTAAATATAATGTTTTAATAGCTTATACACGGATTCTAAAACGTGTATCTCTCTGTATCTCTTTATATACAAAGCATCCATGATTTCTCGAAATCTTATAAATGGCTAATAAAAAAATTATAAATATCATAAATTATTTTATCTGATTTATATTGGAATGGGTACCATATTTTATTGTTATCCTTATTTGGTTTACATTGGAATGGGTACCACATTTTATTGGTACGAGACAAAGTTATGATTACAAATTTTTATTGATAATAATATAGTACTCTTTGCTTATCAGAGTTAATAAAGGAAATTGTTTTTTAGTTGCTCTAAATAAACTAATTAGAAATGATTGATAATCCCCAATAACAATGCAAGTGGAAGAATAAATGCTTTAATAGCTCATACATGGATTCTAACAAATGTATCTCCCTTTTTGTCAAAAAAAAAACACATGTACCTCTCTATATACAAAGCATCCTTATTTTCCTAAAAATCTTATAAATATCGATCCAAAAAATTATAAATATCATAAATCATCCTTGTATTGGCCGAGGAGTAAAACTCGGCTACCGAGCATGGATACCCGATCCGATATAAGCGGAAAGATAAGATCATGATATTATCTCAAATAACATTATCTGGTTACAAGAGATAAATCCCATGAATTAAGGAAATCATATATCCCGGAGAAGATTTAAAGAGATAAATCCAATCTCTAAGAGATAAGGGGATCCTGTTATAAAAAGAGGAGAACCCCAAGGGAAAAGGACATTTTTTGACTGACCTAGGTGAATCTCCCTTAAGTGTATTAGAGAAACTAGCCTGACCAAGAGACTATTGAAGAGTCCTTGCTCACTTGTATTCATCAGATATAAGATTAGGGGATTGAGATCACTGTATGACCAATGGTTGAACCAAGAACTACATCTGATTTTGATTCCCATTGGGATACGTAGGACCGGAATACAATATTCTATAAGCCATAATCTAAAACAACCTCCATTGTTCACTCTTGGTTTGACGTTCTACGGCGAGATTCCGTCAAGTCGGATCTCGGCAGGAACATTTGGTGCCCACCATGGGGCCGAGGAAAAACTTTCCCCAGTTCCATAAGAAAGCTTGATGGTGACTACATGGAACGGACCGAGGGGAGGGGCGCACAGCGCAAACTACGTTGATCATGAAGTATCAAATACAAATCAGAACCATGACAACCCTCCGCCTCCACCCCTCGATGAAGATAATCCTCAGCTAGGAGAGATTATGGCACAACTGAAGCAGCTGCGTGAGGAAAACGAGGAGATTCGTCCGCAGAACCAAAAATTGCTAAGAGCTCGAAGAAGGGCCAGATCGGCAACGCCTTCTGATGGATAGCGATCTTCACCCGAGGACAGCCAAAAGGATCCCTCATATGCACATTCTCACCATGAAACGAGCCGACCTGCCAGGACCAAACTGGGGCCTCAGGATTCGGGAGCAAAATCTCGTGCTGAAGAGACTGTCCAGAAAGAAAAGGTAAGAGACAAATGAACGAGGTTGCCTTTCACTGATGACATAGGCGAGGTACTCATGCCTAGACATTTTAAGCCTCTTAATACTAATAAATTCAGGCACCACTGATCCAACCGAACACGTAGAATCCTTTATTTCTTCTGTTTACTTGGTAACCGATTCGGAAGCCGTCATGTGCAAAATTTTTCCAACTACTTTGCAAGGCCCTGCCTTGACCTGGCTTACGAATCTTCCACCTCGGTCTATTGATTCTTTTGATATGTTTGTAGCTAAGTTCACTTCATAATTTGCAGGGAGACGGAAGCATAAAAGGCACTCGGTCTCGCTAACGAATTTTAAGCATGAAAAAAATGAATCACTTAGAGATTACATGGCTCATTTTAGTGCTCAACAAGTTTTGATGCCCAATATGAGCTTGGAACTCTGCCTTCATACCGTCTTGGGTGGTTTGAAGCCGGGGCCTTTCTTTGAGTACTTATCTCGGAAACCACCTAGAGACTTTGAAGAATTGCAGGAAAAATCAACAGGTTTCATGAACTCCGAAGAGATGGTAGAATCCAAAAAGAGGGAAAGAGGTTTTGAGGACAAGAGCACGGTCCCAAGCAAAGAAAGAGACATGGGGCCAATCCACAAAAGGCTCAGAAAAGCAATGAAAGGGGGTTCTCAGAGAAGCAACCCATGTATCAGTCCTATACATCGCTAAACCAATCCGGAGCAACCATTCTTCAAGAGGTGTGCAATGCTGAGTTACTCACCTTGCCTCAGTCATCTAAAACTTATGCTCAGACTGACAGAAGTAAAGAGTGCAAGTGGCATCAAAACTATGGTCACTCCACTGAAGACTGTAGAACAGCCCAGGATAAAATTGAGGAATTGGTACAAGCAGGACGTCTGGACCGATTCGTTAGCCGAGATGATGATGGAGGTGGACGAGCTGGTTGACGACAAGGAAGACAAGGTTATGACAATCGTAACCGAGATGAAAACCATCGAGGTAACAATCAGAACGGAGATCGGGTGCACAACCAGAGGGCTCCAAATGATGAAGCAGAAGGAGGGGTCAGAGGAGTCATTAATACTATTTCAGGAGGTTTCACAAGAGGAGGTACAATGAGTTTAGCTCGGAGGCGTTATGTAAAAGCTATTCAACCTATCAACTAGGTGTCTGGAAAACTTACAAGGCTGAGACCTCCCATTACTTTCTCAGATGATGACTTCCAAGGGCTGGAACCTGACCAAGATGACCCGATGGTGATAACGGTGGAATTAGCTAACTACTCGGTCAAATGAACACTTGTTGATCAGGGTAGCTCGGCTAGCATTTTGTACTTGGCAACCTTCAAAAAGCTCGGAATTCCAGAAAAGTTGATAAAAGAACAGGAGGACAAGCTAGTAGGGTTTGCTGGAGAGCAGGTAAAGACCCGAGGTTACATAGACCTCTTGACAACATTTGGAGAGGGAAAGCTCTCCCGAACCATATCAGTCAGGTATGTTATCGTGGATGCCAACACGTCGTACAACATCCTGATTGGAAGATCGACGTTGAATGAACTCGGAGCGATTGTCTCAACCCCACACCTCACCATGAAGTTCCCAGCTGAATTTGGAGATATAGTTGCTTCCGAGCTGACCAAAGGATGGACAAACAATGCTATGTGGATAGTTTGAAGGTGATTGGAGAGCAGCACATCACAAAGGCTGCCAGAGATGATAAAACAGAAGTGGTAAGCTCGGTCAGTTCAGTTAGCTCAGCAAGTTCGGTCAGTATGTTTGAATTGGATCCAAGGATGGAGATGCATGAGTCCAGGACTGAACCAACAGAGTCTTTAGAGGAGTTCCAACTGGGAGCCCGAGTCGAACAGTGCACCAAGGTCGGCAGTCAGCTCGACCCCTTGTTTAAACAACAGATTCAAGCTGTTCTAAGAAGAATGCCGACTTGTTTGCTTGGAAGACATCGGACATGCCTGGCATAGACCCCAACTTTCTGTGCCATAGGCTATCTATATATCCTGAGGCCAAGCCTATAGCTCAGAGGAAAAGAAAGCTCGGTGAAGAAAGGCGCAAGGCAATAGCCGAGGAGACTGCGAAGCTAATCAAAGCAAATTTCATCAGAGAGGTGAAATACACTACTTGGCTAGCTAACGTGGTGTTAGTGAGAAAGGCCAACGGAAAGTGGAGAATGTGCACCGACTATACCGATCTCAACAAAGCATGTCCAAAGGATTCTTATCCTCTTCCTAACATTGACAGATTGGTGGACGGGTCTTCAGGTTACAGAATCTTGACTTTATTGGATGCATATTCAGGTTATAATCAAATAAGGATGTATCCACCTGATGAAGAAAAAACAGCATTTATGACCGATGGGGCAAACTACTGCTACCGAGTAATGCGTTTCGGTTTAAAAAATGTTGGGGCAACATATCAAAGGCTTATGGACAAAATGTTTGTCAATCAGATCGGAAAAAACCTTGAAGTTTATGTTGATGATATGGTGGTAAAGTCCGATGACCCAAAACAACACCCAGTCGACCTCGAAGAAATTTTTGGCCAACTCAAAGTACAACATGAGGTTAAATCCAGAAAAATGCTCCTTTGGTGTACAAGGAGGGAAGTTCTTGGGATATATGCTAACACATAGAGGAATTGAAGCAAATCCTGATAAGTGCAAAACTGTCATTGGAATGCGGAGCCCACATAATGTGAAAGAAATACAGAGGCTAGCTGGCCGATTAGCGTCTCTATCTCACTTTCTCCCAAAATCTGCAGAAAAAGCAAGACATTTCTTTCAGCTTCTGAAAAAACCAAAGGAGTTTACTTGGACCGAGGAGTGTGAGAAGGCCTTTGAAGATCTGAAACTTTTTCTAGCCTCTCCCCCGATCCTAACTCGGTCACAGCTCGGCAAGGATCTGTACTTGTATCTGTCTGTCAATGATTACGCAATCAGTGCAGTAATCATCCAGGAGGAAGAAAAACAACAGATGCCGGTGTATTACGTTAGTGGAATTCTGAAAGATGCAGAAACACGATACCAAGTAATTGAAAAGCTTGCCCTTGTTTTAGTCATAGCGGCTCAGAGGTTACGACCTTACTTTCAGTCACACCACGTTATAGTCAAAACAGATCATCCAATGAAGCAAGTGCTCCGAAAACCTGATTTGGCAGGACGAATGATAGCTTGGTCAGTGGAGCTGTCACTGTTCGGCTTGCAATATGAACCGAGGGGACCAATGAAATCACAATGTCTCTCCGACTTCATTGCCGAGCTCTCTTCAAAGCCGAGCTCCGAATCCTTCATTTGGCATCTTTATGTTGATGGTTCATCCAACGTGAAAGGAAGTGGAGCAGGAATAATTCTTGAAGGTCCAGGTAATCTAGTCCTGGAGCAATCCTTGAAGCTTGGCTTCAATGCCTCAAATAATCAAGCAGAGTATGAGGCCCTTATTGCAGGACTAATGCTAGCTAAAGAAGTTGGAGTCAAAGAGTAGAAGTGATTCACAACTGGTAACAGGACAAGTCTCGGGTGATTATCAAAAAAAGGATCCCCAATTGACTAGGTATCTTTGTAAAGTTAATAGTTTGATTTCAGAATTTGACAATTTTACTATTGAACATATACCTCGTGAGGAAAATTACAAGGCAGATTTGTTGCCTAAGTTGGCTAGCACCAAAAAAGCTGGCCAGCTGCGAACATTTATTCAGGAAAATCTCCCTGAGCCGAGCATAAAGAGTGTCGAGGTTATGATGAGTGAGCACTATGATCGAGGCTGGATGACACCCTTTTGGGATTTCCTAGCCTCGGACAAATTGCCTAATGATCCCAAAGAGGCAAAGAAAACCCGACTGAAGTCTTGTCATTACACCATCCGAAATGGAAAGTTATACAAAAGAGGATTCTCCATGCCTTTATTAAAATGCATAACAAAGGAGCAATCCGAGTATGTAATGGATGAAATGCATAGAGGAATATGTGGAATGCACTACGGTGGCCGATCCCTAGCAGCTCAGGTTCTGCGAGCAGGTTTCTATTGGCCAACCATGAGAGCAGACTGTGCTTCCTGGACTAACAAGTGTGATCCTTGTCAGAAGTTCGCCAATGTGGCGCGAGTACCAGGAGAAGAACTCCATTCCATGTTCTCGCCTTGGCCTTTTACCATGTGGGGGATGGACATTGTTTGTCATTTCCTTGTTGCTAAAGGCCAAGTCAGGTTCTTGCTAGTAGGGGTAGACTACTTCACTAAGTGGATTAAGACCGAACCATTTGCTACCATAACAGCTAAAAATGTTCAGAGTTTCATGTGGAAAAGTATCATACGCAGATATGGCCTACCTTATGAAATTGTCACTGATAATGGAATGCAATTCACTGACAAAGGCCTTAAAGAGTTCTACTCCAACCTCGGAATTAAACATAAGGTGACCTCGGTTGAGCATCCACAAACAAATGGGCAAGTCGAGGCTGCTAACAAAGTCATCCTGAACGAGCTCAAAAAAAGGTTAGATAGATCAAAAGGGGCATGGGTCGAAGAGCTACCAAGTATTCTCTGGGCTTACCATTGCTCACCACAGTCATCGACTAGGGAAACACCATTCAGACTAACTTATGGAACCGATGCAATGATTCTGGTCGAGCTCGACGAGCTATCTTTCAGAAAGCAACATCATGACCAAAGCAAACATGAAGAAGAAATCCGAGTTGAGCTTGACATGGTAGAAGAAGTCCGAGATGAAGCAAAAATCAGGGAAGAACTATGCAAGCAGAAAGCAACTCGGAAGTACAACTCAAGGTTGCGGCCAAGGGGGTTCGTGCAAGGTGACCTGGTGCTGAGACTACAGAATGATGCAAGAAAAGAATCTAAAAAAGGTAAACTCGCAGCAAACTGGTCTGGTCCATTCCGAGTAGCCGAAAGTCTAGGAAATGGTGCTTATAGGCTAGAAGAGTTATTTGGAAAGGCTGTTCCAAGAACATGGAACACTTCCCACCTTAAATTTTATTTTAGTTAAAGCTTATGTAAAGCAGGTGATATACTCTTTTTCCCACCCTGGTCTTTTTCCTAAGTGGTTTTGGCCATAAAGGTTTTAATGAGGCACACCTGGGTAAATAAATGAATAAAGTTTATTTCAGTTATATTATTTCGCAAGGAACTATCATACGGCTAAGAATTCATTTGTCTGTGCAAAACCAAAAGACCTAAAAAGATTGACCGAGCTAAAATCGACCGAGTTGAAGTCGAAATGCCGGACCTAAAAAGGCAAAATTAAAGACCTAAAAAGGTTGACCGAGCTAAAATAGACCGAGTTGAAGTCGAAATGTCGGACCTAAAAAGGTAAAATTAAAGGCCTAAAAGGGTTGACCGAGCTAAAATCGACCAAGCTGAAGTTGAAATGCCGGACCAAAAAAGGTAAAATTAAAGACCTAAATAGGTTGAACGAGCTAAAATCGACCGAGTTGAAGTCAAAATGTCCGACCTAAAAAGGCAAAATTAAAGACCTAAAAAGGATGACCGAGCTAAAATCGACCGAGCTGAAGTCGAAATGCCAGACCTGAAAAGGCAAAACTAAAAGACCTAAAAGGTGGACAAGCTAAAATCGAAAGGCCGGACCTAAAGGTAAATAAAAACCTAGGGAGGTGAACACGAGCTCAAAGAGGTCAACCAAGCAGAAATCGACCGAGTTAAAGTCGAAATGCTTGACCTAAAAAAGCAAAGTAAAAACCTAAAGAGGTAAGCACGAACCTAAAAGAGGTTACCGAGATAATTTCGACCGAGTTAATGTCAAAAGGCCAAACCTAAGTGGCAAGGAAATAACTTAAGACCTGTGGTGATCAAAATCCTAGGGAAGATATATACATTGAAGGGGGTCGAGCTCAAAAACTCAAAAAGGCCGACTCGTAATGCCGAGAATTAAGGGCGAGTACAAACTTAAAAAGTTAAGAATACAACTTTTGGGCCGGTGAAAAACTTAGGAAAACTATGTAAATTTAGATACGTGGTTGAATACCATAAGTAAGACCGAGCTTAGCAAAAGAACTAGGAAACTTTCCAAGTGTTGAAGCAAGTCTCAATGTTGGAAAGCAAAGTTGTTATAACAGAAAAAGGGCATAGCCCTAGGTACAAAAAATCCCAAAAGAAAAAGGGCATTGCTCTAAAAAAACAAAATACATGATGAAAAAAGAGAATATTTTCTAAGTTACTCATGGGCATCCCCATGAGCAACAGTTTCAGTAGGAGTAGAGTTGAGAACATCTTCAGCACTAGGGGGAACAACCGAGGCCGGATTAACCATCACCATCCCACCCTCGCCATTTCTTCCCTCCTCGGCAGCTGGTTCTTCTATCCCTTCTTGGATCCCTCCTCCTCCTCCTCCTCCTCCTCCTCCTCCTCCTCCTCCTCCTCCTTCTTCTTATTCTTCTTCCTCAAGTTCAGACAAAGGAACCATGACACCATCTTTGTTTAAGTCCTTGTCCACGTCGGCCCGAGAGAAGTCGGCATCAGGGTTGAAGCATTCATGCTGCTTCATAACACGAGAAAACCCTTTGACATGCTCTCTCATAATGCTGGCCACAGCTTCATCAACATCGGCCTGAAGCTTGCAGTTGGCTTCCTTCTCAGTCTCTAAAGACTTCCGAAGTTGAGCCAAGGATGAATGCGAGTCTTCCGCAGCCTTTTGGAAGTGAGCCTTCTCTTCCTTCTCCCTATCAAGCTCAGACTGAAGAGAAGTGTAAGCCTTCTCAAGCTCGATTTTCTGAGCCTTCAGCTGGCCAATAGCTTGGGCTTGGTCCTCACACTTCACCACGGCCCGAGCCAATTCATCTCGTACCCGCAAAGCTCGGGCAGCATCGGCCTTCATTGACTCCATCTTCTTCACATTGTCGGAGAGTTGATGACTCCAAAAATGGGTGATGGAAGCGATCCTGAGGGCATAGGCTGCAGCAGCTTCCATTCTCTCATCAGGCCCTTGCTCCAACAAAAGCCGAGCATCGGAGGGTTTAAAAACTAGGCTGTCGATGAAAGGACCAGGGTTGAAATTGTTGCTCCAGAGCGAGCCGAAGCCAGGGTTGTTGCGGCCATTGTACCACTTGGTATCCGTGTTGGAACCAAAGTGGTTTTGGATTTAATAATCTCTAAGTTTTGATGCTAACGAAAGGATTAAATTTTCTTTGCAAAGTGTTAGTTGAGATCTAACATGTGCCTTTAGTTATGCAGGAATACTTTAATATAAGTAAAATAAACTTGGGATAAATTTTCATTGAAAAATACGCGGCCACCCTTGTAGACGGGCTGCTCAAAAACTTTGGTAAACTTACTTCTTTAGACTGGCTTACTTAAGTAGACGAAGCTCTAAATATTTGCTAGATGAATACCTAAATAACTTGTTAGGTACAGCAAGTCCAAAGACTTGATAAATAAGCGTGTCCATCTTTCCACGTAAGCAGACGGAAGTAATTAGTTGAAGTAAATGAAGTGAAAAATAAAGTAATCTAGTAGACGAGATCTAACCGCCACGTCACCAGACGGAGATCTTTATAACTCATTAAGGAATAGCAAGTTCGAAGACTTGGTAGACAAGAGGATATGCCACATCATCAGACGAGCAAAGTAAAATATTAAACAGACTTAGTCTCTCATATAACTAAATAGACGGAGTTTCTTTTTAGACGAGCTCCATCTTAGAATGAATTAAATACAATCCGAATCTCTTGAATTTATTTCAAATGATTGATATTTATTTCAATAGAATCACATTTGTTTTATCTGCTTTAATGTTTCACCTTGTTGTAAAAGAAACATAGTACCATCAAGAAATACAAAAAGCAGAATCGTACAATAAGATACTACAAAACGATCTGTACGATTACAACTTTATGGCTGAAAAAGCTGGATTATACACAAAGAAAGAACAACAAGTGCTCAAGCTGAAATACTCAGAGGAGTGAACCTCCAATTTCATGCTACCTCGATAACCAAGAGTACTATTCAGCATTGCCACAATCAAGCTATCAGTCACGACGGATATCATGCATTAAATGCTATCTCTAAACGGGATTATTCAAAGTAATCGTTGAAGAAATACAAGTGAAGAAAAAGGTCACTATAAATAGAAGACCTCAAGTTCTAAAGAACAACTTTTTGCCAATCAATAATCACTCATTCTAATATTCTTTCAAGAGCAAGAGTCTGTATTCTTTACTTTGAATATTGTTGTAATACTCAACTGATCTTAAACTATCATATTCTCACACATAGTGAGTTGAGAAGATCAAACATTATATCTCTTTGTTATAGTTAGAGCCTGAAAAGGCTTGGAAAGAAAGAAATACTTGTAGCCTGGAGAGGTGTTGAATACTTGGTTGTAATCTATTTGGAGAAATAGTGGATAAATCCTTCAAATCGAAGGGACATAGCTCTTGGTTGGAAGAGAGTGAACCAGGATAAAATCTCTTGTGTGAATCTTCTATCCCTAAACTCTTCAGTTTTATTTGCTTATACTAACCGTGGGGTTTTGATATTGCTTTTGTTAAATCTTTTAAAAAGAATCTTTGTCTTTGTGCTTGCTTCTATTTCTAATCTCCTTGAGTGCAAAAATTGTTTTAAAGGTTGTTTTCGAAAATTATTAACAAACACAATTCAACCCCCCCCCCCCCCCCCCTCTTGTGTTTGCCTGTGTAAACTTCAATCCGAAGTAAGGTCGGTCACCATCGGGGCCTTTTCAGGCACCGGCTCAAAATGGAGTCTCCTCAACCATCGGGAGGGTAGAAACACTTCTAGTAATCTCGGGCCGAACATCTGCCCAAGCCCGTTTAGGAAGGTGAGTACTATGATCGGAAGCTTCAACGGTCTTCTTTTTCTTACCCTTCACATCGGAGGCAGGGGCGGAGCCACCGGCGTGGAGAGCTGACTTCTTCATCAGGGCCTTGTAGTTAAATTTGTCCATTATCACTGCAGAAAGAAATCGGTCAAAGTACTACATTGAAAGAGGACAATTAAAGTACTTTCCAAAAATCTACTTACAATCAAAATCGGATTGCCTAGTAGAAGAAGAGGGGAGTAACAAAAGTTTCCCACAAGGCAGGGCCGAGGGTAAAGACTGAGGATCTCAATGTCAGTCCTATCTTGAGCCATCATACAGTCGAGGTCATAACTAGAAAACTTAGTGGGGTGGGGTTGCCAGTAAAGAGGAAATTTGGAGATCCCATCCGAGTCAAAAAATAGGGACTCATTTCCTACAGTGGGTCGGATTTTGAAAAAGTCCGACTTGAAAAACTTGTATGAACTTTTTTAGATCCCAATGATTCCCCTCCACTCAACCCCACTCGGGGAGATCCAACCTACCCGATCTCCAAACCTGACTTTATAAAAGTAAAGGAATTTAGGAGCAGTAGCCACCATTCCTATCTGCCCACAAAGAATTTGGAAAGCCTTTAAGAAGGCCCAGCTGTTTGGGTGGAGTTGAGTAGGTGCAACATTCATGATTTTCAGAACTTCACACTCAAATTGGGTATATGGCAAGGTAACTCCAATTTGCTCGAACATGGTTTTATATACAAATGTGAAAGAAGGATGATCTGGAGGGGCATGAAGGAAGACGTGTTCATTCTCAGAACATGGCAAACACTCTACAATTCCATTAGAAGAAGCAACCTTGGTTTTAATGGATGAAAAGGATTCAGAATTCCTAAAGTTTGAATTAAAAGCCCCAGCATCTGACTTCACCCAGAAATACCCAGGGATAGTGATATCCAGGAAAGGGACTCTAGGCATCCTCCTAGCACGTCTGCAGCGCTTAGGGGTGGTAACAACATTAGGAGTAGCTGAGCTACTACCAGAAGGGGAGGAGGCACCATGGCCACCTCCGTCATTATTAGAAGGTGGTGGAGAAGGATGAGGAGAGCCCCCAATCGGTTTGATTTCAGGCTCTAGGATCTGAACCTCCGAAGAAGCATTCTGGGATACCTCGAATGAAGCCTCCATGGATAAGTGAGGAGAAATGAAACAATGACAAGAAGGAATTAACGAGGGCGTACCTGGAACATAAAAAAGGTACAGAGAGGCTTGGAGAAGAAGAAGCTTCAAGAGGAAAAAGTATGAATACGAAGGCAAGTAGGGGCCTATCCTCAAAACTTCCTCAAATTAATAGCAAGCAATATGTCGTTTCAGAAAAAACTAAAACGTTCCTTTTTGAAAGTAATGATGGTGGTTGTCGTGTTAGGGAAGGGAAACGTCACTTCAAATTCGGCACACCAATGGTGCAGCAACACCTGGCGAAGACATCGGAATACACGCTGCAACAGCTAAGGATTTGAGTACGCAGCCGTGGAGCAAGCCTCGGAAATAATGCCGTAAAGGTCGTGCGTCACAAGCAAGCCCTATCTTAATAACAAAAGCAACATCTCTTTTCATCTCGAGAAACTGACATACTGGCACGGACCAAAAAATCATTATCAGCCTCCATCTCGGCATAGCTCGGTTCCTTCCGTAAAACTTTTACGCTCTTCCGAGTTTAAATATTGGGGGGCTTGTATATGGGCTGAGGTGTCAAGGTCAGCCACCGAGCATACCGAAAAATCAATAGGGGTCGAGGTATCAAGCTCGGTCACCAGGAAATCAAAAGAAAGGATTGTTAGACCCACTTTCCAAAGCCGCTAAAATTGAATGTTAGCCGATATATGAAGATTGGCCATCGAACTGTGGCAAAAAGGGGAGAAATCATACTCAATAAATCCTTTACTCGGATAATTTTAAAGCCAAACTCGACTCCTGTCATGAAAACTTTTACGTTCTTTTGAGCTCAAAGCTTGGGGGGCTCGTGTACTTGCCGAGGAGTAAAACTCGGCTACCGAGCTTGGATACCCGATCCGATATAAGCGGAAATATAAGATCATGATATCATCTCAAATAACCTTATCTGGTTACAAGAGATAAATCCCACGACTTAAGGAAATCATATATCCCGGAGAAGATTTAAAGAGATAAATCCAATCTCTAAGAGATAAGGGGATCCTGTTATAAACAGAGGAGAACCCCAAGGGAAACGGACACTTTTTGACTGACCTAGGTGAATCTCCCTTAAGCGTATTAAAGAAACTAGCTTGACCAAGAGACTATTGAAGAGTCCTTGCTCGCTGGTAATCATCAGATACAAGATTAGGGGATTGAGATCGCTGTATGACCAAGGGTTGAACCAAGAACTACGTCTGGCTTTGATTCCCATTGGGATACGTAGGACCGGAATACAATATTCTGTCAAGCCATAATCTAAAACAACCCCCATTGTTCACTCTTGGTTTGACGTTCTACGACGAGATTCCGATAAGTCGGATTTCAGCAGGAACAATCCTTATTTTTAGTTATGATTGATAATCCTAAATACCAATGCAAGTGAGAGAATAAATGTTTTATATTTTATATTTTATATTTTATATTTTGAAAAAAAATACCCTAAATATCATGTTATAAATGTGGAATGACTTGCAATTGTCAATTAAATTTTATAATTACTCTGAATGTGACATGTGGCAAAAGTTTCCAACCATGGTTTTTGCTTTACCTTTTAGTTGCTTTAAATAAATTAATTGTAAATGATTGATAATCCTCAATACCAATACAAGTGGGAGGATAAATGTTTTAATAGTTCAAACACTGATTCTATCACATGTATATCTCTCTATATACAAAGCGTTCTTATTTTTCAGAATATCTTATAAATATCTATCCAAAAAACTATAAATATCATAAATCCATTCTTATTTTTAGTTGCTTTAAATAAATTAGTTGGAAATGATTGATAATCTTAAATACCAATACAAGTGGGAGAATAAATGTTTTATAATTTATAATTTATAATTTATAATTTATCCCATCCTTATTTTTAGTTCCTTTAAATAAATTAGTTGGAAATGATTGATAATCCTAAATACCAATGCAAGTGGGAGAATAAATGTTTTATAATTTATAATTTATATTTTGAAAAAAAAAATCACCCTAAATATCATTTTCTAAATATGGAATATCATTTTCAAAAGTTGATAATTTTATAAATAATTTTTAAAAGTGGAATATTTTGTCAAATGTCAAAAGAATTTTTTATTTTAAAATGGCTCTCAAAATGATACATGGCATAACTTTACATCTATGGTTTTTGCTTTATAATATTTATAGATAAATTTTATTGCCTTCAACCAAAAATCTCTAATCCGAAGAGTATCTATAGAAGTAGCTTGGATCCTCCCATCCTACATTAAAAAAAGGTTAAAGTAATACTTTGGTCCCTATACGTGATACAAATTCTCGATTTGGTCCCTATACATAAAAATTATTAAAATGGTTCCTAAACGTACAAAAAGTCTCCATTTAGTACATGTCGTACAAAATATTAGGGACTGGTTTAATAATTTTTTGCTAGGGACCAAACGGGTAATGTATAGGGACCAAATGGAGACTTTTTGTACGTATAGGGACCATTTTAATAATTTTTTATGTATAGGGATCAAATCGAAAATTCGTGTCACGTATAGGGACCAGAGTATTACTTTAACCTTAAAAAAATTAAGAAGATCAAATATTAGTCATGAAAGAATTTGTAAAAACATATAGTTAAAAAACGTTGAGCAATGGTTATAGATAACCCATTCTCATCTAAAAATAGTAACTCTACATTACCTCCCAATTGATGTTGCAAAAAAATTGATTTTTTCCAAAGCCGTATCACTCTACTTTTATCGTTCAGTTATCTTTTGATGGAGAAATGTCACTAATAAATTAATCGTTTTAGCCATGAGTGAAAAAAAAAAACTTTAGATGAACAAACCTTCTTAGGAGATGCTTGAATTTTATATTTTCATTTGATTGTCTTTATTTTTATAGTGCCTCTATTAGGTTGGATAAAGAGTAAACTTGCAATGGGAATACAGGAGAAATAACTCAAAGATTTAAGTAAATTACATTGGGAAATGATTCATCATCTTGAAATTATTTATTTGCTTTGAAAACATATATAATTTATGACTTTTTGTTTATCACAATTCATGATGTACAACAATTAATTTTTAGTTGCTTCAAATAATCAATTATATATTAGTTTTGATGTACAACATAAATGTTTTTCTAGTTGTCAGAAGAATTTAAATTTTATTATAAATATATAATCAAGCGAATTATATGTATATGCTATTGTATAATTTTTTTTATAAAAAATATATAACTTATATATATATATATATATATATATATAATCTGTAATTATTAAAAAGATATTCTTATTTTTTAAAAAAATTTGTATGAATCAAATGTAGATAATAAATTTAGATGATTGGAAATGAGTTGCCATTATGATTTAAATAAATTGCTTTGGAAAATGATTCATCTTGAAATATTTTAATTGCTTTGGAAACATACATAGTGTTAAATGTTGAGAGATAATATAAGGCAAGTGGTAGAAGAAATGCTTGATAATTTTATAAATAATTTCTAAAAGTGGAATATTTTGCCAAATGTCAAAAGAATTTTTAATTTTAAAATGGCTCTCAAAATGACACATCGCATAACTTTTCATCCATGGTTTTTGCTTTATAATATTTATAGATGTACAGTAAATGAAAGCAAAATTGTAATTGCTTCTAATCTAGCAACAGGTGTAAAAGTTTCAGTGTAATCTATACATTCTTCCTGAGAATAACATTGAGCAACAAGTCTTGCCTTATTTCTTACCACTTTACCATTTTCATCAAGTTTGTGTCTGTAAACCCACTTTGTTCCAATTACCGACTTGTCTTTGGGCAAGGGTACCAGAGTCCAAACATTGCTTCTCTCAAACTGATTCAGTTCTTCTTGCATAGCTAGAATCCAACCATCGTCCAGCAGAGCCTCGTCTACTGTTTTTGGTTCCAACTCAGAGACTAATGCAGAGTCTTCTTGTTCTCTGAAAATTGATCTGGTTCTTAGCCTATCATTGGGGTTTCCAATGATCTGATCTTGTGGATGATAGTTCCTAAAGTACCAAGATTTCTGAACTGTATCATGTTGAGAAGTGGAGGTTTATGGTTGTTGAGTGGGGTCGTCTACTTGATCATCAGCTTTTATCTTTGTTGTATCTCCTGAGATGTTTAGATCAAGATCTGCAAAAGCTTCATCTAGCTCTGATAATTTCTTATCAGGCTATTTGTCATCAAACTTGACATGAATACTTTCCTCTACTACTAGAGTTCTAGAATTGTAAACTCTATAGCCTTTTGAAGTTTCAGAATACCCTAACAGAATTCCATTATCTACTTTTGCATCAAACTTACCAAGTTGATCTTTAGTGTTTAGTAAATAGCATTTACAACCAAAAGGGTGAAAGTAAGATATGTCGGGTTTTCGTCCTTTCCACAATTCATACGGAGTCTTGTTCAAGATAGGTCTAATGTATATTCTGTTCTGAATGTAACAGGCAGTATTAACAGCTTCAACCCAGAAGTGTCTAGGGACAGAGTGATCATTGAGCATAGTCCTAGCCATATCTTGAAGAGATTTGTTCTTTCTCTCTACCACACCATTTTGTTGTGGTGTTCTTGGTATTGAGAAGTTGTGAAGAATACCACTTTCTTCACAGAACTTATGAAATAGCTCATTCTCAAACTCTCCCCCATGGTCACGTCTGATTGAAGTGATACACATGCCTTTTTCATTCTGTACACGTTTGCAGAATATAGAGAAGACCTTGAAAGACTCATCCTTGTGAGCTAGGAACATAACCCATGTCCATCTAGTGTAGTCGTCTACAATGACTAGACCATATTTCTTATCACTGACAGAAGAAGTCCTTGTTGGACCAAAAAGATCAATGTGTAGCAACTCTAGTGGTCTATTGGTACTAACAACAGTTTTAGATTCAGAAAACCCTTGACTTGTTTTCCCTTTTGACATGCATCACAGAGAGCATTAGGTTTGTACTTGAGGTTTGGTAGCCCTCTCATGAGGTTATGCTTATTTACCTTTGAAATTAATTCAAGTTTGCATGATCTAGCCTTTTGTGCCAAATCCATCACTCATCTTCAATGGACACTAGACATGAGACACTCTGATTTGAGAGGTCCTCCAAGTCAATCTTATACAGATTGTTTTGCCTCTTAGCAGTGAACATAAGTGATCCATCATTTTTCTTGACATTACACATGTTCTTATCAAAAGAAATAGCATATCCACTGTCACATAATTGACTTTTGCTCAGTAGATTAAGTTTTAAGACATTAACCAAAAGAACATTATCAATGGAATGAAAAGGGTATTTACCAATTTTACCTATACCAGTGATATTCCCTTTCTGGTTTCCTCCAAACGTGACCCAGCCACCATCTTTGGCTCTAAGGTCTTGGAACACACACCTTTCTCATGTACCAAGATGTTTGTTTCTTTCCTGTTGTTAAGCAAATCTGCAACAGGTATTATCTTATATTTAGGTACCCAAATTGACTTGGGTCCTTTCTTGTTAGTGGTCATTGGACGAGTATGCTTAGCATGTTTATTATGCATGCATCTAGTTGTAGTATGCCCATTCTTTCCACACACTTTGCAAAAGGTGTTGGACGGGCCAGACTTTATTTTAGCATGTTTAGCTTGAGCTTTTGAAGCTCTATTCTGTGTATGTGGTGTTGCCTTTTGGTGAGATGCTTCTTGCTTCTCTTTGTCATAACCAATGCCAGATTTATCATGTGGTGAACTAGAGTACCTTAAAATGAGACCAAGTTTATCTAAGCCACCAATAAGCTTTGACAGAGAGTCTGTCATATATGTTACATCTTGTTTCAATTTTGCAACTTCACAAGAAACATCAGCCTCACACTCCATTTTGTCAGCTAAACTGACATTCACTGATTTTAGTATGTCATTTTCATCTTTAAGGTTTTGTTTCTCAATGCAAACCCTATCATATTATCTAGACAATTTAGAAAATTTCTTTTTGAGACTCCTATACTCTCAATACAGTATGGATGACTCATGCAACAATTCATCAAAAGAATTTTGAAGAGTGGACGGGTCAGAGTCCATTACCTCAAAGATCGCTGTATTCACTTTCGATGCGATGTCACGCCATGAGACAGATATTTGCCTCTTCCTCAGCATTATCTTCTTCATTTGATGAAGACAGATCAAGATCCTCCCATGTAGCCATTAAGCCTTTCCGGTTTTTGAAGAATTTCTTTTTATCCTTCATCTCGGGGCAATCAGCTTTGAAATGTCCAGGTTTCTTTCATTCAAAGCACAAGGGTGGACCTTTTTCATTGGAATATGACTTTTCCTTGGAAAATTTCATGTTGAACTGCTTCCTTCTGAAACCACCTTTCTTTCTCCACATATGTTGAATCTTCCTGGAGATGAAAGATAGTTCATCCTCATCTGTCCCTTCATCATTCTTAGAAGATCTTGATTCATCTGATGACTCAGCAGCTTCGAGTACTTTTGATTAACTTGCCTTCTTTGCCTTTAGGGCAATAGATTTTCCTTTTCTGGAATTTTCTTCTTCATTTAGTTCAAGTTCATGCACCTTGAGTGATCCCATAAGATCTTCTAGAGAAAGAGTATTCAGATTTTTGGCTTCTTGAATATTTGTCACTTTGGGCCTCCATTGCTTTGAGAGACTTCTCAGAATATTTCTTACATGGTCTCTATTTTCATAAGATTTTCTAAGTGATCTGAGACTGTTGGTGATAGCCTGAAATCTCCCAAACATCTGATCTATAGTTTCATGATCAGCCATCTTAAACAGTTCATACTGGTGAACCAGCATGCTTATTTTTTATTCATTCACTTGTGATGAACCCTCATGAGCTAGGGCAAGAGTATCCCAGATTTCTTTACCAGTATTGCAGCTGTGAACTTTGTCATGTTCAGATCTAGTAATAGCACACATGAGATAGTGCTTAGCTTTTAGATTAAGTTGATGTTTTGCCTTTTGATCTGCATTCCAATCTGCTCTCGCAACAGCAGCTCCATCTTCATTTTTGGGCTCGGTATAACCAGTTTCTATGAGCTCCTAGTCATCTAGACTTTGTGCATCCAAAAACGCCATCATCCTCTTCTTCCAGTAGTCATAGTCAGTTCCCTCGAAGAGAGGAGGTCTGTTGATAGCTTGTCCTTCTGCATCCATGGTTATTGGATCGTACTTCCTCAGCACTTGTTAGGTGCTCAACGCTTTTGAGGCTGAGCTCTGATACCAACTGAAGTTGACACAGGCAAACACAAGAAGGGGGGTTGAATTGTGTTTGTTAATAATTTTTCATAAAATAACCTTTTAAAACTATTTTTCTCACACCAGGATGTATAAAACAGATGCACACACTGAAGAAAGAACTTTTGATATTTAACAAAAGTAATATCAAAACCCCACAGTCAGCATAAACAAATAAAGCTGTAAGAGTTTAAGGATAGAAGATTCGTGCAGATGATTTTATCCTGGTTCACTCTCTTCCAACCAAGAGCTACGTCCAGTCTATTGTTTTGGCTTCAAAGACGTAAGAGGGGGGGGGGGGGTGAATTGAGTTTTCAAAAATTCTTCCTTTTCAAAAACTTTACTTTTCAAATCGGAGTTGCCTCAGGATCTTTTACAAAAACAGTGAAGGGCTTTTTATGAAATCTTGAATAGAAGGTGATGAGGTAAATCAGTTCAGAAAGATAAATCAGTGCTTCTGTCACTTTAGTGGATGAGCGGTTCTGTCACTTGTGTGGACGAGCGGTTCTGTCACTTTAGTGGATGAGCGCTTCTGTGGCTTGTGTGGACGAGCGCTTCTGTCACTTTAGTGGATGAGCGCTTCTGTCACTTTAGTGGACAAGCGCTTCTGTCGCTTGTGTGGACGAGCGCTTCTGTCGCTTTAGTGGACGAGCGCTTCTGTCACTTGTGTGGACGAGCGCTTCTGTCACTTTAGTGGATGAGCGGTTCTGTCACTTTAGTGATTAAATCAAACAATGATTGAATCAAACAGAAAGAAGTTCAGTTCAGGGTCGTACAAGTATTAGATACAGGCCTTAGTCAGTCAAGAACTGAAGTTACAATATATCAGTTTCAGTTTCAGTTATCAAGAACAGTTTTAATCAACTCAGTTTTGAACAATTAATAACTCAAGATTGATTGCAGTAATAATTTGGTTTTAATTCAAATTAAACAGATCAACAACAATCAATCGAAAACTTAGAACATCAAGATCACAGTTATATGTGCAAGACAGAAATTAAAGAGTTTGAGTTTAGAGATACCACACAACCAGATTTATCCTGGTTCAGTCACCACCACTATGACCTACATCCAGTCCCCACTCCACCTGTGGGTTTTCACACACTAACACAACAAGCTTTAGCCAGGTAGCTTGAAAAACCTTTAAACTACAGAGCACTCCTTCACCTCGAGATACCACACTCTTGTGAAGAGCCTCAATGTTCTTCCTTAGGGATACCTCACCCTAATCACACATAGAAACTCCCTATCTCTTTACAATCAAATAGAACGAAAAGATTGATTCCTAAACTCTCAATAGTCAGATATACAAATTGAAGCACTTACGAGAATTGAAACACTCTTTTTCACAATAAAGCCCAAGAAAGATGATGAATGTTTTGCACAATTGATCTCTCAAATTGATTTCGTGTAATTCTGATATTGTTGTTAAAAAGTGTTCCTTTGATCCCTCTATATATAAGAAACAAGTTATAGTCGTTGGGATCAATTAAAACAGATTTAGGTCTGATAACAGAATCTGTTTTCTTGATTCTGGTTCTTTAACATGGGTTGAGTACAGGGCTGTATTAACCAATTTCATACTGATAGTCTAGAACTTGGTTAATCCATCAGTACATCCATTCAGTACATCTATGTATTAATGAACATCAGATTTTCCTGAAACTTGAATACATGCATACATAGCATATGTACAGGGTTGTATTCAGTTAACCATTTATAACTGATCTGATTTCATATTGTGCATAGGTGTTATTGAATCAAGAACCTTAAATTCATTTGTCAGCTACAGTAGCAGACATACATCCAATGATTACATGGTTGTACCTGACAAATAATTTTCTTATTTCCAAAAATCATTTTCACAAAAAAACTTATTCTTTTTAATTCAGGTTATGAAAATTGATTTTCTTCATACATCTTTTTAGTTGAGCTATCTTGTGACTAAAAGATTTCTTTCTCTTACAAATCATCTAAGACTTAAATCTAAAATTCTCCTTTAAGCTTGGTCTTGATGATCCTTTGATCTTTGACTTTGCTCTTTTGATTTTTATATGCAACTCCTTGATTCCTTCAAGTTCTTCCTTGAATTTGCTTAATGAACTTATTGATCACTGCTTGATACCTGTCTTTGCAATTTGACACTAAAACACTTGCACACACATTAAATTGTATTTGTCATATATCAAAATCTCTAAGTCATTGAGTCTTACAAATTCTCCCTTTTTGATTATGACAATTCTATTAACAAATTATAATATCAGAGTATAAGTGTAGCAGAAGCTAAGTGTTTTTAACAGATTTATATCATGGTATCAGAGCAGAAGTATATCAGAGCAAAAAAAAAAATATTATCATAGCAGAATTTGATTTACTCCACATTAATCATGTAAGCTTATAAGCTCCCCCTCAACATATGCATGTATAATTTGTTATTATCCCCTTTCTCTATATCATACTTTTTCCTCCCCCTTTTGGCATTATCAAAAAGGTAAAGAAAAGAAACATTCAAAGCAATAGATAAGGCAAGCATTTAAACATTCAAACATAGCATATAAAATTGTTCATGATAGAGGGATAGGTGCAGGGACAAATCAAAAAGAACAGAAACCATCAGCCAAAATTACAAACTAAGGCATTTTACCTTTCAAAAACTAAGTTCTAATTCCTATGAATTTCTAGAACTAGTTCTTCCTTTTTGATTTTCTTTAGTTTCGGCCTTTAGGTGATGGTTCAGTGATGCGTGATTTTTAAGATATAAAGGCAAGTGCACCTCGTCGCAAACAAGTAATATGGTGGTAAGACCGGTTATCGTATCCACAGGGATCGGTTGTCAATTACCAATTCACAAACTCAACAACTATCTAGACTAAACTAAAGTATGAGAGATTAAACAGAAAATAAAGAAATAAAATATTTTTGGTCTTTTGGGAATTTTATCGAACACTTGGTATACAAACAGAGATGTGGCTAAGATTGTTAGGGTTAGACTACACTAATCCTCCCTTAATTGCAATGAAATGGTTATCAACACAAGCACTACTTCAATTATGACAATCAAGCCTTTTCTAAAATACTCAAGCCTAATGTCTTAGGTGCATTGAGCCTAAAACCCCAAATTAAACCCTAATGTCTTAGGTGGATTAATCTGTGATTTTGCATTAAGTCAAGACTTATAAGATTGCAAGCAGTCAACACCTATGTCTAGATTCTTGAACTACTTGGCATATGATTCATGAGCATGCCTTAACACCAACCTTTCAGTTATCTATCAAAGCAACATATCATTCCTATGGGTAGCTAATCCAAGGAAAGCATTAAGCACAGAATCACATACTCATAAAGAAATAAGAACTTGCATTAAAACCAAATCAAATACAAACAAGTTCAGAAAAGCTACATCTAACCCCAACAATAGGGGATTTAACTACTCATATACAAAGAAAACCAAACCAGAAAAATAGGAGAAGAGGAGAGAAGAGGCTCCATGTGAGCTTTCCTTCTTCTTCAAAGCAACCCTTCTTGGCTCCCTTCTAGGGTTGAAACCCTAGCCCAGCCATAGCCTCCAAGTGCCTCCAAATGCCTCCCTCCAGACCTCAAAACAAACTCCCCTAGTTCTGTCTGCTGCGTTCTTATTTATAGGTTTGCTGCGCGTCACGGCCGTGATGGCCATCACGGCCTGGCCGTGACGCGTTCTGGAGTGGGCGTCATTTCACTTTTTAACTCTCGCGAGGCGAGCCCTGGATTCGCGACGCGAAACTTGAATTTCTGGTAGATCACGGCCGTGATGTATGTCACGGGCAGGCCGTGACGGTCTCTGACTTTTGCCTTCTGCTCTGCTTGATCACGGCCGTGATGGTCATCACGGCCAGGCCGTGATGGGCTCTGTTTGGCTCATATTCTTCACTTTTCAAGCTCTTTTTCATCCAAGCTCCACCAAGGCTGATTTTGATCATTTTTACATTGAATTCCTGCAAAACAACACCAAGAAACCGCTTCACCCGTTCCAAGGAAAATCTAACTAAAATCAAATAAAGAATGCCTAATCTATATGCAAAATGCATGCAAAAGTATATAGAAAACATGATGTAAAATCACACTATCAAATCACCCCAAGCTTAATCAATTGCTTGTCCTCAAGCAATCACTAAGGCCAGAAGAATAAACAGAGCATGGATAGTGAACTAAGAACCCGAGTAAATAATCCAAGTAATAGGCATTTCAAACAAATCAGCAAGAGACAATCAATTCAAGTCCAATTAGAGGCTTAGGTTCCTTAGACTCATATTCTCACTGATTTGGGCACTCTTTCTCACATGAAGATCACCCCAAGCTTATTCATTTGCTTGGCTCTCTTTTCTCACCTCACTCAAGTGTTTAGGGAAATATGACATTTCGCTCACTTTTCCTCAAGGAATGAATTCTACCATATGCTTGACTATCAACCAATTCTCTACTTTATTAATGAAAACAATTTAGAATCAAGAGGTCTTTTATTTGGTTGTAACTTGGCCATGGGATTAATCGTTAGGTGGGGCAATCAAGAAAAGGACATTTCAAAAGGCTACATAAACATCAAGCATTGCAAACATGACCTTTTAAAATACCTTCTTGGGTTTTCAATTCACTTTCCACCTTTCTTTGCTTTCTTTTTCTTTTTTATTTCTCACTTTTCTTTTTGTCATCCCCTTCTCTATTTTTTTTTTTCTTTTTTTTCTATTTTATTTGGAGAAGGGGAGATTTTTTTTCAACTCAAAAGAATTTTTTTTATTTTTTTTTTTCTGATTCTTTCATCCCAAATTTTCAACTACCCTTTTCACCCTTTTGTAATACTTTAGAAGGTCCTATCAAGCATCATTCAACAATATATTTCAAGGTACCAAGAAAAGCATTTTATTCTTTCAGGCTCAAAATTGGGCAACTAAGGGGTAGCATTTCATCATTCAAAGCTCAGAAGGCCAGAAAAATACCTATTGCCTCAATCATTTTCAAAAATGTTTCCAAAAATTTTTAAGCTTCAAAATGGTTTCAAGTCAAGTTCTAGAGAAAACAGACCAAGAGGAATAACACTCTAACACAAAGAATGGGGTAAAATTTTGTGAGTGCCCCTTTATGGCTCAAAATCTCACATTTTAGTTCAGAATCAATGAAAAACACAAATCCTCAGAACCATGTGCTAATTATCAACTATCCAAGATTATCTCAAACATTCTCATTTGCAGCCATATCACAAGAATAACAAATTGGGTTCAACAATTCACTATCACAGATTATTGGGCACTTAGTTCTCACAATTGGATGCAAAATTCAGGAAAGGGGCAATCTAATAATGTGAACATGCAAAGCTATCATGCAAAACTATATGAATGCAACATGAAAAATGCAAATGCAAAATACCCCTACCCCAAGCTTAAGAATTTACATTGTCCCCAATGTAAACAATCAAGTTGGAGAAAGGAAAGAAAAATAAAATAAGATAAAATGGAACGGCTTACCGAGGCGGTAACAAGTGTTGGCTTACATTCCAGTCAGAAACTGCCTGAGAATTGGGTGCTTTTTCTTGTCTTCTTGCTCTTCCCTCCTTCCTTTTTTCCTGAAATCACTTGGCAATTTTATTAGTAAAAGAAAACTCTTGATCTTCTCAAATTATTCAAGAGTTTAAAAATCAAAAATCAAATCTAACTAAACAAAAAGGAAAAAGGAAAAGGAAAAGAAAAATTGGGTTGCCTCCCAATGAGCGCTTCTTTAATGTCACTAGCTTGACTTATTAAAAAGTATCCTAGGATCCTCCTCCCGGATCAAATGGAAATTGAAGTGGTGATTGTAGCAGTAAAATCACTTTATTCTCAATTCCACCCAGCCATTGGGTGGAAACACCATTGACCTTTTCAACTAAAATAATGCACTTACTTCCTAGCGGGTCAAATGGCATTTGCACCAGGAAGTTTGAAAAACATGGGGAAGGGACTAGTTTACCAATGTCCACACATGCATGCAAGCCGACATATTTGTCCAATGCAGAAAAATCAAACTGCTCAGCAAGCATGGTGGAATCCCCTACCACTTCGTCTTCATCTTGAACTATCCCCCAAACCAGATTTTCCTCAAATTGGGCTTCAGGTGACTTTTGTACTAACTGTTTGCAAATCTCCTCAACGTGCATTTTGAAGTTCTGCTTCACAGCTTCGATACTCTCACAATTTGCTCTTGCCTTGGCCTCAGAGGCGGATAGTGATGAGTGTGATTCCACCTCATCTTTGTCCATCATTTTGCATGCATTTTCATGTAGTTTAGGCATATTTTTATTAGATTTTAGGTTAATTTTCCTTTGGAACGGGTAAGGCGGTTTTCGTGTGTTGTTTTGCAGATATCAAGGGTAAATTGCTCAAGATCAACCATGATGAAGTTTGGATGAAGATGGAGCTTTAAAACTGAAGAAAATGAGCCAAACAGAGCCCATCACGGCCTAGCCGTGATGCCCATCCTACCGTGATGCCCATCACGCCATGATCGAGCAAAACGAAAAAGAACAAAGGTCAAGTCGAGTCTGTCACGGCCTAGCCGTGAGAGCCATCACGGCCGTGACCCAAAACCACCCCAAGTCAGAAGCGATCAGGGCCAGGCCATGATGGCCATCACGGCCGTGATGGCCGTCACGTCCAGGCCGTGATGAGCATCACGGCCATGACAGACCAACCCGTGAAGAATTTTCAAGGCGTAAATCCGTCACGGCCAGGCCGTGATAGCCATCACGGCCGTGACACGTATAACTTGGCTCAGAAGTAACAGAATTGGATCTAATTTGAGTTGGATTAGGACTCTAACTGCCCAATTCTATAAATAAGGGACCAGGCAGAGGCAGAAAACATCAGACCTTTGGGGCTACTACTCTAGGCATAGATTTAGGATCTCTTTCTTCTTCTCCTTCTTCTCTTAGTTATTTTCATGTTATTTGTAATCATGCCTGTCATCTCCATGGCAAGGCGTGAGTAGTAGCATAGTTTCTAGGGATTAGGGCTCTGCCCAAGTTTGTTTATGATGTAAATTTGATGTAAACTCTTTGTTAATTACGATTTACTTTAGATCTGATTTCTAGTGTTTAATCAATCGTAAAATCGGTGACCGCTTATTTGCGTGACGTAGACGTTCTAAGGAGGAACCTAGCGGTGAACTTAGGATTTCTAGTGTGTTTCACACGTAAAGTTCGGCGGCCGCTTATCAGCGAGACGTAGATATTCTAAGGAGGAACCTAGCGGTGAACTTAGGTTATTTGCATGACTTAGACATTCTAGGGAGGAACCTAGCGGTGAACCTAGGTGTCGGATCTATAGAGTCAGACTTGGGACTGAAATCACGAGAGTTAGAAGCCGTCCCTCGAGGATCAACGAGTTGTCACGAAATGCAAAGGGTTCAATATGGGATCGACTACCACGAGAGTAGGGGTCGGGTCAATTGGGCACGGCTTTTGTAACCCGAGAGGGAGCTTAAGCTATCAGAGGATAAACTCGCCTTCAAGGCAATTTCGCTAATTAACAAGGGTAATCAACTTCATAACGTAAACGATCTTGTGGTAACCTAAATCCCTAGGAACCCATTTAGATCTGAAAAATCAAAAAGATTTGTTTTCTGTTTTGTTTGATTCTGTTTTATCTCTTAAATTCAAATTCAAAAACCAATTTCAAAACCCTTTCTAAAAAGCCCAGAACTTAATCGATTCGAAATTCATTGTGATTCGGGAACACAGTCTCTGTGGGATCGATATCTTTTATTACTTGGCGACGATCCGGTACACTTGCCGGAATCGTACGTGCATTCGCACGCTATCAGATAGCTCTTGGGAATACTGTTCTAGAGCAGCTTTCAACGGTATTTGCTCCTTCCATTCCCATTCCTCCTCATGCTTCATTATCACACTATAAGCTTGTGCATGAGGGCAGTGACGTCCCCAGAGCCCGTAGTCTCCCAAGACTACATTGGGCCCAAAGTGGTATTTTGTAACTCCATCCAAGGTGGGAAAGTAATAAGTCTCCATGATTTTCAGTCCACCTTGCACAAACAAAACTCAAAACAAAAAGATCAAATATATACAGAAAAATAAAAAAGAATAAAAATGTCTAAATTAGTTGCCTCCTTTGTTACTAATGATATTGGCAAAACCAATCCCCGGCAACGGCGCCAAAAACTTGATGCGTGATTTTTAAGATATAAAGGCAAGTGCACCTCATCGTAAACAAGTAATATGGTGGTAAGACCGGTTATCGTATCCACAGGGATCGGTTGTCAATTACCAATTCACAAACTCAACAACTATCTAGACTAAACTAAAGTATGAGAGATTAAAACAGAAAACAAAGAAATAAAATATTTTTGGTCTTTTGGGAATTTTATCGAACACTTGGTATGCAAACAGAGATGTGGCTAATGTTGTTAGGGTTAGACTACACTAATCCTCCCTTAATTGCAATGAAATGGTTATCAACACAAGTCCTACTTCAATTATGACAATCAAGCCTTTTCTAAAATACTCAAGCCTAATGTCTTAGGTGCATTGAGCCTAAAACCCCAAATCAAACCCTAATGTCTTAGGTGGATTAATTTGTGATTTTGCATTAAGTCAAGACTTATAAGATTGCAAGCATTCAACACCTATGTCTAGATTCTTGAACTACTTGGCATATGATTCATGAGCATGCCTTAACACCAACCTTTCAGTTATCTATCAAAGCAACATATCATTCCTATGGGTAGCTAATCCAAGGAAAGCATTAAGGACAGAATCACATACTCATAAAGAAATAGAGACTTGCATTAAAACACCAAATCAAATACAAACAAGTTCAGAAAAGCTACATCTAACCCCAACAATGGGGGATTAGTTACTCATATTTACAGAAAACCAAACCAGGGAAATAGGAGAAAAGGAGAGGAGAGACTCCATGGGAGCTTTCCTTCTTCTTCACAGCAACCCTTCTCAGCAACTCCCCTCTTGGGTCGAAACCCTAGCTCAGCCGCAGCCTCCAAGTCCCAAGAGTTCTCTCCACCAAAAAGCTCTCCAAAAAACTCCCCCTTTCTGCCCTAAAACAGCAACTTATACCAATCAGTTCTGCGCTCGTTCGCGAGGCGAGACATGTCTCGCGAGGCGAATATTAAAAATCTGCATTCAGAGAATTGAACTCTCGCGAGGCGAGAGTTTCTTTGCGACGCGAGACCGAAGGTTTTTCTTTAATACGCCCGTGAGGAGCATCAGGGCCTGGGCGTGATGGCTTCTGTTTTCATACTCGCGAGGCGAGACATGGGTTCGCGAGGCGAACCAGAAAGGCTTGCATTTTCTCCAATAGTCACTTTCAGGGTCGCGGGGCGAATCCAGGCTCGCGGGGCGAATCACCAGAATTCTGCTTGGCTCAATTTCTTCTCTTTTCAGGCTCTTTTTCATCCAAGCTCCATCAAGGCTAATTTCTGGGCATTTTTCCATTAAATCCTGCAAAACAACACCAAGACACCGCTTCACCCGTTCCAAGGGAAAATCTAATAAAAACCAAATAAAGAATGCCTAATCTATATGCAAAATGCATGCAAAAGTATATAGAAAACATGATGTAAAATCACACTATCAATTCGCGACGCGAAACTTGAATTTCTGGTAGATCACGGCCGTGATGTATGTCACGGGCAGGCCGTGACAGTCTCTAACTTTTGCCTTCTGCTCTGCTTGATCACGGCCGTGATGGTCATCACGGCCAGGCCGTGATGGGCTCTGTTTGGCTCATATTCTTCACTTTTCAAGCTCTTTTTCATCCAAGCTCCACCAAGGCTGATTTTGATCATTTTTACATTGAATTCATGCAAAACAACACCAAGAAACCGCTTCACCCGTTCCAAGGAAAATCTAACTAAAATCAAATAAAGAATGCCTAATCTATATGCAAAATGCATGCAAAAGTATATAGAAAACATGATGTAAAATCACACTATCATTCAGCAGAGGTGTTCTCAGCTTCCTTCACAGGAGCTCTTGAGGGTGAAGATCGATCATTTTTTGTTCTTGCCATATTAGGGTTCGTTTGGGTACAAGAAGGATTAAGGTTAGCTCTGCTAGGGTTGCGGAATCAGGTGAATAAATAGTGGGTTTCGGAAGATTTGATGTTTTGATATAAGATTCTACATCGGCGTCGTCTTCAATCCTCAGGGATCGTAACCTAGTAGATGAGCTCCATATGTCACGTCATTGGACGAAGCTTCTCATTAAGGACTTAGCAAGTCCAAAGAACGTAACCTAGTAGACGAGCTCCATATGCCATGTCATTGGACGGAGCTTGTCATTAAGGACTTAGCAAGTCCAAAGAACGTAACCTAGTAGACGAGATCCATATGCCACGTCATTGGACGGAGCTTCTCATTAAGGACTTAGCAAGTCCAGAGACTTGTGTGGACGAGCAGAATTAGAATCTTGTGTATTCTGAGTTTATCAGACTAAAAACACAGGGGATCCATTCCTAATCAAATCTATTTCTTCTGAAACTCTCTTCTAATCATTCATAGATATTCCAAATCAAATCATACAAGACTCAGATCATAATTACACAAAGATACAGTCATATTGACCGCGCTGTCGCCACGCGCCAAAAAAACGAGCGATTATAAAATAATGCAGTATAGTGCGACAACTCGGATCGTCTCTCAAGGACTCTTTAGGTGTTGTTATTATTAACAGAAAATTAGTAAAAGTTAGAAATGGGGGTTTTGAGACTAAAACTAAATTAAGAAAACAAAACACTAAAAACAAAGCAGTTAAAGAGAATAGCAAATAGACAAAAGCGATTAACCTACTGTTCTCAGTTTCCCACTATCATTGGTTCATGCAAATCCTAAGCAGATACTAATCCCCTCCCGGTTGTAGCAACAATTAACAAACGAAAACCGCTACTACAGATGTATGTTCCTATTCCCGAAATAACAAACGGGGTTAAGCTCTCATGAACAAACGAACATGAATGAACACACGCGAAATAACAAACGCGATTATATATAGGAACATTGCATCACCGAGATGAAACAATACCATACTATATATTCCTGAAATAACAAACAGAAACATACAGCATTGCATTGAAAAGAGAGAAGCAAATGATCATAGAATCACAAAACCTCAAGTGTTAACAGAAACCAATTACAGTAGATTAATCTAGGAGACTAGTTCTCCATTACAGACTTAAAAACAAAAGAAAAGAAAGGAAAGTAAACTACTACTATCGCTTAAGAACTAGCCAAAACTGGCTAACTCTCTGACTAACCTACCTATGACTAACTCTGACTAACTATTTATATATATTCTCTCAATATCTGAATGCTCCTTTAGTTGTCTTCAACCTCTGCCTCTTAGCTTTCCAAAACCACTTAGTTTGCTTAATTATGAGTTAAGATGAGGGAGTTATGTCCACATTCAATTCATAGGGCAGCTGAAACGTCTCTATCTTCACATGGATTGGAGCCCCTCAAAACGTCTCTGTTTGGAATAATGGTCTTCATGAGAGTTAAAGCTCTTTGTTTGATCTTTCATTTGCCACCGGTTTCACTTCCAACCGACATCTACAGCCCAAGTTATGGCCCAATCTTCATGACTAGTTCAGGTTCCAAAGGATGACAGCAATTATGTTCTAACTTCAAGGCCCAATGTGACCCACTATACATCCAATTAAGCGCCTGTGTTCTTCATCAAAGTGGTTCGGATTCCTTTTCGCTTTCCCTCAGTTCTGCCTTAAAATAGGCTTTTGGTTTCTCTCTTGCCACGGCCGTGATGGCCATCACGGCCAGGCCGTGATCGCTTCTGCCAAGGGTATCCTTCCACATTCGTCCGTCCGTCACGGCCGTGATGCTTATCACGGGCAGGCCGTGATCCTTTCTGACTTTCATAATCTTCTCATCACGGCCGTGACCAGTGTCACGGCCTAGGCGTGATGGCCTCTGCTTCAGATACACTTCCTTACTTGCTCTTCTTATTATCCTGAAAACAACAAAATAGCCATAAGCTTTATTTGATTCAAAATTGGCTAAATTAACCTAAAAATACTTTATAGACTCAAAATACTACTTAAGGACAATCAAGTCTAATTTGGGTGAAAATGATATAAAATTAGCACAAAGCCAAGGTCTTTACTAGTTATAAAACCAGTCAAACAGAGGCTCATCAAAATACCCCAAACTTAAACTTTGCTTGTCCCCAAGCAAACTACACTAAAAAAAACTTAAAAAGACTCAAGACCTGGCAAAACATGGCAAGCTTAAGGACTCAATTAACTTTCACACAGATTTCAAGCAATTTTTCAAAGAATTTTTTTTTCCTTTCAATGTTCCCCCCTTCCAAGCAAAGTAATCCCCACAATCATTTATTCTAAACAGTTGAGAATTTCATTACTCAAACAATCATCAATCTAAGCAGGGGATCTAAGTTACACACAAAAGAGAGATCACCATATCCAAACAACTGCCTTCCTCACAAGGGAAATTTGTGTTCACTCAATCGCTCAGTTTGTGTCAGGCTATCAACAATTCACTCAATTTCACTTTTAAGAGCACTTCCCTTAAATTTGATTTTCATCTCTAAATGATTCCCACAGAAAACATGCAAGCAACATCAAAAGGTCTTTTATGGGTTGTAATGGGGCCTGGCTAAGGGTAGGATATACAAAGGAACTAGGCTGAGGACCCTAGGAACTAAGAGAGCATTATTTACACTTTAAAATTCCACTCAAGTTCCTTTCTCATTTTTCATTTTGCCTTGGGTGACTACAACCTTTTTATTTCTTTTTGGCATTTTTCCACTTTTTTTTTTTTAATTTCTGCTTTTCTTTTTCTTTTTTTTTTCTTTTCATTTTTACACTTTTTTTTTTTTTTTTCAATCCCAAACAACACATTGCACCTGGTAGCCACCCCAAACTTAATTTCTTGCAACCAAATTTCTTACTAAGATTCCATGCTCTCCTAATCCTAAGATCGGGTTAACATGGTTTTCCAGATTTTTGGGCTTGTAACATTAGGTTATCAAGAATTAACAGGCTAATAGGCTCAATGGGGCTAACTAGGGAACATGCATCAGGAAATGGTTATTTTAGGCCAAGTAGCTATTTACAAAGAAAATGCCTAAATCATCTGAAGCAAACATATAATCATGCAAACCAAAAAGAGATTCAAGCAAATTCAGGAAAGTGCAACTTAAAAGAGATTTTCACACAGTCAAAAACATGTTGGAGGCTCAAAACCTCACCTGGACATTTTTTTTGCAAATTATTTGACAGAGATTCTATCCCTAGTGTGTGCTTCCTATCACCCCAAACTTATCATAAATCATGCATTCATAACAAAATCCCAAAGTTCAGTTTTCAATCTCATGGGGATCAAATTTCAAAAAAAAATTCAAAATCTAGGGGGAAACAGTCAACACATAATATGCAATCCATCTATGCAAATATTAATCAAATCCAATAAACTTGCCATAACCAAGACACAAACACAACTCCTGAGCTTCTCAAATTATTCAGGAGCATTATTGACAATAAAACAGAAATAAAATAAGGAAAATAAAATTAAAAAGAAGAAAGGTAAAGAAAACTCATTGAAGGGCGGTTCCACCAGGATCCCATTGCTTGTAGCATAAGGCCCACATGGTGGCCAAAGGGCGGAAGCTCATTCCATGCTTCCCTAACTTGCAGCTTTGATGCGGAGGTGAGCACTTGACAATTATAATAACTCCACCCAGTGCGGCGGACTTCTCACTTCCTCTGGGGTCACAGATGACCTCCTTCTCAATAAAATCTCCCCAATAGAATCGGGGCTCAACCTCTTGGACCGGCCATGGTGCAGAATCCAAGGGTGCAAAATCTAGAGCTGGTGGCTCCTCAGGGGGAGGTGACAAACAGTTAGTAATGGTTATCGGTGCTGCTTCATTCTCATTATCATCCTGCAAAATAGAGTCGAGAAACTGGCCACAAACAGCACACGGGTTAGTGTCAGTACAGTTAGTACATGTAGTAAAAGAAACTGAGTTAGTAAAGGTCTGATTGTCTGGACTTTCTGCACACGGTTCATCCACCCCATCACTTTCAACACCTGCATCTAAAACCAAAGATTCTTCTTTATCCTCAAGCACGGTGGAGCGAATGTTCTCCTGATCCTCCTGATCTTCATTTTCTTTGTTTCCTTTCAAGTATAAACCTGCATAACAGTGTATACACAAAACAGCAGTACCATCACAATAACACTCATCAGGATCAGGGGATTCAACACTAAATTCATCATCAACAGAAGTATTATCAAAATCATAATCAGAAGTATTTTCAAAAATAACTGGTGAATCTTTATGTTCTTCAATGGGCTGTGGAGTTAGCATTGCCGCCGAGTTGGCGGTAACTTGATCAATTAGAGCCCACAACTTCTGAGATTCAGCTTGGTCCCTCTGTTGGGCTTCACGATTACTCGCCTCCATTGCCTCCATCCTCTGTTGAAATTCAAGATTGTATGCCATCCGTTGATTGTTCTCTTCCATTTGTTGTATCATAGAAGCAATCTCATCCAAGGTGCTCCGTGAAGGTTCGGAAGGTGCAGAGGTGGTCACTTGGCTAGGATAGTATGGTGGTGGCTCACTAAAATTAGGATAATACATGCAAGGTTGCTCATAATAAACATTAGGCAAATATCCATACATGTAATTATCCATGGGGGAAAATAAAATTTACAGACCAGACAAAGCAGACAACACTAATTAGCAAAGATTTTTTTTTTTTTTTTAAATGTAACTTTCTGCTAATAACAACAAACCAGAGTCCCCGGCAACGGCGCCAATTTTTGACCGCGCTGTCGCCACGCGCCAAAAAAACGAGCGATTATAAAATAATGCAGTATAGTGCGACAACTCGGATCGTCTCTCAAGGACTCTTTAGGTGTTGTTATTATTAACAGAAAATTAGTAAAAGTTAGAAATGGGGGTTTTGAGACTAAAACTAAATTAAGAAAACAAAACACTAAAAACAAAGCAGTTAAAGAGAATAGCAAATAGACAAAAGCGATTAACCTACTGTTCTCAGTTTCCCACTATCATTGGTTCATGCAAATCCTAAGCAGATACTAATCCCCTCCCGGTTGTAGCAACAATTAACAAACGAAAACCGCTACTACAGATGTATGTTCCTATTCCCGAAATAACAAACGGGGTTAAGCTCTCATGAACAAACGAACATGAATGAACACACGCGAAATAACAAACGCGATTATATATAGGAACATTGCATCACCGAGATGAAACAATACCATACTATATATTCCGAAATAACAAACAGAAACATACAAACATTGCATTGAAAAGAGAGAAGCAAATGATCATAGAATCACAAAACCTCAAGTGTTAACAGAAACCAATTACAGTAGATTAATCTAGGAGACTAGTTCTCCATTACAGACTTAAAAACAAAAGAAAAGAAAGGAAAGTAAACTACTACTACTGCCTAAGAACTAGCCAAAACTGGCTAACTCTCTGACTAACCTACCTATGACTAACTCTGACTAACTATTTATATATATTCTCTCAATATCTGAATGCTCCTTTAGTTGTCTTCAACCTCTGCCTCTTAGCTTTCCAAAACCACTTAGTTTGCTTAATTATGAGTTAAGATGAGGGAGTTATGTCCACATTCAATTCATAGGGCAGCTGAAACGTCTCTATCTTCACATGGATTGGAGCCCCTCAAAACGTCTCTATTTGGAATAATGGTCTTCATGAGAGTTAAAGCTCTTTGTTTGATCTTTCATTTGCCACCGGTTTCACTTCCAACCGACATCTACAGCCCAAGTTATGGCCCAATCTTCATGACTAGTTCAGGTTCCAGTGACAGCAATTATGTTCTAACTTCAAGGCCCAATGTGACCCACTATACATCCAATTAAGCGTCTGAGTTCTTCATGAAAGTTGTTTGGATTCCTTTTAGCTTTCCCTCAGTTCTGCCTTCAAATAGGCTTTTGGTTTCTCTCTTGTCACGGCCGTGATGGCCATCACGGCCAGGCCGTGATCGCTTCTGCCAAGGGTATCCTTCCACATTCTGGTCCGTCACGGCCGTGATGCTTATCACGGGCAGGCCGTGATCCTTTCTGACTTTCATAATCTTCTCATCACGGCCGTGACCAGTGTCACGGCCTAGGCGTGATGGCCTCTGCTTCAGATACACTTCCTTACTTGCTCTTCTTATTATCCTGAAAACAACAAAATAGCCATAAGCTTTATTTGATTCAAAATTGGCTAAATTAACCTAAAAATACTTTATAGACTCAAAATACTACTTAAGGACAATCAAGTCTAATTTGGGTGAAAATGATATAAAATTAGCACAAAGCCAAGGTCTTTACTAGTTATAAAACCAGTTAAACAGAGGCTCATCACATATAAACAGTTTCTTTAGAGATTAGATATAGGATTGATCAATTATGCCCAATTCTCTTCTAAGGAAAAAGAAGCTTTCCTTGTTCAAGGGCTTGGTAAAAATATTAGCAAGTTGTTTAGTTGTATCAACATATTCAATCTCAATTTCTCTACTTTGAATATGATCTCTAATGAAATGATGTCTGATTTCTATGTGTTTAGTTCTAGAGTGCATTATGGGATTCTTAGTTAGGTTAATTGCACTTGTATTGTCACATCTAATAGGAACTTGGTTTAGTTGCACACCATAATCAACTAATTGTTGTTTCATCCATAAAACCTGTGCACAACAGCTACCAGGTGCTACATATTCAGCCTCTGTAGTGGATAAAGCCGCACTAGATTGTTTCTTACTAAACCATGATACTAATGAGTTTCCTAGTAAATGGCAAGTTCCACTAGTACTCTTTCTATCTAGTTTACAACTAGCAAAATCAGAGTCTGAATAGCTAATTAAAGTACATGTAGCTCCCATGGGATACCATAATCCCATGTCTTTTGTTCCTAACAGATACGTAATTATCCTTTTAACTACTGTTAAGTGTGATTCTTTTGGATTTGCTTGATACCTAGCACACATGCATACACTAAACATGATATCTGGCCTACTAGCTATAAAGTAGTGAGCCTATCATAGGAGGTACTCATTGGAGTAGCCATCTCCTTAGCATTTTCCATGCCAAACTTCATGATCAACTCATTGCAGTACTTGGTTTGGCTAACAAAGATTCCATTTTCAGTTTGCTTTATTTGCAGTCCAAGGAAAAATTTCAGCTCACCCATCATTGACATTTCAAACTCACTCTGCATAAGACTTGCAAACTCATTGCACAAATGCTCATTAGTGGCACCAAAAATTATATCATCCACATATATTTGTACAAGTAAAATGTTGTGTGCCTTTTTCTTAGTGAACAAAGTTGTGTCAACTTTACCTCTTTTAAATCCTTTTTCAATGAGAAAATTACTTAACCTTTCATACCAAGCTCTAGGAGCTTGCTTTAAGCCATATAGTACTTTAGACAGTTTATAAACACAATTAGGCAATTCATTATTCTCAAAACTAGGTGGTTGACCAACATACACTTCCTCTTGTATAAATCCATTTAAGAAAGCACTCTTGACATCCATTTGATACAATTTAAATCCCATTATGCAAGCATAGGCAAGTAGCATTCTTATAGCTTCTAATCTTGCTACTGGTGCATATGTTTCATCATAATATATGCCTTCTTCTTGGTTATACCCTTTGGCTACCAATCTAGCCTTGTTTCTTACAATTATACCATTTTCATAGTTTATTCCTAAAAACCCAATTTGTACCTATTACTTGACAGTTCTTGGGTTTAGGCACTAGTTTCCAAACTTGGTTTCTTTCAAACTGGTTTAACTCATCTTGCATAGCCATCATCCAATGTTCATCAATTATAGCATCATCTATGATCTTAGGTTTTGCTTGAGACACAAATGCCATATGATTACAAGCATTTGTAAGAGGTTGTCTAGTAGTTACCCCCTTTGTAATTTCACCAATGATGTTATCAATTGGATGATTTCTGACAGTCCTCCATTCCTTTGGTAGGTCAGGCTGTTGTTCTGTTTGCTCATGCTGCAGCAATTCATTCTTTAAGCTTTCATCTTCTTCATTGTCATGTTTCTCTTCTAGGAGATTTTTCTCAATTGAATCTGCAAGATCATCAATAACAGAATCCTTTCCCAACCTTTTGGGGTTAGACTCATCAAATGTCACATGCACAAATTCCTCAATAGTTCGTGTTCTCTTATTATATATTCTAAATGCTTTACTAGATAGAGAGTAACCTAGGAAAATTCCTTCATCAGCCTTGCATCAAATTTTCCAAGATTATTCTTTCCATTGTTAAGAACAAAGCATTTACAACCAAAAACATGAAAATGTGCTATATTTGGTTTTATTCCTTTGTAAAGCTCATAAGGGGTTTTCTTTAAGATTGGTCTTATCAAGACTCTATTTAGCACATAGCAGGTTGTATTGACAGCATCTGCCCAAAAATGTTTTGGCAAGCTAGAGTCGTTCAACATAGTTCTTGCTATCTCCTCTAATGATCTATTCTTCCTTTTCACTACTCCATTTTGTTGTGGAGTTCTAGGAGCAGAAAAAATATGTTGAATGCCATGCTCATCACAAAAGTTTTCACACACTTCATTTTGAAATTCTCCCTCATGATCACTTCTTATAGAAACAATTTTCATGTCCTTTTCATTTTGCACAATTTTGGCATTTTCTTAAATGCAGCAAATGAATCACTCTAATGAGATAGAAAATATGTCCATGTATATCTAGAGTAATCATCTACTATTACCAATACATACAAGTTACCACCAAAGCTTTTGGTTCTAGATGGACCAAATAAATCCATGTGTAAAAGTTGCAAGGGTTTAGTTGTTGAAACAATGTTCTTTGGTTTAAAAGAGACCTTAACTTGCTTTCCTTTTTGACATGCATCACATAGTCCATCTTTCATAAATTTCAGTTTAGGCAAACCAACTACAATATCTTTACAAATCAGTTTATTCAAGTGGTTCATGTGAATGTGTGCAATTCTTCTATGCCAAAGCCAATTCTCTTCTTCTTTTGAAATAAGACAGCATGCAATATTTGAAGAGATATTATCTACATCAAGCATATAGATGTTATCTGTCCTATGTCCAATTAATTTCAAATTTTCATAATGCCGATTTTCTATTAAGCAACTAATGGAATTGAATTTTACCTTGAAGCCTTTGTCACATAGTTGACTGATACTTAATAGGTTGTGTTTCAGTCCCTCAACATATAGTACATCCTCAATGATTGTTATTGAGTCACTTCCAATGTTGCCAATGCCAAGTATTCTCCCTTTATTGTTGTCTCCATAGGTAACACTACCACTTGACTTAGGGGTAAAGGAAATGAACTTGGTTTTGTCTCTAGTCATGTGCTTGGAACAGCCATTGTTAAGATACCATTTCACATTCGTAGCTTTCCAACACACCTCGCTATCTGAATCACTGTTATTGCTGGCCATCAAGCACAAGTTTGCCTCCTCAGATTCAGATTCTTCAGTGGAATCTACATCATTATTATCCCAAGCAATGTAGGCCTTTCTTGGCTTTCTCCACTTCTTGTCTTTGAGTCAAACTTTTCTGTTTTTTCCTTCTTTTGCAGTTTTGGACAGTCAAGCTTCATGTGGCCAAACTTTCCACATTCATTGCATGTGATGTTGTTGGAAGAGTTATCACCTTTGCTGAAATTTCTCCTTTGAAAAGTGGATGACTTTCTTTTTAAGTTGCCTTTCTTCTTTAGGAACTTCTTGAATTTTCTAACTATAGCATTCACATCTCATCTTTAGATTCTGCCTCTTGTGCTGAATCATCATCATCACTGTCTTCTACTTCTCTGACTTGTGATTTCAAAGCCAATCCCTTTTTCTTTATGTCAGTTTCTTCATTCTCATTCAGTCTGTTCAACTCCAATTCATGCTCTTGCAGTTTTCCAAACAATGTGGCAATGGTCATTGATGAGAGGTCTCTATATTCTGATATTGCAGTGACTTTAGGCTTTCATTCCCTGCTCAAGCATCTCATTACTTTGTTAATTTGATCCTCATTTGATATAGCTTTTCCAAGACCAGCAAGTTGGTTGACAATGTGAGTGAATCTCTTTTGCATTTCAGTCATCGGTTCTCCTTACTTCATTCTGAACAGCTCATACTCATGTGTGAGGGTGTTCATTCTTGCTCTTTTGACATATGTGGTTCCTTCATGTGTTACTTGCAATGTATCCCACATCTCCTTTACTGATTTGCAATTTGAAACCCTGAAAAACTCATCACGGTTTAAAGCAGATGTTATAATATTCTTAGCACGTGCATTATATTGAACTCTTTTCTTATCATCCTCATTCCATTCAGTTTTAGGCTTATTTCTTGGAGCACCATTAGAATCTATAGTAGTGTAGAGGGGACAAATGGTCCATTCTCTACTGCATCCCAAATGTCTACACCTGCTGCCTCAAGAAAGATTACCATTCTTTCCTTCCAACAGATATACTCAGATCCATTGAAGGCAGGAAGGCGTGCAAGGGAAGCCCCTTCACTCAAACAGTCATTGGAAGCCATAATCTTATAGCTGTTAAGCCAAACTTAAGAGTTTAGCTCTAATGCCAATTGTTGTTTTGGCTTCAAAGACTCAACAGGGGGGGTGAATTGAGTTTTCAAAAATTCTTCCTTTTCAAAAACTTTACTTTTCAAATCATAGTTGCCTCGGGATCTTTTACAAAAATAGTGAAGTGCTTTTTATGAAATATTGAATATAAGGTGATGAGGTAAATCAGTGCTTCTGTCACTTTAGAGGACGAGCGGTTCTGCGACACCCTAAAACCCGGCATCACATGGTTACCCGTTGCGGAAAAGAAACTTATTTAAAATGCTGGTCGCCTTCAGAAAAATAACCTTTTATATAAGATTACTGAAAAAGGGTACTCATTTTTTTTTGTTAAAAGCAATTAAGAAAAGGTGATGAACACTCAGAACATGAAAATCAACATCACACATATAATTATAACTGTGCCACTTGGGATCTTAGGTTTGATTACAAGATAGGCCTTGTCAAACTGGTCAACATACGCTAAAACAGCCACTGAAGAAATAGGTAAAAAGAAAACATCAAACCGGGAATAGGAAACTGGGTACAAGACTCAAATGATGGCTCTAAAAGACTAGGGACTATCGGGACAACTCCAAAAACCGACGAACGTCCTACCAATGCCTCCTACATACAGAGTGACCACAGACGCTACCCTCAAACGAGATATCAGATGCAGGATCAATAATGTCACCGCCATCGTCGATAGGCACGTTATCATCGTCGGGATCCTGCAGATGGTACTCTGGCTCCTCCTCCTCCTCGTCCTCGACCTCTATCAGCTCAAAAGGTTCTTCCTCATAATCCTCTTCGGGATCCTCCTCCACTGGATCCTCCGCAAGCGGTTCAACTGGATCAAAATTCTCATGAAGGAGTCCGGTGACTTGGAGCGTATGAAGGTAGTACCATGGAGGTGGAAACGTCACAGTCCTCATCTCGACGGTATGAATCCTTCGTACGGGCACTCCGTTAGCATTCGTCTCGGTAGTCGTGACTGGTCCTCTATACGTCGTGGTCGTCGCACCCTCATGTATAATCCAGTTCCCTGCCATCCCAGCATGATCAAACACTTCGCTCCTCGAGCTCGTCTGTGCCAAGGGAACGCTCGGATCCATCTAAAAGCACGCGCATACCCGATACAAGGAGAAAAGAACAGAACATACAGGTGTGCAAGAGTGAGATACCGTCATAAGATATATCCCACAACAACCATATAAATGATACATATATCATAGAATCATATAAGCAGTTAAATCATGCATATACATAACATAACAGTGTTATATCAAAGGGTCTCAAACCCGCACAATCAATCTTTGAAAATATGCATGGCACTTCAATATCAAGCTCTAACTTAATCTCATTAGATATCAACACCGTTTTCCACTGGAGAAGAATTAGAGTTGGTCAATCTCTATCCCACCGGGCAGTTGCCTCCATACCCTCATGCATTTAAGGTCTCAGGACGAGCAACGTCACATGTGCCTATGAACCGGTCACATGGACTGACTCCCAGATACCACCTTGTATCTGATATGTAAGAAGGCATGTCTGCCTGGGGAAATGCACCTGAGAAAATATTTTATTTTCAAAAGGGTTTTCTTTGTGTTCATTCTTTTTCGTTGTCGCAGCTCAAAGCTAACGACTTAATCATCATTTCCCCATCACTTGAAAACTTAGAAGCATAGGACACACAGCACGAATGCTCAATCACAACGCCCGATACCGATGCTGCAGTCAAGGGTTGTGGTTGTAGAAAACAACATTCACCTTTAACAATGTTCATCACAACGTGGTTAGGACACACAGTCCACAACAACGTGATTAGGACACACAGTCCACAACAATGTGATTAGGACAAACAGTCCACCACAGCGAAATCAGAACGCACTGTCCTCGATTTCGAGAATTGGACCCTCAGTCCAGAACATCATGAATAGGACTCATGGCCCCGAATTAACACTGATCCAAGATCACGTGCGTATAACTGAATACTAGAGGCAGCGTCTCGCGTACTAGATTCTGTTTCTTAAGTACTTATTTTTCGTTCAGTGAAAATCAAATTCAAAAACTAAATCCTCAATAACCTATCCAGGCTATCGGAAAGTTTCTAAAACATCTAGGAGAAAACCTTTTCTTTGAAAATATTTTATAAAGCAACTTTGAAACACTTTTATCTTTGAAAATCCCCAATAGGATATTGTCAAATAATCTTGAAAGTTTTCACTTGAAGACACATAGTTCGAAAAGGATTTTTCTCTTGTATAACAATAGTTCACCAAAACAATTTCAACATTTAAAACAAGTACTTTAGGTTAATGAGCTTTTGGAAAAGAACACCAATCCCTTCATCTTCAAAGCTTATTAAGGTTTTTAATCCTTATAACAGTTGAGCACAGACACAAGTCTGGCTTAGCAAACTTTCAATCAATAGCAGTATATATTCTCAGTTCAATGCTAATATCACAGTTGAGAGCAGTTCTTCACAAATATGCATTATAACATTTAGAACAAGCACAGTTCAACATCAGATAATAGCATAACAGTTCAAGCACATTAGATAACCAAGTAAGCTCAAGCAACATATAAATATCAAGTTAAACACATACACACATGCATACAGTTATTGAATATCTTTAGGAAATCCCCTCTTACCTCACGTCGGAGTTAAGAGTTTTGGATTTGAAAAGAAGGTTCACGAACGTCCTCGCTTCTCTGGCGATGGAAGTCTAAGGTTACCAACATAAAATCATGAGTTAAAAAAAAAATCACTCGAGAACACTAACCACAAGGTATAGGTTCGGTTCATACAATAAACTAGGATTAGGGGTTTCCGAAATTTATGCGACTCTTGGATCTATGATCCTTAAGTGCTAGAAGTTCACAAACAACAATCTTTTAACAAGGTTGAATTAAAAATCCCACTAAGTACTTGACTTAGGGTTTAGGCCAAGCATAGGTAAATAGGCTAGGAATTTCTAAACTTTCCAATCTCTTTAGGTTAGCATCCATACATAGTAAGGAGCTTGAAACCATGATCATTTCGAAAAAAGGAAAAATCAAATGTCTTAGACCATGAACTCTTAGGTTCGGCCTTAACAAGTTTGTGGGTTAGAGATCTTTAAATCATCCAATCTTTTGGACATAGCATCCTTTAACATGAAGGAGCTTTAATCCATAATCATCTTGGAAAACAAAATAAAATAACACATCCTAGGTCAAATGTTACATTCGGCCATCATAGGAAAATAAAGCAAGAAAATATTTTAAACCTTCCAATCACTTAGACATAGCATCCTTTAACATAAGGAGATTTTTAGTCCATTATCACTTTGGAAAATAAAACTCAACATCTTTCCATAACCATTTAAGGTTTCGGTCTTTTAAAGAAATAGGGGTTATAAATCTTCAAACTTTCCAATCTCTTGGACTTAGCATCCTCCTATATCAAGGAGTCTTAATCCATGATCATTTTGGGAAAAAAAATTAAACACCATTGCCTTAAAACTCATTGGTTTTGGTCTTTACATAAAAATAGGGTAAAAGTTTTTAAACTTTCCAATCACTTAGACATAGCATCCTTTAACATAAAGGAGCCTTGGTCCATGATCATCTTGAAAATGAAACTCAAATACAAACTCATACATGTAAAAGTTGAAACAAGATTCATCTAAACCATATACATGGTTTCGGCCTCCTTAGAAAGAAGAGGTTAAGAAACTTTGTTTTACACAAACTTTTAGTATGTGATAGTATGAGTAAATACAATAATATAGAAAGTGGTTTCAACTCAAAAGGAGTTTTCTACCATTTTTGAGAGGTTTTAGAAGTTAAAAGCACATAAAGAACATATGAAGAAAAGTTTGAAACAAAATATGAAAATTTGAGAAAGAACTACATAGAAGTATTACCCTTAACAAGATGAACAACTTTGATGAAAAACTCTAAGAGAAAAGCTTGATAAAAATGTAAACTTTGTAAGAAGAAGAAGAAGAAATGTAGTAAGGTGTAAATGTGAGAAAATGGAGGAACATGATGAAGGGTGGAAATGAAGAGTATTTATAGAGAGTGAGGGAGAAGAGATCACGGTTTTGAGAGGAAGAAGAAGAGAAGAAATAAGGTGGGTTGCTTGTAAAGAGTATAAGGAGTTAAGATGATGTGATGTGATTGGAGAGAGAAAGATGAAAAAGTGAGATTTTTTGAAAAAAGTCAAGATTCACTGTTTAGGTGTGTCATAGCCTTCACATCAAGTCACTTCATGTCACTTCATCCTCTTGATGCTCACTCCATTACGTATCAGATGACTTTCCCGATCGTATTTCTCGATGATTTCACCCGGGAAATCCCTAAGATTTGGCCGCGAACAAGATTTTTTGAAAAACTCCAAACCACACAAAATATCATAAAAACACTAACCGTCTCGTTCACGAATTAAAATTTGGTCTCTAGCTCAGTAAACTTGTACTGGCAGTGAGAACCCAAACCGGTTTTCGTCTGAATTTTGGACTGAAAACTTTACGGTAACTTCATATGGTAAAACAACACAAGAAAGTGATTTTATTTTAAATAAAATCATCCTCTGGATTTTATCAAAAATAAATACATTAAAACATGTATTTACTGATAAAAAAGCATACAAAAAACAGGGTGTTACAACTCTACCCTTCTAAAAAGAATTTCGTCCTCGAAATTACGTACCTTGAAATAACTCAGGGTACTGCAACTTCATCTTGTCCTCAGCTTCCCACGTTGCTTCTCCATTTGTCTCATTCCAGATGGCTTTGACCAAAGGAATTTGCTTACCTCTAAGCTGCTTTGTCATCCTATCAGCGATTCGTGCCGGCGAAGTCACAAAGGACAGGTTCTCTTTTAACTGTACTTTAGTAGGCTTTATGATATGTGATGGATCAGGAATGTATTTTCTCAACTGAGAGACATGAAAAACATCATGGATATTGGAAAGAAAGGGTGGTAAAGATATTTTATAAGCTACTGGACCTACACGACGAAGAATTTGGTAGGGTCCAATGAACTTGGGTGTAAGCTTTCTGGACTTTAGTACTCTGCCAATCCCAGTCGTTGGCGTGACTCTCAAGAATACATGTTCGCCTTCCTCAAACTCTAGAGGTCGTCGTCTCTTGCCCACGTAGCTCTTGTCGGCTCTGAGTAGTCCTAATTTTCTCCTGGATCATCTTCACATTTTCTATCGTTTATTGCACGAAGTCTGGACCCGACAGCAAACTCTCACCATCCTGGTACCAACACAAAGGCGTCCGAAATCGTCGACCATACAGGGCTTCATAAGGTGCCATTCCAATGCTTGAATGGAAACTATTATTGTAGGTGAATTCTATCAACGGTAGGGACTCGTCCCAACCCCCGACATCTTCCAAAACACAAGCTCTCAGGAAGTCCTCTAGTGACTGGATTGTCCTTTCCGTTTGTCCATCAGTCTGCGGATGATATGCGGAACTCAATCTGAGTTTCGTTCCAAGTGATTTTTTCAAACTCTGCCAAAACCTCGATGTAAACCACGGGTCTCGGTCTGAAACAATGCTCGAAGGCACACCATGTAGTCTAACAATCTCTCTGATTTACGGTTGGATTAACTTCTCCATAGAGTACCTCATATTGATTGGCAAAAAGTGAGCTGACTTAGTCAGTCGGTCCACTATTACCCATATAGCCTCATAACCCTTCTTAGTCCTTGGTAAACTGGCCACGAAATCCATCGAAATTCCATCCCATTTCCATTCTGAAATATCTAAAGACTGTAACATTCCTGCCTGGTCTCTGGTGTTCCGCTTTGGCTTTCTGACATACCAAACAAGAAGCGACGTATTCCATTACATCTCTCTTCATCCCATAACACCAGTACAACTTCTTAAGATCTTAATACATCTTCGTGGCTCCTGGGTGCATACTCAACCTGCTCTTATGAGCCTCTTCTAAAATCAGTTTCCTCAGCTCAGCATTATCAGGTACACAGATTCTCTCACCAAACCTCAAGATTCCATCTGTTCCTTCTCTAAACTCTAACAGAGTTCCTTGACGTACTAAGTCTCTTTCTGTCTGCAGATACTGATCAGTCTCTTGCTTCTCCTTTATCTGCTCCATTAATCCATTTGACACGGTGGTCCTGCTCAGACACAATTTTCATGGTGTACTCTCAACTGCAAACTTAGATCTCAGAATTGTTCCAGCAATTCCTTCTCTTTAACCATCATCACTGATGCGTGAATTGACTTCCTGCTCAAGGCATCAACCACTACATTCGCCTTTCCAGGGTGATACTGTAGTTGAAAGTCATAATCCTTCAGGAATTCTAACCAATGTCTCTGACGCATATTCAACTCCTTCTGATTAAACAGGTACTTCAAGCTCTTATGGTCACTGAAAACATTAAAAGTAGCCCCGTACAAGTAATGTCTCCAGATTTTTAAAGCAAAGACCACAGCAGCCAGTTCTAAATCGTGCGTCGGATAGTTCCTCTCATGAATCTTCAACTGCCTTGAAGCATAAGCTACAGCTTTCCGATTTTGCATCAGCACACAGCCCAAACCTTGATGTGAAGCATCACAGTAAACCTCAAAAGATTCATTGGCATCAGGTAGGATCAATACCGGTGAGGTTGTCAACCTCCTTTTCAGCTCTTGGAAGCTTCTCTCACAGGCTTCTGTCCACACGAACGCTTGGTCCTTACGAGTCAACTGGGTGAGAGGTCCTACAATCTTGGAAAATCCCTCAATGAACCTCCTGTAGTAGCCAGCCAAACCCACAAAACTATGGATTTCTGTTGCTGTTGTCGGTCTTTCCCATTCCAAAACAGCCTCGACCTTCGTCGGATCCACAGCGATTCCTCCGCGGGATATTACGTGACCCAAGAATTGAACTTGATCCAACCAAAACTCACACTTCTCTAGTTTCGCATAGAGCTGCTTCTCTCTCATGATCTGAAGAACAATGCTAAGGTGTTCAGCATGAGTCTCCTTGTCCGTAGAATATATCAGAATGTCATCAATGAAGACGACTACGAACTGATCCAAAAAGGGACGAAAGATCCTATTCATATAGTCCATGAATATAGCAGGTGCATTCGTCACTCCAAACGGCATTACCAAATACTCATAATGTCCATAGTGTGTTCGAAACGCTGTCTTAGGAACATCTTCTGCTTTTACTCGTATCTGGTGGTATCCTGACCGCAGATCTATCTTTGAAAACATTGTTGCGCCACGCAACTGATCCATAAGATCATCTATCCTTGGAAGAGGATATCTGTTTTTAATCGTGACTTTGTTTAACTGACAAAAGTCCACACATAGCCTAGCAGTTCCATCTTTCTTCTTTACTAACAGGACTGGAGCTCCCCACGGTGACACACTAGGTCGTATAAACTCTTTCCTCATCAGCTCCTCAAGTTGGTCCTTCAGGGTTTCTAACTCTGATGGCGACATGCAATATGGTGCCATGGATATTGGTCCAGTGCCTGGAATCAGATCAATCGCGAACTCGATCTCCCGAACAGGTGGCAATCCAGGTACATCCTCAAGGAAAACCTCCGGAAACTCTCGAACGACAGGTACAGATTCTAAGTCAAACTTGCTCTCGACGTCCAAGGAAAACAGCAGCATGTAACCTTGAGCTCCTTCTTTCAAAGAAGCTCTTACCTGACTAGTAGATAAAAATCCAAAAATCTCCTTCCTAAAGATTAAGGTTTTCTGAGCACAATCTATTATGATATGGTTTAAAGATAACCAATCCATGCCTAAGATTACATCCAACTGTACTAAAGGCAAACAGATCAAGTCTACGAGGAAATGTCTATTCTGAACGATGATAGGACAGTTTAAGCAAACAGAATTAACAGTCACAGGTTCAGCAGTTGGGGTAGAAACAATTAGATTATATGGCAAGGAAGAAACAGGAAAGTCTAGAATTTTCACACGATCCATCGAAATAAAAGAATGAGTTGCACCTGAATCGAAAAGTACAGACAAGAGATTACCAGGAATGTCTCACTAACCTTGCACAAGATCAGCGGAGTTCGATGCCTCAGCACCACTCATGGTATACAATCTTCCCTTAACGGTTGGCTTGTTTACTCTGGCATGGTTGACAGAATGCTCCCTCTTCGGTGCACGGCACTCCTTTGCCAAGTGTCCCACGCGGTCACAGTTGTTACACTTGTAATCCTTCTTCGGGCAAGCATTGGCCAGGTGGCTCGGATCTCCACACCTGAAACATCTCCTTTCTTGGCCTTGATCGTAGTTTCCCTGGCCTCCACTTCCTGTCCCCGAAACACTGGGATGAGCTTGTTGTTGTTTCTGGTTGTAGCTAGATGCCTGGTGATACGGCTTCCTCTGGTTCTGCTTCCATTTTGAATTATGGCCTTGATTCTGGCTCTTAGGACGAACAGGTCCTCCTGCGCTTCCATTGTTATCCCTTCCTCTGCGCATCATCTTAATTTTTCGGCACTTCTCCACTAGTGCTTGGAAGTTCCTGATCTCCAACGGCAATACCGATTTCTTAATCTCGAAGCGCAGACCAGCTTCAAACTGCTCGCACTTCCATTCCTCACTGGGATTGTCTTGAAAGAAACAGAAATACATGGCAAGGGATTCAAACCTCGCCGCATACTCTCCTACTGTCAGGTCCCGCTGACTCAGCCTCATGAACTCCTGCTCCTTCTCTTTCCGGGCACTCTAGGGAAAGTGTTTGTCTAGAAACTTACCACCAAATACTCCCCAGGTGATCGCCTGGTGCTCAGCCTCCAACAACTGCCTGGTGCCCTTCCACCAGTACTCAGCATCGCCCACTAGCTGTAACACGGAATAGGGTACCGTAGATTCCTTTGGAGTGTGTACCAGATCGAAGATCTTCTCTAGCTCCTGAATCCAAAGATAAGCCTTTATTGGATCCACGTCTCCATCAAACTGCGATGGATTCTGACGTCGGAAAGTGTCCAGATGCCTTCCCTCTGCAGCTTGTTCTGCCCTCTGTTGCTCCTGTTGGTTCTGGATAGCAGCATTAGCCGTCTGAAGAGTTGTGGCAGCAGCCACGTCAGCCAGCGCTTGGGCAGAGAAATCCATTCCTCCGTAGCCTCATCCACGTCCACGAGCACCTCTCTGGTTCATACTGACCTATACCACACAAGCAGTCAGATAACAGCCAGAAAAGGGATGTGAACCACGGGTTATCACACATTACCTCAAAGAAGTAATTCAAACAACATCCAGACAGAGAAAAAACACAAATTCGACACAACAGACCTAAACCCAAACATTCCCGAAAGACTCGACTAGCTCTGATACCAACTAATGCGACACCCTAAAACCCGAAATCACATGGTTACCCGTTGCGGAAAAAAAACTTATTTAAAACGCTGGTCACCTTCGGAAAAATAACCTTTTATATAAGGTTACTGAAAAAGGGTACTCTTTTTTTTGTTAAAAGCAGTTAAGAAAAGGTGATGAACACTCAGAACATGAAAATCAACATCACACATATAATTATAACTGTCCCACTTGGGATCTTAGGTTTGATTACAAGACAGGCCTTGTCGAACTGGCCAACATACGCTAAAACAGCTACTGAAGAAATAGGTAAAAAGAAAAAATCAAACCGGGAATAGGAAACTGGGTACAAGACTCAAACGATGGCTCTAAAAGCCTAGGGACTATCGGGACAAGTTTGTGAGGTTAGAGATCTTTAAATCATCCAATCTTTTGGACATAGCATCCTTTAACATGAAGGAGCTTTAATCCATAATCATCTTGGAAAACAAAATAAAATAACACATCCTAGGTCAAATGTTACATTCGGCCATCATAGGAAAATAAAGCAAGAAAATATTTTAAACCTTCCAATCACTTAGACATAGCATCATTTAACATAAGGAGCTTTTTAGTCCATGATCACTTTGGAAAACAAAACTCAACATCTTTCCATAACCATTTAAGGTTTCGGTCTTTTCAAGAAATAGGGGTTAGAAATCTTCAAACTTTCCAATCTCTTGGACTTATCATCCTCCTATATCAAGGAGTCTTAATCCATGATCATTTTGGAAAACAAAACTTAAACACCATTGCCTTAAAACTCATTGGTTTTGGTCTTTACATAAAAATAGGGTAAAAGTCTTTAAACTTTCCAATCACTTAGACATAGCATCCTTTAACATAAAGGAGCCTTGGTCCATGATCATCTTGGAAATGAAACTCAAATACAAACTCATACATGTAAAAGTTGAAACAAGATTCATCTAAACCATATACATGGTTTCGGCCTCCTTAGAAAGAAGTGGTTATGAAACTTTGTTTTACACACACTTTTAGTATGTGATAGTATGAGTAAATACAAGAATATAGAAAGTCGTTTCAACTCAAAAGGAGTTTTCTACCATTTTTGAGAGGTTTTAGAAGTTAAAAGCACATAAAGAACATATGAAGAAAAGTTTGAAACAAAAGATGAAACTTTGAGAAAGAACTACATAGAAGTATTACCCTTAACAAGATGAACAACTTTGATGAAAAACTCTAAGAGAAAAGCTTGATAAAAATGTAAACTTTGTAAGAGAGAATAAGAAGAAGAAGAAATGTAGTAAGGTGTAAATGTGAGAAAATGGAGGAAAGTGATGAAGGGTGGAAATGAAGAGTATTTATAGAGAGTGAGGGAGAAGAGATCACGGTTTTGAGAGGAAGAAGAAGAGAAGCAAAAAGGTGGGTTGCTTGTAGAGAGGATAAGGAGTTAAGATGATATGATGTGATTGGAGAGAGAAAGATGAAAAGGTGAGATTTTTTGAAAAAAGTCAAGATTCACTGTTTGAGGTGTGTCATAGCCTTCACATCAAGTCACTTCATGTCACTTCATAGGGGTGTAAGTGGATTTAATCCGACCCGCGAACCCGGACGATCCGAACCAAACCAATCCGTTTTTGTGGGTCGGTTCGGGTCATTGGTTCGGTTCGGGTCAAAATCATTGGACCCGACCTTGGTTCGGTTCGGTTCTCGGTTCCAGGAAAATTGAACCCGCTAGAACCGAACCGAACCGAACCCCTAATTTTTTTTTAAATTATTTGCAATATTTATATTAGGCAAGGCAGACACAGTGACACTCAGAGTCAGACACAGATCGCACATTCGCACTCCTCGTCCTCGTCTTCAACCTTCAACTCGAGTCAGCGGCGGCGACGGCGTCCCTTCCGGCTTCCAGCACTGCTCGCCACCGCGACCAGCACCGCGACTTCTTCACCTCTCCACCTCAGGCACCTCTTCACCTCGCTACATCACCGCGACTTCTTCACCTCGCTCAGACGCTCAGTCGCTCCATCACCTCAACCTCTTCACCCCTCTCAGTAGCTCCATCACCGGCACCGTGCACCTCCCTCCGGCCTCCACCACTCCATCACCGCGAGTCCGCGACATTGCATGCAACTCTTCAGTATGCTCTATCACTGCGAATCTGTGATACTTCTCCACCTCTTCGGCCTGTTGCTTCATCACCGGCTCAGCGTCCGGGACATCTCCCTCCGGCCTCCACCTCTCTATCACCGCGAGTCTGCAACATCCTCTGAGATTGGTACCCAATTTGTGCATTTAGGGATTTCTGATTTTAGGGTTTTTAAATTTTTGATTTTGGGATTTTTTATTTTATTGTTATTTGAATCATTGATTCTTTCTTTCTGATCTATGCTACCTGTGTGCATTCCTTAATTCCTTAGGTTTGGTGCAAAATGACTGAGAATCAAGATACACCCGGGACTCAAATTTCTAGTGCACCTACTCCTCCAACAGAAACAACTTTCAGTGTCAGTGAGATACCTCAGATTGAAGGTCAATCTGCACAGCCTGCACCAGAGGTACGTGTCAAACAAAAACCCAGTAGACCTCCATCTATGGCTTGGAATCATTTTAAGAGAGAGGGTGATAAGGCTATCTGTATCTATTGTGGCAAACATTATGCTTGCAATAGTAGTAATCATGGGACTTCCAACCTCAACAAACATATGAATAAGTGTACTAAAAACCCAAGTAACACCGATAAGAAGCAAAAAACGATTGCCGTAGGAAAACAAAGTGAGAATGATAACACTGTATCTATGAGGCTTGTTGAGTTTAAGCAAGATGAATGCAGAGAGGCTTTGGCTAAGTTGCTAATAATGGATGAGCTCCCTTTTAAGTTTGTCGATAACCCCGGGTTTAGAGCTTTCATGAGTGTGGCTCAACCTCGATTTAAAATCCCTAGTCGTGTGACCATGGCAAAGGATTGCATGCAACTCTTTATGGGTGAGAAAGTGCTTTTGAAATCTTTCTTGGAACAAAACTACCAAATGGTTTCCCTTACAACCGATACTTGGACTTCCATTCAAAACATGAATTATATGTGTGTGACTGCCCATTTTATTGATGAGGGGTGGGAATTGCAAAAGAAGATAGTGAGTTTTGGTTTGATTGCAGACCATAGGGGGGAAACCATAGGAAAAGCTTTAGAGAAATGCATAAAAGATTGGGGTATTACCAAGATTTGTACTGTAACCGTAGATAATGCTAGTGCTAACACCACAGCCATGTCATATTTGGTTAGAGGCATGGATGATTGGAAAGGTACTACCATATTGAAAGGGGAGTATTTGCATATGAGATGTAGTGCTCACATCTTGAACTTAATTGTAAGTGATGGGTTGAAGGAACTAGATAGTTCTATTTCAAAGATAAGGGCTTCTTGCAAGTATGTGAGGTCATCTCCACAAAGATTGTCCTCGTTTAAGAGGTGTGTCGATGAGGCAAACATAACCATGGGTCAAATGCTTGTGCTTGATGTTCCAACTAGGTGGAATTCCACTTATTTGATGTTGGACATAGCTGAAAAGTATGAAAAGGCATTTGTTCGCTTACAATTTGATGACCACTCTTATGTAGCATTTGTTGATAGTGAAGGGGGTGCTCCTCTTATTGATGATTGGAATCGTGCTCGTGTTTTCACTAAATTTTTAAAGATTTTCTATGATGCTACCCTTACTTTTTTTCTGCATCATTGCATGTCACTTCTAATGGCTTCTTTGATAAGTGGTGTGAAATCCAAGCTACATTGAATAAGTGGATGCAAAGTGATGATGAGGTGCTGTATAGGATGTCATCAAATATGAAAATAAAATTTGACAAATATTGGGACATTGAGCATTTGAATTATCTGTTGTTGGTGGCTATTTTCCTTGACCCTAGATATAAATTGGAGTATTTTGAGTGTTGTTTGGATCAGGTATTCAGTTCGGATATGGCTATTGTGACGGAAGTATTAAAAAAATTGAAAGATCTTATAAAAAAATATTTTCTCAGTATGTTGTTTGGTATCCTATTCCCAATGATACTTGTGATTCTAATGCTCAACCCTCGAATAGTACTCTTCAAGCACAAGGTGGTCAAAACGACGAGAGTGAAATATCATGTAAAGGTGCGTTCATACGAAAGGTAAGGAGGAAGCAAGGTGAGCTGAAGAGAAATGAGTTGGAAAGATATATTGAAGATGATGTGGAAGACTATTGTGATGATTTTGATATTCTCAAATGGTGGAGAGGTAAGACGGTGAAGTATCATGTTCTTTCTCGAATGGCTAGGGACATATTAGCTATCCCGGTGTCTACTGTGTCATCTGAGTCCGCATTTAGTACCGGGGGTCGTGTTCTTGACCCATACCGTAGTTCATTGCATCCCTCCACAGTAGAGGCTTTGATTTGTACTCAAAATTGGTTGAGGAGTAAAGCTGAAAAAGTTGATAATCTACAAAGTCATATGGCTGAAGATGATTCAGGTAAAAAGTTTATTAATTATTTTATCATTGAATTTGATATCTTTCAGACTTTCTAATATATTTTTTGTATTATTATATTATTAGAGCTTCCAGAGATAAATGTATTGCATCAGGATATTGGGAACACTAGTAGTCAGTTTATGGCCTAGGATTAAGGTAACTTATTATTATGTTGTTTTACACTTCATTCATTATAAACATGTATTTAGTGCTGTATCAAACAACAAACAAAGCCTTTATGTTTCTTGTCCCCATTATACTCAATGCTGTGTCAAGTGCCAAGTTCTTTCCTTCATCTAAGGCATTAGTTGCTTTTGCTTCCTTTTATCCTTCTTCATTGAAGAAGGTCTGTCTAGCAATTCTTCCTTATTGGGAATAACATGAGCTAGTGCATGAGGACTAGCAAATTTCACGTATCTTCTTTTTTCAAACTCTTGATCATCCTCATCACTTTGTCTAGTTTTCATCTCTTCCTTGTTGGTTGCATTTGCATTAATGAACTTGAGGTCTTCAATCTCTGGATTATCCTTTCGTTGCAGCAACATTAATTCTCTTACCTTTGTGTCCTCTAGTTCTTTCTTTGTCTGCTCGAGTTCCTTCTTGAGGGACTTGATGCATTGAGCCATGGAGTTAGTTTCTTCTATAGCTTTCTGAAGGCTTTTCTTTGCTTCTTCTAGCTCAGCTGCCATTGCTCCAACTCTAGATTGTGCATTCCCAGTATACTCAATGCTGTGTCAAGTGCCAAGTTCTTTCCTTCATCCTTTAAGTACTTTGATATGTTGTCTAAGCATGATGATTGCTTAAGGTTGGTTAAAGAGTCCTGGTCTAAAGGAGTTGTTGGCTGCCCTATGGCTGTCTTGGTCCAGAAGTTTAAAAATCTAAAAGCTGACTTTAAAATCTGGAACAAGGCAGTTTTTGGAAATGTTAATCAGCAAGTGGAGTTAGCTCTAGATGAACTTGAGGACATTCAACATCACATTGGAGTTAGCTCTCCAAGTTATTCTTGTTTCTATCAGAGTTCTTATGCTGATGATAATTATATATAAGATTAAAGGGCACTTCATTAATGGTACATCTTTCGAATTCGCTTTAGCTTTTGAGACTCTTGAGCAATCAAACTAGCTGTTGAGGGGTTCTCAACTAAGACTACCTCATAACCATCTCGAAAAGATTCCATTCCTTCAGTTAGAAGTTGCCAAAATAAGCTACCAACAGCTGCTCCACCACTACTTGCTGATGAATAGATTGCAGAATAGACTATATTGAAAAACCGGTCCCTTAGTTTTGAGTTAGAACTGAATTTTTTTGTTGAAATCCCAAACTCAGCAAAGAGAACTGGCTTGTGAAAGGTGTTCTGTGCTTCTTGGATGTGCTCATTGAGCCAACTACCTAAAAATGAGAATTGATCTTCAAAACTTGAACTTGATAGCCTACTCATGACAAGTAAACCAATTCAGTATTATCATGAAATATAAACCTTGTGCCCCAAAATAAGAATAGTAAACAGCTAATTATTGATACTATCATCATTGTGGTTTTAGAAAGAATAGAATTAAAAAATCCACACCATTGATCAGGGTATGAGTGAACTGTTGCAAAGTCAATGCCAGGGATTTGATTGCTGGAAATGAAATCTGTTCCTACATGAAAGCTTGGATTAGTGCAGTGACTGCATGCAATCAAGGTCCCTCCATTTATTTGAAGTTTGACATAGGGTGTTTGGGGCCTGAAAACTAAGATTAGTTATATGTAGATAATGGACATAAGATCATTTTTTTGTATTTTCTGTAAAATGTGATTGATATTCTTAGTGTGATTGACTTGGCCGTGCTATGTTGTTTTCAGGTATTTAAGTTGATGGCTCCCAGGAGAGGTTGTGCAGCTGAAAGGTGGAGTTTTTCTTGGTCAAAGCAATTCGAATTGGTTATGCTACTTAGGGTCTATGCTTTTAAAAGTTCAGTTTTTGGTTTTTTTCCTCTATATAATTAAGATTATAGGCAGGTGTTTTGGTCTCTGACATACCTTGGACACTTTCATTTTAGTATTGCATTTCCCTGCTTTTATGTTTGGACTATTTGTGCAATGTAATGCCATAACTATAACAGCATATGGTGCTTAGCCACAGTTCTACAATCCTGGAATCATATGGTGTTGTGTTGATTTTTGTTTTGGAATTCTATCATTCTGAAATCATATGGTGTTGTAGATTTTTTATGTTAGATGTTGTGTTGATTTTTGGGGAGTAAACTAGATTTGATGTGGGATATGTAATTTGCATTCAGGAGAAATGGAAATCGAAATAGGTGAAACAGGAGTAATAGGAGAAAACAGGTTTTTTTTTTTAAAAAAAAAGGTGGGAACCCGCGGATCCGATCCGAACCGATCCGAACATGATCGGTTCGGATTGGTTCGGGTCTACCAACAGAAAATGTCAGAAACCGAACCGAACCGAACCGAACAATTTTGATTGGTTCGGGCACTGTTTTCCCTCAAATCCGAACCAAACCGATCCGATTACACCCCTATCACTTCATCCTCTTGATGCTCTGCTCCATTGCATATCAGATGACTTCCCCGATCGTATTTCCCGACGATTTCGCCCGGGAAATCCCTAAGATTTGACCCCGAACAAGATTTTTCGAAAAACCCCAAACCCACACAAAACATCATAAAAACACTAACCGTCTCGTTTATGAATTAAAATTTGGTATCTAGCTCAGTAAACTTGTACTGGCAGTGAGAACCCAAACCGGTTTCGTCTGAATTTTCGACTGAAAATTTTACTGTGACTTCATACGGTAAAACAACACGAGAAAATGATTTTATTTTAAATAAAATCATCCTCTGGATTTTATCAAAACTAAATACATTAAAGCATTTATTTACTGATAAAGAAGCATACGAAAAACAGGGTGTTACAGGTTCTGTCACTTGTGTGGACGAGCGCTTTTGTCACTTTAGTGGATGAGCGCTTCTGTCACTTTAGTGGACGAGCGCTTCTATCGCTTGTGTGAACGAGCACTTCTGTCACTTGTGTGGACGAGCGCTTCTGTCACTTTAGTGGATGAGGGGTTCTGTCACTTTAGTGATTGAATCAAACAGTGATTGAATCAAACAGAAAGAAGTTCAGTTCAGGGTCGTACAGGTATTAGATACAGGTCTTAGTCAGTCAAGAACTGAAGTTACAATATATCAGTTTCAGTTTCAGTTTCAATTATCAAGAACAATTTTAATCAACTCAGTTTTGAACAATTAATCAACTAAAAAATTACTTAGCCAAGTTCACAAATGGTAGAGATAACTTGAATGCATTGTTGGGACAGCAAAAATGTGTTTATGATAAGGCTGGATAGGCTATAAACCTAAGTTACATGAGAAGTCTTTCAAGAAATTTTTTGCTTCACCTATGACATCAAACACACCATTTGTTAAATGTTATTTCTGTGCTAGAAAAGGTCACACAGCTTCAACATGTCATTACAGAAAATTTGCTTATAATGAGTCTAAGTACATATGGGTTCCTAAAGGAAATATTACTGCAACTAACTCAAAAGGACCCAAACAGATTTGGGTACCTAAAGCAAAAATATGATTCTGTTTTGTAGGTGTGTTGGATAGCCAAGAATGTGAAATGGTATCTTGACAGTGGTTGTTCCAAGCACATGACTGGTGACAGAAGCAAGTTCATTTCTTTTACCCCTAAGTCTAGTGGTAGTGTTACCTATGGAGACAATAATAAAGGAAGAATAATTGGCATTGGCAACATTGGAAGTGACTCAACAACAATCATTGAGGATGTACTATATGTTTAGGGACTGAAACACAACCTATTAAGTATCAGTCAACTATATGACAAAGGCTTCGAGGAAAAATTCAATTCCAATAGTTGCTTAATAGAAAATCAGCATGATGAAAATTTGAAATTAATTGGACATAGGACAGATAACATCTATATGTTTGATTTAGATAATATCTCTTCAAATACTACATGCTGCCTTATTTCAAAAGAAGAAGAGAATTGGCCATGGCATCGAAGAATTGCACACATTCACATGAACCACTTGAATAAACTGATTCGTGAAGATCTTGTAGTTGGATCCTAAACTGAAATTTGTGAAAGATGGACTATGTGATGCATGTCAAAAAGGAAAGCAAGTTAAGGTCTCTTTTAAACCAAAGAACATTGTTTCAACAACTAGACCCTTGCAACTTTTACACATGGATTTATTTGGTCCATCTAGAACCAAAAGCTTTGGTGGTAACTCGTATGCATTGGTAATAGTAGATGATTACTCTAGATATACATGGACATATTTTCTATCTCATAAGAGTGATTCATTTGCTGCATTTAAGAAAATGGCAAAAGTCGTGCAAAATGAAAAGGATGTGAAAATTGTTTTTATAAGAAGTGATCATGGGGGAGAATTTCAAAATGAAGTGTTTGAAAACTTTTGTGATGAGCATGGCATTCAACATAATTTTTCTGCTCCTAGAACTCCAAAAACAAAATGGAGTAGTGGAAAGAAATAATAGATCATTAGAGGAGATAGCAAGAACTATGTTGAACGACTCTAGCTTGCCAAAACATTTTTGGGCAAATGCTGTCAATACAGCCTGCTATGTGCTAAATAGAGTCTTGATAACACCAATCTTAAAGAAAACCCCTTATGAGCTTTACAAAGGAAGAAAACCAAATATAGCATATTTACATGTTTTCGGTTGCAAATGCTTTGTTCTTAACAATGGAAAGAATAATCTTGGAAAATTTGATGCTAAGGCTGATGAAGGAATTTTCCTAGGTTACTCTCTATCTAGTAAAGCATTTAGAATATATAACAAGAGAACACAAACTATTGAGGAATCTGTGCATGTGACATTTGATGAGTCTAACCCCAAAAGGTTGGGAAAGGAATGTGTTATTGATGATCTTGCAGATTCAATTGAGAAAACTCTCCTAGAAGAGAAACAGGACAATGAAGAAGATGAAAGCTTAAAGTACGAATCACTGCAGCAGGAGCAAATAGAACAACAGCCTAACCTACCTAAGGAATGGAGGACTGTCAGAAATCATCCAATTGAAAACATCATTGGTGAAATTACAAAGGGGGTAACTACTAGACAATCGCTTAGAAATGTTTGTAATCATATGGCATTTGTGTCTCAAGTATAACCTAAGAACATAGATGATGCTATAATTGATGAACATTGGATGATGGCTATGCAAGATGAGTTAAACCAGTTTGAAAGAAACCAAGTTTGGAAACTAGTGCCTAAACCCAAGAACCGTCAAGTAATAGGTACAAAATGGGTTTTTAGGAATAAACTAGATGAAAATGGTATAATTGTAAGAAACAAGGCTAGATTGGTAGCCAAAGGGTATAACCAAGAAGAAGGCATAGATTATGATGAAACATATGCACCAGTAGCAAGATTAGAAGCTATAAGAATGCTACTTTCTTATGCTTGCATAATGGGATTTAAATTGTATCAAATGGATGTTAAGAGTGCTTTCTTAAATGGATTTATACAAGAGCAAGTGCATGTTGGTCAACCACCTGGTTTTGAGAATAATGAATGTGACACCCTAAACCCGGCATCACATGGTTACCCAAATACGAAAATATTTCTGATTTACAATGTTGGTTACTTTCGGAAAGTATCATTCTCTCGATGGATGAGTACACTAAAAACGGTAGTTTTTTTTTTTTTGAACGGAATGAAAGAAGATAAAGGTGATGAACACTCAGAACATGAATTAAAGATAACATATATATATATATATATATATATATATATATATATATATATATATAACATGTCCCAATGATAGCCAAGTTTCAGTACATAAGATAGGGCCTTATCAGCAACCATTGTAACAGAATTAGACATTTAGAAGATACAACCTAAAAGAGAGTAAGTAAAGACACAGGGAAAAAGGGTCCGGAACCACATCCAAAAAGGTAACTCTAAAAAGTCAGATGACGGAAGACTATCCACAAAAAGCTCCGAACTGGTTACTGACACTGGCTGGAAGCATGGTCTCCACAAATGCTCCCACGAGACGAGACATCGTAATGGATCTATGACGTTGCCGTCCTCATCTTCAGAATCGTCGTCGTCGTCATGCTCCATAACATGATACTCCGGCTCGTCCTCCTCCATAATCTCATAGAAGTTTTCCTCTGGGTCCTCCTTGGGGTCCTCCTCGGGATCTTCCTCAATCGGTGCTGCCGGCTCTTCGACTAGAGGCGGTGGGGATCCGAGACCGTACACGGGTCAAAATAATAGTAATTAAAAACTATAGTACAAGGCAAAAGAACCTTGGTCGTCTCACGAGATTAATATTTAAAATTATTAGCCAATCAAGAATGTAAGAGAAAGGGGGTTTTCAAAATTCGTTGGGAGAAAACAAATTGCAATTAAAAAAGAAACTCAATTAATTAAAAACATTAATCCAAGAAGTCAAGTTCTTTGGTAGAATTCGTCATTGTTCCAAAAAGATATAAATTCGTTTGCCCTTCTTCTCAGTTAATTCGAATCTACTACATAATCATGTAGGATTTAATCAACGAAATTGAAATCACAATCGCAATCCCTAATAATGTTGACTTATGCACAAATTCGATTAACTTAGGTTATCAATCGATTCCCTAATCTCTATTAGATTTTTGGATTAATCAATCCTAAATCCTAATTCCAATTCAATCATGAAAACTGAATCTACATCTAATCAGACATAGATCAAGCGTAATCACACTCACAACACAAAAATCATAATTCAAAGAAGAGAAAAGGAGAAGAAGCAATTGAAAAACAGTTAAAAGTAAAGAACTCGGAATTCAAACCAGATTACTTGAATGTCTAGGATTGATAAAAGATTTAGCCTTCCATAGTCATCATCATAGGAGAAGCTTTAACAACAAAACATCCAACAAAATGCAGAAAACTAAAAAGGGGAGAAGAGAGGGGAAGAGAATTACAAAACTTACAAAAACAAGGATTGTAAAAGTTGTCTAATTTCGTGTCTGACTTGTGCGGCTGTAAACTGCTATTTATATTTATTAATCCTGACCTAACCCTAGACCAAATTAAGGGCCTCTGAATAAGCTTTCCATTAAAGTATCATATGCCTTAATTGGGCTTAAGATGAGTATGTTAGGCCCATTTAAGTGAAGGAACATCATAGACTGCGCATTGATCCGTGCCAGAGAACTCGGGACCCAATTTAGCCTTGATTTTGGCCTAATTTGACAATTATTGTGAAACCTGAAATTGTAGGTCTCTTCCTTATCTTTCTAGGGACAGCAATATCACCCAAATCCGATATCTGTATCTTTAGTTATGCTCTGTGCAAGGTAACAAGATCGGGATGAGTGAAAAATCCGAAAATTAACAATGTTTAGCAATTAAGCCCAATTAAGCTCAATAATGCAAAACTCAGCCAAACCAACAATATTAAACACATGTAACAATTAATTAGGCCAAGTATACACACTAAAAGGTAACTCAAAATGAGTTATCAAATTTGCCCACACTTACTCTTTTGCACTCCTGAGCAAAACTCAAAAACTGAATTCTTAAAAACTTTATGAACACAACAAACACAGTTATCAATGAATCCCAAGAATGGACAAGATTGAGCAAGATACAAACATTCAAAGCATCGAGGAATCAAAAAAAATCATGAATACGTCCTTAACATCTCAAGCAAACAAGGAGGTAATTCAAATCAAAGATGAACCAAAAGTGGTAGAGTCCTCACTAGGCATACACTCCAACTCTTAAGTGTTTGATGTTTGTGTTTACACTCAAAGCACATCATGAATTCTAACACAACCATAAGCTTGACAAGCCTCTAACTTCCACCACTTGAAACACATGCACATAAAGATCAAAAGGACTTTTTCAAGGATGTAATGGGGCTAAGGTATGGGTGGATACAAGAAAGGATGTTAGCTATAAACCAAAGAGACTAGATGAGCAATGGGGAATGAGTTTAAATAAGCATGCAAATTTATCCCAAGAAACACAATTCAATGCCAGTGAACAACACTTTGTCTCTGTTGAACTTTTTCTTCCTTTTGCACTTTCACTCAATTGCACTTTCACATTGCATTACAATTTACTTCTTTTTTTTTTTTTTTTGCACTTTTCCACTCCAATCAAGTAAGCCACAAACTATTGCATAGACCCCACACTTATTTAAGCATCCATTCCCAAAACAATTCCAAAACTCCTTTACTCCCCAAGGTTTGGGTCATATCATTGTTTTTCACTTTTAGGCTTGTAATGAGCTATAAAACAAAGAATGAGATAAATAGGCTCAAAGGTCTATCAAGGGGATAATTTTAAGGTAGGCTTATTTGGATAGTAGCTTAAAAACAAAGAAGGCCTAAATCATCTCAATACATGCATGTGAACAAGAGGCTTCAAAGAGTCAAGTCAAGTTCTAGAGTAAATAACAATCATGAGTGAAATCACACAAGAAAGAAAAGCATGGACCAATTACAGTTCATCCATGTATAGGGCTCAAAAACTCACAAGGGTTAATTCTACCACAAAATATTCAAAAATTAATTTCAATGCCAACTTATTACACTAGAAATGCAAGAATTTGTCCATATCAAGTCATGAAACCTCTTAACCAAGAATGAAGCAAATCACTCACAACTTATACAAACTTAAAAATTCACTAAAAAGCATACAACAAGACTCAAACACAAATATAATTTTTATTTCTATTTTTTTAGACCCTAAAAACAACAAAGAAAAAAAATCCTAAGATACTAAAACACCAAAAAAAAACTATACAACTTTTTACGTTTTATTTTAAAAATAGAGAAAAATAACATAAACAACAAAAGAAAGAGATGCCAACAAAGTTCAACACACAATTTAAAAATATCATGACATAGTATATCTCCCCCACACTTGAAATCTACACTGTCCTCAATGTAGAACATGTTAAAATCGAGAACAAGAATAAATTCATTCACATAGAGGACATGAAAAATAACATAAAAAGGGGGAGAAATAGCCTTATAGAATGTAGTGCATCAAGTCTCATGGTGGCTAAAGCACTTCTTCTCCAATGCTTGCTCTGTGAATCTCTCACCAAATTGTTTAAACCAATCTTCATCAACCATGAAAGCCTTAGTGGTTGTCTCTAACATAAGTAGTCTTGCATCATCCATCATGACATGATCACCATCTTTTATGGGGATTCTTTTTGTGGGTAGCATGTCCCCATGATCCCCATTTTCTACATTTCTTAGCTGAACAAGGTCCTCAACCTCATGTGTCTCATCTTCCATATGCACTTTTTGCTCCTCATACCCTAAAAAGGATGAAATTTCAACACATGCTGCACACAAAACAATGCCATTAAAATCACACATGAAGTACATAAAATAGAATCTGGAAAATCTTGAATATCTGGGAATTCAACACAAAGTTTATCTATAATAGTATTCTCGACATCATTATCAAAATTATGCTCAGAAGAAGTATTGTCAAGAATATCTATTTGTGAATCTGAATGCTCTTCAAGGGGATGTTGTGATTGCAGTGCAGTCAATGTGGAGGCAATGTGACCAATTTGACAGGCCAAATTATGAAGACTTGCTTCTGTCCTCTGTTGGAATTCAAGAGTGTGTTCTGCCATTTGTTGCACCAATTCTTCCAGACTAGGTTGGACAGGTGTGGGGTCGAGCTGATTTTGCTACTGACTTATTGTCAATTGATGCACCAAAGAAGCTAATTCGTCCAAGCTGCCATATTCTCCCCCATGTTGGTCAGAATAGGAAAGTTGCACCTCATTCACTCCAATCATGCCAAAATCACTACTAAACTCATAATCACCAGTAAAGTCAGGATAATATATGCATGATGGCTCAAAATCTTTCTCTACATAATGTATGCATGGTGGTTCATAAGATGTGGCAAAATCTCTCAAAGTGCTATGAGGCATACAATTATCCATTGACGCAGACATACTTGAATCTATATAACCTCTTGCAAAATTGGTTTGAGGATAATATATGCATGATCATTCATAATCAACATTAGGCATATAATTTTGCATACAAATATCCATGGGAAGTACTAAGATTCACTACCACGACAATCACAATCTGCAATGTCATCAATATCATATAAACATATGAGCTCAAGACACTCACATATAAGATCCAAACAGCAAAATAAAAATAAAAAAATAGCAAAAAACAAAGATGAATATTATGGGACTAAAAAAACAAAAAACTAGTCCAAAAAAAATTCCTAATATGGCTTATAAAAATCAAAGATCCCGGTAACAGCGCCAAATTTGATCCGAAGCCGTACACGGGTCAAAATAATAGTAATTAAAAACTGTAGTACAAGGCAAAACAACCTTGGTCGTCTCACGAGAATCTTTAAAATTATTAGCCAATCAAGAATGTAAGAGAAAGGGGGTTTTCAAAATTCGTTGGGAGAAAACAAATTGCAATTAAAAAAGAAACTCAATTAATTAAAAACATTAATCCAAAAAGTCAAGTTCTTTGGTAGAATTCGTCATTGTTCCAAAAAGATATAAATTCGTTTGCCCTTATTCTCAATTAATTCGAATCTACTATATAATCATGTAGGATTTAATCAACGAAATTGAAATCACAATCGCAATCCCTAATAATGCTGACTTATGCACAAATTCGATTAACTTAGGTTATCAATCGATTCCCTAATCTCTATTAGATTTTTGGATTAATCAATCCTAACTCCTAATTCCAATTCAATCATGAAAACTGAATCTACATCTAATCAGACATAGATCAAGCGTAATCACACTCACAACACAAAAATCATAATTCAAAGAAGAGAAAAGGAGAAGAAGCAATTGAAAAACGGTTAAAAGTAAAGAACTCGGAATTCAAACCAGATTACTTGAATGTCTAGGATTGATAAAAGATTTAGCCTTCCATAGTCATCATCATAGGAGAAGATTTAACAAAAAAACATCCAACAAAATGCAGAAAACTAAAAAGGGGAGAAGAGAGGGGAAGAGAATTACAAAACTTGCAAAAACAAGGATTGTAAAAGTTGTCTAATTTCGTATCTGACTTGTGTGGCTGTAAACTACTATTTATACTTATTAATCCTGACCTAACCCTAGACTAAATTAAGGGCCTCTGAATAATATTTCCATTAAGGTATCATATGCCTTAATTGGGCTTAAGATGAGTAGGTTAGGCCCATTTAAGTGAAGGAACATCATGGACTGCGCACTGATCCGTGCCAGAGAACTCGGGACCCAATTTAGCCTTGATTTTGGCCTAATTTGACAATTCTTATGAAAGGTCTCTTCCTTATCTTTCTAGGGATAGCAAGATCACCAAAATCCGATATCTGTAGCTCTAGTTATGCTCTGCACAAGACAACAAGGTCAGGATGAGTGAAAAATCTGAAAATTAACAATGTTTAGCAATTAAGCCCAATAATGCAAAACTCAGTCAAATCAACAATATTAAACACATATAACAATTAATTAGGCCAAGTATACACACTAAAAGGTAACTCAAAAATGAGTTATCAGGTGGCTCATGTAACAGTCCGTTAGCTTGCAGTGTGTGAAGGTAATACCAAATCGGAGGCAGAGCTACCCTCCTAGTCTCCATGGTGTGGCTCCTACGGATTGGGTCTCCGTCAGCATTTAAATCGGTCGTGGTGATTGCTCCGTGGTATGTGGCAGATGTCGCCCCTGGATGTATCAGCCACGCCCCGGCATTCCCTGCGTTCGACATTGTCGGCACAAGTGGGATATTGGGATCCATCTGAACTCATATACGTACGGTGGTACCCAAAAAGGAAGAGAGAATAACAAGTAGAAATGAAAGAGTGAGATACCGACAACGGATATATCACACAACAACCATACATGTGATGTATACCACACCTTGGCATATTAACATTTTAAACATTCTCAGAGGTAAACGACAAGTATTATTTCAGTGGGTCTCACACCCGAATCAACCAATTTTATAAAAATAATGCATGGCACTTCAATCATCAGGCTCTAATCTTAATCTCATGAGATACCATCACCGTTTTATCATTAAGAAAGAAAGAGTTGATCAGGCTCATACGCCACGTTTGGCAAGTTGTCTCCGTCACCTCATGTACCCGGATCAACACCATCACGAATCCCTTATAACGGCTATTCGGATGTATACATCATCAAATACCACATCTTAAGCGGGCATTCGGTAACTCAAGCACGTCTGCCAAGGGGAAATGCATATGAATAAAGACTTTTCATTATCGAGACTTTTCTTTGTGTTTACTCATTTTCATTGTCGAAGCCCAAGGCTAACGATCATTCACAATTTTCATCACTTGAAAATCAATAATACAGGACGCGCAGTCCGAGTGCTCAATTACAACACCTTAGACCGACGTCGCAGTCCAAGGTTGTGGTCGTAGAAACAATTATACTTTTATCCATGTTTTATTTCAACATGATAAGGACTCGTAGCCCATAACAACGAAATTAGGACACACAGTCCTCAATTCCAAAATTAGGACTTCTAGCCCATAATATCATGATTAGGACCCTTGGCCCATAATCCTTGACACGGATCCCAGGTGCTTATAACTGAATACTAAAGGCGACGTCTCGCGAACTAGATTCTCTTTCACACGTGTTTAATTTTCGCTCAGTGAAAATCAAAAACCAAAACAAAACCTCGGTCACTTATCCAAGTAACCGGGACGTTTCTAAATCATTTAGGAGAAAATCTTTTCCTTTAAAAATTCTTTTATAAAACATTTAGGAAATTCGTTTGCTTTTGAAATCCTTGATGGAATAAAATCAAAATATTTTCAAAGGGGTTTTTCCTTCATAAAACACATAGTTCGAAAAAGGTTTTCTCTCGTACAACTTCGGATCGTAAAAAGGTGATTTCTATTGACTTAAGAACACTCCAGCGTTCCTTTTTAAAACTAAAGTCTCATTCTCTTGAAATAAGCGTTTTAAACAAGGAACTTTTATAAATGAAACCAATACTTTCAAAGTTCTATTCAAGGCTTATTAAGGCTTTTAATCCTTATAATCATTGTGCACAACCTCAAGTCCGGATTCTCAAACTTCAATCAACAATAATATATTCTCAACAATAATATCACAGTTAACGACAGTTCATCACATATATACAACTCACAATACTTTAAGGCAAGTAATAATCAACTTCAAGTAATAATCACAATAGTTCAATTAAACAAGTCATTCAAGTATTTGCTCCATATCATAATAATATTCAAATCACTCAAGTAAACACATACACACATGCATATAGTCATTGAATATCCCTAGGCAATCCCCTCTTACTTTCTGTGAAGGTAAGAAGATTAGATGTTCGAAGAGGTATGTCACGAACGTCCTCGTTTCCTCCGCGATGGAAGTCTAAGGTTATGAACATAAAATCACGAGTTAAAATCAAACAAGAATACTAAACCACAAGGTATAGGTTCGGCCAAGACTAGTTCTTGGGGTTAGAGATTCCCAAAAATTATACAACTCATGGATTTATTATCCTTAAGTGTTAGGAGTTCATAAACAATCATCATTTAACAAAGTTGAATTAAAATCCCACTAAGTTAAAAACATAGGGCATTCGGCCAAGGCTAGTAAAATAGGTTAGCATTCACTAAACTTTCCAATCTCTTAGGTTTAGCATCCATATGTATTAAGGAGCTCAAAACCATGACCATTTTGGAAAAATAAGAACAAAGTATCCTAAGTCCATAACCTTCTAGGTTCGGCCTTCATAGGATTTATAGGCTAGAGATCTTTAAACTTTTCAATCTCTTAGACTTAGCATCCAAATATCTTTTGGAGCTCAAGTCCATGATCATCTTGGAAAACAATGGAAACTTAAATATTCCAATCTCTTAGACTTAGCATCCAAATAACTTATGGAGCTCAAGTCCATGATCATCTTAAAAAAATGAAAGTAACACGTACTAGCTTTAATAACATAGAATAAACAAGTTAGAAATCCTTAAACTTTCCAATCTCTTAGACTTAGCATCCAAATATCTTATGGAGCTCAAGTCCATGATCATTTTGAACAAATAAAAACTCAAACATCCTAGCACCTAAACTCTAAGTTTCGACCATCATAGGATGATGAGGAAAATATTCTTTGTTTAACAATAACTCTTAGGTTTAGGATCACAAGGTATTAAGAGTTCTAAATCCATGATCATACTTGGATAGTTGAAACATAGTATCCTAGGCCTACTTATTCATATTTTTCGGCCATCATAGGAACAAGCTATCAAAACTTCCAAGATTTATAGATTCAAGATCAAGGGATAGTTAGAAACTCAAACACATGATCATATTCCAAAAGTTGAAGCTAAAACTTCCTAGGTCACAAATGCAAGCATTCAGCCTTCATTGGAAGAGATGGGTAGAGATTTTTGTTTTACTAAATCTCTTAGTATGCGAAAATATAAGTTATTATAAGACTATAGAAAGTGGTTTCAACTCAAAAGGAGTTTTCTACCATTTTAGAGAGATTTTAGAAGTTTAAAGCATATAAAGAACACATAACGTAAACTAAGAAATAAAAGATGAAACTTGCAAAAAGATTTATATGAGAGAATTACCCTTAGTATAAGGAAGAACTTTAATGAAGAACTTAAGTAAAAAAAGATGAATAAAAACTAAAGCTTTAAGAGCTTGAACTTTTAGAAGAAATAAGAAGATGAAGTTTTAATGGAGGTTGAAGAAGGAAGATGATGAAGTGAAGATGAAAGGGGTATATATAGGGAAAGGGGGGAGAGTTCACGGTCAAAGGGGGAGTGAGGGAGAGCTTGTTGAGCAAGCTTGGTGGTTTAATGCTTGAATAGATGGATAAGAGAGAGAAATGACTTTTTGGATTAGAATAGTAATATAATTTGAAAGGTGTGATGATTGTACCTTTGGAGTGTGTCATAGCCTCTTCCATCATGTCTCCTTACTTCTTTTATGGTCCCTAATCTGCTCCATTTCGTACCCGGTTGTAATTCCGATCGTAATTCTTCCGACGTTTCGCCCGAATAAAATATTATATTTTATTTTTGAACGAAAATTTTCAAAATAATCAAGGTTGAAGGAAACATAATAAAAACACTAACTGTCTCGTTCACGGGTCAAAATTAGGTTTTCTATACAGTAAACTTGTACCGGCAGTGAAAACGCAGACCGGCTTCCGTCTGAATTTTCAACCGAAAATTTTACCGTGACTCCATATGATATAACAACACAAGAAAATGATTTTATTTTAATTAAAATCATCCTCTAAGTTTAATCTAAAATAAACACATTTAAACATGTATTTACTGCTATATGAAACATAGGAAAAACAAGATATTACAATGAATTGCCTAACCATGTTTATAAACTATCTAAAGCACTATATGGCTTAAAGCAAGCTCCTAGAGCTTGGTATGAAAGGTTAAGTAATTTTCTCATTGAAAAAGGATTTAAAAGAGGTAAAGTTGACACAACTTTGTTCACTAAGAAAAAGGCACACAACACTTTACTTGTACAAATATATGTGGATGATATAATTTTTGGTGCTACTAATGAGCAGTTGTGCAATGAGTTTGCAAGTCTTATGCGGAGTGAGTTTGAAATGTCAATGATGGGTGAGCTGAACTTTTTCCTTGGACTGCAAATAAAGCAAACTGAAAATGGAATCTTTGTTAGCCAAACCAAGTACTGCAATGAGTTGATCAAGAAGTTTGAAATGGAAAACGCTAAGGAGATGGCTACTCCAATGAGTACCTCCTGTTATCTGGACAAGGATGAGCAAGGTAAACCTGTTAATGTTTCTAAATTCAGAGGTATAATAGGCTCGCTACTTTATCTTACTGCTAGTAGGCCAGATATCATGTTTAGTGTATGTATCAAGCAAATCCAAAAGAATCACACTTAACAGCAGTTAAAATGATAATTAAGTATCTGTTAGGAACAAAAGACATGGGATTATGGTATCCCAAATGAGCTACATGTACTTTAATTAGCTATTCAGACTTTGATTTTGCTGGTTGTAAACTAGACAGAAAGAGTACTGGTGGAACTTGCCATTTACTAGGAAACTCATTAGTATCATGGTTCAGTAAGAAACAATCTAGTGTGGCTTTATCCACTGCAGAAGCTGAATATGTAGCAGCTGGTAGCTGTTGTGCACAAGTTTTATGGATGAAACAACAATTAGTTGATTATGGTGTGCAACTAAACCAAGTTCCTATTAGATGTGACAATACGAGTGCAATTAACTTAACCAAGAATCCCATAATGCACTCAAGAACTAAACACATAGAAATCAGCACTACTACAGAAAAGGGTTTTAATAGCGCACATTCAGTAGCGTTTTTTAGTAAAACGCTACTGAAAAAGAGGCGGAGCACATTTAGTAGCGTTTCCTTGAGGAAGCGCTATCTTTGATATACTCTAAGACATCGCTTCTCTAAGAAAACGCTACTGAAAGTTGATGTGTAAGAATAGATAGCGCTTCCTCAAGGAAGCGCTACCTATTCCTTATATATAGATAGCGCTTCCTTAAGAGAGCGCTACCTATTCCTTACATATAGATAGCGCTTCCTTAAGAAAGCGCTATCTATTCCTTTACCCTAAAAATTAAATTGTTCCCTCCCTGGTTTCTCAAAACTTCGCGCGATGAACCCTCCCCCACCACTGACCCTTCTCTCTCCCTCCTCGAAATCGTTCTCTTCCCTTCTTCCCCCTCCGATTCCCATCCTCCAACTTGCCCCCTCAGTCACCCACCAAAACGACACCGTCTCACCACCAACCCCTACAACCCCAACAACCACTCTTCATCTCCCCCGAACCCCACATCTCCTCCCAATTCTTCTCCTTCAACCCCGAATCCCACACCCTAATGATCCGCTGCCTCCTCCAGATTTCAATATTTTATAACCAACCGCAACTCGTCAGTCGTCCCTGCTCGTCGGCTCCACTCGAGTTCCTCTCCGGTAGTCGTCATCGCGCGGCTCCTCTCGAGTCCCTCCGCGAGCTCCGCCCTTTTCTCCCGCTGCAGATCTACAAGGTTGGTTTCTGCTTTTCTCTGTTTTTCATAATCATTAGACTATAGTTAGTTACTTCTATTTGTGGCTTTTCTCTGTTTTTCATCATCATTAGACTATAGTTCTATACCCAAAGTTTGATTTGGGAATTGGTTGCTTACTTACTAGGAAGTTGGAATTTGAAAATGTCGATGGGAAGTGAATCGAATTGGGTTGGTAGGAAGTCCTTGAGACGCATCGGGGGTATGTCCGATGCCCTCTCCATTGCCGCTGATCTTGGTTTCTCTGTCTCCCCACCCCCTTCACAGGTCTGATTCCGCTTTAATTTCATTATTATTATTTGGCAATGTCATGTGGGTTACGTGTGCTCAATTCTCTTTTCCAGAAAGCACTTCAGAATTCAACTGGGGAAAAGGGTGAGGACTTGATCAGGGTTTTGAGAGAACTAACCACAAAGAAAAATAGCTGATTTGCAAGTAGAACTTCAAGGTCGAAAGGTCAGTTATTTCATCTTATATGTATATGAAGAGGCTGGTGGGAGTAATTCAAGGTGCTCCTTAAGAGGGGTTTACAGGAGATGAGGCACGAATCTTTTTCTGGCTTAAGAATTTTCCAAGTCTTGTCTGTATCTATTCTCTCAGGACTTCTGTGGTGGCACTCTGATCCCTCACAGATACAAGATCAGGTATTATGAACCTTTGTTCTGCTATTTTTGGGTGAAAATCAAAGATTAATGACTACTTACAAAGGACTGAGATTAGTTGGGTAGTTGAAAATTTCAAGTACTACACAATTTGATTGGATTTGCATTAAAATTTAAAACACATTAGAAAGTAGCAATACTTCCCTCAAAAAAAAAAAAGTAGCAATACTTGTAAGTTGTAACAATATTATCCTTGTAACAGGTTGGACTCCTTTTCTTCTTCTCCATATTCTGGGGATTCTTCCCTCTCTTTAATGCCATTTTTGCATTTCCTTTGGAGAGGCCAATGCTGAAAAAAGAAAGATCATCAGGCATGTACCATCTCTCCTCCTACTATGTTGCCCGGATGGTTGGGGACTTACCAATGGATCTTGTGCTTCCTACTATCTTTGTAACTATCACCTACTGGATGGGTGGTCTCAAGCCTTCACTAGTTACATTTGTGTTAACCCTCTTGATCATGCTTTTTAATGTGCTAGTCTCTCAAGGAATAGGCCTAGCACTTGGGGCCATTCTGATGGATGTGAAGCAGGCCACAACTCTAGCCTCAGTGACCATGCTGGTATTTCTGTTAGCTGGTGGTTACTACATTCAGCAAATGCCATCCTTTATAGCATGGTTAAAGTACATTTCTTTCAGTCACTACTCCTATAAGCTGCTGGTAGGAGTACAGTACTCAGTAAATGAGGTTTATGAGTGTGGACCAAGGCTGCATTGCAGGATAAGAGATTTTCCTTCCATAAAGTGTCTGGTAGTGATTGTTTGGCTTTCCCTTTCTTCTTCTTCTTCTTCTTGTTGTTGTTTTCCTTTGGAGCAGTGACAGAACAGTGATGGGGAATGCGAATGGGAGAGAAGACGGTAATGGTGGTAGTAGTAGTAATCATTCAGAAGAAGATGAACAAGGTTACATTCTTTGTGGTACCCGATGATAACGGGGCTCCTGAATTGATGGGTCACTCTCCTCCGGCCAGTCCTAGAGCTACCCACTCTCCATTCATCTTCACTCCTCAAGTAACTCTTTCTTCCTTTTCTTCTCTCTATTTTCACTTCACTTTCTCTTCAAACCTTTTCTTCTTCTCTCTCTCCCTTTCTTTGTGTAGTGTGTGTGTGTGTTAGTGGAGAGGAGTGCCTAAACTAAATCAATAATTAAAGTCATACAAACGAGCAATCCGCATAGGTTTCGATTCCATCCTTTTTTTTTCTTTTTTTCTTTTTTGAGATATTCTGATAGCATAAAAACAACTCCTCTCGCACGCTACGTGTTTGATGCAAGTCCTTCATCTCCATAATTAAGTTTTAAACCTCTTGTTCATTTGTTTTGTGTTCTTTTCATCCCTGATTTCTGCCTTTTGCCTTTTTCGTAATTCGATTACTATCAAGTATGACTTACCTTTTGCAATCAGCCCCTATGGCTGTATGATATCTCTATGGAATCCAATTGACTATTCCTGCAAGTGGGAAACAAGTAAAGTAGCTTTTGATATTCAAAATGCTTTAAAAGTACTATCTTCACAGCTTTCTAGATTCTTGTCCCAATCAAGAACCAAATGTCCTGCCCTTTGGCTAGTTAAGGCCAGCTGTGATGTTGTTTTTGATATTCAAAATGCTTTAAAAGTACTATCTTCACAAGTTCTGCTGTGAGCTTGTGGTTTGGCTAGTTAAGGCCAGCTGTGATGTTGTTTCATTGTTCAGTCGTTGGAGTTATTATTATTGCTCTGTTTTCATTTACTTGTAGATTAGTATATTTGTATTAGGATGCTGTTGGGGTTGTGTTGGTTTTTGGTGGGTGGTCTGTTGGTCTGTCTCTTTATTTGGAATCTAATTTTATGCAGATGACATCTGTTTCCATCGTATTTGGAAGGTCTGGTACCCGAGAAAGGTTGCTGAATTTTTTTTCTTGGTTTGAAACATGCTCAATATTCAAGTCTTGTCCTAGCTACAATATTTGTTTTCGGTGTTTAAAGAGAAGTTAGATAGACTACAATAATTTGTGTGTTATATATGCTTTATGGAAGTTCTTGGCTTTGGTAATTAATTAGGCCCAAGCCCTTGCTTGTTGGTCTTTCGGTTCCCTTTTTCGGTGAGTCTTTCTTCTTGCTCTACTTATGATTCGTTTTTTCTTGCCAAGGAACTGTCTTTTATTCTTTTGCTGAATCAGTAACTATTTCTACAAAGAAACTAGGAGATAGGAAAATATGATCGAGGATTAGGAATGAATTTGAATGATTTTATTTAAGTGATTATTTTTTTAACCAAGGTTTTTATACCCCCTCCTCCTCCTTTTCCCAACCTCTTTTCAATTGTCTCATTACTTCTTGATTATAAATTCCATTTGCTTTCTTACTTTGGTAAATCATTTTTCTTGTTGCACGAGTTGGATTATGTTTTATGGATAGTTATACCTTTGTTGCAGGTCCGGTGATGTCACCGATAGGATCTTTATTCACAATGTTTGTTGTAAGTTACCTTCGATTTATCTTTTTTTCTCTCCTTGATGTCTTGAACACAGCATTCATTTAATTAAAATCAACCTTGGCTGCAGACCTTGATAGTTCCCTGTGCATGTTTCCTAAGCATTAGGGAGGGGAGAATCTCACGCTTTCAGGTATGATGATTGATGATTGCCAGTTGACAATAATACTCGTCGAAAGTCAAACTTATTCACTTTCATTGTTCATATTTAGCTGCTTTGTACTGCTAATTATGAGATATGAACCCAAATTCATGATATACTTGCAAAGACACTTTGATAGTTACCAATGCACCAAAAGGTTGTTATATGAAAAGATGATTTATCTGGGTGGTGATGCACCATTTTATATAGCTAGTAGCATGCAAGTACAGTCATGAGGGAACAGTTGAGACTGGATTTTCAGCCTTGATAGCCTCAGCTTTATGGTATGCTCCCTTGAGTTCTTTTGTTAGCTTGTCTGCATGTAGCAAACTTAAAAATTACATCCTTACATGAGTGGTTGATTTACCTTGCAGATTATTGGTGAAATAACTATAGCTGGTGCAACATATAAATCTATGGAGTTTGTTGGCTCAACTGTTGAAAGCTTAACTGTAAGTAAGTTCAGCAAGATGTTATGCTATGATGTAACTCTCACTTCCATCTCTGAATATGTATTTTGATTATAAATCTTGGCCAGCATTGGCTTTAATACTGTGTTCATTTCTTGTGCAGGGTAAGACATCTGTATCATACGAACCAGTTTACAGTGACCAGCAAGCAAGGTAGTAATAATTTTCTAATTCCTTCTTGTTTTCCCCCCTTATATTCAGTAATAAGGAAAAGTCAATGCTCCATGTATAGGCTAGTGTTAAATAAAATACATTTTATCTGTTGACTTGATATGTTTTGATGAACAGGTGGTAGTATATAAATGCAATAGTGTTTGTAGAAATAAGCATGAGAAATATTTATCACGGTAGGATAGATCCAATGGTGCATTGGCTTGTGATTGTTAAGGAAGTTGTCCATGTGGGTAAAGTTTAATTACAGTTTTGTTACTTTTGTTCTCTCACCATTTATGAAATAATAACTTAAAAACTGTCATGAGTTCGGATCAGTTCAAACTAGTTTATATGTTGTGACTGTGAAGTTTCATTTATACTCTTGCTTGTCATCCTTATGCACTATTGTCTATTGGTTGTTTCTTCTTTTAGCTGCAGTGAACTTGTACTACATAGTTTTCCTTTCTCTATGACTTGCTTTGAAATTTTGAACATCATGGTAAAAATAGGTCCTTTCCCTCATGCCGGAATGTAGAAGGATGGTGTTCTTATTTGTTGTGACTTTAATATATGATAGATGTTGCAACCTGTGTTTTAGCAGTTTCATTATTATCCTTGTGATAAGAACCCTCTTCATCTGAACTATAGCCGTCCTTATCAAATTTTGCTTCACTTTCTATCAGCTTCACAATCATTTCACTCCTAGATTCATCCCACATTTGTGGCCTGCTTTACCTTGTTTGGTTGTGACACCGCTTCTTTGTCATGTGAGTACAGATTTGGAATGGAAGCTCATTTACGTTGGATCTGCTTGAGGATGAGACTTATGACCAATTATTAGAGAGTGTCCTTGTTGGTCCTGTCAACGTTGGAAACTATCGCTTTGTTTTACAGGCAAGCTTTAAGAATACTAATCTTTTTGACTTATGTGTAGCAATTGCTTATAGAATCTAACTTTTTTATACTGTTTTGATAACAGGCAGATCCACCGAATCCATCAAAGATTCGTGAAGAAGATATTATTGGTGTCACAGTGCTTCTGTTGACCTGCTCTTATCTGGGTCAGGAATTTATTCGTGTTGGCTATTATGTGAACAATGATTATGATGATGAGCAGCTGAGAGAGGAACCTCCACCGAAGGTTTTAATTGATAGGGTTCAAAGGAACATTTAATCTGATAAACCAAGGGTCAAACATCAATTTCCACCCTGAGAACAATGAAAATGAAGAGCAGCCTCCTCCATCTGAGCACCCATCTGAAGCTAGAGAAGATCCGCTTGCTGTAGTTGATCGTGATCCCCCAAATGAGAAGAATGAGAAGGATTCTTAACATTTTGTAGGTATCCAATCCAGACCTTTCAATTCCCCAGTCTCCAACTTTATGTTCACTGTATGGATTAAGATGCCAATTTTGTGAATCTCTTGTGAATGAGATCGTTTGGAAGTAGGACTCTGAATTGTCTTTTGTGAGATTAACTTGGATGCTAGTATTTCGGATAATTAGCAAGCATAGGTTTGACCGGCACGTTTTCTTCAGGACTTGTACTACTACCTGAATTGCAAATTTTGTACGTGTCCTGCTTTGATATTTCCTTGTAATGAATTATACTCAAGTCACTGATAAATTGTAGACAACGATTTAATATCTTAAGATCGATTTAATACCCTTTAATCAATATACTTTTAGCTTATCGGAAAAAAAATATTGTATTTAAGCTTTTGTATGTAAATGTATGGTTTGTTGAGTTTTGTTAAGTACAATGGGATGGATAAACTGTTTAATGTCTTAGTTTTGCTGAGTGCATGTGAGAAATATAGAAAAACAATGTAAATAATTAAAAAAAAAGGGAGAATAGGTAGCGTTTTCTTGAAAAAACGCTGCCTAAAGTTAAAAATAGATAGCGCTTTAGACAGCGTTTTCTCAAGGAAGCGCTACCTATTCCTACTTTCAGTAGCGCTTTCTTGAAAAAACGCTGCCTAAAGTGACAAATAGACAGCGCTTCCTTGAGAAAGCGCTGCCTAAAGTATGTAATAGATTGTCATATTACCAACTTTAGACAGCGCTTTCTCAAGGAAGCGCTACCTATTCCTACTTTCAGTAGCGCTTTTTTAAGCGCTATTGAATCTCTCCCACCTTCAGTAGCGGGTGAATAGATAGCGCTTCGAAGCGCTACTAAAGGCCAAAAAAAAGCGCTACTGAAGCCCTTTTCTGTAGTAGTGCAGACATCATTTCATTAGAGACCATATACAATGTAGAGAAATAGAGATTGAATAGGTTGATACAACTAAACAACTCGATGATATATTTACCAAGCTCTTGAACAAGGAAAGCTTCTTTTTCATTAGAAGAGAATTGGGCATAATCGATCAATCATATATCTAATCTCTAAAGAAACTGATTATACGACTGTATCTTTGTGTAAATATGCTCTGATTCTTGTATGATTTGATTTGGAATATCTATGAATGATTAGAAGAGAGCTTTGGAATAACTATGCGAGTTGGACGCATCTTTTTGATTTGCCCCTGAACCTATTCCTCTATCATGAATAATTTAAATGCTATGTTTGAATATTTAAATGCTTACTTTCTCTATTGCTTTGAATGTTTCTTTTCTTTACCTTTTTTATGATGCCAAAAAGAGGAGGAAAAAGTATGATATAGAGAAAGGGATAATAACAAATTATACATGGAAAAAAAAAGTATGATATAGTGAAAACGAATTATACATGCATATGTTGAGGGGGAGCTTAAAAGCTTACATGATTAATGGGGAGTAAATCAAATACTGCTTTGTTAATATTTTTTTGCTCTGATATACTTCTGCTCTGACTGCTTTGATACCATGATATAAATCTGCTAAAAACACTTAGTGTCTGCTACACTTATACTCTGATCTTATAATTTGTTAAAAGATTTGTCATAATCAAAAAGGGGGTGATTGTTAAACTCAATGACTTAGAGATTTTGATATATGACAAATACAACTTAATGTGTATGCAAGTGTTTAGTGTCAAATTGTAAAAACAGGTATTAAGCAATATTCAACAAGTTCAATGAGCAATCAAAGGAGAATATTCAAGGAAGAACTTGGAGGAATCAAAGAGCAAAGACGAAGAGCAAGGAATCATCAAGACAAGAGCTTAACGGAGAAATTAGTTTTAAGTCTTAGATGATTTGTAAGAGATGAAATCTCTTATTCACAAAAAGCTCATTTGAAAAGATGCATGAAAGAAAATCATTTTTCATAACCTGCATTAAAAGGAATAAGTTTTCGTTAAATGAAAATGATTTTTGGAAATAAGATTTCAGAAGCGCTCGTCCAACACTTGAATAATATAAACGCTCGTCCAACATTGGAATGATAAAAAGCTGACGTCCAATAACGTGATAAAAGCTGGCGTTCAATAAAGTGATAAAAGCTGACGTCCAATAAAGTGAGAAAAGCGGGCGTCCAATAAAGTGAAACAAGCGCACGTCTACTAAAGTGACAGAAGCACGCGTCTACTAAAGTGACAGAAGCACGCGTCTACTAAAGTGACAGAAGCTCACGTCTACTAAAGTGACAGAAGCACGCGTCTACTAAAGTGATAGAAGCGCTCGTCTACTAAAGTGACAGAAGTGCTCGTCTACTAAAGTGATACAAGCGCTCGTCTACTAGTTGGAGCACATCCAATTACTTTGTGTTTTAGTACTCCCGTCTGCTGATGTGGCAAATGGACGTGGTTATTTTCAAGATGGACGCGAATTCTACAAGAACAATCAGAATCTTATTTCAAGAACCAGAATCAAGAAAACAGATTATGTTAATCAGATCCAAGTCTATTTTGATTGATCCCAACGACTATAACTTGTTTTCTATATAAAGATGGATCAAAGGAACACTTTTTAATAGAACGAATAACAATAGAATTATAACGATACACATATCGTTCATCTTCTTTATTGAGCTTACTGTGAAAAGAGTGTTTCAATACTCATAAGTGCTTCAATTTGTTTATCTGACTATTGAGAGTTAGGAATCAACTTTTGTTTTACTTTTCGATTGTAAAGAGAGAGGGAGTCTATGAGAGATTAGGGTGACGTATCCCTAAGGTTGAATATTGAGGCTCTTCACAAGAGTGTGGTATCTCGAGGTGAAGGAGTGCTCTGTGATATGAAGGTTTTTCAAGCTACCTGGTAAAGCTTGTGTGTTAGTGTGTGAAATCCCACAGGTGGAGTGGGGACTGGATGTAGGTCACAGTGAAGGTGACTGAACCAGGATAAATCTGGTTGTGTGGTATCTCTAAACTCAAACTCCTTACTTTCTGTTTATGTTCAAGAACCTGCAACTTTGATGTTTAAATTTCAAATATAATTTATGTTCTTGAACTGTAAAAACTGTATTTCGTTATTATTGAGTTTTGAGCCCGAACCTATTCTGTAATCTATTAACTCTGAATCAATCTTTCTTATCTTCATCATCTTCCAATTCAAGATTTTTTAAAAACCCTTCATTGATTTTGTAAAAGATCCTGAGAACACAAATCCGCAACTCTGATTTGAAAAGCTTTGTGAAAAAGTTTTTAAGAGGGAAATATTTTAAGAAAACTCAATTCACCCCCCTCTTGAGTCGTTGAAGCCAAAACAAAAAAAATCTCTAAGTCATTGAGTCTTACACAGTCCTTTCGACTTGAAGGTTTTATCCACTATTTCTCCAAATAGATTACAACCAAGTATTCAACACCTCTCCAGGCTACAAGTATTCCTTTCTTACCAAGCCTCTTCAGGCTCTAACTCTAACAAAGAGATTTTAACTTAAGATCTTCTTAACTCACTATATGTGAGGATATGAAAGTTTAAGATCTGTTGAATATTTTCACAATATTCAAACTAAAGAATACAGACTTTAGCTTTTTAAAGAATGAAAGAAATGAGAGCTTGTTCTCGCAAATATTGGATTATTAAAAGTTGTTCTTCATCGCTTGAGGTCCTCTATTTATAGTGACCTTCTTTTTCACTTGTATTTCTTCAACGGTTATTTTGAATAGTCCCGTTTAGAGATAGCATTAAATGCATGATATCCGTTGTGACTGATAGCTTGATTGTAGCCCTTGTGAGATGTACTCTTGGTTATCACATTTGCACATAATAGAGGGTCATTGCTTTTGGGCTTTCCTCCTTTGTGTACAATCCAACTTTTTCCAGTAGTAAAGATGAATTCGTACAAGTCACTTTTCATTTCCTCATTGTACTATTTGCTTTTTGTATTTCCTCGGTGGTACTATGATTTTCTCAAAAGGAAACAAAGCATTAACCGGATAAAACAAATAGGAGGAACAAATATTCTATTGAAATAAATATCAATCATTTGGAATAACTTCAAGAGAACCGGATTGCATTTATTCACTATAGAAGAACGTATAGGAGATAGAAACTCGTCTACTCAAAATCTGTCTACTCAGTTATTTGTGAGACTAAGTCTGTTCACTCCTTCATATTGCTCGTCTACTGACGTGGCATATCCTCTCGTCTATCAAGCCTTTGGACTTGCCATATCTCAGTGAGTTATTTTGATCTCTGTCTAGTGACGTGGCAATTAGAGCTCGTCTACTTATTATTATTTTTTTGCGTCTATTTCATTCTATTAAAAACTTCCGTCTGCTGACGTGGCAAACTGAGCACGTCTACTTAGAAAATTTTAAGCCTCGTCTACTTAAACTCTTATCTACTCAAATAAACAAAGAGTAGTCTTACCAAACGTTTTTTATCATCTCGTCTACACAATTGAACGTGAATTCTCTTTCTCAGTCCAAGCAGATATAAAGAACTTTATACAATATTTCTCATGACTTATATGATTAAAGTAATCCTGCAAAAACTGACTAACCTTATTAGATCTCAACTAACACTTTGCCAAACAAATTTAATCCTTTTGTTAACATCAAAGCTTAGAAATTAATTAAATCCAAATCACTTTGGTTCCAACAACCTTTTCGCTGACTAGGAGGAAGAAATTACAGGGTTTCTTCTTTTGCTCTCGAAAACTCTGAAGACGGCGGCAGCGGCGGCAGCAAGGATTCTGAAGAGTCTGTGACCCCTTCGAACAACCTATGGGTTGGGAATCTGGTGCCAGACGTTACTCCATGGATGAATTTGTTCAGTGGTGGTGAGGAGCAAGAAGGAATGATGGTGGTGCTTCAGGTCTGCGATGGTGGCGGAGAAGATGATTGCGGAGGAAATAGACGGTAACGGAAATGGTGAGTGTGTTTTTCCAGCACGAAATCGAATGGGGAGATGGATAATGTTGAGAATGATGTTGTTGTGTTTTGAATGTTGGATGGCGGCAAAGAGAGGCAGAATGTTGAGAATGATGTTGCTATGTTGTGAAGAAGAAGAAGAAGAGATTGTGATCATATATGGAGGCGAGAAAGAAGAAGGACCATATCTGGGTAAGGAAGAAGAACTAGATCTGGTGAGGAAGAAGAAGATGAACAAATTTTTATTGTATTAAATTTTTAATTTATTTTTAATTTTTTAATTATATATTTTTAATTTAAAATTTATTTATTTTCCTATTTAGATGTCCAGTCAGCAAGTTACCTAGGTTTGGAAGTGCCATCCGAGAAAGGAATTGGAGGAATGGATTTAAAAGGAAGAAATTGTTATCCGAACCTAACTTATGGGACCTATTCATCACAAAATAAACTTAAGGGACCAATTTGAACAAAACAAGTAACTTAAGGGACCAAAAGTACAATTTTGCCTTTTTTTTGTGTGTGAGAAATACTAGTTTAGTTTAAAAGCACCTTATAACATAAAAGATTTCATATAAGGTCTTCTTATATAAATAATTAAATAAGCAATTTACCTAAACCGGAGGCGTAAGCTTGTTTCCAAATAAGACGTCTCTTTTTAGGGTAGTGAAGGGTTCTTTAAGTGAGTTGTTTGTTTCTAAATATAAAATCGAGAAATTATGAGTGTGCTTGGGTAAGTTTATTTTAGGAGAATAATATTATTTTTATATAATTTGAATTCAAAAGTTTGAATTTTATGAGAAAAAGATTGATTATTTAAAAATCAAAAAAAGATAAATATTATTATGTTTTTTAACCAGATTTCTTTTCCAATTATTTACAATTCAAACAAAAATTACTTTTTTGCTAACGTATTCAAATATAAATTGTATATAACTTATCGTTGAAATAATTTATTTTTCACAAGTAATCCACACATATATTGCAATCTCTAACTAGAGTAATGAACACGATATGATCAACATATCAAGAGCTTATAAGAGATCAAATCTGCATGGGAGGTCTATCTACCTCTCAATGCTCATTCACACTTCCTACATAACGACAAACTAAATCCCTCTTCATGAATTTCCCCACTATGCCATCACAAGAATTCTACCTTATTCTTCTTTTGGGTTTTGGCCCATGGTAGATAAGATATCAACCCATGTGAGCATTTTCCCTTTTAGATTCTTTAATTTGCATGTTTAAAAGGCAAATTACTGCCAGTAGCGTTTGTTTTTTTTTTGAGTAAATACTCAAATTAGTCCCCGAAAAATTTAGAGGACTCATCTTTGGTCCCTAAAAAAAATAAATTATCAACTTAGTCCCTCAAAATTATAAATGCGGGATACATTAGTCCCTCCTTCCACTTCCAAAATTCGTTTACTTGCCTATATGTCCCGTTAAGCATCATGTCCGACTCGTTAGTGATCTTGTGTGTTCTATGACAAATTTCCACAATGAATAAAAGAACTACAGTGAAAAAAAAGGTGCAAAATTTTAAAACCCTAAAATCTGAAAATTGTGTATTTTTTCACTTTTTATTTGTTTTTCACTATGGAAAATTGTCATAGGCTATACAAGACAACTAACGAATTAGACATGATGGTCAACAAGACACAAAAACAAGTAAACGAATATTGAAAGTGGAAGGAGGGACTAATGTGTCTCAAGTTCGTAAATTTAAGAGACTAAATTGGTAATTTATTTTTTTCAGAAACCAAAAGTGGGTTCTCTAAATTTTTCGACGAACAAATTGGACGTTTATTCTTGTTTTTTTATAGGCAACTGTTAGTGGTGTTGAATAAAGAAAGCCCCAAGTTTACATTTTTCTAGGCAAGATCAATCATCATGCATCCCTGAGTGCCAGTGTACCATTTTGGATGGACTTGCACCTTATCATCACATCTAGTTATCCATAAATTGATGATAAACCAATGAATAAAAAAAATGGAACAACTCTAATAAATTCGGATCCAGATCCACTAACTTTGTGGTGTCATAAGTCACCTGACTTTCTCTTTGTTTCTCTCCTATATTATTTTTTCTCATCTTATCTCTCATTTTTGTCTATCAAAATACACTAAAGTCACCTAACTTTTGGCACCAAAAAGTGAGGGATTGGGATCGAATGAATTCTATCAATTTTCGAACTGCCAAGTCTGCACCAAGAATATTACTATCAATTCAGGACGGATGTTGCAGCTTCCGTGCAGTCACACATCTCTATCTCTCTCTACTTATATTTTTTTAGTCACTCATCTCTATCTCTCTCTACTTATATTTTTTTATTATTTTTTTGGATAAAGCAAATCAATAGTTAAAAATGTGAGAGAAGCAAATCCAATAATAGTAGAGTGACTGACTGTGAGGATTGCAACGAATCCTAGTTTAGTGAGGACGCGTAGAGTAAAACAATTCAGATTCTTGATAAACAAGCCGGCCTAATTCCCCCATGACTAAAATGGCAACATGGAACAAACTAAACCAAACCTGTGTCTACAAAATCATGCCGATTCAGAATCTAGCTTCAAAGTTCTAATCCAGCATTTTGAAAATTGAACAGCTAAACTTTGGTGCTGCTACTTGGTGGGAGTGATACACCTTTTAAAACTCCATTTGTAAGCTCGTGTTCAAGATTATTGTCTGTATGTTAATGGAAACATGCATGGACTTCTGATCTTTAGAATAATGGGAACTGGTAAGCATCATGAACAAATTCATGCATGACTCATTGAATCAATCCTAAAATGCACTCTCCACTGATTACTCCATAGTGGAGCTTAGACAACAGATAGAAACAGGTCAATCAAAAGCCAAACTATTTGGCTATAATTACAATATAGTTACATGAAAAAAGTAATACAATTACAACATTGAGATTGAATAAATTTAAATTGATGCTCATTTCTACATTTAATCAAATTGAAACCAGATAAAATATTAATACCTAAAAAAATAAAAAGAAAAGAGTCTTCATGAAATGATCACTCACAAGTCACAATTTGTCTCTCTTTGCACAATTTGAGACATTCTGAAGCATTTGGACAGTCCAAAATAAGGCGTCCTAAGCATCCTGCCCTCTGATTTCTATACCCATTTCTTTCCTCAACTCAAAAGAACCAATTAATTATAAAATAAACTTTTTGTTTTTTTCTTCTAATAATTCTTTTTCATGTGCTTTTCCCTTCTTCTCACTCACAAGTATCAATCATGTGTGCAAGAATTCTTGAGGGGAACTGGAGCACTGATCTTTTTGGGATCCAAAGTGATGGAACATTCAATCCTCTTGTAGTACTTGGTCCTCACCAATTTACCAAGGACATAAGCTCTAGATCGCAGCACAAAATTCAGTTTCAATGGCACTGGCAATGCAGGCATACCCATTGTACTGCTCAGGCTAGCACCACTTCCATACATAGGGATCTTGTTACCCATCACTGCCACACTCACCAACCTATGACTCTTTCTAGACTGATAAAACTCCTTCATCTGCATCAACAATCAATTCCAACTCACAACATTAGAAAACAGAAACATGTTTGTGGATGGAAAAAAAAAAAAAACTTCACTGAAGTAAACTCCCCTGTAAAATATATGAGAAGGAATTTAAATTAAGCTATCGAAAAATGATGTGCTTGTATTTCCAATGAAAACTTACTATTTCTTTAATCCTTTACCAATGTCCTTAAGGCACTGGTTAACAAGACTCTTAATTTAAAGTATATAGTAATAGTAATTTTAACACAATAAATAATTAAAAGGGTGAACATTACATATTACATTACTTGCTTCCTTTACAATCAAGCTTAAGTTTAGAGGAACCTTATCCTCATAGTTAAGTAGTTAACCAATTATAGAACGTTTCATGGATCTTACATTCCCTGAAGCAATTACGATTTCTGAATAGGTTAGATCTAAGGGTGTTGCTGCAACATGGACCCCAAAGAATGTGCCAGTGTTGCGGTAAGTGAATTTCAAAGTAGAATTTATGGTGATCATATCAGTGGCCACCCCAGTGGAATCTGCACCAGCTTGGACTTTAACTTGGTCAAACTTTATGCTCTGCAAAATGGAGAAGAGAAAAACAAAATTGAGGAACACCCAGTTCAATTTTTTATCCAAAAAAAACCCTGATTGAGATCAAACATTATGCTCTGCACAATCTAAAAAAAATGTAAAATTGATTAAGACCCAGTTAATATTTCAGACTAAAACCTAAACAAGTATCAAAACCGAAACTTAAGATCTGCATTGTTAGATTCAATCCTAAAAGCAATTGGTGTAAAGTGAAGTTGCCTTCAGATGCCTGCTAGATCGGGTGATACACGGAAAGATTGTCATAACAGACGATAAACGACGGACATTGAGCTCTTGACTGACTCTGATAGCATGTTAGATTCCTTCCATCTTAGAACCAATTGGTGTGAGTGGAGTTGCCCAACAAATACACAAACGGCATCACATAATTTGAGGCAGACGGTAGGAGACTTTCAACCCAGTTCATCTTTCAACATAGAAACCTCAAAACAATGATCAAAATTGAAACTTGGGACCAATTTACCTTGAAGGAAATCTTGGGTTTCATGGGTTTGCTGGCACCCCAAAGGATGAGTGAGAAGAGAGTGAAGAGAAGAAGGAAGCCGAGAACGAAGGCGAGAAAGTAGCAACGACGAGGGAGAGTGTTGTTGTGGCGATCATCAGCTTCGAGAATGCCTTCTTCTATGGCATCGATCTGCTTCCACGGCTTGTTGTTGTTGTGGTGGTGGTCCTTGCGGTGGTGGGGGGCGGCGGAGGAGGAGTGGTGAGGAGAGGCGAGAGGGGTGGAGTGGAAGGAGGCGGTGGTGAGGGTTTTCTCACCGTCGTGGGAGTCCCTTGAAGGACTGTGAACGTAGTATCGTGTGGGGGATGATGCAGCTAGGCTGGTCACCTCTGAGTCTGTCTTCGCATGCATTTCTTTTCTCTTTTGTTTTCTGTTTTTCTGTTCTCTGATAATGTTGTCTTTATGTCTTAATTCATAAACAAAGCAATGGATTCACTTGTGTTGAGGTTTTTCACCAGTAGAAGATAGTTGGATGGGTTTTTTTTCTATAAAAAAAAAAGATTTATTTGTTTTTTTAATAAGTTCCACTGTGGAAGAATGTAGACAACTGGAACTTGGAGTTTGATTGTGAAGGACAGCAAAGAGCCAGCCACTTTTTTTGTTGAATGATGGAAGTAATACAATCATCAATTTAGAGTTGCTAATTTGTACATTTTTTATCAATTAATTGTTACAATTAAATTTTTAATTTTTTTTACATATTTATATTTACATTATGATTTTGTTATTTTATTTTAATGTAAAGACTCTTTCTCCTCTTTTTGATGAATGGTGGGAATTTAACTGGATGGTAAACTAGGGAAAAAATTCATTCCCCCTTATCTAAGTTTCTTTATCTTGGCTGCTACTTGGAATTTCTACGCTCCAATGTCTTATTTTTTGTTAGTCGGGTTAAAGAGTGTATCGGCAGTTGGCAATTGATCAGACTAACCACTAAAGCATTTAACTAATTTTGGTTTATATATATGAGATTATAAAGCTAACGGCAACGCAAATGTGATTCCATACTTTCTACACGTAATAAATAATCACCAAGTACGCCAGTTTCATGACCCTGCTCACCAAGTGGCATGTAAATGGAAAATGCATTTCCCATACTTCTTTAAAATCCATTTTTACACCTATTTTATATCTATTAATCACAAGACTTGTTTTTTTCTATCTACTTCAAGGAGTATCCCACCACCAACCTGAGACGAAGACTGATTCAAGGAGTATCTCATGCCAACCTGAGATGAGAATTTATCTCCCGTGAGAGTTTATTCAGCACCTCTATGGATGGCATCCCTCCCAATTGAGGTTAGGAATATCCCACGCCAACCTGAGATGAGGACTGATCTCCCGTGAGAATTTATTCAGCACCTCTATGGATGGCATCCCTCCCAACCGAGGTTTTTTCCATACCCAAAGCTCGAACCTGAAACCTTGGTTAAGGGACAAAAGATCTTTAACCACTCACGCCAACCTCAGTTGCTAATCAAAAGACTTATTTTGAAACATCAATGAATAAATAATAATTAAAAAAGATGTGAACAAAAGTGCGAGGAGACTGGTGTAAAATTATTGTTACTCCATTTGAATCAAAGGCAGGGTTATACAATTAAAACTTACAATATTGCTAATTTGACACAAAAGCATACACCTACGAAAAACAGCAGTATGAAGCAGTCTGACAATGCGACATCAGAGTCGACCATCAGAGTATAGTATTTTTTTTTTTTTTTAAATTTAAATTTTTTTTGTAAATAAATTTTTTGATTAAGTATGTGTCAATATCTGGTGAACGGGGTACAAATATCTGGTGAATGCCTTCAAATATGTGGTGAATGCCCATACTAAAACCAAGTTTTGGATGCCTTAGATTATCTGGTGAACGTAGTTCAATTATCTAGTGAATGCCTTCAAATATGTGGTGAATGCTCATACTAAAACCAAGGTTTTGGATGCCTTAGAGTATCTGGTGAACGTAGTTCAATTATCTGGTGAATGCCTTCGAATATCTGGTGAATGCCCATACTAAAACCAAGTTTTGGATGCCTTAGATTATCTGGTGAACGTAGTTCACTTATCTGGTGAATGCCTTCGAATATGTGGTGAATGTCTATACTAAATTAGCTTGTGGATGCCTTAGATTATCTGGTGAACGTAGTTCAATTATCTGGTGAATGCCTTCAAATATGTGGTGAATGCCCATACTTAATCAAAAATTTTATTTACAAAAAAAATTTAAATTAAAAAAAAAAAATCTTCTGATCTTGTGATTTGTCACAAGATCAGCTGTTCATACGGTGTATTCGTAGGTGTATGCTTTTCTGTGTCAAATTAGCAATCCTCTCAAACTTATACTATAGGGCTGCAATCGAATCAAATCAAAGGCAGCAGGATTCACTTTAAGGAAGTCCCCACTCATTAATATCCACAATAGTCTCAACTGTGTGAAGTCTGAGAAGGGTACAACATATGCGACTTTCCTCCATGAATGGAGAGGTTTCCAATCCATGATGATGATCAATTGATCACTAAACAACCTTACGTTGCGCCCACTCCCATAAAAATATTTATTGAGTTCTGATATTTGGACAATCAAAAATTATCCAACACCGCATTTAAAATAATATCTTATACTCTCTTTTCTTCCAATTCATTGGTCAAAACATCCCTCATAGATGTGGTGTCTTGTATAGTTGTCAAAACATCATTTCTCATATTTATATGCAAGAAAATAAAGCAATAGTTACATAATAAAAAGGGAAGTAGATATTGCAATAGTCAATATACCTGAAAGACTACAGCAGAAATTAATTACAGTCTGAATCTAAATTGCTGGCCATGAAATTGTGGTATTATGCATCAAAAAATAAATGGTATTGAAGCATTAAACCGCTTACATACACCCCTAAAAGACATTGAATTGGCATTAGATGAACAGTAACAATTGTCAGGAAAAATCTAAGCTTATTTGAAGAAAACTATCCAATCCAGCAGATAACTTGTACAAACACCTGGATCAGTGATCGTAGTCTCATTGTCTTGACTAATGATCTCAGTTACATTATTTTTACAACCATCCACCAAGCAAAACATTATGCAGTGGATTCACCTTCCCTCCCGAACAATTCCTGTCATACCATAAAAACCACCTAGTTATATTCTGCAACCTCAGGATGCATTTCTAAACATACAGTACAAGAACGAACTTAACTCAGCAAGCACTTCAGTAGTCGTCAGAATCACTAAGCTACTTTTCAAACAAACCAATGAAACAAAGCACAAACCTTGAATTGATATTTATTCAAAAATTATGTTTTCTGATGATATACTTTGTAAAAACTACACCATAAAGATAAATCATTGCTATGCAAATGGCACAGCAGACACTGGCTTTACCAATTTACCAGTCCACATAACATTCATGATAATAGACTGCCCTCTAACCATGAAAAATATGCAAGGTTCAATTTTTCTGACTCCTTGAAGACTCAATTTTAATTTTCATTCGTGAATATGAATTCTTATTTAATTTCTCTTTGTCGCCACAATTCTGATAGAAACTGATAAAGATGAACTATAAATTACTGTATAATACTGTTTTATTGATGAATTCTCTGAGGTAATTGACCCTAACAGAGATAGAATACAGAAAATAGTAGAGAGAAGATTACAGAGAAATGCCCCTCCGAGAATGTTCCAGAGCTTGGCCTCTCCCTTCCCAATCCCAACCAACTAACTGAATGCCTCTGTTTCCCTCCCTCTAGTTCTATTTTTTACAATCAGTTACAGCTATTCTAAGAAACTCCTACTAACAGGCCTGCCTTCTAACGTAACAGAGCCCATTAAGGCCCTATATCTAACAAATTCTTATTCACTCTTGAGGTAAAAAAAATTCAACTCTTAAAGGGTACATCAGATAATAACTTGTACATTTCAACACGTGTTTCACAGTTCCTCTGTCCTTCAACTAATGTGAAAAGTATATCCCTTGGTAACAGGCTAGCAGATATTGTCCAAGACTGCCTAAACTGATTGCAAGGTTGGAAGCCAAGTGAATAATATATGCATGTGTTGTACATAAAACTCATACCAACTTGCTGGAAGTAATATGTGTATGAAGAATTTAGATTAGATAAAGATTTACCAATCTGGCAGCAGCAATTGAGGAGCGCTGCCTTTCCTTTTTCTCACGATTGCACTCACCACACCAGCTGGAGAAATCTGTTTGATACCTTTTCATCTCTCGAAACACAGAACTGCACAGAAATGGTGCAACCTTCATACTTAATGTGTCGAATGAATAGAGAATATACCTTTACATTAACTAATCCTTTCAAGCAAAAAGTCAGGGTTAACAAACAAAAGTGGCACATAACATTCCAGATTGATGTTGCAATAATTTCATCAGATTAAGATATTTCAGATATTTCTGCCGCTATTCCCACACTGACAGCATTTAGAAAAAATTCTTTATACAAACAGAAGTAGCAATGAAGGCAAGCAACTGATGAAAGCACCTTCTGCACCACAAAAGTAGGTTGACCCGATGACCAGATGTTGTAGCTCTAGCACCATGGCGATGACGACCACGATGAAGCACAGCTCGTCCAGGGGCATGGGAATAATCAAAGATCTCCTGCTTTCAAATAACGCACTCCATAAAAAAAGTGTACAACCACCTATGAGAAATAGCAAGAACCAGTAGTCCATAAATTTCCTTAAAATATTAAATCAACAACACTAAATTACTTCATTGGAACAAATGTGAACCCGAAATGAAAAACTGCATCATTTGGATTCACTTTCACTATCATAGCCAACATACACTGCTATAACTACAATGCAAACAGAATACATATAGATACACCAATTCCAAGTCCAACTAGTAAATCATACATGAAGAGCATTATTTTATTTTATTTTTTTGCAATTAACTGCAAGGGCCTAGCTCATTAACTAAATCAAGCCCATACTTCATCAGGCTCAATACACAGTCCAAAAAGTTTTAAAAATGAATTTTTTAAGAATATACGACTGTATCCATGCCAATAAATATATTTATATTTACCATATATATATATATAGTGTAGTGAAAGATGCCAAAAGGCACTGAGGAGAGGGCACAGCAAGGAGCCAGAAGGGGCCCGTGCTTTTTTGCTGGTCGAGGCGCTGCCCCTTCTGCGAGAGTAGACCATCTATGCTTACAGTGAAAAGAAAAGAAAAATATCAAGCATTTATGTTATTCCATTTCCATGACTTACCTCTGATCGACTTCCTGTATTTACATGTTTCTCACATCGTGTGCCCCGAAAAAACAACTCCCCTCCAGAAAATTGTTTGCCCAAGCAAACATTCAAGGTTACTTCTGAGTCATCCACATGGAAACCTACAAATGTAATAATCTTTCTAGTAAAAACACTAGACATGTTAACTTCAGGAATTACAGGAATCCAAGATCATCAAAAGATGTGTTACCAATATTAAAGCATTTATGGCCTCCATCCAAGCTTAGTTTTAATTTGAAAGTTCAACAGAAGCATTAATTTAAGTTGTCAAATTTTTATTAAGCTCCATAGCAACAATAACTCAATGTTGTATCTTAAGGTTCAGGTATTATGAAATTAGCATTCATCAGTATACATGTCCAGTATTATGCACATGGTATATGGAATGATAAAAGATACATTCATCAAGCAGAAGTCATACCCAAGTCAACATCCCTCTCTTTACCATATTCAACAACAAATCCATGATGAGAATCCAGAGTTGATCCACCAACTTCTGCAAAGAATACTGTATAACAAACACAATTAATTGACTGAGTACATCTTAAGAGAATGAAAGGGAAAAGAGAAAATGAAAGAAGCTGGATATTTGTTTCTAGAAAATGAATACATTAGGTCAAATCACCATGAACTAAATGTTAATTATGCAGACTTTCATTCACCTCTAGATAAAGGACGAATAAAACCTTCCATAAGCTTCTCAAGCATCGTCTCAAGGCCAAAGTCATCAAGTACAGCACCATATTTATTCATTGTATTGGGACGCATGATTCGAAATTTTGCTTCAGTCGCCCACTTCTCAAAATTTTCAATCTAGGGAGACCAAAAACACATATAAAATATACAAAATATAAGTATAAGCACAGGCATCCACTTACAGATTCTTACTTAAAAGATGAGATACTGCTTATACCACAGGTAATGATAGTTAAAGTGATAAAATACCTCCTCTAGCAACAAATCACAAAAGCCTGGCTGAAGCATTTCAAATACAAAAATGCCTGGACAAGGCTCGGACATTATACTTCTAAAGCTTTGTTCTGTATTATCATTAATTGCTTTCAGAAATGCTGGGACAAAGAATGTAGTAGGATTCATAGTGTACAACTCTCGATGTAGGTGCTGCAAAATTGTGATGGAAAACCTGTAAGTCTAGCTAAAAAAAGAGCACAGAAAAAGGAGGAGACATGGGGAAGATTGTCATTATACTACAGCATATCTGAAATCTAAACACGTTTATATAATTGTTTTGCATTGGATGAATGTTGAGCCCCTTTGTAACAGAAGCTTCAAAAATGATGGAAAGATTTTTCTTCTGCACCAATTAGAATGGATCTCTTGATCTCCAAAAGTAATAATCAAACAATTTTAGATATTCTCCAAACTGCAGGCTCCTGCCATTGTCTTATTGAAAGAGTAATATGACACCCCCTGCAAGGAGTAAGGGGACCCTAACCCATGTAATTGTGATGACATATTCAACTATTCATTAGATCATTCAGATGCAGCATTTTTTGTTTTTTTATATATAGAAATCTTTACCTTCCAAGATGGAGAGAATGCTTGCTACATCTATGGCAGACATATACAGTGAGATAAAGACGAATGTAACCTCATATTATGATTAGACAAATAATGGAGGATGGTGGTATTCAGTTTGGTTCAGGGTTTTACACTCCTCAAGATTTGGCCAAATTAAAGGATTTCAAAATTAGGAAGTAGGATTCATTATTAGAATGAGTCATTACGGTTTACTATGCCCTTTTTATTTACGTATTTACTTTATGTAATTATGTGGCATTCTTTCTCTCTACCCCTGGTTGTCTCCCCAGAATTATTTGTTTCATAATAAAATAAGTATTATTAGACGAGAAGAGAACAAACTCCCTGGAATTATTCTTACAGGATAAATCAATTTTAAGCCAACAAAACAGCCAAAGAATAGTAAAAGAAATCAACATTTGGTTGCAATGTACCTGATAATTTGATATTATCTTCTGTCTGTATTCTCGATGCTTTTGAGCCTGCCAAATAACATTCAAACCATCACAAAATTATGGGGTAAATTGATAAAATAATAACCATAAAAGAATGTGGTAATAAATTAATACATTGCAAAATGCCACTGACGAATAGCACGAAAATTTAATTTTTGAAATTTCCAATCACGGTTTATTCTTAACACATCATTTTGAATTTTTTTTTTTTATTTCAACTCACCAACATTATCAAAACCAAATAAGAAAAGGTAATAAATTAATTAAAAGGTATATGATTTATGATAAGCATCTGGCTCATCTAGTTTTATAACTAAAAAGACCATGGTTTTGTGCTAATTATATCTCGTTTTCGCCCAAATTGGATTTAATTGTCATCAAGCAACACTTTGAGTCTCTTAAGTAGTTTTTAGGATATTTTAGTTAATTTTGAGTCAAATAAAGCATCTAATGCTATTTTATACTTTCAGGTTAAAAAGGGAAAGAAGAGCAAAGGAAGGACAATAAAGCAGAAGCCATCACGCTCAGACCGTGACGCTGGTCACGGCCGTGATGAGCTAACCAGGAAGACCAGAAAGGATCACGGCCTGCTCGTGATCAGCATCACGGGCATGATGAGAAGGATCCTGAAGATCAGAGAGCATCACGGCCTAGCCGTGATGGAGGTCACGGTCGTGACAGGCCAACACCTATGAAACAGAATTGATCACGGCCTAGCCGTGATGAGCATCACGGTCGTGACGCGCATTATTTAGAACCAGACTTCTCTCATCTATAAATAAGGCATCAGATTTTTTACCTAAGGGGAGCTTGGAGGGCAGACTAAGAGGCTGGCGGCTGGAAGAGGGTTCCAACCCTAAAAAGGGGTGTTTTCCTTGCTCTGGGACTGGAAGAAGATTGGAGGATTCTTCTATGGAGTTTGCTTCATCTCTTCTCTCTTTCCCCTTTGTATTTTCATTTATCATGAGTAGTTAAACCCCCTTGTTGTTGGGGTTAGATGATTACTTTTCTAAACTTAGTTGTATTGTGATTTGGTTTTAATACAAGTTTCTAATTCTTTATGAGTATTTGATTTCATGCTTAATGTTTTCCCTGGTTTGGCCATCCTTGGAATGATTTGTTGCTTTGATAGACAATTGACAGATTGATGTTAAGGCATGCTCATGAATCAAATGCCAAGTAGTTCATGAACCTAGACATAGGTCTTGGGGTGCTTGCAATCTTATAAGTCTTGACTCTTAATGCAAAATCTCAGGTTAATCCACCTAAGACATTAGGGTTTAATTTGGGATTTTAGGCTCATTCCACCTAAGACATTAGGGTTTGGGTATTTAAAAAGGCTTGATTGTCATAATTGAATTAGGACTTGTGTTGGTAACCATTTCATTGAAATTAAGGGAGGATTAATGTAGTCTAACCCTGACAATCTTAACCACATTTCTGTTGCCTTCCAAGTGTTTGATAAAATTCCAAAAAGACAAAAAATATTTTATTGCTTTTGTTGTTTTATGTTTTGATCTCTATTCACATCATAGTTTAGTCTAGATAGTTGTTGGAGTTGTGAATTGGTAATTGGCAACCGATCCCTGAGGACGATATCTGGTCTCACCACCGTATTACTTGTACGACTAGGTATACTTGCCTATAAAAAAATCGTATCAATTTATTGCTAAAAGCCTTTACTTTGCCATCACACTAGCTTCACGATTTATATGCACCCTAGGCCCAATTCAAAGCACAGGATATCATTCCTAATTTGAACAATGTTCTGAACCGAATCAGCCCAATTGGCTCTTACAGAACTAATGCTAGGACCTCTATTTCATAGTTACCAGGCAGCAACCCTGCAAATCACATAGTAATTCTCATGTACTGTGTACCGCATACCAATTCATGGTAATTTGCAATGCAAATAAAGTCTTCTAATCATGAGATGCGAAGTAACAACAGTACTCTGTACTCATACCCCATCACACGTGAGCGTGACACACTTGCAAAAGGGATAGATATGTCATTGCACAATTAAATTAAATCACTTGCCCAGCAAAAACTAACAACAATAGTCCATTTATGCAACCTAGCAACCTTGAGACACAAGTTACATGCTTAACCCAAAAATAAAACAAAATAAAATCCAATTTCCATTCATCCAACTTCATTTTCTTCCATTTCTCAAGCAAACATACAAAACAATAAAATTCAAAAATAAAATGAAAAATGAAAAAAAAAAAATCATACTCTGATACGCTCTCCTGGAGGCAGATACTGGAGCAAAATGTTGTGCATGAATTTGGCCTTGTCGTCGCGAGGCTTCGTGAGCATCATCGGAGGAAGGTACTTCTCAAGGGAGCTGAAGATTGCAGGGGTGAAATCCAATTGCATGTCCTCGTAATCATCTGGTTTGTGATCCTTGTTAGGGTTCAGCCTCAGCCTCTGGCTCGACGTCACGACGCCGTTTCCGACAGAGTTTCCAGCTGCTGCAGCGCCGTTTCCCATGACGTTCCTGGTTGCTGGCGACGGAGCTTCCCGGCGGTCAGTGGAGCTGCCGTGGAGTGACATTTTCGGAGTGGAGGATTTGGAGGAATTAAATTAAGCTATGTTCATAGAATCGATCGAAATTAGGGTTTGGATTTGCAGAATTAGGGTTTTTGTGTGCCAAGTGATTTTAGGTACCGTTGGTGGCAAAGTTGAGAGCGAAGCTCTTTCAGTTTTATAAAAAGTTTGGGAATTTTGACACCGGACTCCAATTTATATGACCGACGCGATCTGTGAGGGCGTGGAGATTAATCTCCGAGAAAAGATGGGTCGGGTTGGTTTGAACTAAGGAATAGGAGGTCCGGAATTCAAACCGTGGCAAAACAAAAAAAATTAATAAAACATTTAACTTATTAATATTGATCTAAAAAACCTCTAAAGAAAGAAAAATGCAAACATGCTTGAACTTGTTTGTTTTGTTTTCTAGTTTTTTTTAAATAATTATTATAAGAAGCCTATGAAAAATATAAAATAAATGCTAAATAATAAATTTATTAAAATAAAGTCTAAAATATTAAGAGAAATGCTAGCAACACATTCTTTTCTATTAGTTGAAATTCATGTAGGTCTCACTATTTTGAAAATGGGTCCAATTAATTCATGTATGACCCATATGAATTTCAACCAATAAGAGGATGTGTGTTGAAAATAGTGTGTTAGAGAGTGTGTTACTAACACTCCTCAAATATCGATATTAAGACAGTATTGAACATAGAACATATTAGCCCGTGCCCATGTATCGCACGAGAACGTATCAATTTCTTAAAACAAATAGATGATATAAATATTTTTTGATATTTTAAATTGCATTTTCATTTTCATGGAAATTAACAAATGCTTAATATTAATGTTGTAAAATTCATATAAATAATGTTAAAAAAATCATATAAATAAATATTTAACCTTACACTGCTTGCTTCAAACTTTGCAACCTGCAAAAAAAATGAATTAATTTAAAAAAAATGAGAAAAGTAAGGGGAATCAAACTTCTTAGATTCAACAAGCTCGAGAAAAGGAGTCTCGTGGATGTCATTAAAGAAACAAAATATAACAACTATATGTTTTTTTTGTTAAAAAAAATAAAACAACAACTATATGTTATACATCATTTTCCAACTATTATCACACTATCATTCGATATGACGAGATTGGAAGTTACAAATTCTATGTAAAACATGATATAACATCAAACACATAGAAAAAGGGAAGAAGGCGTGATTAGTGGAGAAATAAAAGCTTTATGCAACTAACCTTACCAGTAGTTTTTGGTTGTATGACGAAATATATGCAATTGTAATCACTTTAGACAATAAACAATAATAACATATAGGATATGTTTGAAAGCTTAAGTCTAAATAGCATCAAAGTTGCGAAAAACTACAATATTTCACAATTAAGAAGAATTAAATTAATACAGACGAAAGACATGTTTAGGACATTTGTAAATATCACATATAATATAAGCTGTAATAGATTTAGTTCACTGACCCATGACAATATATACATTAGCTTGGATCCTCCCATCATGTATCAAAGAAAATTAGTTAGTTCAAATATCATTCATGAAAGTTGTAAAAAAAAACACATAGGAAACAAAAATGTTAACCAATTGTTATAGACATTACACTCTCATCCAAAAGAACTAATTCCACATTATCTCCAAAATGTGTTGTAATAAATTTGGTTGTTTCCAAAGGCGTATAACTCTCACTTTGATTGTCCTTTCATCTTTGAATGGAGAAATTGCACAAATAAAAGTAATAGGTATAGCCATAGCTAAATCTTTGAAGTTACTCGAAAATAAACTCTCAAAAAATAAGAATATCTCTTTACTCTATCCTTTAGACGTATATTTGAAGAAGAAAATGTATATCATGATTGATATATGCATACAGAAATATGTATTGCTTCATTTGTCAAAAACTTTTAGAAATTATGTTACCATTAATAAAACATAAAGGCATGATTGAGTGAAATTTTAATATCCAAGCCATTTGTGTATATGGCTCGAATTCAAAAGGGCATCATGCAATAAATATAGAAGGATTCATCGATCACAGTTAAACATACTTTATTGTTTTATCACGGTGTACTACAAAGTTGCACGAGAATGTATATTTGGTGAAAATAAATGTTTTAGGATTTATAATTTGTCTTTTGAAAAAAAAAACCACCTTAAATATAATGTTTAATAGCTCGTTCATGGATTCTAATACATGTATCTTCTGTATCTCTCTATATATACAAAATATCCATAATTTCCCGAAAATCTTATAAATGTCTCTAAAAAATTATAAATATCATAGATTATTTTATCTGATTTACATTTGAATAGGTACCACATTTTATTGTTATCCTTATTTGGTTGACATTGGAATAGGTACCACATTTTATTGGTATGAGACAAAGTTATGACAACAACTTTTTATTGATAACAATATAGTACTCTTTGCTTATCAAAGTTAATAAAGAACAATTATTTTTTAGTTGCTCTAAATAAACTAATTGGAAATGATTGATAATCCCCAATATCAATGCAAGTGGAAGAATAAATGTTTTAATAGCTCGTACATGGATTCTAACACGTGTATCTCTCTATATACAAAACATCCTTATTTTCCTAAAAATCTTATAAATATCAATCAAAAAATTATAAATATCATAAATTCATCCTTATTTTTAGTTATGATTGATAATCCTAAATTCCAATGCAAATGGGAGAATAAATGTTTTATAATTTATAACTTATATTTTGAATAAAATCGCCCTAAATATCATTTTCTAAATGTGGAATGTTTTGCAATTGTCAATTAAATTTTATAATTACCCTAAGGTAACATGTGGCAAAAGTTTCCAACCATGGTTTTTGCTTTACTATTTAGTTGCTTTAAATAAATTAATTGGAAATGGTTGATAATCCTCAATATCAATGCAAGCGAGAGGATAAATTTTTTAATAGCTCAAACACGGATTCTAACACATGTATCTCTCTATATACACAACGTCCTTTTTTTTTGAATATCTTATAAATATCTCTCCAAAAAATTATAAATATCATAAATCCATTCTTATATTGTTAGTTGCTTTAAATATATTAGTTGGAAATGATTGATAATCCTAAATACCAAAGCAAGTGGGAGAATAAATGTTTTATAATTTATAATTTATAGATAAATATTATTGCCTTCAACCAAAAGATCCATATTCTGAAGAGTATCTATAGAAGTAGCTTGGATCCTCCTATCCTACATTAAAAAAAAATTAAGAAGATCAAATATTAGTCATGAAAGAATTTGTAAAAACATATGGTTAAAAAACGTTGAGCAATGGTTATAGATAACACTTTCTCATCCAAAAACAGTAACTCTACATTACCTCCCAATTGATGTTGCAAAAAAATTTGATTTTTTTCAAAGTCGTATCACTCTATTTTGATCGTCCATTTATCTTTTGATGGAGAAATGTCACTAATAAATTAATCATTTTAGCCATGAGTGAAAAATAGAAGAAAAAAAACTTTTAACAAACCTTCTCAGGAGATGCTTGAATTTTATATTTTCATTTGATTGTCTACATTTCTATAGTGCCTCTATTAGGTTGTATAAAGAGTAAACTTGCATCGGGAATATAGGAGAAATAACTCAAAGATTTAAGTAAATTACATAGGGAAATTATTCATCATCTTGAAATTATTTATTTTCTTTGAAAGCATATATAATTTAAGACTCTTTGTTTATCACAATTCATGATGTATAATAATTAATTTTTAGTTGCTTCAAATAAATCAATTACTTTGAAAATGATTGATAATCTTCAATACCAATCTAAGTGGGATGAGACATATTTTATAATTTTAATTTTAATTTTTTTAATATATATATATATATATATACTTTCTAAACGATAAATGTTTTTTCAATTGTTAAAAGAATTTAAATTTTATTATAAATATATAATCAAGCGAATTATATGTATATGCTATTGTATAATTTTTTTTATTAAAAAATATATAGCTTTTATCTTTATAATAATAATAATAATAATAATAATATATGATCCACAATTATTAAAAAAAAAGGATATTTTCCAATAATAGTATTTATAAAACCTATACCTATATACCAATAATAATATATATTTTATATAAAAAATATGGCTTTTATATTTATAATATATATATATATATATAATCTTTAATTATTAAAAATGATATTTTTATTTTAAAAAAATTTGTATGAATCAAATGTGGATAATAAATTTAGATGATTGGAGATGAATTGAAATTATGATTTAAATAAATTATATTGGAAAATGATTCATCTTGAAATTTTTTAATTGCTTTGGAAATATATATAGTGTTAAATGTTGAGAGATAATATAGGCAAGTGGAAGAAGAAATGCTTGATAATTTTATAAATAATTTCTAAAAGTGTAATATTTTACCAAATGTTAATAGAATTTTTAACTTTAAAATGACTCTCAAAATAATACATGACATAACTTTTCATCTATGTTTTTTATTTTATAATATTTATAGATTAGCCCAAATCATTTTAGATTTATTGATGAGCCACCCGACTCAACTCCTCATGCAGAAAATAACGTGATTAAGACACGGGATGATTCTCAAGAGATGGTTGCTGAAACGCAACAGGAATTCCAGGGAGGTGCAGGATTCATGCAACAGTAACATGAGTTGTTATTGTTTGCTTTTTTCTTTTCCACTTTTTTGGTTATTATGGATTTATCTATAGCTTTTAATGATGCTTCTATTCTCTGCCGGAATTGTTGATAACCTAAATGAGATTGTAATAGTTATTGAACTATTATAAGTTTTTTGTTGAGGAAAGATAGGCAGTTTGTTTTGGTTGTCAAAAACGTGTGGTAAAAAGGAGAATTTTTGCTACTATAAATACCATCATTTGTCAGAGAGAAAAACAATCCCAACAAGAGAGAGAATAACCAGAGAGAGAAAAAAAACTTAGAAATAAAAGCTTTATTTTTTTTGGGTGTAATTGGGTTGTGGGTTGTGAGTGTTTTGTAAACACTTTGTATATTTTCCTTTTGAGTAAAATATCTGCAGCAGCCCGAAGACGTATGCATTATTGGCCGAACTCCGTTATCAATTTTGTGTGTTATTATTCCACATTTATTTCGTTTTTTCATAAATCTGATTTAGCAAAATTACATATTTTCCTAACAATTGGTATCAAGAGCTTTGGTGATTATTTCTGTCAATTTTTTACAAAGGTATTATTCACATAAATAGTAAATTTTGTGAATAGTGAAATTTGGTCGGCGGCACCAAATTATCCACGAAGGTGTTCTAAAAAACGGTGGTTCGTACAAATTGTCAGAAACGATCCTGAGGAAGTCAGATTTGAGTTGGAGCGATGGCTGCAGATGAAGGAAAGGTGAAAATTGAGAAGTTCAATGGTGTGGACTTTGGCTTTTGGAAAATGCAGATTGAAGATTATCTGTATCAGAAAAAGCTGTATCGACTTCTCTAAGAAAAGAAACCAGAGGGCATGAAAGATGAAGATTGGACTCTTCTTGACAGACAAGTCCTTGGAGTTATCCGATCGACATTATCCCGCAATGTTGCTTTTAACATTGCAAAAGAAAATACCACAACGAGTCTTATGGTGGCCCTTTCCGGTATGTATGAAAAGTCGTCGGCCTCAAACAAAGTTCATTTGATGAGGCGGTTGTTCGATTTACGGATGACAGAAAGTGCATCGACTGCACAACATCTCAATGAACTCAATACAGTAACAACCCAGTTGGGTTCAGTTGGAATTAAGTTTGATGAAGAAGTACGAGCATTGATACTTTTGTCTTCCCTACCAGAAAGCTGGAATGCTACTGTCACGGCTGTGAGTAGCTCATCGAGAAGCAACAAGTTGAAATTTAATGATGTTCATGATCTGGTTCTCAGTGAAGAGATCCGACGGAGAGAGTCGGGTGAATCGTCAACCTCTTCAGTGTTGCACACAGAGTCAAGAGGCCGAAGAAATTCAACCAGAGGAAATGGACGCGATAAATCGAGGGACAGGAGGTCCAAGTCCAGAAATCACCGTAGTTCCAATAGCTCGAAGAATGTCGAGTGTTAGAATTGTGGAAAAACCGGGCACTACAAAAATCAGTGCAATAGTGCATCGAAGAATCATGAGGCGAAGGCAGAGGCAAATGTAACCTCCACGTCAGGAGAAGATGATGCATCGATATGCTCTTTGGAGAGAAAGGAAAAGTCTTGGGTGTTAGACTCTGGAGCATCCTTTCATGCCACTTCGCATAAAGAATTCGTTGAGGATTATGTCCCCGGAAACCTTGGTAAAGTTTACCTTGGTAACAATCAATCTTGTGAGATTGTGGGTAAAGGTGTAGTGAAGATTAAGTTGAACGAGTCTATATGGGAATTGAAAAATGTCAAACATATTCCTGACCTTACGAAGAACTTAATCTCAGTAGGCCAGTTGGCTAGTGATGGCTACACAACAGTCTTCCATGGTGATCAATGGAAGATTTCAAAGGGTGCAATGACGATTGATCGCTGTGGTACTCTTTACAAGACAGTAGGAGCATGTAATTTGATTGCAGTTGCAACAAATGAAAATCCCAATCTATGGCATCATAGACTGGGCCATATGAGTGAGAAAGGGATAAATATCATGCACTCAAAGGGCAAACTACCAGGTCTTCGGTCAGTAAAAATTGACATGTGTGAAGACTGTATACTTGGAAAGCAGAAACGAGTCAGCTTTCAGACAAGTGGAAGAACCCCAAAGAAGGAGAGACTCGAGCTGGTTCACTCTGATGTTTGGGGTCCAACTACCGTCTCATCCATTGGTGGGAAACAATACTTTGTGACTTTTATCGATGATCACTCTAGGAAAGTATGGGTCTACTTTATGAAACATAAGTCGGAAGTATTCGAGGCTTTTAAGATGTGGAAAGCCAGAGTAAAAAATGAGACAGGGTTGAAGATCAAAAAGCTCAGAACCGACAATGGTGGTGAATATGAAGACACCAGATTCAATAAGTTTTACTTTGAGCACGGGATCAGAATGGAGAGAACCGTGTCGGGTACGCCTCAACACAACGGTGTAGATGAGCGTATGAACCGAACGTTGACTGAAAGAGCCAGAAGCTTGGTGTACAGTCAGGTCTATCGAAACAGTTCTGGGCAAAAGCAGTCAACACATCAGCTTATTTGATCAATCGAGGTCCATCGGTACCATTGAAACATAGAATACCAGAAGAGGTATGGAGCGGAAAAGAGGTGAACCTCAAACATCTTAGATTTTTCGGTTGTGTAGCATATGTGCATATCAGTGATCAAGGTCAGAATAAGTTTGATCCGAAATTGAAGAAGTTCACTTTCATCGATTATGGTAAAGATGAATTTGGCTACCGCCTTTGGGATGATGAAAACAGAAAGATGATCCATAGTAGAGATGTGATCTTCAACGAAAGAGTGATATACAAGGACAAACATATCACGGATACTAGCAACTTAGAACAGAGTGGGCCTATGTATGAAGAGGTGGACGATATCCTAGAAAGTCCTATAGTTGATAATTCTCAGTTAGAGGAATCAACTGAACAAGATAGCGAGCAGCATTCTGACACACCAATGCCTCCTACCCCGACCCCTGCATTGAGAAGGTCTTCTCAACCTCATGTGCCTAACAGGAGATACATGAATTATATGTTGTTGACTGATGGAGGGGAGCCTGAAAACTATGGGGAAGCATGTCAAGCCGCGGATGCTAACAAGTGGGAGCTTGCCATGAAAGACGAGATGAAGTCTTTGATCTCCAATCAGACATGGGAACTAGCCGAGTTACCCATGGGAAAGAAGGCGCTTCACAACAAATGGGTGTATCGGGTGAAGGAGGAGCATGATGATTCCAAGAGATACAAAGGCCGACTAGTTGTCAAAGGATTCCAGTAGAAGGAATGAGTCGACTACACTGAAATTTTTGCTCCAATTGTGAAGCTCGATACTATCAGGTCTGTGTTAAGTATTGTAGCCAGTCAAGAGCTCTATCTTGAGTAGTTGGACTTGAAGACCGCATTTCTTCACGGAGACTTAGATGAGGAGATATATATGCACCAACCATGAGGATTTCAGAAAAGGGGAAGGAGAATATGGTGTGTAGATTGAAGAAGAGCTTGTATGGCCTGAAACAAGCCCCAAGACAGTGGTACATAAAGTTTGACGGCTTCATGCACAAATAAGGTTTCCAGAAGTGCAATGGCAACCACTGTTGTTACTTCAAGAGATATAAGTCCAGTTATATCATTCTGCTACTTTATGTTGATGATATGTTAGTAGCTGGTTCGGATATGGACGAGATCGAAAACTTGAAGATGCAGCTGTCAAAAGAATTTGACATGAAGGACTTGGGTCCATCAAAGAAGATCCATGGAATGCAAATCACGAGAGATAAGCAAAAAGGAATTTTACAGTTATCTCAGGCAGAGTACATCAACCGTGTTTTGCAAAGATTCAACATGGGCGACGCCAAGCCGGTAAGCACACCTTTGGCTAGTCATTTTCGCTTATCCAAGGACCAGTCTCCTCAGACAGAGGAAGAAATAGAGTTTATGGCTAAGATTCCGTATGCTTCAACCATTGGAAGTTTGATGTACCCGATGGTTTGTACAAGGCCAGACATTGGCTATGCAATGGGAGTTGTTAGCAGGTTTATGTCAAATCCAGGTAAAGCTCATTGGGAAGCAGTTAAGTGGATTTTGAGGTATCTACGAGGCACCACAAAGAAGTGTCTGTACTTGGTAAAGGAGAATTAAAAGTACAAGGATACGTAGATGCAGACTTTGGAGGTGAAGTCGATCACCGAAGAAGTACCACCGGTTACAAATTCACTATTGGAACAACATCTGTTAGTTGGATGTCGCAGGTACAAAAGATTGTTGCTTTATCCACTACAGAAGCTGAATATGTAGCTGTAACAGAAGCCAGTAAAGAATAGATATGGCTTAAAGGATTGTTGACAGAGCTGGGATTCATCCAGGAGAAAAGTGTTTTGCACGGTGATAGTCAAAGTGCGATACATCTAGCAAAGAATTCAGCATTCCATTTTAGAACAAAGCACATTGATCTTCGTTATCACTTTATCAGATCTCTGCTTGAGGATAAGGTGCTAACATTGAAGAAGATTCAAGGAAGTAAGAATCTAGCAGACATGTTAACAAAGGCGGTGACCATTGACAAATTGAAGTTGTGTTCAACTTCAGTTGGCCTGCTAGAATAACAAACCAGGGAAGACTGCTGTATTGATCGAGGTGTGAAGAAAGATTGAAATCAGTCTTCAAGTGGGAGATTGTTGACAACGTAAATGAGGTTGCAATAGTTATGGAACTATTATAAGTTTTTTGTTGAGGAAAGATAGGAAGTGCATCTTGTTTTGGTTGTCAAAAACGTGTGGTAAAAAGGAGAACTTTTGCTCCTATAAATACCATCATTTGTCAGAGAGAAAAAGCAATCCCAACAAGAGAGAGAATAACCAGATAGTGGTATTGGGTTGTGGGTTGTGAGTGTTTTGTAAACACTCTGTATATTTCCCTTTTGAGTAAAATATCTGCAGCAGCTCGGAGACGTAGGCATTATTGGCCGAACTCCGTTATCAATTTTGTGTGTTATTATTCCTCTCTCCCCCTATTTGTTTGTTATTTGTATGGAGAAGTTCTCCCTTGCCATATCGGATGTGGTGAATAGCAGGAGATGGTTCCTATAAAATCCTAAAATTCCAGTACAATTAATTTAATAAAAAAAGTTAAGTTATAAAAAGTACAGTGCAAATAAAATATAATTAAGAGATTTTGTATAAAGAATTGATAGTATAAAGATTTATTGAAATTACTTAATTATTATAAAGAATGGAAAGTTAAAAAAAATAAAAATAAATTAATGACAAGTGTTCATGGGTTATTCACGTTAACAAGCCCAAGTACACCACTACTAAATATTGGCTTTTGCCAAAAGGTAGTCATACATGGGTTTTTTAAATAATGAAAAAAAACATATATATGCTTATGTTAAGCAATCACGTCAGAGTGAGGAAGGTGGAGAGTTGTGCGCCGCACAATCACGTAGGAAATGAGAAAGGCGTTTCTTTTCTTTGGCAGTGTAACTTTAGCAACAGACAGATCCAAAAACACCAGTGAAGGGAAGAAGAGTTTTTAGTGAAGCATGAACTTTTGTCATAGATATTTTTTACAGTTTTTTTGAGGTATTTGAGAGATGAGTAAATAAACGATTGTTTGTGTTGACAAGGGATTACCCTGTGGTTTTGGGAGTTTTTTTAAATAATTTGATACATGTTGTTATTATCCTACTTTCTAAAATTGGAGTTTTGTTAAAAAGGGGAATTAATTGATTAATTTTGTTGTAATGTGCTACTCATGTATGATATGCCGTGAAATTCATGATTGTTTGTTATTGGTAGAAATTTATATGTTTAAAATTGTGGAAAATATTTCATTACATGTATGAGACATGACATATGTGTGTTATAATATGTCGTATGATGTTTGCCGCAATACCACCTATGATAGGGGTATCGAAAAGTAATTCAACTGTAATGGGGTATCGAAAGTAACATCACTATGTAATTGGGATGTCGAAAAAGAATAATACCGCCTAAAAGGGGTATCGAAAGTAACACCGCCAAACATTGAGGTGTCGAAAAGGGAGAAATACCGTCATGTGCACATGGGAGGTATCAAAATAGAAATGTCCCCGACAGTGACATCGAAACACTCCTTGTAACATCCTGTTTTTCCTATGTTTTCTGTAGCAGTAAATACATATTTAAATGTGTTTATTTTAGATTAAACTCAGGATGATTTTAATTAAACTAAAATCATTTTCTTGTGTTGTTGTAACATATGAAGTCACGGTAAAATTTTCGGTTGAAAATTCAGACGGAAGCCGGCCTGCGTTTTCACTGCCGGTACAAGTTTACTGTGCAAACAAATAATTTCGACCCGTGAACGAGACGGTTAGTGCTTTTATTATGTTTTCTTCAACTTTGGTTATTTTGAAAATTTTCGTTCAAAAATAAAATATAATATTCTTTTCGGACGAAAACGTCGGAAGAATTACGATCGGAAATGCAACCGGGTTCAAAATGGAGCAGAATAGGAGACATAAGAGGCTTGATGTGAGGTGAGGGAGTGAGGTGACTCACTATATGTATGGCCTAAGCTACCTCCTAAAAAATGGTCATGATGACACTTTTTGAAATATAACATATTATATTCTAAAAACCCATTTTTCTCTTTCTTCTCAAACCAAACAAGGCACAATGCCAAAACTTGCTCTCCAAGCTCATTCCTCTCCTCAATTTCGTGCCACTCTCTCCCCTCTCTATTTATATCCCTCTCATTTTCACTTCATCATCTTCCTTCTTCAAACTCCATTAAACCTTCATCTTCTTCCTTTCTTCTAAAAGTTCAAGCTCTTAAAGCTTTAGTTTTTTATTCATCTTTCCTACTTGAGTTCTTCATTAAAGTTCTTCCTTATACTAAGGGTAATGCTCTCATATGAATCTTTTTACAATTTTCATCTTTTATTTCTTAGGTTACCTTATGTGTTCTTTATATGCTTTAAACTTCTAAAATCTCTCAAAAATGGTAGAAAACTCCTTTTGAGTTGAAACCACTTTCTATAGTCTTGTATTAACTTGTATTTTCACATAATAAGAGGTTGTGTGAAACAAAAATCTCTACATATCTCTTCCAATGAAGGCCGAATGCTTGCATTTGTGACCTAGGAAGTTTTTGTTTCAACTTTTGGAATATGATCATGTGTTTGAGTTTCTAACTATCCTTTGATCTTGAATCTATAAATCTTGGAAGTTTTGATAGCTTGTTCCTATGATGTTCGGAAAATATGAATAAGTAGGCCTAGGATACTATGTTTCAACTTTCCAATTATTGATCATGGATTCATAACTCTTAATACCTTGTGATTATAAACCTAAGAGTTATTGTTAAACAAAGAATATTTTCCTCGTCATCCTATGATGGCCGAAACTTAGAGTTTAGGTGCTAGGATGTTTGAGTTTTTATTTGTCCAAAATGATCATGGACTTGAGCTCCATAAGATATTTGGATGCTAAGTCTAAGAGATTAGAAAGTTTAAGGATTTCTAATTTGTTTATTCTATGTTATTAAAACTAGTATGTATTACTTTCATTTTTCCAAGATGATCATGGACTTGAGCTCCGTAAGACATTTGGATGCTAAGTCTAAGAGATTGGAATGCTTAAGTTTCCAATGTTTTCCAAGATGATCATGGACTTGAGTTCTATAAGATATTTGGATGCTAAGTCTAAGAGATTGGAAAATTTAAGGATTTCTAACTTGTTTATTCTATGTTATTAAAGCTAGTATGTATTACTTTCATTCTTTCTAAGATGATCATGGACTTGAGCTCCATAAGATATTTGGATGTTAAGTCTAAGAGATTGGAATGTTTAAGTTTCCATTGTTTTCCAAGATGATCATGGACTTGAGCTCCATAAGATATTTGGATGTCAAGTCTAAGAGATTGGAAAGTTTAAAGATCTCTAACCTATAAATCCTATGAAGGCCGAACCTAAAAGGTTATGGACCTAGGATACTTTGTTCTTATATTTCCAAAATGTTCATGTTTTTGAACTCCTTAATACATATGGATGCTAAACCTAAGAGATTGGAAAGTTTAGTGAATGCTAACCTATTTTACTAGCCTTGACCGAATACCCTAAGTTTATAACTTAGTGAGATTTTAATTCAACTTTGTTAAATGATCATTGTTTATGAACTTCTAACACTTAAGGATCATAAATCCATGAGTTGTATAATTTTTGGGAATCTCTAACCCTAAGAACTAGTCTTGGCCGAACCTATACCTTGTGGTTTTGTGTTCTTGTTTGATTTTAACTTGTGATTTTGTGTTCATAACCTTATACTTCCATCGTGGAGGAAACGAGGACGTTCGTGGTATACCTCTTCGAGCATCTAATCTCCTTACCTTCACATAAGGTAAGAGGGGATTGCCTAGGGATATTCAATTACTATATGCATGTGTGTATGTGTTTACTTGAGTGATTGAATATTATTATGATATGGAGCAAATACTTGAATGACTTGTTTACTTGAACTATTGTGATTATTACTTGAAGTTGATTATTACTTGCCTTAAAGTATTGTGAGTTGTATTTATGTGATGAACTGTCGTTAACTGTGATATTATTGTTGAGAATATATTACTGTTGATTGAAGTTTGAGAAGTCGGACTTGAGTCTGTGCACAATGATTATAAGGATTAAAAGCCTTAATAAGCCTTGAGTATAACTTTGAAAGTACTGGTTTCATTTATAAAAGTTCATTGTTTAAAACGCTTACTTCAAGATAATGAGATTCTAGTTTTGAAAAGAAATGTTGAAGTGTTTTTAAGTCAATAGAAAATACTTTTTTATGATCCAATGTTTGTACGAGAGAAAACCTTTTTGGAACTATGTGTTATTTGAAGGAAAAATCCCTTTGAAAATATCTGACTTTATTCCATCAAGGATTTCAAAAGCAAACGAATTTCCAAATTGTTTTGTAAAAGAATTTGTAAAGGAAAAGATTTTCTCCTAAATGATTTAGAAACGTTCCGGTTACTTGGATAAGTGACCGATGTTTTGTTTTGGTTTTTGATTTTCACTGAGCCAAAAGTAAGCACATGTGAAAGAGAATACTAGTTCGCGAGACGTCGCCTCTAGTATTTAGTTTATGCACGTGATCTGGGATCCGTGTCAAGAATTATGGACCAAGTGTCCTAATCGTGATATTATGGGCTAGGAGTCCTAATTTTGGAATTGAGGACTGTGTGTCCTAATTTCGTTGTTATGGGCTAGGAGTCCTTATCATGTTGAAATAAAACATGGATAGAATTATAATTGTTTCTACGACCACAACCTTGGAATGCGACATCGGTCTAAGGTGTTGTGATTGAGCACTCGAGCCGCGTGTCTTGTGTTATTGATTTTCAAGTAATGAAAATTGTAAATAGTCGTTAGCTTCGGGCTTCGACAACGGAAAATAGTGAACACAAAGAAAAGTCTCGATAATGAAAAGTCTTTTATTCATATGCATTTTCCCTTAGCAGACGTGCTTGAGTTAATCGAATACTCGCTTAAGATGTGGTATTCGATGAGGTATACATCCGAATGGCCGTTATAAGGGATACGTGATGATGTTGATCCGGGTGCATGAGGTGACGGCGACAACTTGTCAAATGGGGCGTATGAGCCTAATCAACTCTTTCTTTCTTAATGATAAAACGGTGATGGTATCTCATGAGATTAAGTTTAGAGCCTGATGATTGAAGTGTCATGCATCATCTTTATAAAATTGACTGATTCGGGTATGAGACCCACTGAAATAATACTTGTTGTTTACCTATGAGTAATATTTAAAATGTTAATATGCCAAGGTGTTGTATGTATCAGGTGTATGGTTGGTGTATGATCCATTTGCCGGTATCTCGCTCTTACAGTTATATCAGGTCTCTTCGGGTTTTGCTGTAGTACCTTGGTATCCCAGTACCAATGTTGCAGAGGAGTCTTTCTAAGTCACTTGAATACCTAGTGTTAGAGGTTGGGAAAGTATTCTGATTGGGGGTCTCTCCAATGAATATTTGATAGAATGACCAGCTTAGGAGTCTGAGTTGGGTTGTATATCTAAAGTGGTCGGTAAATGTAGTGTTATATACATCCATCTGTAGTTTAAACTTTTTCTTTCTAAAATGGAAACTTAGAGAAATGTTGTATGTCATGGTAACTTTGTTACGAATGTGACTTTACGTTTCAAATGTATGTATTATGGATTTCAGAGTTATCCTTAAAGAAAAATTTTATACCCCAATTTTTTGACTTAAAAGAAAACAATTTTTCGAAAGCAACCAGCAAATTATCTTTTTCATTTACTTCCGCATGTGTTACGTAGTAATACCCTAGGGGGGAGGTGTTACACTCCTCATGAGTAGGGGTGGGCAATGAGATGTCATTGTCGTGTGATGTGTGAGATTTATGGCATGCCAACAGAAGACCAATTTAATTATGAGGTCTCTCACCCACTTAGATTATTTTAGAATTTACTTGATATGTGGAATGTGATGTATTGAGATGAGTTGCTCTTATACTATATATGCTTTTGAGTTGATGAAATTACTGTTATTAAAAGTATTTTTTTTAATATTATTTTGGAAAATTAACGGATATCATAGACAGTTTTTTCAGTTACCGTGCCGGTCGAGAACAACACTATTTTCGAAATATTTTATAACTGTATTGTTTTCCATTGGGATTATAAATCTCATTAAAAGTGATGTTTTCAGAGTCCGAGGACAACGCCGTTGAGGACGCAGAGACTTGAAGTTTTATCTTCTAGCTTTTAGATTAGTTGATTAGTATTGTGGCATAGTTTAAGAGCGTCATGCAGACAACGTTTATTAATTTCGGATATTTTTCTCGAATTATAGTTAGACGTCCTGCTTTTAAACTTTTGGTTTTTATTCAGATGTATTTATTATTATTATTATTATTATTATTATTATTATTATTATTATTATTACTTTGATATATCATTACTATTTTATTTAATATGAGACAATTTTCAGACTTATATAGTTGAGAAAAATTTTATAATTAGCATTTTTAATTAAATATTTTAAAAGACCTTGATTGAAATTATTTAGGTTACTAATATAACGAAGGGTGATACGGTTCCTATTAAAGTTGCCAAGAATGGGCTATCATATCTCATTTATTTTTTGCGGTTGGTTGATGTCTTGTTATTCACTAACGCGAAGAGCTCTCAAGCTAGATTAATTGCTTCTATTTTTGATGAATTTAGTAGAGCTTCTGGATTGAAATTCAAGTGGGATAGATGTCTAGCCTCCTGGAAGCATCGATTTTTAAACAAAGCTGGGAGGCTTGCTCTGAACAAGACAGAATTTTATTTGGAAAGGCCATAATAACAAAGGTATTAATTTGGCTGGCTGGGAGAAAATCGCTATGCCCAGGAAAATCTCCAATAACACTCATGCCGAGCTTCTTGCTATTGCATTGAGCTTAGGATACAGATCAGTTGTTTGCTACTCTGACTCCCAGGTTGCTTTGGATTTAACCTCAGGTTCTATGCTTTCTATCCGAGACAGTATTGCATTGGATTGGCAGGTTAGTTTGCTCCACATGACACCCTTAGAGCTGGTTTCCTTGATAAGTTGAGGGCTTCAATGTATGTTTGAGTCTCCTCCTCCGAAAACTAAAAACTTATTTTTTTTAGTTTCTATTTGATCTCTTATTTTTTAAAAATTTCAATTATATCCCTTAATTTGTCTCTGTTAATACAAGTTAGTCATCTCCGTCAATCAAGTCAATAACAATGTTAATTCTCAGTATCGTATGTTTTGAATGAATTTCAAATTGATCTTTTAAATTATTAACAAGTTTCCAATGGATCATTTAAAATAAAAACCTATTAGAAAGTATATAAGAAATATAATTACAAATCTATATGTTTAGAGATCCGAATATAAACTTTTAAAATGTTGGACCTATTTGAAATTTTTTCCAAGTTAAATCAATATTTTGGTACTTGTATGTGACACTGATTTTTAATTTAGTTAATATATGTAAAAAAATCAAATTAGTTCCTATATATACAATTATTTTTAATTGGTCATCGCCATATATTCTTGTTATAACATTGTTTGTTGGGTAAAGGAGTTGTCTCTTAATTGGTACTCTACATTCTCGTCGGATTAGTCCGACGGCTACTTGTGTGATACTCTGGATTTCATCCCGGACCTAAAAATTAAAAATGATTGTTGAATTTAACAAAAAAAATAATAATAAATTGAATTCAATCACTACATGTGATAATCATTTTCAATTTCGTCCCTTACATATATAAATAATTTTCAATTTGACAACTGTCATGAAACGACGTTATAACACCAATAAATAACAAGGAGCAAATTAATAATTTAAAAATAATCATACATGACTAATTTGAAAGTTTTATATGTATATATACTATATTGAAAATTAGTATCACATCCAAATACAGAATTAATTTAACCATTTTTTATATTAACCTATTTCGTATTATTATTAGGTATTGCAAATAAGTGATCTAAGAACATTGGTTAAGAATCCATAAAATAAGATTTTATATTAAAAGATTAAGCATAACACTTTAAAAATATTAAATATATTATTTCTCGTATAAATATCTTCCACTTTCTTTCTTATTCTTAAACAATAGCACTGGTTGTTAGTCTTCTCCTTATTATTATAGCTACGGGTCTATGAGGACTATTTTCATTCTAGGGTTTGAAGCATTTTGTCCCCTTTCCTTGTCGTGATTGAAGCATTTTCCTCCATTGTTGGAGAAAAGAGTGAGAAAAATGAACGAAAAAGCAGAGCTCAAAAGCGTAAGCATGGACCGTGAGACCCACAAGCGCGAAGCTGATTCAGAAAACGGGGAGGATCTTGTTGAGTCGAAGAAATCCAGGATCGAATCTTCGGGTGGTGGAAACCCAGAAAGTGTTACGGATCAAAATGGTGTAAAGGAAGTAACTTTCAACATTGAAGCTGATGCAGCCGAGGATAAGGGGTCCAGGCATACCATGGAAGATGCTTGGGTGGTGCTTTTGGATGCTACTTTAGATTACCCTGGAAAATTAAGGTTCCTTTTATACTTTGCAGATAATGATTGTTACTAGAGATTTTAGTGTCTGTTAGCCTTGTTTTCAATTGTCTGTTTTCAGAAATAATTATAAAAATGTGACATTGTTTTGTTTTATTTGTTGTTTTCAGAGATTTGCACGATAAATATTTATTTCTTGTTGGTATTATACTAGTCACTGATTTGCAATTTTTTTTTTAATTATCTTGTTACTACTTGTATTGCTCTTCCATTGACAAATTTTTTGAGTGAGATCACATATGAACATTTAATAAGTTATGTAGTAGTATTTCTTGGTAACTCTCAGTGCTTGGATTTTCAGGTGTGCACACTTTGCAATTTATGATGGACATGGAGGCCGGTTAGCTGCAGAATATGCTCAAAAGCATTTGCATGGAAATGTTATGTCAGCAGGATTACCACGTGAGTTGGTGTGTTTACTTGGTCTAATTTCCATGTATACTTGATCCAATGAGGCTCTTATATGCTGTGGCAAACATAAAAATCTATTGCTTGGTTCACATTTTGTTATAAACTTATGATGTTTGGTTGTTCTTTATTAACTTGTTATAGCTTGATCCATATTTAAGAGCTAGCTAAGGAGAACTATGCTGTGCAACCATTCTTAACACAGTAATATGTTTATGGAAAAAATAGGGATTTTTATCTTTTGGTTAGTTGAAGCACCAAGAAATAAGACAAACATGTATTTGCGATTCTATAGAGGGTGAGCAAGAGTTAATTTAGTCATGTATACTGTAGTTACGAGGCTTTAGACAGTTGCAATGGACATGCGCAGGGGTGGAGCCAGACCAAACCAACTATATATGCATAAAAAAATTAATTTAAGGGGTGCCAGACCAAATCTAACACAACAGAATATACAAAGATATGACACAGTTGGGGGGTCGACAATGGCATACCCCCCCAATCCCATCCCCCTCTGGACATGTGTTTTTTTGGTGAATTATTTGGAAATCTTGTATTGTGGTGGTTAAACCTTAACTGAGGCAATTTTACAGACATCTTAAACAATACTGTTTGTGATTGTGTTTTTATATGCACCGCTGAGCCTTGGTTCTGACTGATATTTTCCTTCAAAAAAACATGAGTGGGCTGGAGATCATAGGTTCTGAATACTGTCTGTTAGGCCAATTAGTCAATAGATTCCTACTGTTGAATTGATGTAATATGTCTCAATAAACTGATTAAGGAAAACGATTCAAAAGCTCATTTTTCTTGACAAAAATCAGGTAATGACCTGATAATAACAAAATGGAATGTTTGAAGTGAATTTTTATGGCCTTATACAGAGATATATGTTTAAAAATAATATAAATAATTTTCTTTTCTATCTACTTTTATCTCCCGCCCCTCTGTTGCTCTCTGTTTTATAGATCTTGCTTCTTATGTTTCCTCTGCTGTGTTGTGTTTCAGTTGGATGTAAAGGCAGCTAAAAGAGCTATACTTGATGGTAAATATCCGGTTTACATTTTCCTTATTGACTCCCCCATTTCGTATGTTGCCAAAAGAATCATGCATTGAATGCTTCTATTCTAATTTTGTTGGTTTTAAAAAAAGTTTTATTTTGATATTTTAATTCTGATTTAGGTTTTCGTAAAACTGATGAGTCTCTTCTTCAACAAAGTGCTGAAGGTACAGTTTGATTACTTTAATTTGTTCATCTTTTGATATATAAGTGACCGTGTCGAGGTCCATTTGATCTCCTTCTCTTTCTGCTTGGGTAACAATGTAGCACAATGTGCTACAGGTCATTTGCCCATTTCTTTATCCTGGTTTTAGAATTACATATCTCAACACAAGTGAACTGCTAATAACTTTTAAAGATCCTTTTGATGTTATTTATATCTTGCTCAGATCTATTTACTGTTATCAGGGGGATGGCAGGATGGTGCTACAGCTGTATGTGTTTGGGTATTGGGACAAAAAGTAAGTTTGCCGTTACTTATTTTTCATTTACTACACAAGTAATTTATGTCGCATCTTTCATATGCTACACAAATCATGTCTTAGTTGGGGCCATATGGTAACTGCAGTTAAACATCATAGGTAGGATAATATGGAAATTTTGTTGAGCAACCTTGCAACAATTTTGGGATACAAAATTTGCTGTTCTCCGATCTTGATATTTCATTCTTTTGGTGAATTCTGCTCTTGGTTTGTTTCTGTATTCATTCAAGTCAGTGATAAACTTTTTGATCTTTTCTGTTGATGAATTTTTGTTAGGTTTTTGTCGCAAATGTAGGAGATGCAAAAGCAGTTTTAGCTCGGTCAACTATAACCGATGGATCCCAAGATCATTCAAATGGAGTCAATGCACTGAAAGCCATTGTTTTGATGAGAGAACATAAGCCCATCTTCCCACAGGAGCGTGCACGCATTCAGAAGGTGCAAAATGCATTATTAAGAGTAGAGAGAAAAGAGAAATCTATGATGAAACCTGTTTGTCTCGACTCTCAACTACACACATGAGGCTCATTTTTATTGGCTTAATGGATTAATTACAAAATAAATATAAGGATTCTTTTCCTATTTACATGATATGATACAATATGATATGTCTATACATAAATCTACATAATAATTATACCAACCCTCCCCCTCAAGCTAGAGCATATAGGTCATATGCACAAAGCTTGTTACACATATAATTTATTTGAGGACCTCTCAAAGACTTGCGAAAACATTTGACAGTTGATAATTAGCATTGGCAAAGCTTGTGGTGATGTCTCCAGATAAGATATTCTCTTTAATAAAATGATAGTCTTTTCTCAATATGTTTGGTCCTCTCATCAAACATTGTATTAGATACGATATGCAATTTAGCTTGATTTTCATAAATGAGTGTCATTTGCGCAATCTCCCCAAATCGGAGTTATTGGAGCAAATATTTCTACCAGATAAGCTCACAAGTGACAAAGGCCATGGCTCTATACTCTCCTTCCGCACTTGATCTTGCGACCACAATATATTTCTTGATGTTCCATGATATCAAGTTACTTCTGATGAATACACAATATGATAACTCGAAGAAGATAGTGAGGAAAACAATGTCATTTTATGGTGATACTGATAACTCAAAGCAACATATTGAGGAGAAGGGTTGCAAGTGTTGTATACCTTCTATGAGAGCAACATGAATGTCGGATTTAGGAGGTAGTGTCGGAGCTGGTGAAGCCTTGAAGGAGTTGGTTCCGAGTGAAGAGTGGCAGGGGCTCCTTCAATGGCGGACAGAGGATGGGAGGGACAAATGGAGCTGGAGGCGTAGGTGCTCGGCGAAATATACGTAGAAGGGACAAATGGTAGGAGTGAGTTCTGCATCATAAGTGGTCGAAGGTGGAGTCAACTCGATTGAGACAGGAGTAACATGGAGGGGTGAGATCGCATAGATGGACTCAGAGATTGTCTCCGAAGTGGAAGATAGAGACTCATATGGAACTGACTCAAAAAAGGTAATGTTGGTGTAGACTAGATAATGTTTGAGGTTAGGAGAGAAACAACTACAACCCTTTTTGCAACTGAGTGGAACCAAGAAAGACATACTTAAGGGACTGTGTTGAGACGGGAGTTTATCAAGACTAGAAGTGAGGTTGTGGACAAAACAAGTAGACCCGAAGACCCGAGGCTGAAGGGAATGGAGAGGTTAATGAGGAAACAGCATAGAGTGAGGAACCTGGTCATCAATGGCAGAGGAGGGCATGCTGTTAATGAGGTAGCAAGCAAGAAGAACGGCATCACCCCAAAAACAGCGGAACATGCCCATGGAGTAAGACTGTCTGAAATCTGGATTACTTCAATGAAGTGTCAATTTTTATATTCAACAACCCTATTTTGTTGAGGGGCATGAGTACTAGAAGTTTGGTGAAGAATGCCATGAGAAGCCATAATTAAGCAAAATGATAATTATTGCAAAGAGCCTAGGTTTATTATTTTTTGTATTTTGTTTTATTGTTTTGCTCTTTTGGAGCTGTGCTTTTGAAGAACTGTCAGAAGTGGTTGGAGCATTCTTTGTGATGCCATTTCAGTTGAGAATTGGTGATTGAAAAGTCAACATGTCTCCAAAGATGTGGTGCTGGAGTTTCTTCTAATGGTTCTATATTCTGATTTTTGCTACTTGCAGGCCGGTGGTGTTGTGAGCTCAAATGGACGATTGCAAGGACGTCTAGAAGTTTCTAGGGGTTTCGGAGATCGCCAGTTCAAAAAGGTTTGCTTCTCAGTTTAGTAAAAGACTACTCGTTCTTTTTGTCATTTAGCTAAAGAAAACTTCTCTATTGCATGAAATAGGCCTAAAAAGGTTTGTAACATCATTTGCAGGTGGGTTTTATTGCAACCCCAGATATCCATTCTTTTGACCTTACTGATAGAGAGCATTTCATCATTCTTGGCTGTGATGGCTTGTGGGGGTATGTCTTTTTGTATCCATATATGTCCAATTACTTTTGCTGATTTGAATTTACTGTTCTGAGATGAAAATGACATTTTTGTTGTGTCAGGTATTTGGTCCCAGTGATGCTGTTGAGTTTGTTCAGAAGTTATTGAATGTAAGAGTTGGTTTCTTTTTTGTTCTTGCAACTGAAACTAAGAAGTGTACATTTTAACCTCTGTTGAATTATTCCAATGCATATATGGTTCCATTCCATTTAAATGTTTTGCTTTACTCTATATAAGTGTTTTGGTATATAACTGAAACTATAGAAGTGTTTTGATATAACAATTTGCCCCCGGCTCCCTACAAAATCTGAAAGGGAGGGGGTTAGGGAGTACTTTCTTGTAATGACTGGTTAAATTTTACCAGTGGATGTTGTTCCCAATGGACTTGACAACTGCCTCACTAGTTATTTGCAGTACCCATAGGATCACATTTAATCATCATCAAATTAAAGGAGTTGTCATTGCCATGCTTTTCTGTAAGCTGGTAAAAAAACAAAGAAGTCAATGGAGTTATCCATTAATAAAGCAGCACTAATTTAGTTAAGTTGATCAAGAAGTTTGGCATAGTACCCTAATACAATTTTCTATTTAGTGAAGGATTTAAAAGTAGTGACATCCTGGAGACTTCTTATCTGATAAAACACAAATTTAGGATTTTCTTTTGAATTTTTTGTTTTATGTTTTTCTATTTATTGAGGATGTTGTCTTATATGAGAGAAAAAATGAATTGAACCTTTGTAGGAGGAGCTACCTGCTACAGTTGTGAGCCGCCGTCTTGTAAGGGAAGCTGTTCGCGAACGTCGCTGTAAAGATAACTGCACTGCAATTGTTATTGCATTCAAGCGCAGTTAATTTCTCAAGCAGAAATGGGGTTTGTTGTCATCCAATGCTTCCAAAAGCAACGTAAAATGTATGAATTACCTTAATCTGTAAACTGGTGGTGGCTTTTAAATTAAAGCATATCAAATAGTTTTTTTGTTATGAAACTCGTGCATGATTGTTGTGATTATGTTACATGTGGAAGTAGTGGATAATTGTGCTAATGTATTTAGCAGTACGAAGGCATCTAGCCTTTTTTTTTTTTTTTTTGTTTTTAGTACGAAGGCATCTAGCTTTGAACTCAAACAAGATTTCAAGCCATTGCCCCTGTAGCCTTGTTCATTCAAATTAAACATATTAGGAGGGTTAAAGTAATCTTTTAGTTCGTATAAATTTTCAATTTGATCTCTATACGTAAAAAGTTATCAATTTGGTCTCTATACGTTATGTGACATTGGTTTTCAATTTGGTCTTCATCGTTAATTGGTTCCTATATAAGTGGATCAAATTGTAAATTATTGTCACATATAGGGATCAATTCAATAAAAAAATTTTAAATCAGTTCCTACATGTGATAATTATTTTCAATTTGGTCCTCATATATGATAATAATTTGTAATTTGACCCCTCTTATATAGGGACCAATTAGCGGTGATAACCAAATTAAAAACCAGTGTCGCGTATAAGGATCAAATTGATAACTTTTTTATGTATAGGGACCAAATTGAAAATCAGTGTAATGTATAGAGACCAAAAGATTACTTTAACCTGATTGGAGTTGATGAAGTAGACAATGTCCTTATATATAAGTTCCTATGTTTTTATGATTGAATGGGAAAGAGCAATAACCTAGTTAAGAACGCAATGTTTACTTTTCATGGAAAAGGGCTTGAGCCAACATGTGGCAATTACCTTTACTAAGCGTTTGATTTGCAAAAAATTAGGGGACTGGACAGCACAAAAAATTTTGTCCCCTGTTTGATCTGAAAAGTGGTCAAGGGACAGGACAAAAAAAGGGGTGAGGGAAAGGACAAAAACCCAAAATTTTGTCCCCCACCAAACCATGGGACAAAAAGTTGTCCCATGGACAGGCTAACAAAAGACAAAATTATCCTTACATCTCTCTCCTCTCTCCCTCCCTCCTCTCTCTCTCCTATGTTGTACTGTCCTGTGCTGTACTACCTGTCCTGTGCTGTCCTGATACTTTTTACAAATCAAACGTAACCTTAGTATATGATTTAATTTAAGAGTCTATCTATGAAAATAGAGCTCAATCACAAAAGTGTATTTTCCAGCATAAAACTGTCACTATCATTTTTCCTTTCATATGATTTTTTTTTTTACTAAGAAAGATATTCATTCATTCAAATTGATAGAATATATTGAAAACAACATAAATCTAATATTGCTAAAAATAAAAAAGGATGAATCCGCGAACAAACTCACAGCACTCATGTTAATAGCATAACACAGCAAAATCAAAATGCCTACAAAAGTGACAATCAAAGTCACCGGAATACCCATGCCTTCGGATCTGTAACACTGACGTCCAAGTCTTGATCAAATTTGTGATGGATCGAAACAAATCTGTCAATCTGAACCAAACGAACATCGTACCAAGACGGGAAACCAAACAACGCCGCACCAAGACGACAAACAACAATATCATCACACATAGACGACGAAAAACAAGGGAAAACACGAAAAAAAATCAGATCTATGTGAAAAACCATTTATTTAGATAAAAGAGGTGGAAAAATGAAGTAAATGAGTGATTTTATGCCAAAACCACCCTTGGGCGATGAATTCTAGCCATTCATCTTTGCTTTTGAATGATAGAAATCAAGTTTATTGTTATTATTTTATTTCTCAACGAAAGATCCATTTTCCAGGAAATAGTCATTAATTTGTTATCAGACATGGAATATACTTTGAATGTGATTGGTGATTTGGATTATTCGATACACACCGATTACAATTTTGTTGTTATTTGATAATTTGAATGTTGAAACTGACATGCTGTTATTTGTCAATCACTTGTCTTTACTTCAAGTTAGTAAAACTGTGTCTAATTGAGTTTGTCAAGAGTTTTTAAACAAAAATAATCGCAACAAAGCAATTCCATTTTGAATAGACAATTTTGAATTTAACAGAAATGCATGGCTCAACCAACCGCAGCCTCATGGATCAAGATGAATAATAGGGGTTAAATCAGAGTCGGACAAAAGAAAAAAAGAACCTGTAGGCACATCTGGTCAATCATTTCGCTCATACTTAATATGATTTGAGTTTAATTCTCAGATCTCCCCTATTGCATATTGGTATGTGATATACAAATTCAACTATAAATCCTTTATGAGATTGATGGTTTTTTCTGACTTTACAAGAGGGGGTGTTTTCTCCTAATTTAATTTTTTTTTACCAAAAAAAAGAGAGAGAGAGAGTTTGAGAGAAGTTAAACAAAAAACAGTAGCATTCATAATGCAATACTATTAAACTATGTAATTAGAGTTCAGTTTCTGTCGGGTGTATGGAAAAGATTTTGTTGAAATAGATGAAGTTCGCTTTGTTGATTTCTATCTTGAAAAAAATTAATTTTTGGCCTGAGAATACTCTTGGTGGAAAAAAAATTAAGTATGCAATCAAAACAAATGATGAAGTTTGCTGCAAACAAACCGCACAACATATTCTTGGAAAAAAAAAAAAAAAAACCGCACAACATATGAATTAGTGATTTTATAATTTTAGTAAACGAATCTTGTTTCCTCTCCTTTGTGGTGCAACAGACACATAATGTATCGTTCACAAGCCCCCTCTTAAATCAAGAATACTCTCACACTTGTCAAATTGCATATATTTGTTAAAATTTCTTCAAACTTGTATGAACTAATCTATGAAAAAAAATGGGTGCGATCTATGAAAGGTTCATGAATAGGCGCATCTAGTCAACAATTTTCTTATCGTGATCTAGTTGATGTATTGACTAAGATATTTATCTAAAATGAATATAGCATATAGCAAGCTTCCGCTTAAAAAAAATTGATTATTTTAAAAGAACAACTTAATAATGCAATATCATTTCAACCAAAAAATAATGCAACATCAATTATAGAACTTAACATTTTGTATCTTCAATTGAACAGAACACAAGTGACAAGAAGCGGGGTTTTAGGGGGTGATGAAGGGAACAACTTATCTCTTTCAGATTCAGTTAAAGCAGAAGAACAACAGGAAAAAATTGAGTTGCAAATAAATGGCAATAAACCATTAATTTGTTTTCCCAATGTCTTAGTTTTAGGGCATCATCACACTACTATGATACATGTGCTTTCTAGGGTCTCTATATCTTTATCAATCATATAAAATGCCAACATCATAGCACATGCATCTTTGATTCATATTCCTGTTCACCCCCCTTCCCTTTCAAAAGAATAACCTGAGTCTGAAGCAGCCAATCATCATCATAGTTATTATTATCATCAAAATGTGACTTCAAATTTTATGTTAATAAATAATTAACTCCCTGTTGGATTAGATTAAAAGAGAATAAAATAAAATAAAAACTACAATTGAGAAATACAATCAATATGAAAAATTGCTACATTCTCCAAGATGATCTTTACCATTGATTTTAATCATATATTCATATAAATTTAAACAAATCATCAGTAAAAATCTTCCTAGAGCATACATTTATTGCTACTCCAGACTCTCTACTAAGATAGAGAATTGAGACAATGGTCTCATTAGACATGATAAAGAAGTCAAGGGAAATGGTAGGCACATGGTCATACAAATGATAGAGGTTGGTCACTCTCTAACTATCTGGCTAACATGATTCACCTTAATTATGTCTCCCTAAATTATTCAATTCAAAGTCAACAAGCAGAAGAAACTGAATTTATATCTAAGATTTTTCAGTCTATAGTTAACTTAGCATATATGTAACATGTTACACATTTGCATGCCCTTGTAACTGCTATTCTGTGGCATCAAATAATATAGCTTAACTACCAATATTAACAATAACAAAAACTATACAATTTTAATAATCCTTCAAGATTGTTCTCTATATATAACATCTCTCCTTTGTTATGCCCCTCATAAACAAGTTAAGTTATACAAAAATGGGAAGTATTGTGACAGAAAAGAAGAAACTTCTTGTGGCACTACTTGTTCTGCAGTTCTGTTTTGCAGGATTTCACATTGTCTCTAGACTAGCACTAAACATTGGTGTCAGCAAAGTTGTTTATCCAGTTTACAGAAATATAATTGCCTTGCTTTTGTTGAGCCCACTTGCTTATATATTAGAGAAGTGAGTTTCAGGATGAAGCATATTCTCACCTTTCATGTCATATTATTCTGTTATTGCCTTTGGATTCATTTTTCTTAGGGCTATATATGTATATAACACAGAGTAATGACCGTATTTTTTTAATCAGGAATCAAAGACCACCCCTTACTGTACATTTACTGTTTCAGTTCTTCCTATTAGCATTACTGGGGTAAGCAAGTACATAAGCTGCAGATCTCCACACTCTAATTTCCTTCCTATTTATTATAATATTGTCTTCTTTGTGTATTTTTCATTGGTTAATGTAGGATCACTGCAAACCAAGGGTTTTACTTGTTGGGACTATATTATGCTTCTCCAACTTTTGCTTCTGCAATGCAAAACTCAGTTCCTGCTATCACTTTTGTGTTGGCCTCAGCTTTAGGGTAATCAACTAATCACCTATTCTTCTTACATTCTTTCATTTTCTGTTGTTATCTGTTGGCACCTTCATAACTTATTTTGATTATCTACCAGACTTGAGGAAGTCAACATTGGAAGGAGAGATGGATTGGCAAAAGTTCTAGGAACCATTGCATGTATAGGGGGTGCCACCATAATTACCCTCTACAAAGGCCCTCCTCTTCTTCACCTGCAGACTCACCAAATACAAGGAGACACCTCTGAAGTAGATCAGTCTTCAAACAAAAGTCAAAATTGGACATGGGGTTGCATATACTTGCTTGGACATTGTTTATCATGGGCTGGTTGGATGGTTTTTCAGGTCTAGTCATCATGATCATGACTTATCTAAACTAAAACTTCATGTTAGCCAATCTCCCTTATTGATTGAAATTCATGTGAGTCCTACTATTTTGGAAATGGACCCCACTAATTTATGTAGGCCCCACTTAAAATTTGTAGGATCCACATAAGTTTCAACTAATAGAAGGGAGTGTGTTGGAAAAAAGGTGTTAGAGGGTGTGTTGCTAAACATATAGTTGTGAAGTTGCACTTAGTCTATTAATTTACACAACCTCAGTACTAAAGTATACAATTTTATGCAGGCTCCTGTGGTGAAGAAGTATCCAGCAAAACTAACACTCACTTCATTCACTTGCTTCTTTGGATTGATCCAATTCTTGATAATAGCTGCTTTCGTAGAAACAGACTTGCAGCATTGGAAGATACAATCAATGGAGGAGCTTTTTACTATCCTATATGCAGTTAATACTCAACACTTCAATTCTTAAATATCATATGAATTTGATTTATATGTATGATATCTCTAGTCCCAAGTGCTGGGACTTGTCATTATTAATTCAGTTCAGTATTGTGTGATCATTTCAGGGAATTGTAGCATCTGGTGTTGTCATTTCTCTCCAAACATGGTGCATTCAAAAGGGTGGCCCTGTGTTTGTTGCTGTTTTCCAGCCCATGCAAACCTTTCTAGTTGCTGTCATGGCAGCCTTAATTCTTGGTGAACAGTTATACTCAGGAGGGTATGCAGGAAATTTAACCATCAATGGAATCTTTCCTCTATTCATTTATATTTATGAAGAAAAAATCCACACAAAGTTTTCCTTTCATTAAACAAAAAATTACAAAATATGTCTTCCTGATTGATTCAAGTTTTGTTACAGGGTTATTGGTGCAGTTCTCATTGTGTTTGGTCTCTACTTAGTCCTATGGGGCAAAACCAACGAAAAAAAAGTGAGTGAACCATCATTAACAAAGCCATTGCTTAATGCAGAGGAAGAGACTAAAGAAGCTGATGCAACTCCAAAAGACATACCATGACATGTCTATATGTTGACAGATACAGACTATATTCTCTAGTTCTGGTAATGTATCTGAACAACCAGACAACCTCCGGCATCTCAAGATGTGTAATAAGATGTAAACCAAAATGATTTTCGTGTTGATTTATTTAAATATAGTTATTAGAGTCAAGGGATCTAAGACTAAGCTGGCTTAAGGAATAAGTCCTGCCGGTGCATTGAAGGGGCAGAGAAGCCAAGTCAATTTAGTGACACATGATTACAAGGTCAAACTTGGTCGGTTGGCCAAGAGTATGTGTTCTGTCAAACGATACATCTAGAGTGATTGAAGCAAGACACCATGTGTTGTTGAACATTACACTGACATGTAAATATGAATTTATGAATAAAAAGAAAACTTTTTAGTGTTTGAACTTTGCGCGATTTAATATCTGTAGTTCCTGCTAACAAAATATTAATAGAGCTCGCCTGATACGCAACCTTATTCGGTTACTACAATGATATGGCACAATCTTTTTCATCTATATAAGCAACTATATATGATGCAACAGTCAGATAGTGCAACATTTTCACTCAGTTGAGAGTTTTTAATCCAATGATCACAGAAAGAAGAAACCCGTTTCCCAAATAGCTATAGTTTAGCTCAGTTGTAGTAAATTATAAGATGACATGCCGCTCCAAGAAAATGGAGTCCTATATAACCAAGCACTATAGTGGAAAACTGGAAATAAATTTCCAAACACATCGTTTTCTTTTCTTCACAGTCAAGAGAAGAAACCAGCCAAAGCAACTCATTCTATCGAGTATTTTAACAAAGGGTCTACATTACAACAATTCACCAAGTTGGAGGAGGCAACCAGGTCACCATATTCTAACGCACCACCACTTTACTGAATATATCTAATTCAATGATAATTCCATAATTTCATATACACTAACAACTTATGTGATGCCTCATTTAACAGCTTATGAGTATACATATTGCACCCTGACCTGCACTATCATCATCATACTTTTATGCAGCACAACAAAAGAAATGCAAAATAAACAAAACCTTTAATCAACATCACGTAACCATTAATCCAACTCAAGATCAAGTATAGTTAGGAGAATAAAAAAACAAGAAAACTTTCAATAGCAATGGTTCTCAGAACATGATCTATCATAAAAAAAAAAACTCCCAGGTCGCAATACACATTACGTAGAAAGACATGACTTCAGGTTCAGGAAGCATCACAAGGATATTCAAATTTGTAAACAACAAAAGCAGCCAAAGCAAATCATCATTACTTAAAAAAAGTCACTAAAAAGTACATAAACTAAAAACTCAAATAAAATAAAAGCAAAAACGGCAAAAGATGATAAATTAATTTTTTTTCTCCAAACTCCTGTCATTGTTCAATCAGCACTACCTCACAGTTACAATATCATCAATCTTCAAAATCATCCGCACACACTCTGTTGCTAAGCCGATAGCACTTGTACTAACCAACAGCGGCTGCACCACGTTCTCCTCCAAGATGTTAGTTATCTGGCCCTTCCTCACATTGATTCCAGCATTAATCTCACCCTGCGCATGACGATTCCTCAGCTCAGTAACAATCGCGATCGGATTCAACCCCGCATTCTCAGCCAGCGTATAAGGAATGACTTCAAGCGCCTCCGCGAAGGCCCTAATACAGTAACCCTCCATCCCATGAAGGACCTTTGCCCAGGCACCCAGTTGCCTAGACAGCTCAATCTCCGGCGCACCGCCTCCCGCAATCAAAAACCTCTTGTTCACCAAACACCTCACAACACACAAAGCATCATGCAAACTCCTCTCAGCCTCATCGAGCACCAGTTGGTTCGATCCGCGGACGAGTACTGTCGTGGTCCTCCCCATATCCTTAATCCCACTAATCTTAACAATCTTCCCTCCATCCCCAAGAGAAACCTCCTCCACAAGATCAGCCTGACCCAACTTCTCGGCGCGAAAATGCTCGATATTCGCGATGGGCAAACAATTCAAAGTCTTGGTGATGAACTCAATCTCATCACGCTCAACATCCTTAATGACCAAAATCTTAGCTTTAGCAAGATAATGCAGAGACAAATCAGTAACAGCATCCCTCAAAATACTCTTTTGAATCAACAAAACATTACAACCAGTTGCCTTAATCTTCTTAATCATACTAAGAATATAACTCCTCTCTTCCTTCAAAATCCTATCCATCTGAGAGTAATCAGAAACTACAATACTCTGTTCAATATCGGTTTTCGGAGGCGAAATCTGAAACTGAATCACAGCAATTTTAGCATTTTCCATCCTATTGGCTCCACCAGAAGCATGGCTTACCTTCTTATCGAAGACCAACCCTTTCACGAGCTCGGTGTCGTCGACGGTGCCGCCGAGCTTCTTCACGATCTTGATATCCCGGAGGTCAACGAGGTCGGGCTTCGCCGGGTCCACGACGGAGGTGACTGCGTCGACGGCGAGGGGAGCGAGGAGGCTTGAGTATTGGCTCACCACCTTGCTGTTGAGGGAGGTGGCGGCGGACTTGATCAGCGATTCGCGGTCGGAGAGTTCGACGGGGACGGCCATGGCGGCGAGGATGTCGGCGGCCTTGACAGCGGCCTTGTGGAGGGAGTCGGAGACGACGGTGGGGTGGATGCCGCGGGAGAGGAGGAGACTGCAGCTGTCGAGGAGGGAGCCGGCGATGACGACGACGGTGGTGGTGCCGTCGCCGGCGGCGGAGTCTTGGGACTTGGAGAGGTCGACGAGCATCTTGGCGGCGGGCTGGAGGAGGTGCATGTTGTTGAGGATGGTGGCGCCGTCGTTGGTGATGATGACGTCGCCGGAGGGGGTGGAGATCATCTTGTCCATGCCTTTGGGGCCGAGGCTGGTGCGGACGGCGTTGGCGACGGATTTGGCGGCGGCGATGTTAGCGTGGCGGATGTCCTCCTTGCGCTTGTTGTCGACGTAGGACTCCGTCTTGGAGGAGGATCGGGGTGGGGGAATAGCCATTGCCGCCATTGATGAAGAGATCAAAGAGAGAATTTGAAATTCGAAACCCTAGAGTTTAGAGAGAGAGAGAAGTTAGAGAGTGGTGTTGCAGTGTTTTTTTTTTCCCCGGTGTTTTTGGTACTTGAGGGAGTGTTCGGGAAAACAAACTAACACAACACAACACAGAGAATGTTCCAAAGAGTTCCTTGATTGCTGGATTTTGGCCCATGATGTTTTTGGGCCAATTATATTTTTGTGTTTTTGTTGGATTTTGGATTTGGGTTTGGGCCAGATGTGAAGTCTTTTATGTAAGTCATTCCTAACATTTTTTCTTTTCATTGTCTTTCCATCCTTTGCGACCTTAGTGTGTGCTTAGTTCCACGTTTAGCATATTAAGAATTGATTTTATCTCCTGTCAAACATAATTTTAGTAAAAATCAGATGTTTGATTGGTGTCAGGTAAAATTGATTTTACTTTCAGGATGTGTTTGGGAGTTTGGAGGGGAGGGAAGGGCTTATGACTAACAATTTATTAGTAATATGGATAAAAATTATCCTCCAAAACCCTCCAAAGTCCACCCCAAGTTCATATTTTGGGGAACTCAAAAAATGAACAGGGGAGGACTTTGGAGGGTTTTGGAGGATAATATTACTAATAAATTGTTAGTCATAAGCCCTCCCGTCTATTAGATAATGTAGTATACGTTTGAATTTTAATTTTTGTATTGTTGTTGTAACCTTTCCTATTGTCTAGCTCTGTTCAAACTTGTTTGAATCAGTCTTCCTCTTCTTTTGTTGCTACGGTTAGCATCCCTGATTTGTTGTAATCCTTGAGCTATTTATATGCTCATCTCCCTTAGTTGTTAAATGCGAAAACCTTTACTGTTATATGGTATCAGTAGCTTCAGCATTACCGCTGTTTCGATCCTAGCACTCCCTCACCATGTCTTCTTCCACTCAATCCACCACAAACATCCATCTTGACAACTCTCAACATGTTGTCACTTTACACAACCACTCATCCATCAAACTTGATGGCACAAACTATCCTGCCTGGAAGGTTCAATTTAATGCCTTGCTCATAGGCTATGACCTTATTGGTTTTGTTGATGGCACTAACACCTATCCCGCTGCAAATCATGCTGATTTCAGGTTCTGGAAATGCCAGGACCAACTCATTCTTCATGCCATCATCTCATCGGTTGATCAAAATGTCATCACCATGCTTGGCAATGTCTGCACCTCCAAACAGGCATGGGACATCCTCGGCAAACTGTATGCCAGCAGAACCAGACCCCGAATCATGCACCTGAAGGAGAGACTAACTCGCGTTGAAAAAGGTACACGTTCCATGGCTGAATACCTTCATGGTATCAAATCAATGGCTGATGAATTAGCCACTATCGATTCTCCATTGGATGACGTTGATATGGTCATTCATACTCTCAATGGATTGGGAGCTGAGTATCATGGGGTGACAGCTGCTCTTCGCACCCGTGAGAATCCAATTGCCTTTGAAGAACTCCATGACATTCTCTTTGATTATGAAAGCTATCTCAAGAAAATGAAAACACCATTGATATTGCAATCCCAACTGCTCATGCTGCTCACAAAGGTAACCATTCATTTCAGTCTCCCTCCTCCACTCACTGGAATGCATCCTCTTCTACCAGATCACACTCTTCAAAGAAGGTCATTTGTCAGTTTTGTGACAAACCTGGCCATTCTGCAAAGGAATGCTACAAAATCCGTGGGTATCCAAAAAGGAATCATGGACCTACTGCTCATCATGCTCAAGCCGTGCCTCCACATGCACCATCCAACTAGATTATGGATTCAGGTGCCACTCATCATATCACAAGTGATCTTGACAATCTGCATCTCACCACTCCCTATCATGGAACTGATCAGCTCCTTGTCGGAGATGGCACCCCACTTCCAATAGCTCACACTGGTAACTCTTTTCTCTCCACTACTAGTCAACCTCTTCAATTACCCAAAGTCTTACATGTTCCCAAAATTTCTCAGAATTTATTATCTGTTTCTTCACTATGCAATACTAATCCTGTCACTGTTGAATTCTTTTCTGACCATTTCTTGGTGAAGGATCTGAAGACAAGGGTGCCTCTACTCAAAGGATTGCATAGGCATGGCCTCTACCATCTCACTCCATCATCCATCAACCCAAAAGCTCTTATCACTACATCTTCCTCTTCCCCACCATGGCATCATATCTTTGGTCATCCCTCTGATCGTGTTTTAAGACATTTGATATCTCACCACAAAATAAAGTTGAGCTCAAATGCTCCATGTCTCACGTGTAGCAATGTCAAGAGCCACAAACTACCTTTTGCTACTTCCAGTATCACAAGCAAGAAGCCACTTGATATTATCTACACTGATGTATGGGGTCCTGCTCCTGTTAGATCTCTAGATGGTTTTTTATATTATCTTATTCTTGTTGATCATTTCTCTAAATATGTTTGGTTGTATCCATTGAAAAATAAATCAGATGTTTCAACAATATTTCCTCAATTCAAATCTTTTGTTGAAAAATTCTATAATACTTCCATTGTTTCCTTATACTCTGATAATGGGGGAGAATTCCTCAAACTCAAACATTATTTAACACAATATCTATCATTTCACCATGCCACCTCATACTCCTGAACTTAATGCCCCAGCTGAAAGACGTCACAGGCATATAGTAGAAACCGGTAGAGCCTTACTACATCATGCCAAATTACCACCTTCATTTTGGTCCCATGCCTTCACTACTGCCACTTACCTCATAAATCGCCTACCCACACCTCTCCTCAACATGCAATCACCTTTTGAAACACTACACAACACAACTCCCAACCCCCTTCACTTACATTCTTTTGGTAGCTTATGCTTTCCTTCGCTGCGCCCATACACTTCAAATAAACTTCAACCACGGTCCAAGCCATGTGTTTTTGTGGGATATTCTCCATCTCAATATGCATACAAGTGCCTTGATCCCATTACTCATAAGCTCTACATCTCTCGCCATGTGACCTTTCATGATAACACCTTTCCTTATATAACTCTGACCGAAAATAATGCCAACCAAGCCGCCACTCAAGCCATCACTATTATACCTCTTCATACCATATTACGCTTACCATCATCTCAATCAGCTCCACATCATGACACACCCAACCTATGCGATTCTTCAGGTCAAGAGACACCATTGGATTCAACTCATTCATCAGGTAATTCTTCTTCTATCCCTCTTTCATTAGATACTAACTCTCTTAGTACTAATGTTTCCCTTGAGCATTCCATCTTGCCTGAGCAATCAGTTCCCCAACAGGGTCATCCTATGATCACAAGGTCTAAAAACAACATCTACAAACCCAAAAGAGCAATGGCGGCATCCAAACATCCTCTACCCGAGAACTTAGAACCATCCATGGTTAGGGAGGCCATGCAACATGCACAATGGAGGAAAGCCATATCTGATGAATTTGATGCACTCTTGCGTAATGGTACATGGTCTCTTGTACCACCTCCTAAAGATCAAAATATAGTGGGTTGCAAATGGCTTTTTCGAATTAAAAGGCATCCAGATGGCTCCATAGATGGCTACAAGGCTCGTCTTGTGGCCAAGGGATTCATTCAATGTCTAGGGATTGATTTCAAAGAAACTTTTGCCCCGGTTGTGAGGCCTCAAACGGTCAAAATTATACTCACCATTGCTCGACATCATCGTTGGCCAATGCATCAATTGGATGTCAATAATGCTTTTCTGCAAGGCACTCTATCTGAGCAGGTTTACATGGCTCAACCTTCGGGACTCAGAGACAGCCAACATCCTGACTATGTATGCAAATTACACAAGGCTATCTATGGTCTTCGTCAAGCTCCAAGGGCATGGCATGATGCATTAAAGTCTTTCATCACATCTTATGGCTTCATTACAAGCAAGAGTGATCCTTCCTTATTCATTTATACCAATGGCACAATCACAGCCTACTTCCTTGTTTATGTAGATGATCTCTTGCTCACAGGTAACAACTCTAGATTTCTTACCACTTTTATTGAAGCCTTATCTCAACGGTTTGCACTCAAAAACATGGGCAACCCTCACTATTTTCTTGGTGTTGAATTCATACCAACTGGTACTGGTCTTCTTCTATCACAACACAAATTTATTCGTGACATTCTTGAGCGCTTTGACATGGAGGGGGCGAAACCAGCTTCAACGCCTCTCTCTACCACAGCCATTCTCAAGTTAAATGATGGTTCTGCCTCCACAAATTCAACCACATATCGCCAAACGATTGGTGCCCTACAATATCTCAATCTCACACGCCCTGACCTCTCATTCACTATCAACAAGTTGTCTCAATTCATGCACAAGCCGACTGCCCTACATCTTCAACACCTTAAGAGACTACTTCGCTACTTGAAAAAATACCATCAATTTTGGTATTATGCTGCATCCTCCCACCGATCTAAACCTCTTGGCATTCTCAGATGCTGACTGGGGTGGCAACTCTGATGATAGAACATCCACATCTGCCTATATTATATTTCTTGGTGGCAATCCCATCTCATGGCTATCCAAGAAGCAGCGGACGGTGGCAAGGTGAGGAACTGAGGCAGAATATAGGGTTGTAGCCACTGCCACTACTGAACTTATGTGGCTAATCAATCTTCTTCAAGAACTTCAGGTTCCTTTACCTAATGCACCAAGACTTCTATGTGACAATGTTGGTGCCACTTATTTGTGTGCCAATCCTATCTTGCATTCTCGCATGAAGCATATTTCCCTTGACTATCACTTTGTTCGAGAGCAAGTTCAAGCTCACAAGCTGCATGTTTCTCATGTTTCTACAAAGGACCAGCTAGCTGATATTCTGACAAAACCAATGCCAGCTGCACGATTTCAGGAATTAAGAGCCAAGATCAAAGTTACAAATGGTAACTTTATCTTGAGGGGGCGTATTGGATAATGTAATATACGTTTGAATTTTAATTTTTGTATTGTTGTTGTAACCTTTCCTATTTTCTAGCTCTGTTCAAACTTGTTTGAATCAGTCTTCCTTTTCTTTTGTTGCTACGGTTAGCATCCCGGATTTGTTGTAATCCTTGAGCTATTTATATGCTCATCTCCCTCAGTTGTTAAATGCGAAAACCTTTACTGTTGTACCGTCCCTTTCACTCCCCTCCAAACTCCCAAACACATCCTTAAAAACGATTTTGACCAGAAGTCCAGAAGCAAGTAGTTTTTACATTGGGTTAAAAATTTTACATTATATTTTACATCAAATTTGCTTTCAAAATGAACATACAAACATGACACACTTCACTTCAAACTTAATTGTAACCAAATCAATTTTATAAAATTAATTCTATTCAAAAGCACTTTTGTCGAACGCTTATGAAAATACAAACTTAGTATTTGATAAATTGTCTTTAAAAAAAAAATGCTTTATTGCTTTATTACTTATTTTATGTTTTTAAGCTCTATTCATATCGAACTTAAATCTAAAGAACCAGTTAACTTGGAAATTTATATATGAACAACCAATTCACATAAACAATGCTAAATTATTCACCATTTTATATTATTTATTATAGTGATCCGATTGGATATACATGTCATATTCCTTGTCATATAATTACTATACTTTAATACATTTTTCAAACTCCTTACGAAAACCTTATACGTCACTCACACAAGTGTATAACAATAACCAGTGTTCTTTACAATAGAAAGCTTAGAAAACATTTTAGTATCTTTACGAATCAATATTTATCTTTCTTCATGTAAATAACAATCATATTTAAAAGAAAGGATAGGTGATGCTGACTAATAATACATAAGAGGCGAAGTTGGGATTGGCATTTGGCACGCACTTCTCAGTTCTCAAAGGCTCCGAACCTTCCTCTCGCTAACTTGCTTTCCTTTTCCCATACATACTTATCCCACGAATTATGCAGTGAGACATACAATTAGAACATTTCTTGTGAACAAAAACGAAAAAAAAAAAACTGTATTGCTCAAGTGATATTAAATTTCTTTGAAAATGAGTACCTAGATTATTTTGTCATGAGAAATAAAAATATCAATTTGATCCTAAAATGTTTAAAAATCGATCAAATTAATATTTCTAAGATTTTTTTGTTATCGGCTTTTGAGATTTTTGAAAATTGAATGGATATTTTTCATATCTCAAATTTCAAATTTATCTCTATTTTTTGTTGGTGCAATTTAGGCTTTTACTCTCGAAGTCCTTTATATATCTCCAACTTTTTTTTTTTCTGCAATCTTACAACTTGAAAAAAATAAGAAATTAACTTCATTTTTCTAGGGGGGAAAACTGTTAGCATTTTATTAATAATCAATGATGTAATATAATGTGGGACTATCATAGGGGCTAACTGAGAATGGGTTGCTTTCACACGTTGGTGTGCTACCCATTTCGTTTGTATCTTACCAAAACTTATATTAGGGGTGATCAGAAATATTTGACCCGTCCGAAACCGATCAACCCGCTATAAATTTGGGTGAAACAGGTGGGTTGAATCGTTTTGGCGGATTGGCTGGTTGACAAAATAGGTTTTGTATGGATAACTACGGTCGGTTTCGATTCTGGTTTTTTTCATCCATCGATCCCCGACCCGACCCGATGTACATTAAAAAAAATTTGAAGCAAAGAACAGATTTATCAAGACTGGGTAAAGTAAAGGCCCAATTTTTAGACTTACACGGTAACCAAACCCTCCACATGACTAACTTACTCACTCGGATTGAACTGAACACACACATAACACGTTGGGCTCTTGGCAGAAGCCCTAAGTCCCTAACATTCTTACACCTTACACAATACGCAGCGGCGGTAGCACCCAGACCCGGCCAGCCATCAGATATCCTTCCCTTCAGTGGCTCCGCTCATCCTCAGTTCCTCCTTCTCTTCGTCTCATCTCGTTTTCTTCCCACAGCCGTGAGATACGGAGGAGGCCGTGCTGCCGACAGCCACCTCGTGTCATCTTTCCGCTCATGACGCCGCTAGTTCGATGAAGATTTTGAAGAAGCGGCGTCCGTGTCGAAGAAGATCATGACGTGACGAAGATGAGCTCCGTGTTGCACCGTGCGTCGCTGCCATCCTATTCCGGTTTGCCACCTTCCGTCGCATTCAGGTATTGCACGCACCCACCCCCTGCATTTTGGTTCATGAACGTTCTCTGATAGAAGAGAGTGAACAGTGAAGGCCGAAATCCCAATCTAAGAAAACGCTCCAGAATCTGTTTTTTAAGCTCTATTCTTTTCCTTTTTTTTTTTTGTTTAAGCATCCGCTCAGAGATTGGGTTGGGCTTAAGCTTCCACTCAGAAATTGGGCTGGCAATGACTGCTACCTGACCATAAGGTCCCATGGCTTTTACTATTTTGATATACTCTTCAATAATTTTAATTAACTTCCTATTTTGGGAATAAAAATAAGAAACTTTAAGCAAATAATGAAAGAGGGACATGAATAACGAATCACGATATATATATTAAAAAAAAAAAAAAGTCTGCAGCATCTTATCAGTGTCTTAGATCTTGCAGAGATCATTTTGTTTGGTAAATAAGAATAGCTTATTTTATGCCTCACTTGCCTATCATTTCCAAATTTCCACACACAGACGTGTTCTACTTGTATTGTGAGTGTGATATATATTTCTGCCTGGATTTGTCATCTTCTGAAGCCCCACACGAGTAGGACAAAGAGTGTTAATATTATTTAATAGTATTTGTTATTATGGTTCCTCTTTGGTGTCCTTGATTTTCTCTCTGTGTTTGACCGGATATTTACACATTACACATATAATAAAATTGTGAGACCCACTAAGCTGGGTAGTTAGGTAAAGTGCATTTTTTTAAATTAGCGACTCGGGATTTGAGTATATGACATTGCAGTTAAAATTCAGTTTGGGGCATAGTTTATTCCCAATGCGATGAACCACTTTTAGGTTTACTGATTAAGAAATAAAAAAATATCAAAGTTTAGAATACATATTTTTCAATAAAAAATTTCTTAATTATTTAAGATCATGGTTTTGTCCTTTTTTTTTTTTGACAAAATGGCTTTGCCCTATTAAAATTTAGATTTAATTTATATGCATTTTCTTCCATATAATTTTTTTTTACATTAATGACCAATTAAAAATCATCGCATTAGTGAAAATGTTTGATTCCTATCGTAATTACCTTAAAAGTAATAAGATGATTTCTGATTTTATTTTTTGTTTTTCGGGATATTTTCGTACGTAACTGCGGAGACTACTATTCATCGAGGTACTGGACAACGTTGAAGGAATAACCTCTCTCAATTAAATTTTCCCCATATGCAATAGTTAATAATCAAACACTTGTCCAGTTACTTAAAGGATCTGAACCCATTACTATTCGGACTAACCCTATTGATTGTTTTAAATTCAATTTTTTTTTTACTACCAATATATCAAAATTAAGTTCATAGGAGTTTGCTAACAAGCCATATAAAAAAAAAAGAAAAGAAATTTGCTAACAAGTTTCAGTTGAGAACTTTCTTCGAAAAACATCTATGATTTGCTTCTTTCCTTGAGCAAATATGAGCATTTGATACTTGATGAATATTAAATATTCCTTAATTAGTATTTTTATGTTAAATAATAAATATCCCTTGTCCCACGTAAGGTTTTGGTTTTGGTAGGGATTTTGTCCGGCAGTCTCGTGTCTCTGTCTTTCATTATCCCGTGGTCCCTCTAATATAAACAAAAATATTTAATTTCATATTTATTAAAAAAAGTTAGTTAATTTAATTTAATTTTTTGATTTATATAAAAAAATAGTTATAATTATTAAATTATCATTTAATTATCTCGAGAATGTATAATACTCTTAAAAAAAATAAAAAAAAATTTAATTTGATTGATTAATTTTCTTGATTTTTAAAATACTTATATTAAATAGAATTGAGTTGGTACGATTGTATTTCACTTATATTTAAATAAAAAAATATAGATATATTATAATCGAACAGATGGAATAGCTGTAAACCTAGTTGAACAATATCAATGCTACAAAACCCGAGCATGCCTGTGTGTGTAACTGAGAACTACAACAGAAATGGAGAGAGAACAACATCAAAACGCATCATCTCTGAAATCTCCCTTGATCCAAAACTCAGCACAAGATGGATTCCTACTTGATGCAGAACAAAACAAGTCAAGTGCCATTGCATCACTAGAAAGAACAGAGATCCTTGAAGAAGTGAGGAAGCAGTTATGGTTAGCAGGGCCTTTGATATCTGTCAACCTCTTAAATTATTGCCTACAAATTATATCTGTCATGTTTGTAGGCCATCTTGGCGAGTTACCTCTCTCTGGTGCTTCAATGGCCACTTCTTTTGCTTCTGTCACAGGTTTCAGCTTGTTGGTTAGTTCACTTTTTTCCTTACCTTCCCTTTTACTATAACAACCATTTGTATTCTCAGTTTTACATCAAACCATATCTCTTAATACTATTTCTCTGTTGGAACATGGAAGTATATAGCAAAGAAAGTCAATAAAAAGATAGTTGTAATCATAACAAGAAGATACCGTTTCTGTCCATATCATGATATATTACTTCCCCTCCATCACAATATCAACAAAAGCATGTTTACTAAAAATAGAACTCAAAACAAGGCTGGCTCTATAGCGAGCAATTCAACAGCATATTTACTAAATTACTTACTAACTGATTCGATGTCTTCTCCTTAGTTACCATCATCCAAAAAATAAGCATAGCTTTTAAGTCGGACTCATAAAAAGACAACTCTGTCAAAAGGATGCTTCTTAGATACGTATTCGAAAGTAGAAAGTATCCCGAGTATCGGGTAAAATTCTATTTCAAAAAAAATTAAAATAAAAGGGGATATTTTTTAGATATGTACTCGGAAGGGCCGGAAGTATAATACAAGTATTAGTGTCGGATACAGGTAGGACACCAATACTTTTCCATTTTTTGGAGTATCTAGGCTTCATAGGTGTGAAGTGCCAATGGTTTGCATTGCATGATTTTCAACTTTTTTTTATTCAAGGGACTATTTGATGAGGAAGCAAGCAATGGATAATGGTGTTTGTTCTGATCTTAACTAATATTGGTTATTGGTTAAAACAGGTTGGAATGGCAAGTGCCTTGGACACTTTGTGTGGCCAGTCATATGGGGCAAAGCAGCACCGCATGTTAGGCATACACATGCAGAGAGCCATGTTCATTCTTATGATTGTTAGCATTCCACTTGCAGTTATTTGGGCAAACACAAGATCCATTCTGGCTTTTCTTGGCCAAGATCCTGAAATATCTGTAGAAGCCGGGAACTATGCTCGGTTCATGATTCCAAGCCTTTTTGCTTATGGCCTTCTTCAGTGCCTGAATAGATTCTTACAAACCCAAAATATTGTATTTCCAATGATGTTCTTCTCCGGAGTGATAACTTTACTACATATTCTTTTATGTTGGATAATGGTATTCAAGTCTGGACTAGGGAACAAAGGTGCTGCCGTAGCGAATTCTATATCTTACTGGTTGAATGTTTTGATGCTCTCACTCTATGTCAAGTTTTCTCCTTCCTGTTCAAAAACTTGGACAGGCATTTCCAAAGAGGCACTGCACAACATCCCCTCATTTCTCAGGCTTGCAATTCCTTCAGCTTCTATGGTTTGGTACTTACATTCTCTAAAACTTTGATGCTACCTATTATAATAGATCAATGTTTACTGTTTTGTTACTTTTCTTAACATTAGTACACTTTCAATTGTTTTCGAGATCCTAATGTATTTTGCAATTTTTATTACCATTATTATGCTGAACAGCTTGGAAATGTGGTCATTTGAAATGATGGTTCTCCTTTCCGGTCTTCTTCCAAATCCAAAATTGGAAACATCAGTGCTTTCTATCTGGTCGGTTTCATAATTGAGATACTTTTGAACTTGTTACACATACTTGACATAATTATTTTTACCAACCTATTGTGGATTTTGTCAGCTTGAATACAGGATCAACTGTTTGGATGATCCCTTTTGGACTCAGTGGAGCTGTAAGGTTAGCTTTCCCTATGAAGTTTCAGAATTCAGAGGCAACCTTACTGTTTTACTTAACTACACATATGCTAAGCGTTCTGTTCTCTCCCTAATTTGCCTGTTGAAAATTTTCTCTTGCTTTAGTATATTTATCAGCCAACCACACCTAGTAAGAAAAGACTTGGTTGTTGTTTTGTTATTATATAGTTCCATTATGTTTGCATTATTCTTGCAGCACTCGTGTCTCAAATGAACTTGGAGCTGGTCATCCGCGAGCTGCACGTTTAGCGGTGCGTGTTGTCTTAGTAATGGCCATTATCGAGAGCATCTTAGTTGGAATGGTGATGATACTAATACGCAATATTTGGGGCCACGCGTATAGTAATGAAGTAGAAGTTGTCAAATATGTAGCAATTATGATGCCTATTCTTGCAACATCCAACTTTCTGGATGGACTTCAATGTGTTCTTTCAGGTTTTTATTCTTACCCATTTCTTTCATTTATTGTCTATACTCTATATAGCAGCAATGACACAAAAGCACTGATATAGACAAGTCACTTTTACTTTTACCATTTCATTCTATTAGTAGCCACTCCACTTCACTCCATACAAATTCCAAACATACAAAAAATCTTGAAGAGGAAAATTTATGGTGGTTGTTTAATTTAAACTGCAAGTTCAATGGTTTATGATAGCTACTCTAATAGTGCAATTGATCTTCATTCCTCACTTTGTCAACTCTAATATAGGCACTGCTAGAGGATGTGGTTGGCAGAAAATTGGTGCCTTTGTCAATCTGGGGTCATACTATTTAGTTGGCATTCCATCAGCTATTTTATTGGCTTTTGTGTTGCATATTGGTGGGAAGGTAAAAGAAGTTAATTCTTTTGTAGCATACCCTTATGTACTATGGACATTTTTACAAAAATTGCAATCATTTGGCTTCAATCTACCTGCAAATTACTTTATGTAGGGGCTCTGGCTGGGGATCATATGTGCACTCATTGTTCAAACATTTTCTCTATTGATCATTACTATACGTACTGATTGGGAGCAAGAGGTGAAGTGATGAACTTTTGCATTTCTTTTTATCTCTTCCTTTCATTTTTGTGATGCTTGGTGCTGATGTGCCTATATTTCTTCTGAAATTCTTTTTCTTATTCAGGCAAAGAAGGCTGCAGATAGAGTCTCCTATTCAATGACACCGGAGAGTATAGTCACATGAAGCTGCAATATCCTTGCAGATACACATTCTGAATAAGTTCTATTAGGATGAAAGCAAGACAACATTTGTTAATGTCGCCATTCTTTTGTTAGAAAAGGCCAGGTGCATTGATATATGGCTGAAAGGATAATCTGATCTTGATAATCTAATGTAGTGTATAACATAGATGATGCAGCTGGCCATTTGAAAGTAGGCATTGCAGAAACACAACGCCTGCTGTATCCGTGCCCCTATGGGTATGCAGTGCGGATTTTGGGATAGCTGTTCCCCTATGGGTATGCAGTGCGGATTTCTTTTATACTCGCTTATTAAACTGAGCGAGTTTTGAAGTATCCGTGCCCGCGGATACCTCTTCACGATTATTGTAATTTTGTGTCGATTTTTGGGAATAGATAAATCACATTTACCTTTTAGATTTTGTGTTAATTATACTATTAATTTTTTACTTATGTGCATTTGTTACTTTAAGAAAAAATTGTGGTGTTATGATTTCAATTTTAAGTATATAGATCTGTTAAGTTCTGTTTTTTAGAGTTTCTTTTTATTTATAATTTTATGGATATCCACATGAATGTGTAGGTAATCGTTAAATCTGTGAAAAAATTGGGGATATGACTCTAATCGAAATGCATACATTTGTCTCATACACTATGAGGACGGTGAGAAAAGATATATTTTACACCCCAAGGAAAAAATTGGATTAATTATCAGTTGCTCCTATCGGAAATATGATTTATTGTAGATTCATAATTGAATACTCGAATCGAGTCAGAGTTCATCTTGCCCGTCCTGAACAAACAAGAGGCGCGGGCTTATTCGCTGTGTGGATATGGGGCGACGTATACAAATTTCACAAATGAAAATTATTATTATTATTATTATTAAAGGATTATTCAATATTTTATGGTTTTAATAAATAAATGAAAATTTACAGTTTTTATGATATTTTGAATATAATTGTAGGAAAATTCAAACTATCCCTAAGCTGTTGGCCTGTCACATCTCCAAGTAAATTTTTAATAAAAAAAATGCACTTCCAGATCTTCCATCCTATTAGAGTTGACTAATGATACACACCTTTCCATGTTAAGAGTCCAGGCATTTTTATACGAGTTTTCAAAGCAATGCAGTTTTTGAGAGGAAAGCAGGAAACAACTTCCCAAGAACTGTGTCAGTGTGTGTGAGAGTTCCTGAAGAGAGACTAGGCTGTGCCACACAACACAATGGCCATATTATGGAGAAAGGAACTTGCAGAGGAAGCAAAGAAGCAGTTATGGCTGGCAGGGCCTATGGTTTTTGTGTGTGTATTTCAGTACAGCTTACAAATCATATCTCTATCTCTCATGTTTGTGGGCCATTTGGGTGAGTTGCTTCTTGCTGGTGCTTCTTTGGCTACTGCATTTGCAAATGTCATTGGTTTCTCTGTACTGGTAAGTTGACATGATCTTTCTTCTTTTGTTAGATGATATTTCCTAGTATAACAAGTGTTCAGTTATGCCATTCTCTTTTTCTTAATTGTTTGGATTAATGAAGTGGAAAGTGCAATTATATAAATTATTTAGAGAATTACTCATATTAAATGCTAGGTTGATTATTTAGAGAATTTAGAATTATTCTATTAAAATGTAAAGGAAAGTTAATGTAGGTTAGGCTCTCAAAGATATATCATTAATTTCAAGTGTATGTCTTTTATGGGAAAAAAACTCCTCTAAAGTGAACAAGTGTGTAAAATGAGAAAGTGAGGATGTATCCGCCCTTTATCAAATCAATGATGGATACACTCTCACTTTCTCACTTTACACGCTTGCTGACTTTAGAGGAGCCACATCCGTCTTTTATATATACACACACTAAAGTTGTTCTTCTGGATCTATCCATATGATACTATTTCTTATGTTTATCCCTCCCTCTTTTAGCTGGGTCTGTCAAGTGCACTGGACACATTTTGTGGTCAATCATATGGAGCACAACAGTATGAGATGGTTGGCATACACACACAGAGAGCCATGTTGGCTATCATGCTTGTTACTATACCTGTTTCCATTATTTGGGCTAACTTTAGACCCATTCTTGTTGCTCTTCATCAAGACCAAGACATAGCAGCCCAAGCTGAACTCTATGCTCGTTACTTGATCCCAAGCCTCTCTGCCAATGGTCTTCTTAGATGCATTGTTAAATTCCTACAAACCCAGAACATAGTTTTTCCTATGGTGCTAGCTACTGGACTTACTACCTTAGTGCACCTACTTGCTTGTTGGGCTTTGGTTCTAAAACTTGGGCTTGGCATGAAAGGAGCTGCCATTGCAATTTTCATCTCAAATTGGTTTAATACACTACTACTGGCACTTTATATCAAGTTCTCCTCTTCATGCAAAAGCACTTGGACTGGTTTCTCAAGGGAATCCTTGCACAACATTCCTCGGTTCCTCAGACTAGCATTTCCTTCGGCAATCATGGTCTGGTATGAGATACCTTATTGAACCAAAAAATAACTTGCACCCAAAATAGTTGACTTGGCAAATTTTGCATTACTCTCTGAGGTTTTGTTTATTTTAATATTTTTTAACGAAAATGCTGATTAGTACGAAAGTTTGTTTTAGTGCAAACGTATATGACAAATTGACTTGTAAAAATCTATAGACATGTTTATCCATGAATGGTTATCATTCTCTTTTCTAATTGGTAGATTACCCTTTGGTCGATTTTTGTACTTAAGGCATGTTTGGTGGTCAGGATAAGAGAGACAGGATATGATAAGCTATCATATCTTGTTTGAAACTGTTGTTTGGTGAGCCAGCAGGATAGGATAATCTGTCACTTATCATATCCTGTCAATCTAGTTAAAATTCTATCCTGAGGGGAGGGCTGGGTTAGAACTCAACAGGATAGGATAAGGTGATTTTTTTTTCGGTAACAAGTAGGATAGGGTGATTTAAAGTATAATAAAATAAAAAATATATAATATATAAAATAATTAAAGTATAATAAAATAATAATTTAAAGTATAATAAAATTTAACATGATTACCAAAAAAAGTATAATAAAATATAAAATATTTAAAATAATAAAAATATTAATAATCAATTTTAAAATTTATTTTTATTTTATCACAATGCTAAGTTTGTTATTTTATATTATTTTTAAAAACTGAAAAAAAAAAATATCCTAATAATTTAACTATATGTAAAGTAAAAACAAAAAATGAATATTTTAAAATATAAAAAATTAATTTTAGTTAGACAATATTTAAAAAATTTAAAACATTATATGTAATTTTATCATAAGAATAATTTTGTTTTTTATTATAAATTTAAATAATGAAAATTATAAAAAAAAAAGTAAATCTAATAAAAGATGAAAACATTTAGAATAAAAACGAAAATTTTTAAAATTCATACTTAAATTATAATGCTGTCCAGTTGGTTATCTGGTGGACACCAAACGTTGGATAGGATAACAGCTTATCCTACTCATATCCTATCCTACTCCTATCATGTTCTCTTATCATATCCGTCCTTATCCTATCCTGACCACCAAACGAGCCCTTAAAGTTATCATACTTAATTAGCAGAGCTCTTTTTTAAATACGTGAGTTTCATTTGTGACACATAACCCCATGAAGTATGATAAAAATGTGTAAACTTGTATTTTTCAGTGTTTGAGCTAAGTATTTGAGGATTACCTTGAAAAGAATCACGTGCTTCTCATGTACAGTTTCTCACCATTACAATTAACATAAAATACAGGGCTATACTTTTTTAGCATGGTTTAGAGAAATTATGTGTTACACAATGAAATTTATCTATCTAAAGTTAAAATGAACAAAGTCTCATGAGAAAATGTGTAATTTACTCTAATTAATATTCTTCTTAACCATCAAATAGATATACCTAGAAAAACCATATTTCCATTCCTTGAGACTCATAATGTGAATAACCAATGTTTATAAGTTCTAATTAGTTGCTCCTTATGGTATTATCTTGTTGCAGCCTAGAAACATGGACATTTGAACTCATGGTGCTGCTGTCTGGTGCTCTTCCTAATCCAAAATTGCAAACTTCAGTGCTTTCTTTATGGTTAGTTTTTCATTTTAGTTCTTAAGGGCTATGCTATTGTATGCTCTGGAATTTCTATGTCCTGTCATTACATTGATCTTTCTTTTCTTGGATATGCCATTTCCAGCATTGTTGTCAGTGACCAATTGTGCTTTGTCATCCAGCTTTAATACATCTGGTCTGTTTTGGATGATACCCTTTGGAGTTAATGCTGCTGCAAGGTCAGTTCTTTCATGCTGAATTGGCTGCTTATATTGTATTTTATCCATATATATATTAATGAAGAGTAATCATGATCAGAAAATATGCTTGCTATACAAACCAAGGCAAAAGTAGCAGTAGGTTTAGTTACAGATGAACTCTATTATCATTCAGAAAATCTAACATAGCAGTTGAAAATGTGACTAGGTCAAAAGAGTTTAGGATGTTAAAGAAAGTGGGGAAGAGTCCTCAATACTTTTCAACCCCGCTATTGGTTCCATCTCCCCTAGCCCCACTGGCCACTAGTGCGTTGGAATAGCTTATTTGGGCTTGTGAGAATAACTTACGAAAATAGCTTTTGACTTTTCTATAATATCTTTTTAGCTTAATTCAATAACTTTGTTAAAAAAGCTTTTTAGCTTATTTCAAAACAACTTACTGAATAAGTATTTAATTAAATTGTTTATCCAAATACTTCCTAAGGACATAGTGGGGCTATCCAGGGTATATACTAGGGGCCCTCAAGTGGGTCCTATAAGGTGTGACATAGGTATTAAAAAAATATATTGCATTCTCATGCTTTTAGTTATGCTATCATTGGGTTTAACAAGACTCATTCTATGTTGAAACTCAACAGTACAAGGATCTCAAATGAACTAGGGGCTGGCAGTCCAAAAGCTGCATATTTAGCTGTTAAAGTAACCTTGTTAATTGCCTTCACGGTGGGAGCTTTAGAATTCACTCTCCTTATGCTCACACGGAACATTTGGGGTCGCATTTTTTACCAATGTACCTGAAGTAGTAAGTTATGTGGCATCCATGATGCCAATTCTTGCAAGCTCTGCCTTTGTAGATTCAATTCAAACAGCATTCACAGGTAATATATATTTATGAACTATTGGAAAAGAAGCATATGAAGGAAATAAGTGAATTCCATTCTCATGGTCTAAAAGAAAAGGCACTTTTATGTCATTGATTGAGAGACCTTTTGTTTAAATTAACATATATGTGAACTTGACCTTTGCTAATGCTTTGGTTGTGAAATAGGTATTGCTAGAGGATGTGGTTGGCAGAAGCTTGGTGCATTTGTCAATCTTGGATCTTATTATATTGTAGGCGTTCCTTTTGCAATTGTGTTGGCAAAAGTCTTCCATATGAAAGGACAGGTAAGGTTTAACCAATTTATTATCATGTTTCTTGGTACACTTGTTCAATTGGATTCTAGTGCTTTTGTATTGATCTTGGTTAGTACTTAATGAACATAGGGACTCTTTCTGGGGATTGTATTAGCACTTATTGTGCAAGTGGTGTGTTTTCTTCTAGCCACCATACGCACCAATTGGGAGAAAGAAGTAAGTCCTCCTATCTTCAACTCAGTTTTGTTGTTAACTTTGGATCTCAACAGCAATGTCTTCACTATTCAGGCAAATAAGGCAGCAACAAGAGTAAGAGGCAAGGCAACTAATGCAGTCCAAGTTGATGCCCATGCACAGTCAAGTGGCTAAAATGCGACAAATTATACTCCCTTCATTCTTAGAGTTATGTTATTTTGTACACCCAAATTCAACACCCAATGCCATATGTTTATACTATTCTACATTTATTTATGATTTTATCCTCTCCCTCTTTATGTATTTTAAAGTGTTGGTGCGATGTCCCAACTACAGGTGTACAAAAATCATTACCGTAATTCTTAATTATGTAACTCTTGACTACCATTTTAAAATATAAATGAACATTTTTTATATGATAGTTCAAATTAAGCAAGGATGAAATGTTATGCTTAGAGAAACAATCTTTTTTTTTTACCAAAGAGAAACAATTGTTGAACATTAAATTTTGGACGTACATGTCGTCCCTCTTGATTACTTTTTTGTTCTATCTTCTTTCCTCTTCTTATCTTTCCCATTTTTATGTTTTTACTTTTTTCAAATTTCATTCTCTTCTTCCCTTTTTTGATGATGATGATCAGGTGATGTTAGTCTCAACGCTGGTGAATGACTGGCGAAGGTCGAGCGATGAGTATGGATGGAGGTGAGTGGTGGTGAGTGGATGGCAATTTGGGTGGCGTGTGTTGGCTAGTATTTGAATGTTAACATAACTCTTATACTTAAGGTTGGTTGTGGCTACTCCATTTTTCTTATAAAAATGGTATATTGTATAATTTGTATGTATTTTTTTTTATAATTAAAAACTTATACTTGACGACCACCCATTTGATGTATTTGTTGTTTATGGTCTCACTAAGAAAAGTTGACTAGCTCTGCCCCTTGTCAACAGGGACAATTTATTCATGGTCCTAAGGGTCATTTAATAGTTAAGGAATAAAAAAGTAATTTTTTACTAAAAAAATTTAAATACATCACTACTTCTTTAATGCAACTTTTGGTAGCATGCCCAAATCAACGGTTCTTGTTGATGCATTTATTCAAGTTTTGTGCATTGAAGAATTCACCATGTTTTCTACTCATTATTTTAACCTTAAATTATAAAAAAACAATTGTAAGTAATTAACGTCTTCAAAGAGTCAAAGAGTTACGCCAATGTGTAGGTAAACTGGTACCAGTATGCATTTAATGTAAAAAATCTGAGCTAGACCATGGCCAGATGACCACGTTTCCATGAAAACATGCCTACAAAGCCACGTTTCAACTTTCACGTAAAGAGGCTCGAGAACGAGTGAGGCGGAAAACAAATTTTAAGAGAGATCATAATATTTTAAGTGAGAATGTATATTTGAATCAAATTATGATTTATGTTGGATCTTTTTATTAATATGTATGGCTTTTTTATTTTATAAAAATTTAAGAGTAAATATATTTTTTTTGTTGGACCTAAAGTACGAATTTTAGTAGTTTTACCTTTAGACCGGTCATGAGAGGCTGACCTTGTTTTTTTTTTTCCACTATGGGTTTGCAAGTTAAATTAGCAGTGTAGTACTAAAAGTATATATATATATATAAATAAGGCAGTGCTGTGTAAGCATAAACTTGGAGAAGATATAGTGTGTGAGGGAGAGAGGCAGAATGGGCATATTGTGGAGAAAAGAAATTGCAGAGGAAACAAAGAAGCAGATATGGCTGGCAGGCCCAATGGTGGCTGTATCTGTGTTTCAGTATAGCTTACAAATGATATCTGTGATGTTTGTGGGGCATCTGGATGAGTTGCTTCTTGCTGCTGCTTCTTTGGCTACATCATTTGTAAATGTCACTGGTTTCAACTTATTGGTAAGTTCACATTATCATTTCTTTTTTATATTTGTCATGCGAATGGAAGGGAACGAAGGTGAAGGCTATGATGTATTATCCACTAAAATGATGCGGTGGTACAATATCCAAGTGGGACATCCTGATTAACTCCTTTTGCCACTTGAGTTATAATTAAGTCAAACCAATCAAATTCAGTCAAAGATATTAATTTTTTTATTTGCTCACCATATACTTCTTTATTTGTATTTGAAGATACACTTTTTTGTTTTAAACATAAGAAATTGGCACTTTTGAATTTGACAAATTTTTTTTTCATATTCAATTTTTTGTTCGACAAAGAAAATGGTGAAATCCCTATCCATCAAGAATTTCTGCCTCCATCTCAAATCCACAGAATTGGAACTAAAGGGTTGGAGTTGAGTAAAGGAATAAAGAATGGAGCGGAGGAACTCCGCAGCGACTGACTTGGGATGCAGTTCGTCGGAATTGGAGCAATTGGACAAGAAGCGAGAAGCAACTACATGGATTCTGGAACTCAGATGCACCAGAAGAGAGGGCGTGGATCTGGTTGCTAGACGAGACCCTCGGCGACGGTTCTCAACGAATATAGTTACACGCAACATGTCGTAGGGTCCGCGTCGCGACTGGATGGTGTCCCAACGAGGAATGGTGGAGCACGACGAAGGAGGAAGGTGATGTGATGGATCAAATCCAAGGAAGGGAGGTGTTGCTCGACGATGCATAGGCATATGCAAGGTGGTTCATAATTAAAACGAACAAACAAAACCAAAGAATAAATGAACCAAATTTATCTTTATTTTAATTAAAATGGGATCTCCAAATACATTAACTTAACGTATTTGAGTGCATAATACCAAAAAAATAAATAAATAATACATCTTTGACTACAAAAATATTGAAAAGTCCAACCTACCTTCACCAACTCACTTGCAAAACAACATTTGGGTAGTGGTGAGTGGTGCTGATGCACTTTAGACGAAATCGAGGAATGGATAAGTGTTTTTTTCCTTGTACTCTTATGAAATGGTAGCTAGTTTGATCATGGAAGAATTTACAAGTTACATAGAGTTTATTTGAATTTATCAAAATATTTTATAAAAATAGTTTATATAAGAGAATTGATTTTTAAACATCATTTTGGGACAATGTATGCATATCACAGTTTTTGAAGATTTTGAATGTACGAGGTGAGGGAAAAAATTATTATTTTTTGACAAATAGAGAGCAAAATTGATAAATAAATAGATAATAGTATTTATATATACCGTACTCATATTTGATTTTGATTTTCAAATAACATTTCTCTTTAACCAAGTGATTGAGTATAAATGATTAACACACTGCTACTTAAGGACGAATCGTTCTGGTTCTGCCCGAGTTCAATCATTAGGTATGCAACAACTCTTGTCGGGACTTTTCTGCAAGCGCCGACTTGGAGATTAGTCTCATAACGGGTTCAAAGGATCTAAGCGGTGAAATACTTTGAAAACTCAATCGATCCCAATGACTAATTAGAATAAGTACCAAACCAAAAAATGAATAAATTTAAATTACTTCAGGAAATTTTTGGTCAAAAAAGTAAACGATGTAGGTTGCTTACTTATTGCCACGTAATAAAATGGGATAGGAGCAGGAGGATATTGGATCAACAATAAAAGATAAAGGATTTAATTGTTATGTATTATAAATATTTTTAATATTATTAATCAATTATAAATTATCATATTGTTGATAATGTTTGTCTTTTATCAAAATTATCTTAAAAAACAAATATAAGATGATTTATGATAATTTAACAGTATAAAAAAAAAAATTACACTTACAATATATATTAATTAAGCTCAAGGATAAATGTACATGGTAATTTTAAATGTCCGTATAATTATTAAATAACTTTTATTTTATTCCATGTATAATTGTATAGTGAAAATTTACTATTATCAGATTCTTAAATTACAATTTATTCTCAAAGATGTATCATCAGTTCAAAGTGTCTTTTATTTTAAATACATATACCTATATACTCAAAAGAAAATGATGTTATTGATCTGTCCATATGATACTATTTCTTATGTTTATCCCTCCCTCATTTAGATGGGTTTGTCAAGTGCATTGGACACATTTTGTGGTCAATCATATGGAGCACAACAGTATGAGATGGTTGGCATACACACACAGAGAGCAATGTTGGTTGTCATCCTTGTTACCATACCTGTTTCCATTATTTGGGCTAACTTAAAACCCATTCTTGTTGCTCTCCATCAAGACAAAAACATAGCAGCCCAGGCTGAACTATATGCTCGTTACTTGATCCCAAGCCTTTCTGCCAATGGCCTTCTTAGGTGCATTGTTAAATTCCTACAAACCCAGAATATAGTTTTCCCCATGGTTCTAGCTACTGGATTTACTACCTTAGTGCACCTACTTGCCTGTTGGGCTTTGGTTCTAAAACTTGGGCTTGGCATGAAAGGAGCTGCCATTGCAATTTGCATCTCAAATTGGTTCAACACGCTACTACTTGCACTTTATATCAAGTTCTCCTCTTCATGCAAAAGCACCTGGACTGGCTTCTCAAGGGAATCCTTGCACAACATTCCTCAATTTCTGAGACTAGCATTTCCTTCAGCAATCATGGTCTGGTATGATATTTATCACTGTACCAAAAAAATGATATATACATTACGGATACAGATCACCTGTCTCATTTCGGTGTAACACACCATGTCTCAACCAATAATATCTTGTCACATTTTCTATTTTTTTAATAATAGATTGGATTTTAATTTATGTGACAAGATATTATTGGTTGGGATATGATGCGATATACTAAAATGAGACAGATGATCTTTGTCCATACATTACAAGAGACTTCTTTTCATATAACATTAAATTGATACACGCTATTAAATTGGTCCTTTAATATGATATTTTTAAGGGCCCACTTGATGTCAATGATAAAAAAAATAAAATGTAATGTCACATTTTTTATGGTTATAATGAATATATACTCTTGTTAATATTCTTGTTCGTACTATTATGTAGAGATGCCTAGCAAAAACTAATTTGTTTTCCATGTGACTTGTAATGTGAATGACCAATATCTAGAGGTTCTAATGGTTGCTCTATTGTATTACCCTGTCACAGCTTAGAAACTTGGACGTTTGAACTAATGGTGCTCCTGTCTGGTGCTCTTCCTAATCCAAAATTGCAAACTTCAGTTCTCTCTATAATGTTAGTTTTTCAGTTTATGTCCTAAGTGCTATGAAATTGTATGTTCTGGATTTTATATAGCGTGCCATTGTATTGATCTTTCTTATTTGGATACATCATTTTCCTGCATTGTTATCAGTGACCAATTGTACCCTTTTTTTTTTCATCCCCAGCCTTAATACATCTGGAATATTTTGGATGATACCCTTTGGAATTAGTGCTGCTGGAAGGTTAGTCTTTCATGCTGAACTGTGATGCCTATTTCTATTTGTATCCAAAACACTTTTAGTAAAAATGCATATGCTATGCTAGCCATGGAAAAATTAACAATAAGTAATGTTTCAGTCACATGTTTTTTTTATACTTTTTTTATGCTAACTTTGGCCCTAATGAGTCTCATAGAATGTTTCTACTCAACAGTACAAGGATCTCAAATGAACTAGGAGCTGGTTGTCCAAAAGCTGCATATTTAGCTGTTAAAGTCAGCTTATTCATAGCCTTTATTATGGGACTTTTAGAATTTGCTCTCCTTATGCTGCTAAGGAACATTTGGGGCCGTGCTTTTACTAATGTACATGAAGTGGTCACATATGTGGATTCCATGATGCCAATTCTAGCAACCTCTGCCTTTGTTGATTCAATTCAAACAGCATTCACAGGTATTGAATAAAACCAATCAATATGCACCAAAATATTTTAAAAAAATTCTTCCCTTAAATGAGCTGAAGTCTATTGGTAAAGGGAATGCAACCAAACTAATTCCTTTATGTCATAACAAATGTACCAAATTAGGACCTTGTGTTTATATGCATACATGAACTTGACCATTGTTTATTCATGTGTTGTGTGATAAAGGAATTGCCAGAGGATGTGGTTGGCAAAAACTTGGTGCATTTGTCAATCTAGGATCATATTATATTGTGGGAGTTCCTTTTGCAGTTGTGTTAGCTTTTGTCCTCCACATGAAAGGGGAGGTAAGATTTAACCAATTTGATATCGAAAAACAATTATCTCATGCTATTTTTTCATACTAGTTTCTACATCAGTTAATAATGTACAAATTCGTGGTTAATCACATGCTAATAGAGTAATAGGTTCTCGTTAACCACAAGTTTGTACGTCATCAACTGGTGTAAAAAGTTACGTGAATTGGAATTCTTTGTTATCATGTTGTTGCCTCTTGTTTGTTAGTAAACTTGTTCAACTAATGCTAGTGTTTTATAAATGATCTTGATTCTTGATAATCACAGGGACTCTTTTTAGGGATTGTACTAGCACTTATGGTGCAAGTGGTATGTTTTTTTGTGGTCACCATACGCACCAACTGGGAGAAAGAAGTAAGTCCTCCTACTTTCAACTCAGTTTTGTTGCCAACTTTGGATTTTAACAGCAATATCTTCATTGTTCAGGCACAAAAGGCAGCAATAAGAGTACGAGGCAGTGACCAAAATGTTACTCTTTGATAGTTGAAGAACCTTCATTAAAACTGTGTTTTGTTGAACTAGACTATTGGCTGAATTACCTAATGCATAATTATTCGTAATTATGGACCTTAAAAAAGAAAATTCAGCATCAATGTACTTATGGCAGAACCGTAATTATTCTTTAGTATACATTAGCAATACAGAATCAGGGTTAGAATTCTCTTACCTAATAAATTAATTTGAAAAATGCTATTCAGTACAAATTGGTTTTCGTACCATTTGCCCGAAAGAATGATTATTCCTTTGCACCCGTGATTTCTGTCAACTGTGATTTTTTGGCGCTGTGACTCTTCGTACTTAATAGCATTGCTCTATTAATATTTTGGTTAGCAATTGCTTTTTCCTTCAATAGGAAATGATTAATGGATGTTTAAATATATTGGCGCAAGAAATTGTCCCTTTACTGAATTCTACCTCTATTTTCCTCTCATAACTATGCTTTATTTCAGTATAATCTTAACTTTTTGTTGCCTAAGAAAAAACTCATAGTAGGCCTTAAAGGGATGAGAGGAGAGAAGCAAATGAGAAAGACATAAAACGCATTCCGATGGTTTGAGCCCATGCCCTGCTAACTCGAGGACATAATCTTACTTTTTTTAAAAGACGCCAAATAGCTCCTACTTGCTAGTTGTTAGGAATGTTAAGATGCTTTCACGTATTTTAAGCGTGAGCATGTAAAATATGAAAATTATGTATAAATTTTTTTAGGGAAATATCTTTACTTTTCATCTCTAGCTTTACCATGACTTTCATTTTCGTCCCACAACTATATTATTCATTTTTATCTCAAATCTTTTCAAAATTCATCATAATATTCACCCCTAGCCATCAAATCTAGAGTAATATATAAGGTCAAAGTATAAAAAAAAGGGGAAATTAAATGAAGGTTCTGCACATAAAAAACAAAGCATTCACCCGGTTAACAAAAGGAACAAACACAGCAAGCCCGAAAATGCATGTAATCAGGCAAAAAATAATCCACCATCTAGAAAAATATGTTTGCAGTACAAAACCTGTCCAAATCACCCAAGAAAGTACATACTATAATTATACTACAAAAAAGCTCTTATGTTCAATAACAAATTAGTGTTCAAATTCAGTTTCCCCAAACCCTTTCTTGTTCAAGCGTCAATACAGCAAAGGCTCTAGAAAATGCCCTCACTCAAGGCCTTCCGTGGACTTGTACAAGTTCTCTTGAATGCAAAGTACAAAAATAAAGAACAAAGGGATCCAGATAGTATGGTTACTAATTATTCTTCTTCTTCTTCTTTTTTCATATAGAACTTACCTTTGGATATCTGAACTACTATTCAAGTGAGATGCTATTCTTCTTCTGTCAAAGCTACTTCTTCCTTTAAACATCTACACATCCATTGTAGCTTCACAGAACGACAGAGATACGGAATGACATACAATCAAAACTGATTCAAAGCATTTCCTCAAATGGATCAGAACCCTGGCACAGATGTACTGGTCATGGAATATTCATTCTGGCTGCTGGAATTCTAGATCTAGTTTTCTTTTTAAATGTGATCTGTCAGCACTGCAGGAAAAGAAAAAGAACCAACTTAGATAACATCATTTACAATTAGAAATTAAACTACGACAAACACTTGGCACATTCTTGCATCATTCAACTACATCAAAAATATCATTGTATTCCATATATTTTCCCTGCACCTATATAAGGCTTGTCATGATAAATTCCATCATAGAAAATAAGCATATTAAACACCTAGAACAATTTCGATCTCACTCTGAAATAATAGTTATGTTTAAAACTTTGGTGTAAATGGTCACATAAGCTACTATAGTACAACAGTATACTATCTAATACAGCTCCAACATTTAAATTTAGCAATAGATTCCATTCGGTACATAGCATGCCTTACCAAAATTAGTCATGAACATACCTCGGGGGTATTTAAAGCATACAACTTAAACAACAAAGGTTTCAAGAATTTGTGTGTGGGTGGGTGTGACCAGTTAAAATTACAATCTTTTAAGCTTTAGGCCACTTTGAAGTGATTGGTTGATCCAAGTATATTTTACCTGTTAATTGTAGGTCGATTTGGAGGTTTTAATCCAAAGATAGAAAAATCTAGTGACATTGGTGCTGGATCATTCTTGCCTGCATTATCACCAGCTGTCTGTCTGAAATTACCAACATTGTCATCAATCTTATCTCCTTGTAGAGAATTGCCTTCAAACCCATCACGCCCTGGCATCACTCTCCTAGACTTTCTCGGAGGCGATAGGACTGTAGGACCCTCATGTGAATCGAAATCTGAAACCCTAGATTCCCTCTTAGGGGCAGGTCTTGGAAGCTTATCTGGATCTGTGGGCAGAGGCGCAGAAGAAAAGTACCTAAAGTGGAAGAAGAGAGACTAAATTAGGGAGAAAAGAAAGGAGAGAGAATTTTTTTTCTTAACAGAATATTTAAGACACATATACCTGTGCTCTAATGCCTGCTGCACTGAAATTCTAGCTTTTGGATCATATGTAAACATCTTTGACAACAAATCTAAAGCATCATCACTTGCCATTGGAAATAAAGATCGCAAAGAGGGGGCAGGAACATATTGGTATTCAACATAATCAGGAAGGAATACCATATCAGGCCACTGAGAAGGTGATGGAGTTCCAAATGCTGCAAAAATCTTTCCTAATTGATCAATATCACTTGAACCCTACCAAATGTTATAAACAAAGTCAGGAAAATACCACAAGAAGGATGCCCAAGCACACGTAAACAAATAAATAAAACACATAAAAAAATATCAGCAAAGGAATAAGATGGAAGCCAAAACTAATAGTCAATAATGTACATAAACACCATAGCCAACAGCTTCTGAGCTAATCCCAGTTCAGTAGAACAACTTTAGGGGTTTATTCAGACTGCAAATTGAACTAGATGATCAAGTTAAATAGTTAATATCATTTTAAAAAAAGGAAGTCAAAAGACAAATGGTTAAAATGGCCAATAAATGGTATACTGTTAAGGTAAAATCCATCTCTTCCAGAACATCAAACATTTATGGTTATTGTAGACAATCCATATATAACCTTAGACACTATGACAATCTTGGTTTACCTGCAGAAAGGGTCGACGAAGAAGAAGTTCAGCAAATATACAAGCTGCAGCCCAAACATCTACCCCCGAACCATACTGCTTAGTACCAAATAATAGCTCAGGTGCTCTATACCAGCGGGCAAACACCTGTTCATGTACAAGTGTCAACTGTGTAGATACATCAACATAAAGTGCAAGAGACAAACATAAGGATGAAACATATGTTCAATAATATGCAGAAGCTGATGTCTACAAGAAATAAATACAATTAGGGTGTGTTTGGAAGAGCTTATAAAGAACTTATGAAAATAGCTTATGATAATAAACTCAAGCAAATAAATTACTAAAATAGTTTATGATATTTCTATAAGATCTTTTTAGCTTATTTAAAAAAAAAGCTTATTGCATAAGCGCTTTATTAAGCTGTATTCCCAAACACACCCTTAAACTGAAAGGAAGATAAGCTTATGATAATAAACTTAAGCAAATAAATTATTAAAATAGTTTATGATATTTCTATAAGATCTTTTTAGCTTATTTAAAAAAAAGCTTATTGCATAAGCGTTTTATTAAGCTGTATTCCCAAACACATCCTTAAACTGAAAGGAAGATAAGGTTCCAGAAGAAACATTTTTATTCCATAGAAGTTGGTGACTAAGCTGCTACTGGTTCAACAGAATGTACTCTGCTCTACAGAGAACCACCATACTAGAACACACGCACCAAAACTCAGTATACTTCTACTTGAATACTCAGATGTCTGGTCTCCAGAAATTTTTTTTCCTCCCTTGTTTTCATTAAGTTTTGGAACAAAACCAGTCTATAATAAGATTTCAAGATAAAATCCATTGAGTTACAACCTATTGTTTTGGATAAATTCAAACTACATCACCATACAAGTCAAACCTGACTATAAGCAAAGGTGCGTCCAATTCCAGATTTGCAACTTCTAAGCATCCAAATTTTAGGAAAGTTCGCTGGTTTTACTGCAAAAGAATCTTAAGAAAGTAGGATGATTAACAGAATGGTTTGAGCTTTAACTTCACACTGTACTAGAATGCCGAGTTTCATAAAAAAGAAATGGGTTCATGTGCAAAAAGTCCTCTAAGAGCCAACTCCCACGTACTCTAAGGGGTTTACAAGCTATTCTACATATAGAAGCAAACCTGATGGGTGAACCTGCGATCTGGGCTTCCAAATATCCGTGCTAAACCAAAATCTGCAAGCTTCAGCTGTCCATTTGATCCTATCAACAAGTTATTTGGCTTCATATCCCTGAAAATACACAAGCAAACTCTTGAGCTCAGAACTAAAAGCAAGTGACAATTTTGTAATTACCAAATCAGTAATAGAATCTACCTATGCAAAACCCATTTCTTGTGGCAATAAGCAAGACCTTTCAGCGTCATTTGAAGGTAAGATTTTATATCGCCCGGCGAAAGAAAAATATTTCGGTCTCGTATGACAGCCTCGAGATCCGTCTCCATGAATTCAAACACAAGATGCAAATTCCCTTTATGCGGGAAGGCATCAATCAACTCAATTATGTTTGGATCTTTCAGCTCTTTAAGCAGTTTAATTTCTCTAAGTGCTGTAAAATTCACCCCTTCTTTCTGCTTGCCAAGCCGAATTTTCTTAATTGCAACCGTCTGTCCTGTCTGTTCATCCAATGAATACATCTTTATATGAACCACCATACAACAACAGTACCAGTACACTACCATCTTAATTATTGAATAGAGTCAGTTCATCAAGACATGTATGCATGCATACCTCCAGAATACAGTCAAATACTCACACACAAAAAAATCTTCATTGCAAATTATAAGAAGAACAAGGCATAACTTTACCAAACCCATTCTTAAACAACTTAAAAGGCATACAAATGTATGTTAACTTTCTAGTTTCCACATTATATGAGATTCTATATGAAATTTCATTCTCCTCTTATTCACTCATTTTCTTAATCCCATTTCAACAATAAAGATTGAAACTACTCTTCCAAGTTCCAAACTTTATTCACATACCCAACTCTCACAAAAAAAAAAAAAAAATCGCTTATTCCACTGAAAATCCACATAATTTTGTTCTTAAAGGATGGGGGAGCGATTACCTGAGTATCAATGGCTTTGTATACGACTCCATAGGTACCTTCACCAAGAACTTCACGCTTCAGATACCTATCGGCTACTTTCTTCGACAGATCGAGGTTTGTCATTTTCTCACAGAAATCGGTCGTGTGGTGATGTTAAACTATCAATTAAAGCGGAAATTCAGCTCCAAAAAGTTGAGAATTTACAATTGGGGTCATCGGGGAATGGTTAGGGTTTCAAGGGGAAATTGATAAACAATCGATTAAAGTTAAAATTCAGCTGAAGAATTGAAAATTTACAAGTGGGTCGTTGTGGAGCTGATTAGGGTTTAGAAAGGGGTTGGAGAACCCCATCCAAAGAGAGTTTCTTGTTAACAGAACAGAAACCTCAAAATATAAAGAGAGGAGAGAGAGAGAGGAGCAACGGCTATACGCTTGTACCGTTGTACGCTATTGGTCTAATGGTCTGTAATTGTACTTTTGACCCTCAGGTATCATGATTGTGTAATTTTGGTCCATCGGATTTTAATTACAACAATTGGGTCTCAGGTATCGCGATCGTGCAATTTTAGTCAACCGGATTTCAATTGCGCCAATTGGATCTCCGGGTATTACGATTGTGCAATTTTGGTTCCTCAGATATCATAATTATGCAATATTTATTGTTGGTAACCTACGTGACACACATAGACTGATTTGACACTAAGTGAGACCAACCTGGTAGCTTACAGAACACTCATATATGTCAATTAAAGTGTGTGAAGTGGCAATAATGTCACATAGGAATGTCGTGTAAGTTGTCAAGCTAACCTCACTAAATGTCAAATCAGTCTCACATGTACCACATAGGCTACTGGCATTTAAAATTGCATAATTGTGATGTCCGGGGGACTAAAATTGCACAATCTTGATACTTGAGGGACCCAATTAATACAATTGAAATCTGAATGACTAAAATTGCACAATCACAATACTTAGGGGACCTAATTATCGTAATTGAAACACGATGGACTAAAATTGCACAATAGCAATATTTGGGAGATCAAAAATACAATTAAGTCTTTGAATTATTAAAAAGAAATTTTAATTGCTATGCGTTATAAATATAAAGCAATTTTATATTAATGTTTACTCATTTTTTAAAAGGGACTATTTTTTTTGGTAAAATAGATTTCATTGTTATATAATTTTTTTTAGAACATAGTCAAATTGGTTCTTTTTTTCTTTAAGAATGAAGTGGCCTTTACATTGGTTCATGACAGAAGGGAAAACTTATATTCATTGATTAGAATAAATTTTTTCTTGTCTTAGGAACTAATGTGAAGGTTGACTCTGACCTAGAGAGAATAATCTTTTGGATACGAATAGAGTTTAAGTGGGATCTCTTCCAACACTATTTTTTTCATACACATTATATCCAATGCATACTTCTTTATGGTAAAAATGCATACTTCTTTGATTAAAAAAAGTTTTTTATTTTTGTTGATCACGAAGAATTATAAACAACCAAGGAGCCTAAAAAGGGTCAAACATTTGGGGTTTAAATTTGAGAATATATTCTCCACTACACTTGTGTTTCATTTTTAATTTTTAATTTTTATATTCCCCACCAACACCGAAGACGGGATGGGCTGGGTCTTCTGTGTATTATTATTATGATCCACTTGAGTTAAGTTCAAACCTTTTCTTTTGGTTCTGATAAAAAAAACCTTTTCTTTTGGTACACAAAGTTAGTAATTTTTTTTTAATTTTTGCATTAAAGATATCCTTAGCTGATAATCGGATATTTATTTTTTGAGATGTAGAAATCACTGAAATAGTTTTTGTCTCTCTCAACAAAGTTTTTTCCACACACATTATATGAATCAAATTTCTAACATCATGGTTAAGGAACTGAGCTATCTATATTAGGTTTTATTAGTCAAGTTGACACATTTTTAATAACCATTCTTGGGTTTCCAATTCTAAGATGTTAGGGGAAAGAGTAAGATGAATAAACAAGAACACGGTGACAATAGTTGATGAGGGTACCAATGATTTGTAATTTAAAATAGTATTTTGGGTCTAGTTTTGTTATATCTCTAACAAAACTCTCTTATTAATTCTTATAATATTAAATAAAAAGTAATGTATCCAATATCTCAAGAATATAAAAACCATTCAATATATTTTTTTATTTGGATTTGGCTCCTTGAGAATGACTAAAAGTATAAAGTGAAAAAGTATACGTGGATAAAGTGGGGTTGAGGTTCAAGAGAAGAAAAAAGATGAAGGAGAAGTCTATAGAAGTAAAGTCAACTTCAAGTGAGGTTGGTAAGGAAATAGTACATGATCAGTTGCATCTCACTGGATTATCTGAGCTTGATTCAATTGTAGAGCAGATAAAGGCTCTTGAGTTTATGGGAGAAAATAATGAGTTCATAAAAATAGAAGCAGTAGAATGACAAAGATCGGATGCTGAGGAAACTGCGACAAAGGAGTTTCTTCATATGCTTGATGAACAAGAGACTAGAGAATAAATCACCTATAAGAAATTCCCTATATACAACTTTAAGGACATGATCATCTTTCTGGAGATGGGGAATCCTAAGTATATGTTTGTATGGGGTATTTCAAAATTCCAAGGAATTTGAAATACAAGGCAATTCAATTACTTCAATTGAATTACTTTCATTTTGAAAATACTTTGTTTGCATAGGATAATTTAAATACCTTGTATTTTAAATTCTTTGTTTGGATAAAGCATTTCAATTACATTTTTTTAATATTCATTTAAAAAATTGGGATTTCAACTGCCAGGGAGCCCCCCAACCCCCCTACCCCCCTCCGGGTGTCCGGGGAACAGGACCGACGCCCCCCACCGGGTGTCAGGGGGCCACCCCCCCACCCCCCACCCACCGGGTGTCCGTGGGCCGACTCCCCCTCACCGGGTGTCCGTGGGCCGACTCCCCCCCATCGGGTGTCTAGGGGCCATTGTCGATGGTAGGTGACACATAAGTAAGGAAAATGAATTTCAAAATACTACTTCTTTAGGAGGTATTTCAAATTCCTCAAATTTACCTTAAACAAAATACCCCATAAAATCCCTTGATTTCTAAATTCTTTCATATTTAATATCCAAACAAAATATTTTAGAATAGAGTATTTCAATTACCATACCTCATCCAAACACACCCTAAGTGTATCTACCTGATATTGGAAAGGGCTTAAGCTGTGTTGTTGAAACAAGGGATATAGGCTACTTGGCTTCTATGAACCCTTTAGATAATTTTGTGGATAGCAATAAACAATGTTATTAAAATCGGACTGGACCAACTGGTCGGACCGATTCGGCCGGAAACCGGATTGGAAATAACACTCCAATGTTAGCAATAAAAATGCCAAAGCCTTTTGTGTTAGCATCATAATAGTCCCTGAGTGGGTTAGAGTTGTTTCATAACTTGGCTGGCACTGGTCTTGAGGAACTCAACTCTCAAGTTTCTCCTTGATTCCCATACATGAACTGATCATAGGAAAAACTGCAGAATAGAATGCTTTTAAAGGCATTGCTTCTGCCATCATACAAGGTAGGAACAATGAATGAGTTCATGAATGTGGATGAAGAACCACTTACTGCAGAGAAAATTCTAGCTTTTACAAAGCAGAAAATTGAGTTCATGGTAATCGAGGCCTTGAAAATTCAGGAAGAAGCTCCATTAAACGTTTCAGATTGAGCTCAAAAGCGAGAAAACAATAACAAAGATATATTGAGTTCTGCTATTTCACTTGAGGATTGGATCAAAGACCAAGCTACAATAACAACACTGCAAGTTCTGATATTGAACCATAAATCATCACACTGATATTTGTTGCCCAACTGAGGGATCCAATAAGATGCTATGAAGGAGTTGGAGGTCCTGTGGTGGTGCACTTCTAATGCAACAAGTGCAGAGTCTGCAGACACAAAGGGGAATGATTACGAAGATTAAGGGTGTTCGCGGATTGGGTTGGACGGTTTTGAGTAAAAAAATCATCCGATCCAATGATGAAAATAACATGCGGTTTGGATTTGATTGGTTTGCTTCCTTCAGAAAATCTGATCCGATCCGATCCGATCCAATCCAATCAAATGCGGTTTGGATTGGATTGGATAATTCGGTTTTATCATATTTTATTTTTTTCTTATGATAAACGTGCTTTCTACTGATTTAATAGTAGACAAAATATAATCCTCATTTAAAGGAGCTAGTTTAGAGTGCTCAACACCTATTTTAACATCACTCTCTATACTAGAACAGTATAACTTTTATGAAAGACAACGATTATTTATTCTTATTAATCATTATTTGATTTGATGAGGAATGATGAAAATTATTGACCAATTTTGGGGGTTTGAGAAAATTAATTATTGATATTTTTTAACATGTCTTTTATGTTAAATATTTTTGTTGTGATATGGTACATTGGGCTTGGCCCAATAATCAACCCCCTCTCGGCCCATCTTGCTTCGCTATTCTCTTAAGCTTTCACTCGGCCCATCTTCTCCTCGCGGCTAGCAAGCCTTGCCTTCCATCCAACAGAATCAGTTAGGTTAAGAACATAATCTGTTGCTTCTGTTCTGTTCTTGAGGTCCCTTTTTGTTTCTTCTCTTGGGGTTGTTGTAGGTTGTATATAAGCCACGATTCAGGGTAGATAGATATATAGATTTCAATACTTTCTTTTCGAGTGATGATTAGAGACTTGTATGTGATAAGCAGAGAATTGAGAGAAGGGAAGAACTGTGAGGGAAATCTAGGGAACTTGCTGGAAGAATCAACAAGTTCTGTGATTGTATTGAAGAGCTGTAATCTTTGATTCATAGTGAACTTCTCAAGTCGGATTCTGTCCCGGGGACGTAGGAGGAATTGCTCCGAACCTTGTTAACAATTCTTGGTGTTATCTCTTCCTTAATCTTTTACTTCTTAAGTCTTTTATTTTCTTGCATGTTTAATTTTCTGTTCTGCCAACTTGTTGCATGTACTTTCCATATTCTGTTTGCTTCATTTTCAGGCATTAAACCACTCAACACTGTCCTCTGCTACAACAAGCTGGTATCTAGAGCTCGGGTTCTGCGGTTTCGAGAGGCATGGCATCAACCAAATATGATTTGGAGAAGTTCAATGGGAAGAATGACTTTGGCCTATGGCGTCGAAGATGAGAGCTTTCTTGGTTCAACAAGGGTTAGGGGAAGCATCGAAAGGAGAAAACAGTCTCCCTCCAACTCTTTCTCGAATCGGAAAGGAAGGAAAAGATGGACAAGGCTCATAGTGCTCTAATCTTGAGTCTTGGAGACAAGGTGCTTAGGGGAAGTCTCAAAGGAAACTACAAAGAACTGCAATTTGGCTCAAGTTGGAACATCTCTATATGACAAAGTCCCTGGCAAATAGACTCTACTTGAAACAAAGGCTCTACACCTTCAAGATGCAAGCTGGGAGATCTATTGAAGACCACATGGATGAGTTCATCAATATCATAATAGATCTTGATAACATTGACATAAAGATAGATGATGAAGACCAGGCATTACTGCTCATCAATTCCCTGCCCAACTCGTATGAAAACCTATGTGATACACTGGTTTATGGAAGGGATTCTTTATCCCTGGAAGAGGTTCAATCAGCTCTAATCTCCAAAGAGTTGAAGAAAAGGGCAGAGGGCAAAGAGGATAGCAGTGGAGAAGGGTTGTTCATGAAAGGAAAAACTGACAAGAAAGGCTCAAAATAGAAGAACAGAAACAAGTCCAAGGAGAAATATAAAGAGAAGTTCAAGAAGAGGTGTTTTCTATGCAAGAAAGAAGGACATTTCAAGAAGGAATGTCCTGACAGAAAGTTCAAGAGGAAGGATGATAATGATGAAGCTGGAAAGGTCTCTATAGCATCAGATGGTTATGAAAGTACAGAGGTGTTGATGGCTACAACAACCATTACTGAGAAGGACTGGGTTCTTGACTCGGGATGTTCATTTCATATGACATCAGTCAAAGAATGGCTTCTAGGTTATAAAGAAACTGATGGAGGCAAGGTTGTCATGGGAAATGATTCAGTCTGCAAGGTTGTTGGTATAGGATCAATCAAGATGAAATTTGATGATGGAACAAAAAGGGTTCTGTCAGGAGTTAGATATGTTCCTGACCTAAAAAGGAACTTAATCTCTCTGGGAATGCTGGAAGAATCCGGGTGCTCATACAAGGCAGAGTTTGGTGTTCTTAAGGTCATCAAAGGGGCTCTTGTGGTTATGAAAGGAATCAGGCAGCATGGCATCTACATCCTGAAAGGTCATGCTATAACAGGAAGTGCATTCTTTGTGACCTCAAGCACAGACAAGACAAGCTTGTGGCATCAGAGGTTAGGCCATGTCAGCATCAGAGGGTTGCAGATCCTTGGAAAGCTTGGTGTGCTCTGTGGAGACAAAATCAATAACTTGGAATTTTGTGAACACCGTGTGTTTGGCAAAATACACAAGCTGAAGTTCACAACAGGTCAACACTGCTCAAAAGGGGTCCTAGACTATGTGCACAGTGACTTGTGGGGGACTTCTAGGATTCCTTCTCATGGTGGCAACAGGTACTTCATTCTCTTCCTAGATGACTATAGCAGGAAGGTTTGGATATATCTTCTGAAAGGCAAAGATGAAGCACTCAAAGCATTCAAGGAATGGAAAGCCATGATTGAAAACAGAACTGAGAAGAAGGTCAAGAATCTGAGGACAGATAATGGCTTAGAGTTTTGTGGAGAAGAGTTTTCTAACTATTGCAAGGAGCATGGCATTTATAGGTACAGGACAGTTAGAAAAACACCTCAACAAAATGGTTTGGCTGAAAGAATGAACAAAACCTTGCTAGAAAGGATGAGATGCCTTCTATCAAATGCTGGCATGCCAATAAGATTTTGGGGAGAAGCTGTTCACACAGCTTGTTACTTGATTAATATGAGTCCTCCAACTGCAATTAATTTGAAGACTCCTCAAGAAATGTGGACAGGCAAGCCAACCAACTATAGCCTCTTAAGAGTGTTCGGGTGTGCAGCCTATTATCATGTTAATGAAGGGAAGCTGGTTCCAAGAGCTAAGAAGGGCTACTTTGTTGGTTATCCAAGTGGTGTAAAGGGGTTCAGAATATGGTGTCCCGAAGAAAAGAAGTACATCATAAGCAGAGATGTTACCTTTCAAGAAACTGATCTATACAAATCTCTAAGAAGTCCAATTGATCAACTTTCTGATCAAAAGGACTTGGAGAGATTTGAGCTGGAGGTGGAGCCAAGAGGAGACAGAGATGCTCAGTTAGAAGATGATCAAGCTGCAGAAACTGATCGAGCAGAAGAACAAATCCTACCAGAAGAAGATCAACCTGCCCCTCAGGATTATAACCTTACCAGAGACAGAGTCAGAAGGAACATCAAGCCACCACAAAGATATGGTTATGCAGACATGATCATCTATGCCCTGCAGGTTGCAGAAGATGTTGATCTTGATGAACCAAGAAGCTATGCAGAAGCTGTAAAAGGCAAAGATAGTCAGAAATGGATATTGGCCATGACAGAAGAGCTAAGTTCACTTGAAAAGAATAAAACTTGGTTCTTTGGTTCCCAAACCTAAAGGCACAAAAATAGTGGGAAGCAAATGGATCTTCAAAAGGAAGGATGGAATTCAAGGTATTGAGGCTCCTAGATTCAAAGCTAGGCTAGTTGCAAAGGGGTTCACTCAAAAGGAAGGAGTGGACTATAATGAAATCTTCTCTCCAGTAGTTAAACACTCTTCCATTCGCATAATTCTTTCCATGGTAGCTCACTATGACATGGAATTGGAGCAAATGGATGTCAAGACAGCCTTCTTGCATGGAAATATGAATGAAACCATTCTAATGCAGCAACCAAGTGGCTTTGAAGTTGAAGGCAGAGAGGACAGGGTCTGCCCGTTGAAGAAATCCCACAATGGACTCAAGCAATCACCAAGGCAGAGGAATCAAAGGATTGATTTCCTTCATCTTTGAAACATAAATATGTTAGGAGTAATTTTGATTTTGTGTGTGTACTTCAAGCAATTATCAAAAGACACCTACATATATCTCCTATTGTATGTTGATGATATGTTACTAGCATGTAAGGACATCACACAGATCAACATATTAAAGGGACAGCTGAAGAAGGAGTTTGAGATGAAAGATTTGGGGGAAGCAAAGAAAATTCTGGGAATGGAAATAACTAGATTCAGAGATCAAGGGAAGCTAGTCATTTCTCAGAAAGGTTATCTAAGTAAAGTGGTTAGAAGGTTCAACATGGATGATGCAAAACCTACAAGTGTTCCCTTGGCTGCCCCACTTTAGGCTCTCATCCACTCAGTCACCAGACACCATTGAAGACAAGGAGCAGATGATGAAAGTTCCATATGCCAATGCCATTGGGAGCATAATGTATGCTATGGTATGCACTAGGCACGACATTTCTCATCTTTGTCAGCGTAACCAACAGGTTTATGGGAAATCCGGGCAAGGAACATTGGCAAGCTGTCAAATGGGTGCTAAGATATCTCAGAGGTACTTAGGAAACAGGTTTAGTATACTTCAGAGGCAGTGACACATCTCAGCAGGTTCAGGGCTTTGTGGATTCAGATTATGCAGGAGACCTAGACAAGAGGAGGTCTCTTACTGGGTATGCATTCACTCTCTTTGGCAACACAATCAGCTGGAAGGCATCACTTCCAACATATTGTGGCACTCTCAACCACGGAGGCAGAATATGTAGCCTTAACGAAGGCATAAAAAGCTCTCGTGGATCAAGGGTTTGGTCTCAGAACTGGGTTTGAATCAGAAATCTGTCTGTGTTCTATGTGACAGCCAAAGTGTGATACACTTGTGCAAAAATCAAATGTATCACGAGAGAACCAAACACATTGATGTCAGGCTACACTTCATTAGAGATATTGTTGAAAAAGGTGAAGTTGAAGTTGCTAAAGTTCACACTAGTGACAACCCTGCAGACATGATAACAAAGGCTGTAACACTCAGCAAGTTCAAACACTGCCTGAATTTGCTGAGGATCATAGTTGATTGATGAATAAACTGGACTAGATGAATCTGCATTTGAGAAGCTCTAAGTATCCAATCTCAATGTACCAAGGTGGAGAATTGTTGTGATATGGTACATTGGGCTTGACCCAATAATCAACCCTCTCTGGCCCATCTTGCTATGCTATTCTCTTAAGCTTTCACTATGGCCCATCTTCTCCTGCTTCTGGCTCGCAAGCCTTGCCTTCCATCCAACAGAATCAGTTAGGTTAAGAACATAATCTGTTGCTTCTGTTCTGTTCTTGAGGTCCCTATCTGTTTCTTCTCTTGGGGTTGTTGTAGGTTGTATATAAGCCACGATTCAGGGTAGATAGATATATAGATTTCAATACTTTCTTTTCGAGTGATGATTAGAGACTTGTATGTGATAAGCAGAGAATTGAGAGAAGGGAAGAACTGTGAGGGAAATCTAGGGAACTTGCTGGAAGAATCAACAAGTTCTGTGATTGTATTGAAGAGCTGTAATCTTTGATTCATAGTGAACTTCTCAAGTCGGATTTTGTCCCGGGGACGTAGGAGGAATTACTTCGAACCTCGTTAACAATTCTTGGTGTTATCTTTTCCTTAATCTTTTACTTCTTAAGTCTTTTATTTTCTTGCATGCTTAATTTTCTGTTCTGCCAACTTGCTGCATGTACTTTCCATATTCTGTTTGCTTCATTTTCAGGCATTAAACCACTCAACACTGTCCTCTTCTACAACAATTTTTTTATGTTAATTCCTTGTATCTACTCTCACTTATCCTATTTTTTCCTTGAATTAGCTATAAATAAATTGTACCTAATTATTTTTCTAATTTACTTAATTAATTTCCTATTTTTCATGTTTACTCAATCAAGTATATATATTATATAGATCATAACTTTTAGCAAAATATAACTTCAAGAGATTAACATTTATTATAAATATTCTCAAATGTGTCATTCTAACAAAAATATTAAAGAAAATAAAGGTGTTAATTTGTTCATAAAAATATGAAAAACAATACTTAAGTATGAGTGATGTTATAATTTTAAAATAATAATATATGTATATAGTAGTTTGGTTTGGATTGGATTCGATTGGTTTTCCTTAGGAGATCTGAAATCCAATCCAATCCAATCCAATCTATTGAAAATTAAGCGATTTTTTTCGATTTTCGGTTTTTCGGTTCAATTTTTGTGGTTTGAATTGATTTGGATCGGTTGATGAACACCCCTACTGAAGATGATGAAGAGAAGAGGTTCAAAGTATCAAGCATGAATGTGGGAGGTTTTAAGGTGAGGAGTTGTACAACTACAAAGAAGAATGCATGGGACAGTGAGAAGCTAAGGCTAACTGCAATACAATGGTTGATTGAATATGGGCTGGGAAAATTAGGGAAGAAAGGCACGTATGCATTTGCAAAAAGGAAGGACACATGTTATGGAGCATTTCCTCAAGTTAGAGTCATGACTGAAATGTGGCTAAAAACCATGGGAATTGCGGACTTTAAGGGTCTGTTTGGTTTATTTTCAGTTAATTTCCTGTTTTTATTTCTAGATTTTAAAAATAATTATAATAAAATAGTTACAAAACTGCTAGTTTGTTTTAATTATGTTTCCTATTTTCAAATATTTGTATAAAAATAATGAAAACAAAAAAAAATTTCAATATTTTCATTACAAATCTCTGAAAACAAGAAACATAATAAATTTTATTGAAATTATTATATCTGAAAATAGGAAAAAAAAAAATACAGAAACAAACTAAAGTCGATGTTGATTTGCAAAAGGTAAAGGCATGTCCACTCTCGTATTAATCATGCAAGGTAATTAATTAGCAAATTATGATACTTGCACAATCTTGCATTCATGTCTCATATGTGGGTAACATCATAATTGAAAGAAAGTTCAAGAAAAGCCGTTGGAGCATGCAGATTTTTATGGATACAAAGAACTATGCAAATCATTAGTTACTCATCAGTCATAATGTTTGCTTTTGTAAATTCAAGGTAATTAGTTACCCATTTTTTCACATTCCTCACATTCAATATTTCAATGAATCATCATCGCCCTTTTCTCTTTCTTTTCGTTTATTCTCACACCACTAGTCCATGGAACTAGCTCGTCTAAACTGATGGTAATTGTAAAGTGCAATATGCATCAAAGAAGTATTTGATTATTGTTAATCAATACCCTAAGGACGTTGGTTAAGAAATCAAATGCAGAAACCTTTTATTGATCAAAATGGTGTGTTCCGCACATTTAAATTTGAGTACTTGTAATTTGCAATAAAGACTTTCTATATTACATGGATTCCTTAATCAATGTCTTTAGGATACTAGCTAACAAGATTTTTTGATTATTATAAAATACCATATCTGCCCCCCAAAACAATAAATTATGACAACCAAGCATTTCAAACAAAAGATGAGAGCTTTAACTTGACCGTTAACATTTCTCTTTGAGTTGCTAGTATTTAATTTTCATGGACTAATATAACAAAAAAAATTAGCGGTTCCAAGAGATTAAAAGAAGGTATCTTAAAGAATACTTTCACATGTAATTTTATACTCCCACGGGTCCATATTATAAGCAAAAATTTAATGGAACACACATATTAAGATGGTTAGTTAATCTCATTTAAAAAAGTCATTGGAAATAAAAAATTAAGTTTGTTACCTAAATTGCCCTTCCTCTTATTTACTAAGCTTGTATTGTTGAGAATAAAATGAGTCATTGGAAAACAAAATTTGTATTAAATGAAGAGAATTTTGAGAATAATTTTATTAAATAAGATGAAAGTAATTGAAATTTACTTATATTTTGGAACAAAAAATTGGAAAATTTTGCTTATATTATTGACCGGGAAAGTATTCTATTATGCGATGGAAATGCGGCATATTTTCTGTAAGGCCCAGGATGTTCATAAAGAAAGACTTCTCTATCACTGTATGTGTAGGAACAAACTTCCATGGCATCCCATCAACAATATCAGCATTGAACTGCACCACAATTTTCCTGAAAAAAATAAAAAAATAACTCACAACCCATTACAAAGCTAACTTCCAAAACACTGCACCCTAATTGAGGTTTATTCAATAATGCTCTATAAGCAGATCTCTTGTTGAATCAATACTTATAGTTGTCCCTTGACATACCAAATATAAAGTCCTATGGCTGGCAATAGAAATATGGTTGATGATTCAGGGTAGGTAAGTTTTATGCGGAAAAATTTTCTCCACTTACAGCATAAAGCTCAACAAAAAATTTGCAGGCTAATCTTCCTTTTTCTTTGTTTTTAATCTGGAGATTATCATGTCATACAAATGCCTGGTATATATGAAGGGACAGAAATTAAAGTGGCCCAAAGAATTTTGAATCACAACATAGAATATCATAAAAGTGTCTTATAATATCTTTATTTTATTCTATAATACCTTAAAATCATAGAAGATTTCTTATGATTCATTTCTTATTTATTATTTCATGATTTGTTTCATTATTTGATTAGGAGGAGAATTTTACTACTAGTATAAATAGGGGCATTTGGTTAGTGTTTTGTATCATATTTTCATCCTATCAATAATATTATTAGAGTATGCTTGTTAGCCCTCTTGCCCTCTCTTCTCTTTATTCCCTACACTAAACTTAATTTCTTCAACAATTCTGATCATGGATATGGTGAAAACAATTTCTTTTTTTTTGAAAAAAAAGGCTTGGGAATTGAACAACTACTTCTATAACCATATATTCATCAACCTGAGAAATGATAAGTTAATCTACTACCACAACTACTATTAAAAAGTCAGTAAATTCTTTATTCCTTCTAGCATATTAGCATAAACCATTCAGATTCTGGACCTTTGGTTTGGACCATTAATCAGCTGGCCTTTCCAACTTAGTCTTGACCACATCATGTTTAGCAAGAAAAGAAAAATAGTGTGAACTCATGTGAACCAGTGTTTACTGTTTACAAATGTTTGCCTACTGGCGATTTGATCATAGATGAAAGAGTAAAAAAACTATATATGTAATGTTTGAGCGAGAACCAAAATACAATAAATGAATCATTTTTATTAGTTTTAGCAGCAGAAAAAAATGGAAATGTGAATATATCAATGAATACACACAAACATAAAATGCCACCCTAATGCTTTTTATGAGTGCCACATGATAGCATCAAATACAAATTTTATAATCCCCCCCCCCCCCCCAAAAAAAACTAGTTCTAACAGAACTCTCTATTGTTTGTTTCATTCGAAATACTTTATTTTGATTCAAGTCAAATCAAATATTTATAAATAAGTAACAAAACTAGAGTGTAAAATAAAAACCAAGCCATTATAGCCGTGCATTAAAAATTTAAAATCTGACATACACTAGTGCAGAAAAGGGATTCCACATTGGAGTTTACACATCGGTTTCTTGTAAACCGATGTGTAAAACGAGGCGGTGACATTTTTGAAATTAAAATCAAAGTATTACACATCGGTTTAGAGATTAACCGATGTGTAAAACATTTCCACATCGGTTATTTCTAACCGATGTTTAAAATTAAAATAAAAAAAATTTAAAGTCAGAATTTTTAACATTTAACATTGGTTCTTTACGAACCGATGTGTAAAATAGTGATTAACCACATCGGTTTCTATCTAACCGATGTATAAAATTATAAAAAAAAATTAGAATTTAAAATTTTACTTTTTCACATCGGTTTTAGTAACCGATGTATAAAATTATTAAAAAAAAATTAGAATTTAAAAGTTTACTTTTTCCACATCGGTTTTACCATAACCGATGTGTATAATATGGTTAACCACATCGGTTTTTCCTATAACCGATGTGTAATATTCCTAATTTTTGTCATTCCCTCCTCGCATTCGCGCCTCTCCCATTCTTCGGTTTATGAACCCTAAAACAGAAAACACTCCTCTCCTCTCGCTAACGCGCGGCTTCTTCCTTATCGCAATCCCAGCTCGTAGTTCATCTCCTCCCTCATCTCCTCCTAGAAGTTCATCTCCCTCGCTAACGCGCGGCCTCCCGACTCTGGCCACTGTCTCGCTCCGCCTCTGCCGCTTTCGCTTCTCCCTCCGTGTGAAAGGTATTTTTGTTTACTTTTTTTCTTTGGCTGAAATCCTATTGTTTAATATTAGCATTACTCATAAAACCGACGGCGTAGGTTGTTGTGCATGGCGGAGTAGGACATTGGTGCGATGGTTGTGTGGAGCTTCTAGAACGACAAGTTTTCAGTTCACCTGGATATGATATCCTTTTCTATGAAATGGTTTATGCGCTTCATATATAATTGATTTTATTTATGTACGTGGACGTGTTATACCCTTAACTAGCAAACATATTTGGAGAAGATCAGCCACTGCCATGGGATGTTGAAAACAACTACAAACTCGAATTTGTTGAATTATACTAAGAGGTAACCTTTCTCCAAATTTTTGTTAGTTTGAGTTTGATTGATTTCTTGAAATGTAATCATATTTTTATTTGAAAGACATGTAATGTTGAACTTCACATGGAGCAAGGCCAGTAATACCCTCCATTTGTGAACAGTTCACTTGTGGTTTCTCTTGCTTGGGGATGGAGTGCTGTCAGACATGCCCAGATTTATCTTGTGCCAGTTATTGAATATTTTGGTAGTGAAAGACATAATGCTTAAAGCTTGTATGCTGGATTGAAATCAAATGTGATATTGCTTTAGTATGCATATATTGATTCTCAAAATTTGCCAACTGTTTTAATTGTTGAATCCATATTGAATGGAAAAAGTAAAATCAGCATTGTGCAAACTGTAAAGACTTGGTGATGAATAGAAAGATTCATATGAGGATTTTAAACACGATATTGACATGTTGCTTTTGAAGCTTTTTTCCCTCCTCCTTTACAATTACTGTCTGGTTTCTTTTAATGGGTCCATTACCCTGCTTTTGTGGTTTATAATGTGTTAAAATAGTATAACTTGGGTGTGAAGGACATAAACAATGAGGAATGCATGTATTGCTCTTAATTTATGGTGAACCAAATTTTATTACTTATGATTAAAACTTCTCCAAATTGTCTAAATTTTTACAAGCTACACACACACACACACAGATGTTGCCAAGCCTGTCTTCAATTTTTTTGACCTTATTTCATTTGCTTGAAAGAATATGACCAAAAGATACAAAGGATGTGCAGTGGGAATAGACCTTGGCATGACATACTTGTGCATTGCAGTATGGCAGGAGCAACACTATCGAGTGGAAAAACTACACCTTAATGATTGAACTTGATAACTAATTATTTATTTACTTTTACCTGATTACTCAAGTATAGAAGTATGCATCATGGAAAGCTACCACTAATTATTGATTTAATTTTACCTGGTTGTGAACTTGTGATGATTTTTGTATATGGTTGTGATGGGAACTTCTTATTTCCAAAATTGGCTCATGTACACTGACATAACTTTAAAATTGATTTTTTTTCTTTGGCTTCGTGTTTAATTGGTCGGGTTTTGTCGATTTTTACTTTAAACTTAAAAGTGAAAGTCTCTATCATCTACCATCCCATTTGCATTCACATGCCCCCTCATAGCTTATGTGCTTCTAAATTTTCTTGTGGCATTTCTGTTTTCGTGATGAGACGCAGTTGTTCTCGTAACATATTATATTTCTTTGTTCTCGTAATTGCAGGTTGTGTCTCTTTTCAAAATGACATTTGAAATGTGAGTGTGCCATTGATTTGAATACTTCTCGAGCTTTACATGTTCTTTGTCAAACTTCTTTATAAAAAGCACATTTATTTGTGGCAGATAAACAACATTTGTGGTAAAAATAAGTGTATTCTTCATGTAAAAAGTATTTGTTTGATTTTGTGTATTATTTATGTGAATCACTTCAGAGTAACTTCTTGTCAGCATGCATCTTCTTGTCAAGTGTAAAAAATGTCTAATGCTTGTCTAAATAAAATTTCTAGTAGTTAGATCTTTTTGGCCATTGACCTATATACTGAATTACTGACGGAGTTCTTCATACATATCCTATATGACTCATTTTTAAGCATTTCTAACATTTAGCATTTCTACCAATCATTGCCGCTGACCAACTTTCTTATTCTATTTGCAGAACAAGAAATTGACAGGTGTTATTTTCCTGGACTGCGAATTTGATTTGAGGAGTGTCTTTGACTCCGTTGCATAGTGCTACTGCCTCTGGTTTCTTCACTTCTCTGCTGTCTTTGCAAAATAACAACTAGACGTGTCTCTCAGAAGGTACGTTTTGGCTGAAAAGCTTTCATTGGAGTTTTAATGTATTTTCTTGAAAATTTATTTGATTCGAGAATATGCCCACAATAATTAGTAAAGCCTTAGTTTCCCGTTTGAGATGCAATACTAATGAGCGTACGTGTATGTGCTTAATGTACCGCTCATTGTGTTGGATCTTGAATTGTCCAAAGTTGGACAGTTTGGGAAAAAACTTTTTCTTAATTCAGTTAAAATAGTTATTCATTGATTCTAATGTTATATACTTGATGAAAGTTCGGATTGATACATTTCCTTTCGTTCTACGGGTGCATACTTTATCGTGGTGGATGTCATCGCGTTCAAGTAGTGTACGTCGGAGACCGCAGGGAAATGCTGCCGAAATTTTGTCGAGTATGAGCATGAGAGTTAAGGACTAACTGTTAACCGAATGTTGAAAAAGTTTCTTCTCGAATGGGATAGGGCCATACCTTGTCATAAGAAGTGGTTGATGAATATGTTGGACTAAGTACGAAGGTATTGGTTTAGTCATGGATCGCGGTTGGATGAATGCTAGACGGACAAGTGATGAGTATGAGAATGGAGTGGAATATTTTCTACAGTTTGCAAAAACAAATGCTCCTGATAGTGGTAACGGAAGGTTTTATTGTCCTTGTGTTAACTGTTTGAATGAGAGACGACTAGAAGCTGAGGAGATACGTGATCATCTTATTTGTGAGGGGATTTGCAAGAGTTATACAACATGGATATGTCATGGTGAATCGTTAGACAGGCCGAGGGTGTCGGATAAAGAGGAAGTTGATGACGTGGAAATGGACGATGGACTGGAGGACATGATCCGTGATGTTGGGCAAGAGTCTTTTCAGCGTTCACATGTGTATGATACTTTGTGCAGTGATGCGCAAGTGGATTTGTATCCGGGGTGCATTGATTTCACACGGTTGTCAGCGGTGTTAAGATTGTTCAATGTGAAGGCGAGAAATGGGTGGAGCGATAAAAGCTTTAATGAATTGCTTGAGTTGTTGAAAGAAATGCTTCCAGAAGGCAACACATTGCCATCTCGAAACTATGAGGCGAAGAAGATATTGTGTCCAATGGGTATGGAGTATAAGAAAATACACGTTTGCCCCAATGATTGCATATTGTACAGGAAAGAGTTTGAAGAGATGCACGAGTGCCCCAGGTGTGGGGTATCACGCTACAAAGTGAAGGATGGTGATTCTAGTTGTGATGTGGTCACCAAAGGTCCTCCTGTGAAGGTGTTATGGTATCTTCCCGTGATTCCGCGGTTCAAACGATTGTTTGCTAATGTAAATGACGCAAAGAACATTAGATGGCATGCAGATGGGAGGAAGTGTGATGGACAGCTTCGCCATCCGGCCGATTCTTTGCAATGGAAGAGAATTGATAGTTTGTTTCCGGATTTCGGCAATAAGTCCAGAAACCTCAGGCTTGGACTTGCTACCGATGGAATGAATCCATATGGAAACTTAAGTAGTATTCATAGTTCATGGCCTGTTCTCCTTGTAATTTACAACCTGTCTCCTTGGTTGTGCATGAAGCGCAAATACATTATGTTAAGTATGATGATTTCGGGTCCTAAACAGCCCGGAAATGATATTGATGTTTATCTGAGTCCTTTGATTGAAGACTTGAGAATGTTGTGGGATGAAGGCGTTGATGTGATCGACGGGTATTGCCGTGAGACATTCAGATTGCGTGCCATGTTATTTTGCACCATCAATGACTTTCCAGCATACGGAAACCTGTGTGGGTATAGTGTTAAGGGGCATAAAGCATGTCCAATATGTGAAGAAGGCACATGTTACCATCAACTGCAGCATGGAAGGAAGACGGTTTACCTTGGGCATCGGAGATTTCTCCGACGTAATCATCCTTATCGTAGATTGAGAAAAGCTTTCAATGGACTTCCGGAGAATGAAATTGCTCCGGTGGCCTTGACTGGAGAGCAAGTTTATGAAAGGGTGAACAACACTACTGTTATCTATGGGAAGACCCAGAAGAAGGCTACCGAGAAGAAAATATGGAAGAAGAGGTCAATCTTCTTTGATCTTCCATACTGGTGCAAGCTTGATGTAAGACATTGTATTGATGTGATGCATGTAGAGAAAAATGTGTGTGACAGTTTAATCGGAACGCTTCTCAACATTCAAGGCAAGACAAAGGATGGTGTGAATGCTCGTCTGGATCTAGTTGCGATGGGTATACGAGAGCAGTTAGCTCCACTTAAAGTGGGGGATAAGAAGACTTATTTGCTCCCAGCATGTCATACTTTATCAAAAAAAGAGAAAAGAAGTTTCTGTGAATGTCTACGGGGAGTCAAAGTGCCACAGGGTTACTCTTTAAATATCAGAAGACTTGTCTCAATGAAAGATATCAAATTAGTTGCCTTAAAGTCTCATGATTGTCATGTCTTGATGCAACAACTACTACCGGTGGACATTCGTGACATATTGCCTAAAAAAGTCAGACATGCCATTACTAGGTTATGCTTATTCTTCAATGCTATATGTAGCAAGGTCATTGACACTAAAAATTTGGATGAGTTGGAAAATGAGGCAGCCATTGTCTTTGCCAATTGGAGATGTATTTTCCATCTTCATTTTTTGACATCATGGTTCATTTGATTGTTCATCTAGTGAGGGATATTAGATTGTGCGGTCCCGTTTATTTAAGGTGGATGTACCCGGTTGAGCGATACATGAAGATCTTGAAAGGATATATGAAAAATCCACACCGTCCCGAAGCATCTATTGTTGAAAGGTATGTTGCAGAAGAAGCTATTGAGTTTTGTACAGACTACATGTCAGAAGTGGAACCTGTAGGGCTTCCGAAGTCTCTTCACGAAGGAAGATATGATGATAAGGGTACACGAGGTATCACTGTTAAGAGCATGGATCGGGAGGAAGTGCTTCAAGCACATTTGTATATATTGAATAACACTGATGAGGTTGAACCATACTTATGTGAGCATAAAAGCATCATCAATGAAACTTACCCTAGAATGAATGAAAAATGGTGTTTGAACAAGCATAACAAGACTTTCTTGAACTGGTTTAAAGAAAAAATTGCAAAGGATGGTATTGCTTCTGATACATTAAAATGGCTAGCACAGGGGCCTAACTTTGATGTCATGTGCTGGAGTGGGTACGATAGCAATAAGTTTTCCTTCTATACAAAGTCCCAGGATGACAAAAGTACTATGCAAAACAGTGGGGTTATGGTCGTCGCTGAGTCCATGCATTTCTCTAGTTCGAAAGATAAAAACCCTGTTATGGCATCAGTTTCATACTTTGGAATCATTGAAGAGATATGGGAGGTTGGTTACACGAAGTTTAGAGTACCTGTTTTTAAATGTCAGTGGGTCGACAGTAACAATGGTGTGCAAACCGATGAGTTAGGATTCAAATTGGTGGACCTTAATAAGGTAGGTAATAAAGAGGAACCTTTCATCATTGCATCCCAAGCAAAACAAGTGTTTTATATCCGTGATCCTTCTAATAAAAGGTGGTCAGTGGTTCTCCAGGGAAAAAACATGTATAATGGTAGTGAGGGAAATCACGATTCAACTCTTGATATTTCTAATACTCCTTCTTTCTCAACACGAGTGCCTAATTTCAATGAGGAAAATGAAGTGGATGATGTACATGCTACTCGTAATGATCACCAAGAATGGTTATGGGAGAACTTTACTAATTGACCACAAAGTAAGTTTAGTTTGATATTACCATCAAGTTTGGCATATTATATGTTTACGTTGATATTTATAAGTTATGTTTATGTACGTTGATCGATATTTATAAGTTATGTTTGATATTTATCCTGACATACTAACAAGTTTTTTTTTGTTTAAACAGGTATACATGGCTGATCGTGAGGATATCCCTCCTTCATGCAGCGGGTCGGAGACCCCGTCTACTAGTAGAAAGGGTAGACGTGCCACACGAATGAGGAATTTGACTGCCAACCGTGGTTCAAATCAAAGGATAAGAGTAGACTTTGATAATAACCTCAATCCTATTGGGCCAATGGTAGATCAGTTTAACAGTTTTGTGGCGACCCTTGCTAGGAATAGGCCTAGTATACTCATTGATAGGTGGAAAGATGTACCGGCGGACGTGAAGGATCAGATATAGGAGAGTATTCTGGTATCTATACTTCTACGTCCTGTGTTTGTCTGTATATACTTTATTTTTATCTTAATAATATCATACAGTAATTCGTTGATTCTTTTGGTCTTAATGTAGTTGACCTTTAACATACCGGATACGTACGTTATGAAGAAGCGTTTGCTAAAGTATGCTGGAGAGCGTTGGAGGGCTTTTAAGGCCGACCTGGGCAGATACTATGTATTCAATCCAAAAAGTAAAAAGAACCCACTTGAGGTGTATTCGTTTCTTGACAAGGCGACGTGGGATCGCTTTGTTTAGAGCCGACATGATCCCAGCTTTCAGGTTAACTTATTTGATTTGTCTCTAAATTTATGTAATTGCATTAATTTTGTTTACTTATGTAATTTAATTGTCTTTTATTTATAACAGGAGAAGAGGAAAAAGGGGCAGAAAAACCAAAGCAAGAATGTCTACCCCCATGTCATGTCTCGTAGAGGATATAAAAAGCTTGTTCAGAAAATGGTTGAAGAGAAAAAGAAAGCACGTCAGGAAGCAGCATCTCAGGCGGATCCTAATGCTGAAAATCGTCCAGAGGTTGTTGATCCACCTCCACCCCCACGCCATCGTAAATGGAAGAGGGCCCGACAAAGAAAAACGGGACAATATACATCTGAGGAGACTCGCCAAGTAGCTGAGAAGATTGTAAGTATAGTTTGTTGTAATTGTCATTTTAAGATTGTTACCGAATTGTAATGTGATCTGATATTTTATGTGATAGGATGCCTTGGATGATCAGCTAACCCAAGGAACCTTTGTTCCTAGAGGACGCGATGATATCTTATCTGCTGCCATCTGTAAACCAGACCACCCGGGCCGTGTCATTGGTGTTGGATGGGGAGTCGGCATTCGCCAATACCATGGTTCATCTTCACACCAATGCCACAGGGATGTTGAAGCAGATAGAGCACGACTAAAACATGAGATTGCAGTTGAGCTTCGACAGGAGATGGCCGAGCAGTTTACCCAGCAGATGGCAATATTGACTTCTATGTCCCAGCAGATGACAGCCGGTGTCCAACCCTCTGTCCAACCCTCTGTCCATGTGAGCACTAAGGGCCCATGTGATCCTCCTCATCATCCTGAAAATGATGATGATGGTGATAATGATGATGATGGTGATAATGATGATGATGATGATGATGATGATGATGATGATGATGACGACGACGACCCTGATAGGTGTGAGCTGTATGTTGATGATCATCATGATCGCCGCTTACTGGCATTAGGTAGGGCACATAATAACTTAAGTAATACCATGCACCATCGTTTATTACCGGATGATCAGCTGAGGGTCGTTGTTGAGATTATTCGAGATGCTGATGCTCGAGTCCCTGTGCCCACTGAGGAGGTTCAAACAGTGGGTCAGGCCCCCGGTAACTTCATCCTCTGGCCAAGAAGACCGGGTCGACTTTCTTGTTGCATCTGAGGTATTCGGTTAGTTGTGTTTTTCTATATTCATAGTTGAAATAATTTATTATTGTTTAAAGATAATGCTTTATTTTTATTCGTTATAAGATGTTGGAAATGATATTGTGCCTAAAAGGTCGGATCTAGGAAGACCAAAGATGTCTGCTCCTGCTAAGGTATTCATTTGACCATTTAGTTAATAACGAATTAAATAACTTAATTATCCATGATTACTAATATATATCTATGTTGTTTAGGGGATCGACAAAGGGGCACCTGGCCATGGTGATGTTTTTAAAGTTCTGGCTATACAGGTTGTCACCATGGACGCAGCCTTGGTAAGGTTGGAACATGATGCCAGCCCTGGTGATGAACTGTATATACCAAAGAAGGAACTTATGGAGATGGTACTCAATAAAGAAATGGCTAGTTCTGCACACATATCGTTATGGTGCACGTAAGTACATTTTATTTATAAGTTAACTAATTAATTTTTAAATACTATGATAATTAACATGTTTTTCCAATATATTAGGTATCTGCATCGTATGTTAGTCGATCAGGATAACCTCGCCCTTTATGGGTTCATTGAGCCCATGTTCATTCAGGGTGATGTTCTCCTAGCATCAGAAGACCCGATCACTACCATACGTGATATACTTGCCCGAGACGGTCATCAATTCTATCTTGCGCCTTATCTCAATAAGTAAGTACCGGTTATTTAAGTATAACTATATATGACTTAGTCACTAACTGTTCCGCAAATACAGCCTGCATTGGCAACTGTTGCTCTTGTACCCAAGAATGAACGTCGTGGTCTTCTTCTGCTCTGATGTGTAAAACCGATGTGTAAAGTGAAATTTCCTAATAGGATACAAATTGACAAATTAATTTTCCACATCTGTTAAGAGGTAACCGTTGTATAAAATATTATAAACATCGGTTTTAAAACCGATGTGTAAAGTGGCAATAAACCACATCGGTCGTTTCAACATCAGTTTTAAAACCGATGTGTAAAGCCAAAAATAACCGATGTGGAATCCCTTTTCTGCACTAGTGATAGAACGTGGGCAGACAGAGCCTGTGAAGAAAGTGATCTTCAAAATTGCATTTATAAAATCGCTCTTATGTTAATGAGTTATGATATGATCAATTCTATGTCACTAAATATACCCTAACCTCTTTTAATCGCTAGGCTGCTGTTTAAGCTATGTTTGGGATGATGAAGTGGGAGGGTTAGTAATGGAGTATAGTGGTGAAAATCCATTAACCCATTGTTTGGGAGTTTTTTCTTTCATTAATGAAGTGGGATGGTTGAGAATGATAACCCAAACCACTCCACTCCATCCAAAACCTCTTATTTTCATACCCTCCAGATTGAAGGGTTTGAAATTTTATTTCATTCCCTCGTTAAACTCTTAAACAATGGAGTGGGATCATCTTTCCTTTCGACTCCATTCCACTACTAAGCACTCCATTAACTAGTTCACTTCATCCCTTTAAAAGCTTTCAAAAATAGCATTTGTTTTGTTTTGTTTTCGAGCTTATAGCTAGCCTTCCTGTGCAAAAAAAAAAAAAAAAAACAAAAACAAAAACCCTAACCTAAAGGTTGAGTAGCTGAATTGGTTTGAGGGTGTAAAGTATTAACAAGCTGGAGGTCCAAAATTCAAACTTTGTCGAGAAGGAGAAAACAAACATAATATTTAACTTATTAATATTGGCCTAAAAAAAAGAGGGGAAAAAAAACTGACCTCCCCACTAGTTTCAATCAACCCTCCCAAAAGCCCAATCGAGCATGGACCAAGAAGATGAAATTTAGAAATGCAGTGAAATGGAGACAAGAGAGTTTTACCGAAATTACTCGAGTTGATGAATGATGATGGACATATTGAGAAACTTTGGTACCAATCCTAATATGCAACTTTCGAGTCCATTTCTGATTGTAGCGGTTACTAGCTTTTAGGCCATGTGTACCATTAAGGGGTCTTACATATAGCCCATAATTGATAGCTGGTTTTCTTTGGCCCATTTGACTGATAATAGCTAGTGAATCCAAAGGGTTTTTTATTATTTGAGGAGGAAAAAATGTCAAAATAAAAATTACTTTTACACTTATATTTACGTTAAACAATAATGAGTTTTTTTTTGAAGGGACAATAATGAGAATGTTACAGTGCTTAAAAAAAGAGTTTTATTGGCCGGACTCTCATTCAAAGGAGGGTCAGGCTTGTGAACTTGTGCATTTTTAGTCAGGGGAGACAATATAATTAAGAGAAATGCTAACCAAAACTCTTAAAGGAAGTTTATTAGAGGAATTATTTTTAATTTTCCATACGAGACATTTATGCATTGAAGACAACATTGTACAACAAAATAAACATCGAGCCAATGAAACCTAGTCAACCTTCTGACATTGTTATGCTATTGTTGCTCTATAAATCCTTTGAAAGGATTAGCAGAAAATAACTTTCAGTCTTACAGAAAAAAAAGCAACAATGTTTTATGTTATGCTGATAACTAATACTACTTTTTAGAATAAGTAATACAAGCTATCAGTACTAGCATGGCTCAAGCGGCTTCAAGCATTAATGCTCATTTAGAAGGGATGTATTTATTGTCATTGAAGAACATTTGCATGAAGACTCTTCTCAAGTCATGAAACCTATAAATACTAGAAGTTTGTCATGAGGAAACATAAGAACTTGCTGAAATATTCAAGTGATTAAAATGCGCTGTAAATTTTCTTACTATCTATTCTTTAAAGCAGTACACATTAGTCCTTAAATTCAATTCTAACGTCCCTATGTGTCTCACTAACCATCATATTTAGTCCATTAATGCTCCTGCGTGACCTGTGACGAATTTATGCCATGAAAAGTTAAAGAAAAGTAAAAAAAAAAGCATAGTTTTCAGGTATTTGAATTTTAAGATTATACATGTTTTTCATTTTTTATTCATTTTACACCGAGGAAATTCGTCATAAGTCATGCAGGACTATTAATGGACCACCAAGTAAGATGGTTAATCGGACACGTAGGCAAGTATATGGACATCAAAACTAAATCTAGGGACTAATGTGTCATTAGTCCCGCTTTAAAAATTTGAGGGACTAAATTATTAATTTATTTTTTTAGGGACTAAAAGTGGTTCCCGGAATTTTTCAGGGACCAATCTGGGTATCTAATGTAACATTTATCTTATTAATATTGGCTAAAAAAAAACTGACATCCCACTAGTTTCAACAGAACTAACTTTCCACCCTCCCAAAGGCCCAATCGAGCATGGACCTAGAAGATGAAATTTAGAAATGCAGTTAAGATGTGAAATAGAGATAAGAGAGTTTTACCGAAATTGCTCGAGTTGATGAATGACGATGGACATATTGAGAAACTTTGGTACCAATCCTAATATACAAATTTCAAGTCGATTTCTGATTGTAGCCGTTACTAGCTTTTAGGCCCATGGGTACCAATAAGGGTCGGACACTGCTATTAACATCTTACTTTTAGACCCTTGCAGTCCTCGTCTGGATTTTTTTCCTCCCAAAATACCCTTTTCACTCACCTTGCAAAGATGAGTTCCTGCAACTTATTCCATAACATAACTTCCGGAATTTACTTTCCAGAAATTTCCGGAAAACGAAATCCGGACACTCATTACACCTCCAGAATTCATAATTTGTATGCCTATTTATGGATCGTTTTTGAACTACCGGATTTTAGTTTGCGGAAGCATTAAAATTAACACATCCGGAAAGTACATTCCCTATATGAGCCCCACGCTTTAGGACAAGGAAAATAACTATTAGGACAAGTGGGAACAACTATAATCTTTCTGCAAGTGGGAATACAGAATCTTCCTGTGTCCATGTTACACCAAGATAAGGAGTTTTGGGGAGATGATGCGAGGGAGTTTAAACCAGAAAGATTTTCAGGAGTCTCAAAGGCAACAAAAGGCAAAGTTTCATACATGCCATTTGGATGGGGTCCTCGACTCTGCATAGGACAAAACTTTGGCTTGTTAGAAGCAAAAATAGTTATTATTACTCTTCAGCCTGAGCGTGGGGCTCTTCTTATTTTGATGTAATAATTGTGTCTCCGGAATGTACTTTCTGGATATATTAATTTTAATGCTTCTAAAATTAAAATCCGGTGGTTCAAAAACAACCTACAAATAGGCATCCGGATTATGAATTCCGAAGATATAACGAGTGTTTGGATTTCGTTTTCTGGAAGCTTCCGAAAAGCAAATTCCGGAAGTTATGTTACGAAAAAAGTTGCAGAAACTTACCTTTGCAAGTTGAGTGAAAAAGGTATTTTTGGAAGGAAAAAAAAAATCAAATTGAAGCTGCAAGGTACAAATAGTAATTTGCAAGGTGTTAATAACAGTGGCCTGAGGGGTCACATAACCGATAACTGGTTTTCTTGGGTCCATTTGACTGATAATAGCTAAGTGAATCTAAAGGGTTTTTTATTATTTGAGGAGGAAAAAATGTCAAAATAAAAGTTAGTTTTACACTTGTTCCGTCCAAATATCTCAAGTAAGAGATACCCGTCCGGTGAAACTCTGTGGGAGTGTTTATGGAATAGCTTGACAGAATTGATATTCTGCTCCTACGTATCCCAGGTGGGAATCAAAGCAACGTAGTTCTAAGTGAGGGGGTTGATCCCCTATTTATAGAGATTTTTAGGTATAACAGTTTTAGTTGGACTTGTTATTGAAATTGCATCTATCTGATAAGGTTATGTTGTTATCGTAACTAGATAAAGATAAGGCTCCGAGTTATACGGAGAGATAAGGATAAGGCTCCGAGTTATACGGAGAGATATTTGAATAATCGAGTAAGATGTTTGACCAAGTCAGTTGTGCCTGAATTGCACGGGACTGAGATGTCTTCATCCGCGGTCTATGATGGGGTAGGTCCGAGTATTTATCCTCGACTAACAAGTGTATTAGCAAGTCCTCGGCTTTGGAGGAGTTTGGGCCTAGGCCCATTTACAGGGGTAAGCCTGGTCGACCCGGCCTTATATTCTTGGTCAGTACACAAGCCCCCCGAGCTCCGAGCTTAAATAAGCGAAAGAGCTGACAAGTATCAAACCGAGCTTATACTTCGGCCACGTGGACTTTCTTCCTTCCGTGTTTCAAACTGTCATTTCAACCGACAATATTCCTTCTCCCCTTTTTTTTTGTCAGAGAAGGCAATCATTCCCCTTCATCCTTCTATTGCACGTTATAGGCGAGTAGCCCTAGAACATCGCGCTCATTTAATGAGGGAGGAAAATTAAAAGTCGTGCCCTTTTCCTTTTTTTATTTAGAGGAACGTGAACCGTTGATTGCGTCTCTTCATCAACGGTTGGCATCTTTCTTTTATAAATACTTCTTCTAATTCCACCTTGTTCTCCCTCGTCCATTACCTTCTTTCGCTCTTCAACTCCGTTTTCCGAGTTTCTGCAATCTCTCGTTCTTCAGGTACACCCAACCTTCTTCCTTCTTTCGTGTTTCTAAGTTTTATTTCTTGCTTCCGGATATGAGTTCATCTGAGTCTACTGAGTCGAACACTTCGCCTCTGGTGGAACGCAAGATTTATCCCATTGGGGGTTCTCCTTCCAACTCTTCTGTTCCTTCACAGGAACTAGACGTCGGCCAAGCAAGGCCGTCCTCCTCCGGGTCGTCTTCTTCTGGGTCTGGTTCTTCTGGGTCTAGTTCTTCTGGGTCTGGTTCTCCTTCCCCCCAAATTTCCAAACCTAGGGCACGCAAACGACCCCAAAGGGTTCCTAAGGACCCTATTCCCGATATTACCCTTCCTGGGTATACCTGGGTTAAGGGCGAAGTTGGGGTTTATTTTTCTAGCTACCAATCTTCGGATTCAATCACTCATCTTCGGTCTGATATTACTATCTCGGCATCTGGAGACGAGTCCGAGTTCATCTGTTCTCCTTGCTCGGGTAACGAGTATGTTTTCCTCAGGGCCCATCCTTCCGAGCCTCCTTTTACCTATATGTATAAAACACTTTTTTATCATCTACGTGTGTCTCTCCCCTTTACTGAGTTTGAGTGTGACGTTCTGAGGACCATGAATGTCGCACCTACTCAGCTTCATCCTAATAGTTGGGCTTCTTTAAAAGCCTTTCAAATTCTATGTCAATACATCGGGATGGAGCCTACCACCCCCAAATTTCTGTACTTTTACCAAACAAGGTTTGGTGAGAAAAGTGGGTGGATCTCCCTCAATGGGTTGAACCGAAGAGGGTTGATTGGTTTATATACATCATCGTATAAGAACTTCAAGGTTGACTTCTTCCGAGTTCGCCCCTCGGACTCTCACCTTTCCTTCTTTTTTGATGAAAATGGATGTGCCAGGTTCCCTTTGTACTGGCAATCTTCCCCCACCAAATTTGTTGGTTTTGAATATGCATCCCTTCCTGCCGAGGATAAACGGGATGTAGATATCTTAGAAAAACTTCCTCGGCCTCTCCATTGTGGACGTCTTCGGAAACTCCCTTTTTCATCCACTCAGAGAGCCGATTTTAAAAGTAAGTGTTCTGCTTTTTAGTTTTTAAACCCCTCTTTTTTTTTTTTTTGTATGTGTTCCTGTACTTACAGCTTTTCTTTTCGGCAGTTATTATGGGGAAATTCGACTTTTCAAAGCTTTTGAAAGCCGCCCCGAAGGAGGGTCATTCAACGGCCGAGAAGCAGAAGAAGAAAAGAGTTTCTTCGGCCGCTGCTAAGGGGACTTCGTCGTCAGCCCCTCTCAAAAGGAAAAGGGTGGAGATAGCAATTGGTGCCGAAGATTCTTCCCGTCCTCGCCCGAGTCCCAAACGTCCTACCACGCATGAGACGGGTGCTAAGGAGCGAGAGGAGCAACTTCCTCTTCCTGCCGACTCGAAGTGGTATAACACTTCTTTGAAGGCAGGGACCTCGTCCCTATGGGGCGATGGCTTCAATCCCTTCCCTTCTTTTGACTCGCATTTCCTGAAGGCTGCCGATCTCGCTTAATTAAGCAGCATGGGGCTCAGTCTAGTATGGAGGCCCTCTCAGTCTACTGTCTCCGAGCTGCTGCTCTGGCCCGTTTCTGTAGCCGAGAATTGACAGAGACTGAGAGAAAGTCTCAGCACTTGGAGGCTGAGTTTGCTTCAATTGAGAAGCTGAAGGAGGATTTCACCCGGATTTCCACGGAGCGCGATGAGCTGGCCCAAGCCAATAATCTCCTGAGTACTACCGTTGCCGAGCTTAATGGTCAGAACTCCGAGTTGAACTCTCAAGCAAAATTAGCTGAGGAGGATAAAGCTCGTGCTGAAGAGGAGCTCAAGGAGGCTCGAGTTGTAATCGAACAACTTAAAGCCGACTTGAATGCCGAGACTAAAGCCAAGCTGGAGATTCAGGAAGACTTGAAAGAGGCCACCGATTGCATCCTTGCGGAGCATCGGGCAGGTTTCGCAAAGGCCATCGCTCAGGTGCAAATTCTCGCTCCGGGGATTGATATCTCGGGTGCTGGTGTAAACAAAGAGGTACAAAATGGGGAGCTTGTTCCCATTATTCCCGAAGAGGAGGAAGAAGAGGAAGGGGGGGGAAGATTCTCCCGAGGATCACGTCGGTGCCGAAGATAGCCATAGGGATGAGTAACTGTATTTTTGTTTTTCATACCCTTGTAATGGGTTTTCCCCTTGTAATCCTTGTTGACTTAATGAAAATTCTTCCACCATTTTGATGACCTCCTCTTCCTCTTATAGCGTTTGTTCGGTCGAGATATTCTTCGAATACTTTGAGTAAGGTCGAAGTATTTTTATATTCCGACGTTGTTCGTATTGCGTGCTCGACTTTTTAGACAAGACTTCGACTAAGGCCGAGGCATTTTGTTATTTGCATAAAAAACGAACAGTTGTTATAAAATGCGAAATGCATGATTCACGTTTCATATATGTGTTCACACGTTATGTGCCTTAGGAATCCCAGTGGGTTCATGCAATTATTGCTTTTTGCTGAGTTTCGAGATTTATTTTTTCAATAAACCTTTTTCCAGTGCATATTTCCCCTTTCCAACGCCTCTTCCCCCTTATAAATAGGGTTGCTTGTTTGCTTCACTTCTTCATTCTTCATCTTTTCGTCCAGCAAAGTTCGTCCTTTTTTGACCCGAGTAATTCTTTTCATAATATTGCTAGGGGTTTACGTTCCTTTCTCCCAATTAACATCCTTTTTCGAGCTTTATAGCTGCCAAAAAGGGTGTAATTGGGAGATGGGATCCAGAATCCCTTTTGTGATTTAATCCTTTTAAAAAGGATGTTAACTGGGAGAATAGTAGTTTTTGGGAGTGGAGAATGGGGTATCAACCATCTCTTCCCAAAGCTGGCTGAGTGCCTCATCATCCAGCTTTCTCAGGGGGGGAAGTGACTACTTCCTAGACCCAGGATGTTCTGACCACTTGGTCTTGCTCCGATTCCGAGGATTTTGAAGTCGGCTCGGCCTTATTTTCTATTTCAGATTTGTAACTAAGTTGTAGTATTTTCTAATACTTGAACTATGCCTTGTACTCGGTTTCCTTAATAATTTCATGGCTCATATTCGGCCTTTGGAATCAGACTTTGTTTTTGTTTAATTGATTCCCGAATTCGATTTGTCTTAATAATTTCAAGGCTCGAACTCGGCCTTAATAATTTAATAGCTTGAACTCGGCTTGTAGGCTCAAACTTGGCCTCTAACAATTTAATGGCTCGTACTCGGCCTTTAGGCTCAAACTTGGCCTTAAACAACTTAATGGCTCGTACTCGGCCTTCATGCTCAAACTTGGCCTTAACAATTTAAATGGCTCGAACTCGGCCTTTAGGCTCAAACTTGACCTTAAACAATTTAATGGCTCATACTCGGCCTCTAGGCTCAAACTTGGCCTTTAACAATTTAATGGCTCGTAATCGGCCTTTAGGCTCAAACTTGGCCTTAAACAATTTAATGGCTTGTAATCGGCCTTTAGGATCAAACTTGGCCTTTAACAATTTAAATATTCGCAGAATAATAGTAAATACATCGGCAAAATAAGAAAATATACCAATGTTCATAATAAATTCTTTATTGGATAAAAAAGTCTACGGTGTACCTTGTTAAAACCTTCTCGGTCAAAACCCTTTTTTGGGATAAAATACCGAGGTAGGAAAAAGAGTACATCACCAGACTATATACATCAACTGTAATAAAATTTCAAATGGGAAGCATTCCAAGTTCTCGGGATAGGTTTCCCTGATAATTCTTCTAATCTGTATGCTCTGTTTTCTAAGTTTTCTACCACTCGGAATGGTCCTCCCCATTTTGCTGCTAGCTTGCCCTCCGTATGATCTCTTCTTGCATCTCCTTGCATTCTTAGCACCAAGTCCCCATGTACGAAACTCCTCGGTTTTAGTTTCGAATTATACCTCCGAGTAGCTCTTCATTTGCAGGCTTCCTCGTTGATTTTAGCCTCCTCTTTGATCTCCTCCACCAAGTCAAGTTCGACCCGTAGGTTGCCTTCATTCTCCTTCTGCTCATGTTGCATTCGCCGAAAAGACGACTCACCGACTTCTACTGGGATCATGGCATTCGTTCCGTATGTCAGCCTGAAGGGTGTTTCTTGAGTAGTGGATTGTGGCGTGCAGTGGTAGGCCCAAAGAATACTCGGCAACTCTTCTGCCCAAGCTCCTTTGGCTTTTCCCACTCTCTTCTTCAGCTCTCCGAGGATGACTTTGTTGGCTGCCTCAGTTTGTCCATTGGTTTGGGGATGTTCCACCGATGGGACATGGTGTTTAATACCGAGATTGACATAGAATTCTCGCAATGATTTATCTGTAAACTGCCTTCCATTATCGGTGACAATTGCGAAGGGAATTCCGTGCTTGCAGATGATATTTTTCCAAACAAACTTTTGGACCTTCTGGGCAGTAATTTTTGCCAGAGGTTCTGCTTCAATCCATTTTGTAAAGTAGTCTACCGCTACCAACAAAAATTTGACTTGACCTTTGGCTATGGGGAATGGTCCGAGTATATCCATCCCCCACATAGTAAAGGGCCAAGGCGAGTTCAATGTGTGAAGTTCTTCAGGCGGGGTACGACTTACATTGGCAAATCTTTGACATTCCTCACATTGTTTCGTCCACTCGATGCAATCTGCTCTGATGGTAGGCCAATAGTATCCTGCTCGGACTACCTTGGAGGCCATCGATTTGCCCCCGCAGTGGAAACCACGGATTCCTTTGTGAACCTCTTCCACCACATATTTTGACTGGGCTTTAGTCAGACACTTTAACATCGGTACCGAGAATCCTCTTTTATACAACTCTCCGGAAATAATAGCAAAATGACTTGCTCTGAGTCTGATTTTTATGGCCTCGGCGTGGTCTGGGGGCAAAGTACCTGAGGATAAATATTCCCATATGGGCGTCATCCATTCTCGGTCAGCTGGTTCATTAGCCATTACCTCTCCAAGCGTAATACTCGGTTCATTGAGAGTTTCCTGAATAACTGTCCTATGCTGGATTGGCCTTTTCGTGCTGGCCAATTTTGACAGTAGATCGGCCCGAGTATTTTCTTCTCTGGGAATGTGTTCAATAGTAAATTTCTCAAAATTGGAAATTAACTGATTTACTTTACATAAATACCTGGTAAGTTGAGGCTCTTTTGTTTGGTATTCTCCAGAGATTTGTCCTGTGACCAGCTGTGAATCACTTCGGCATCTAACAGCTTTTGCTCCCATTTCCCTAGCCAGCATTAACCCTGCTATCAAGGCTTCGTATTCAGCTTGGTTGTTTGAGGTTTTGAACTCAAACTTTAATGATTGCTCTAGGATTAGCTCTCCCGGACCCTCCAGTATTACCCCAGCTCCACTGCCTTTGACATTCGAGGATTCATCCACATATAAATTCCACCATAAATCTTCAGTAACCGGCAGCAGATTGAGCTCGGCTACGAAGTCAAAGATACATTGAGCTTTCAGGTGACCTCTCAACTCGTACTTGAGGCCAAACTCGGATAATTCCACCGACCAAGCAATCATGCGGCCTGCCAACTCAGGCTTTTTGAGAATTTGTTTAATAGGGTGATCAGTTTTGACAATCACCTGGCGACTCTGGAAATATGGACGCAATCGCCAAGCTGCAGTTACAAGTGCTAAAACTAGCTTTTCTATGACTTGATACCGGGCTTCAGCGTCATGAAGAACTCTACTGATGAAATACACCGACATTTGCGTTTTCTCTACTTCTTGCACAATGACCGCACTGATGGCATACTCGGTGGCTGACAGGTATAAATACAACTCATTCCCTGGGACAGGTCGAGTTAATATTGGCGGTGAAGACAGAAAGGTCTTAAAGTCAACAAAGACCTTCTCGCATTCCTCAGTCCACGCGAAAGTTTGAGGTTTCTTCAATAATTTAAAGAAAGACCGAGCTTTTTCTGCAGATCTGGGGAGAAACCGAGATAATGATGCTAGTCGCCCTGCAAGCCGTTGCACTTCTTTAACATTTTGTGTACTTCGCATCTCAATCACAGCTCGGCATTTGTCCGGATTGGCTTCGATTTCCCGGTGTGTCAACATAAAACCGAGGAATTTTCCGCCCTGGACACCAAAAACACACTTTTCTGGATTCAGTCTCATATTGTACTTTCTTAATTGCTGAAAAATTTCTTCCAAATCCCTCGGATGATTGTTGTGGTCATCGGATTTTACAACCATATCGTCAACGTAAACCTCCATATTCTTCCCGATCTGTTTTTCAAACACTTTGTCCATGAGCCTTTGATAGGTTGCCCCAGCATTTTTTAATCCGAATGGCATTACTCGGTAACAATAGTTTGAGCCTTCGGTTATAAAAGCTGTTTTTTCCTCGTCTGGGGGATACATTCGTATCTGATTGTACCCCGAGTATGCATCCAAGAAGCTCAAAATTCTGTTCCCGGAAGCACCATCCACCAACCTGTCAATACTTGGTAGAGGATAAGAATCCTTTGGACAAGCTTTGTTTAAGTCTGTATAATCGGTGCACATGCGCCACTTGCCGTTTGCTTTTTTAATCAGAACCACGTTGGCCAGCCAAGTAGTGTATTCTATTTCCCGAATAAAGTTGGCTTTAACCAATTTTGTTGTTTCTTTTTCTACCACTTTTCTTCTTTCCTCAACGAGTCTCCTTTTCCGCTGAGCTACTGGTTTTGCTTCGGGACAGATTGCCAGTTTGTGACATAAGAAATTGGGGTCAATCCCCGGCATATCTGATGTTACCCAGGAGAACAAATCGGCGTTGCTCCGGAGTACTTCCGTTATTTTTTCTTTTAAATTCGGCTCTAGTTGACCTCCTAGTTTAGTGCACTGATCGGGCTGTGATCCAAGCTGGAACTTTTCCAACTCCTTGATGGGTTGTGGTCGTTGTTCTTGCATGTCAATCATCGGGTCCAGTTCAACGGAACTGACCGAGTTTACAGACTCGTCTTTTCCTCTTTCTAGTGTTTCTGCAGGTGTAGGTTTGAGTTTGCTTACACGCAAACTGTCGGCATAGCACTGTCTAGCCATTTTTTGATCAGTCCGGATAGCAACTATGTCTCCCGAGTTGGAAGGGAACTTCATAGTAAGATGGGGAGTAGAGACCACGGCTCCCAACTCGTTCAAGGATGGTCTTCCGATCAAGATATTGTACGATGTTACCGCATTAACCAACACATACCTGACCAGAATGGTTTTGGACGTTTTTCTATCTCCAAATGTAGTTAGGAGGTCTATGTATCCTCGGGTATCCACCCGCTCTCCAGCAAAACCGACGAGTTTACTGTCGTATGGTTGAATAGATTTTTCTGGGATTCCGAGCTTCTGAAATGTTGAATAATATAGGATATCAGCTGAGCTTCCCTGGTCGACGAGAGTTCTCTTGACAGAGAAGTTGGCCAATTGCACAGTGATTACCATTGGGTCGTCCTGATTAGGATCCACATCCAAGAAGTCTTCATTGGAGAAAATAATCGGCGAGGAAATCCTCGGGGGTTTACCAGCTACCGAGTTTACAGCCCGAATAGCCCGCAAGTGTTTTCTCCGAGTTGAACTCGTTGTGCCTCCTCCCGCAAAACCACCTGAAATAGTGTTTATTACCCCTCAGACAGTATTATCCTCCTCCCTCCTTTCACTCCGCTCCTCCCCATTTTCTCTTCTTTCGTTATTTTGCCGACCGCCACCCCTTCCCGGGCTTTGGCCGCCTCCTCTTCTTCTACCTCGGCCACGCCCTTCACCATTGTTGTGACTTCTCTGAACGGAATTATTCAGATGACCAGCTTGCACTAGCTCTTCAATCTTGTCACGCAAGACCCAGCACTCCTCGGTGGTATGCCCGTAGTTACGATGGTACCGACAATGCTGCTTCTGGCGATCAGCATTCTGGGGTGTGTGACCACGGTTGGGGAGTGGCAAAAGTTCTGCGTTGTAGGCTTCCTCGAACACCCAAGCCCGATTGGTGTTGAGGGGGGTATAGTGCTCATACTTTGGCCCCCTGTATGAATGGTCGGATGTCTTTTTGAATTTCTGCTTGTCACCTCCAGCTCTCCTCTTCTCTTTCCCCTCTCGTCTATCAGAATCATCGGTTCTTTCTCTCTTCTTAGACTCTTCTATTTCCTCCATATTAATGAATCCGGCAGCTTTCCTCCTCAACTCATCCATACTGGATGGAAGCTTCCGAGCTAGGTGTCTGGTGAAAGGGCCAGGCTGTAATCCGGTCAAGATAGTATGTAGTGCGACATCGGCACTGAGATTCCGGATCAGGACAGTCTCTTTGCTGAACCTGGCCATAAAATCATGCAGAGACTCGTTTTTTTCTTGCTTAAAATTTACCAACGAGGCCGAGGTTTTTTGATGAGCTCGGCTCGTGACAAACTGAGCATTGAATTTAATCATAAACGTGTCAAAGGAGTCAATTGATGCTGGCGGTAGCTGGGTATACCTGCTTAACGCAGCGTCTTTCAGAGTAGTAGGGAAGACTTTACGCATAACAACATCATCATTGGTAAAGAGATATATTTGGGTGGTAAACGCATCTAAATGAAGTTCTGGATCCGTGGTGCCATCATACCTGTCAATGTTTATTGATTTGTAATTGGCTGGTAGAGGAACTTCCATGATGGCGTCAGTGAAGGGATGTCTCGGCTTCCGCGCGGTAGCCCTGTCATTGGGCCTATTCACCTGAAGTGAAAGTTCAGTGGCCTGTTTAGGAAATTCCTCCTCGCCTTTTCGGTCAACATGATGAGAAACACGGGGTTGTGGGATTCCTTCTTCTCTGCGAGTGTTTCTGGATCCTTCATTCTCAGCTGTCTGGCGCTCTCTCTCATGAGGAGAAGAGGCAGATCTTTCTCTGCTTTGTTCTCGTTCACGATGGCTGTTCTGCCGACGAATCTCTTCATTCTCCCTTCTCAGCATTGCCACTTGTGTGAGAAGTTCTTGAATAATGGGATTGTCGGTCATCACCGCTGGGTTTGTGGGTCGTTCTCCATTATCCCCATTGTTGGCATTCTCCAGCCCTTATTTCCTGTCGTTCCCGCTCCTTGTCCTCAGCATTGTATGTGGTATGGGAAAATTTTGCTTCGATTCCCACAGACGGCTCCAATGTTCCGTCCAAATATCTCAAGTAAGAGATACCCGTCCGGTGAAACTCTGTGGGAGTGTTTATGGAATAGCTTGACAGAATTGATATTCTGCTCCTACGTATCCCAGGTGGGAATCAAAGCAACGTAGTTCTAAGTGAGGGGGTTGATCCCCTATTTATAGAGATTTTTAGGTATAATAGTTTTAGTTGGACTTGTTATTGAAATTGCATCTATCTGATAAGGTTATGTTGTTATCGTAACTAGATAAAGATAAGGCACCGAGTTATACGGAGAGATAAGGATAAGGCTCCGAGTTATACGGAGAGATATTTGAATAATCGAGTAAGATGTTTGACCAAGTCAGTTGTGCCTGAATTGCACGGGACCGAGATGTCTTCATCTGCGGTCTATGATGGGGTAGGTCCGAGTATTTATCATCGGCTAACAAGTGTATTAGCAAGTCCTCGGCTTTGGAGGAGTTTGGGCCTAGGCCCATTTACAGGGGTAAGCCTGGTCGACCCGGCCTTATATTCTCGGTCAGTACAACACTTATATTTAGGTTAAACAATAATGAATTTTTTATTTTGAAGGGACAATAATGAGAATGTTAGAGTGCTTAAAAAAAGAGTTTTATTGGCCGGATTTTCATTCAAAGGAGGGGCATGCTTGTGAACTTGTGCATTTTTAGTCAGGGGAGACAATATAATCAAGGGAAATGCTAACCAATACTCCTAAAGAATGTTTATTAGAGGAATTATTTTTAATTTTCCATACGAGACATTTATGCATTGAAGACAACATTGTACAACAAAATAAACATGGAGCCAATGAAACCCAGTCAACCTTTTGACATTGTGATGTTGTTGTTGCTCTATAAATCCAATGAAAGGAATAGTTGAAAATAACTTTCTGTCTTGACAGAAGAAGAAAAAAAAAAGCAATAATGTTTTTTGTTATGCTGATAACTAACACTGCTTTTTAGAAGAAGTAATACAAGCTATCAGAACCAGCATGGCTCAAACGACTTCAAACATTAAATGCTCACTTAGAAGGGATATATTTATCGTCATTGAATAAGATTTGCGTGAAGACTCTTCTCAAGTCATGGAACCTATAAATACTAGAAGTTTATCATGAGGAAACATAAGAACTTGTTGAAACATTCAAGTGATAAAAAAGTGCTGTAAATTTTCTTACTCTCTGTTCTTTAGAATCATTATTTTGTTGAGCTTAAGGTTTGTATTATTCTCACACATAGTGAATTGAAAAACAAGTTTTGCAAATTTTCTTTACTCTTTATTAGAGTGGGTCTGATGAGACTTGTCTGTAAAAGAAAACATTATGTATTACGATGAAGAGGTTTGCCCGCCAAGAAAAACTTGTATCTTGTTAAGTGACTTGGAATGAGTTTGCACTACACCAATATTTGTTTTTAATGACAGTTAATTAAACAAACAGGACCTGGTATGTCTTTGTTATTTTTTTATCTGTGTGGTTTCAGCTGAATGACCTGAAATTGAGGTTATCTAGATTATTGATTGGACATAAAATAGGAGCCTAAGCATGTCAATTGGTTGACATATTGACATTTTTCCTTAATATTCTAAGAGTACAGGGGATTATGCTATTTTAGCATGTAAATAATGTAATAATGCATATTATGATTAGGTTTTTATATTAATGAATTCATTGAAATTATTAAAATCATGTGAAACTAATTAGGAGATCTCTGAATTGTTGTTACTTCTATCTTGAATTTTATGTTTTAGATGTAAAACTCATCATAGGCTTGCTTGAACCTACAAGTTTAAGATTTTAGGATGGTTTATGTTTAACTGTTGGGATGGTATCAAAGCCTCTTTGAACAAGTGGTCAGAAGTTTGCTCCATGCCCTTTCCATTCATAATTAAATTGTTGCTCAAGGTAAAGGTTGGCCTATGTTTTGTGCATGCTTCAAGTCCAAAAAGCTTTTGCTAAGAGTCATGCTACAAATATAAAACCAATCATAGGCATTCAGCTGACTGCCATGAAAAGGTAACCGTTTCCATTCTTCATAAATTCTTGCTCAAGGTAAAGGTTGGCCTATGTTTTGTGCACGCTTCAATTCCAAAAAGCTTTTGCTAAGAGTCATGTTACAAATATAAAACCACTCATAGGCATTCAACTAACTGCCTTGAAAATGTACTAAATAGTCCAATGATTTTTAAGTTGGAAGAGGTCTATCTATGTGACTCCAATCGTTGGTATTAATTCGTGTTTTTTTTTTTCCTTCTATTTTTTATATAAGGAGATTATTTTTGTTTTCTTTTTTAGGTTGGTCAAATTCCAGAGTGTTCCCTATGCAGTAATGAATTATCTGAAGTAGCATCCTTATAGGACTCTTTAAGGTTATTTGATTTGTTTGTTGTTATTAAAACAGAGTGTTCCCTATGCATGTTTGTTGTGTGAGAGGGAAAACTTGCCGTTGAAAAGGTTTAAAGACCTGAGCACTGCAAGACCCATGTTTATGTTTTAGTTTTATGGGTTTACTACCATGACAAGAATGTTGTGTGATTTTGTAGGCTCCACGTCGCATGAAAAAGGAAATGAAGGGGCTTTATAGGTGTGAGGCACACCAGGCATATTCTACAAAATGGTAAATTCTCATCTGATGGCTAAATGTAGAACCCTGCAGGAGGAAAATGAGGAGATTGGGAATCAAGCTTCAGAAGGGAAGGTGATGCTATCCCATTTGCTTTTTGCTTCTATTTTCTAATGGTCACTGTTTTCTTTTCCATTCTTGCATAGTCACACAATATACAGCTTAATGTATTTTATGTTATTCATTCTGAATTGATGGTTTCGTTGTTTGCTTTTTCCTTTATTTTTTCTCCTTGGTTTGCAAATGCATGAATCAGCGTTGAAATTTGCACTGCAGAGTATAATTATTCGGCTTAGAGTTGCTATGAGTGTTCCTTAGATTTTCTTTCGCCATGAAATAGGCATGTAACTTTAGGAAGATGTAGTATACGAGATTGTAACTTTAATCAAATCATGCTTGATTTAGTGACAAATAATCTTGACATTTAGTGGCAACAGTAATTGTTGGTAAAATTGTGTTAGAACTTTTAGCGGTAATAAAAAGGTCGGTAAATGAGCTTATAGAGCAATTCAAGAATCATATTTAGTGACAATTAAAATTGCCGGCAATAATTGCCACTATAGCTTTTGACTTTTAGCGGTAATTAACTGGGTCTTTACCAGCTTTCTTTATAATTGCTGCTAATGCTTTTAGCGACATTGGATATGTCGGCTAATTGATAAATTGCTGGTAAAGGTTTTAGCGGCAATAATAATTGCCACTAAAGGTCATAATAATTGCCGCTAAAAGTGTATTTTGTTGTAGTGTTGGGAAAGCTGGAAAAAAAATATTATATTGATAATTGATTTTTGTATAATATTATTGTGATAATCGATTATAATCAGAATCTGTTTTTGTTTGGGTCTGTTTGTTGAAAAGTGATTTAAGATAATCTATTTCGTTTGAGTGGTTCAAGAAAAAAAATCACTTTTATATAGTAAATTACGAAAAAGGGGTAAGAAGTTATTTGTATGATTTCATAATATTCGTTTGGGTAGTGCAAAAAAAATATTTGAAAATTGATTTTATGTCGATTTAATCGATCTTAGGTTGGTTTAAATGGTTTTTGTATGATCACTCGCTTCTCTAATTCGACTAGGATCGGAGAGGCATCCGATCAATGGTTCAATTGAATCTTTTTTTAAAATATTGGTTTCAATTAAAAACTAAAAATGAATATTTAAAATTATGGGGGAAAAAAAATTGCGTTAAGAAATATTTTAAAAATTATATATAACTTTATCATAAGGATAATTTTGTCTTTTTATATAATTTTAAAAAATGAAAATTATAAAAAAAAAACTAAAATATAATAAAACATGAATACATGAGTTTAATTGGTATGTACTGTTAAAATTTACAATGTTAACCAATCACAAATCTTGGAACAAATGACTTTTATTGTGATTTGAATAAGAATTAAAGAAAAAAATATTTACACTGACAGTGTATATCAATTAAACTCACGAAAACATTAAGAATAAAAACAAAAATTTTAAAACTCATAATAAAATTTTAATGCTATCCAGTTGGTTATCTGGTGGATATCAAACGTCGGATAGAATAACAATTTATCCTACTTATATCATATCCTACTCATATCCTGCAATCTTATCTTATATATCCTTATCTTATCCTGATATCAAATGAATCCTAATTATTTTATGTCAGTCATTAGATTTACCCAACAAGTGACATATGATAGAAAAAAGTAAACGTGTATAGAGAGAATTCGAATGGACTTCATAATATTTATTTAATAGTTAGTTTTACATAATAAAATGAAAAATTGTCATTAATTTTAAAATAACATAACGGGCTTTAAAATAAATTTTTAACCTAACAACCTCTAAAGTAAATTTTATTCTTTTATCTTATCCAAAAATCAATTTTTATCATAAAAAATTAAATGCAGTTTTTTTAATAATTTAATCAAATTAAGTAAATAAATATCATATCAAACTTGAAACAACTTTTTTCCTAATCAAATAATTTAAGTATTATGGGTGCGTTTAGCTATGTAGCTTATTCAAGCATTTATTTATGTAATAAGTTAAAAACAACTTGTTTTTATAAGCTTCTCTAACAAGTTTATGAAAATAAGCCAAAAAGAATTTATGAAAAGATCATAAACTATTTTAATATTCTCTGACGAACATTAATCATTGTTAACGGTGGTGGATACTTCATACCTATAACATAGTTATATAAAAACTATTTATTTAAGTTTATTATCATAAACTATTGTCGTACACTCTCTATACGCTATGTTTGAGAAGATGTGGTGGGATGGTTAGTAATGAAATGATATGGTAAACATTCATTGACCCATTGTTTGAGAGTTTTTTAAACAATGAATTGGAATGGTTGGGGATGAGAAGCCAAACTTCTCTAAATCATCCAAAGCCTCCATTTTTCATACCTCCAATTTGGTGGTTTGGGAGGGAACACTTCCCTCTTTTTTACTATTAAATACACATTTTCAATTTTAAGAATTTTAAACAAAACATTGTTATGAAAAATGAAAAGGTAGTATTGTAAATGATATTTGTAATTCACTCCACTTAATTACTTACTGTTCCTGCCAAGATCCGACTTGCCGAATTCTAGCCGTAGAACGTTAGACCAAGAATTAACACTGACGTTGTTTTAGATTATGGCTTGACAGAATAAGGTATTCCGGTCCTACGTATCCCAATGGGAATCAAAGCCGGACGTAGTTCTATGTTCAACCATTGGTCATGTAGTGAAATCAATCCCTTAATCTTGTATGTGATGATACCAGTGAGCAAGGACTCTTTGATAGTCTATTGGATCGGCTGGTTCCTCACGTACGCTTAAGGGAGATTCACCCAGGTTAGCAAAATTGAGTCTTTCTCTTAGTGTTATCCTCTTTTTATAATAGGATCCACATATCCCTTAGAGATTAGATTTATCTCTTCCTATCTCTTATCTTTTAAGCTAACCTCTTGATATATGATAGATGAGATTTACCTTTTATAATTTGAATTCAGGTTGTTAGCTAAGCTTAGGTAAGTGTTATCTTCTAAGCTTATCTTTCCTAAATCTTCGAGAGATCAAGTTTCCAAGCTCGGTGGGCAAGCTTATAATCTCGACCAGTACACAAGCCCCCCAAGCTTTGAGCTCGGAAGAGCGTAAAAGCTTTCATGATTAAAATCGTGCTTGGCTTTAATATTATCATCAAGAAGTCTAGGATTTACCGTGTAAGTCCTCTTCCCTCGGTCGACTTGAGTTCGGTACACTTCGACCAAAACTTGAGTTCGTTGAGCTCGGTAGGGAGGCGAGTCTAGTGACCCTTTTCCCTCCGGTTACTTGGGTTCGGGCTGGCCAAGCTTGATTTATCGACCAGTCGTTTAGTTCGATAGGCTCGGTGACCGAGCTTGTCTTGCCACCTCGGCTAGTACACGAGCCCCCAAGATTTAAGCTCGAAAGAGCGTAAAAGCTTCGTTAAAAGAACCAAACCGAGCGATAGGCTGATATTGACGTTTCATCTTTTTATGCCAATATATCAGTTTCTCCGGCTCTGAGCTGAATAAATGTATGGGCTTGCTCATGCCGCGTGTTCTTTATGGCATCATTCTCGAGACCTACTCTTCGGCTGCAACCTATATAGGGCTAATCAAGGCCCTAGCAGCTGCTGTGCATTTTTCGAGCTCTTGGACACGTGGTGCTCTTTCATTAGTGCACCGAATTGATGTGGTTTCTGAAGAGACGTTTCCCTTCCTTCACACGGCAGCTGTCGTGATTACTTTCAAAAAGTAACGTTCCAATTTTTTCTTGGAACGACATAGCCTTTGCTATAAATTGAAGGAGATTTGTATTCAGGCCTTTACTAGCCTTCTTCTTCATACTTTCCTCCTTCGAGTTTCCTCTCCAAGCATTTCTGTATCTTCTTCTTTCGAGGTACGCCTTCCAACCTTCCTCTGTATTTCGTTGTTTGTTCATCCATGGAGCCTTCATTCGAGGTCTCTCAAAATGCCTCTTCTGAGATTCAAATCATAGAACCTGAGATAAACCCAGTTGGGGTTCTCCTCGTTCTTTCTCTGTCATGACCCGAATTTCGCAGCCATGACCTACCGATAGGGAAAACCTCCTCTTTCCCTTTCGCAGCCTCATAAGCATGCATAAATTGCCTCATCCAAAGTAAACAATTACATTCATTACTCATAAAAACATAATGAATATAATTACGTCAAATAGCAAACAAAACAAAGTAAAAAAAATTACAAAGTCCTGCGAAACTAAAAAGATCTTAAAACAACGGGTATATCCCATTCCAAAAACTCCCCACATGGTATCCAAGGCTCTCGTGCGGCCAGATACCAGAATCGAAATGTTAAAAGTGGGGTGAGTCCACTAACTCGAGTGAGGGTACTCCCCCAAACATATGCAAGCATGCAAGATAAAAATAAACTGGTAGCACCTGGTTACACAAGCACTCACTCATATTCACGTATAATCCATCACAACAAACATTGCAACCATTATACATAACAACATTCATATAGTAAACATATATTCATAGCTCAAGAGAACATCTTGTCCATTCGTCAAGTACTTGTGGAATGCCTTGTACTTTATTTCTTACATTACAAGTCCCTCACAAGGGATCAGTAACATTTCTTATGTACATGGATAACATGACATATATAACATCATCGAGTCTTTGGGTATCCTAGGAGGTGGGTTCTCTGAGGACCTCCTGCCCCGATGATTTTAATTTTGTATCCCGGAGATACCGCTCCCTCTGGCCAACAACAACATCCCTCCTCAACGTCCGGGGTATCTAACGAGGTCCCCTCATCCCCGACGGTGATAGTTATATACCGGAGCCTCCCGCTCCCCAGTCGGCCTACCCAAAGATTCATATCAAAATTCTTGACAATTCATTCCACTAAATACCTCTCATAAGTTTTCAACCACACACATCAATCATGATCCCATAAAAAAATGCATAACAAACATTTATTCACCCAAGTTCATACTCAAAGGGAATCATTAATAAGCTAACTCCATAATGTAACTATAACCATTTGCAAAGTCTCATGGCTTTTGTCATCACTTCAAACCTTTATCTTTAAAATAAATCACTAAAGTCACATATTTTTAGGTCATCATAATAATTCATCCTTTAATCAACATTATTCCATCTTATAATCTTATTATCATACAATTGCACTTTAATTCTTACTTGTACAATTATAACCACAGAATAAATCATATAGTCTATATATATTAATATAATTTATTACATACGTCATACTATACAAACATATACCTATCACTGTATCCTAATTAATTAAATTTTTAAAAGAGGTGCACCAAAAAATTTTTGAAATGCAGAGCCACTGTTATCATTAGAAAGAAAACGCATGGCCCTGGCAATATAAAGAAGAAAAAGGAGAAGAAAAGCCACCTGGCCATATAGAAAATATATCTATAATCCCTTACCAATGTTAAGAATGAAGAAACACATGCCCATCTAATATAAAAACCAAACGAAAATTTCAAGTCCCCGCCAACAAGATGCAGTCCCAACCAATTAAAAAAAATATATATATCACAGTAGTATAAACCAGAGGAATACGCACCATGACCAATCTTTTTGAATAAAGAATGACTCTTACAACCTATTGTAGCAAGGAAAACTTTATATATTTAACATCACAAAAGACCCATATAATCCATAACATACATTCATCATAAATCACACATTCCCTCACCTTTGGAGATTCATGGCTCCTCCTCCTCATTCTTCTTTTTCTCCTCCTTCCTTCTCTTTTTCTTTTTCTCTACTTTTCTTCTTCTTCTTCATTTTTCCCCCCTCTTTCTTTCTCTTGGTATCTTTGTTCTTTTTCAAGAGGGTTCTAGATCCCTATTTCTCTTTTAAAAAAGAGAACCACCGTATCAAGAAAGAAAACAAAATGAATAAAAAAATGTATTTTTTCCTTATTTAAATACACTACACTCCTAGAGCTTAGATAATATGCACTTTCATTGCTAAGGCATTTAGGAAAAAAAAAAAGAATTATTTTTAGCCCATTAAATTTTTTGACTGCGTCACTTTGTATGTGTCAAACTATACACTATCTCCAATTTAATATATTATTACACTTGCAACAAAATTAAATTATCACATTATTATTATTATTATTCTTAGAAGAAATTTTTATTTTTATTATTATTTTTGGATACATCAATTATACATTGAACAATTTATATTATTAAAAAAAACATAGTGCTTACTTAAGATTATAATCAATTAATAAAATTTACAGGTATTACATTTTCTTTCTCCTTCGAAGGGTAATGGAGATAACCCTAATGTTTCTTCTCCTTCCTCTTCCAATGAGAGTAGCTCTGCTACCCCTCAAGCTATTGCTGCCCCTAAGCATCATAAACACACTACTAGGATGCCTAAAATTCCCAACCCGGACATTACTATTCCTGGGTATTTCTGGGTGAAGTCAGATGCTGGGGGATTCTTTTCCAACTTTAGGAGCCATGAATCTCTTTGAGCTATTAAACTCAAGGTTTCTACTTCCTGCGGAACTGTTCGTTGCTTGCCTTGTTCAAACGATGAGCATGTTTTTTTGCATGCTCTTCCAGTTGAACCACATTTTACCTATGTGTATAAAACCCTATTTGAACAAATTGGTGTGACCCTTCCCTTCACCCAATTTGAGTGTGATGTTCTGAAAATCATGAACGTCGCCCCTACTCAGTTGCACCCCAATAACTGGGCCTCATTAGAGGCTTTTCAGATTCTTTACGGGTAAATAGGGATGACGACTACCGCACCTAAGTTCCTTTATTTTTATAAAGTTAGGTTTGGGAACCGAGTTGGTTGGATCTCCCTTAGTGGGGTTGCGAAGAGAGGCATTATTGGACTCTATAAGAGTTCTTACAAATTCTTCAAGTCGGACTTCTTCAAGGTTCGACCCCATCGAGGGGAATGAGTCCTTCTTTTGTTACTCTGAAGGAATCCCGAAGTTTCCTTTTTATTGGCAACCTCACCCTTCCAAATTTTCCAGTTTTGACCTCGGCTCCATGACTGCTCAAGAGCAAGCCGATGTTGAGGTTCTGAAACTTTATCCTTTGTCGTTACCCTGTGGGAGGCTTTTAAAACTCCCGACCTCTTTCACTCGGCGGGCCGACTTTGATCGTAAGTTTTGTATTTCAGGTATTTTAATATACTTGTAGAATCATGCTTTTTACATAACCAATTTCCTTTTGCAGTGATCATGGGTAAGTTCAACTACAAAGCCCTGCTGAAGAAGTCTACACATGAAGGCGTTGTTGCCTCGGTGCAGTGCCGACGCCATGGGCAAAAAGAAAAAGGTTCATCAAACATCCGAGGCTGCTCGTGTTGCTAAACGAGCTCAAGGGAGACCCATCAGAGGCTCCTCAAGGTAGGGGTTCCTCTACGACCCCATTATCTCAAGAGACGCCGACCACGGGAGGAGGAAAGACAAAGAAGCACCGGTGGGCAATCCTTTGTGGATCTCAAGTGGTACAACGGGAATTGCAATCCCGAGATTGGTTGTCTTTTGGGGAGATGATTTCAATCCAGGTCCATTGGTTGGTTCTCGGTATTGAAACATGCGGATGCTCGGCTCTTCATCGGAATAGGGTCCAGATGCGAGCATGGAAGCTGCGGCGACTTATGCCCTTCGGATTTCTTCCATCACTCGTTTGTGGAGCAAATGAACTCGCGAGTAATGCGAAGAAGATGGTGGACATGAAGGCTGAGGTTGTCCGAGCCACAGCACCAAAGACGAGCTTGAAAAAGCTCTGGCGAAGTGCGAAGAGCAAGCTAGGATGATCGGTCGGCTGAAGGCTCAACATGCCGAGATGGAGAAGACCAATTCCTCCCTTCGATCTGAGCTTGCCAAGGAGAAAGGCGAAAGGATTAACTTCCAGAAAGTCATTTGAAGCTTCACTGAGCTTCTCTTAAGACTGAGAAGAAAACCATTCGTAAGCTTCAAACCGAGCTGAAGGAGGTCGAGGCCGAGATCATGAAAGAGCATGTTTCTGGGTTCTTTCGAGCTAGCTAACTCGTGAAATCGTACGCTCCTATGAGATCTAAGGGCTTCAGTGAGCTAGAGTGTGGAGAAACACGGGCCGGAATGCACGGCAAGCGAGCGACGGGAAATACGTGGCGCGGTCGACGACGCGGTGATTTTTTAGAAAGTTAGAAATCTGATTTTGCAGACCCGTTTTTAGGGATTTCAATCCGGTTTCACGTTTTAACCCGTCTTGGTCCAACTGTGCCCTAGTTTTTCATCCCATTACTTATTACTTACTATTAGTATTGAAAGACTTGGACATAATTTAGATAACAATAATATTTGTGAAATGCTTGAGTGATTTTAATTCATCATACTTTGATATATATATATATATATATATATATATATATATATATATATACACACACACTCAATAGTAAATACAATTTACAATTTACAAGGAAATGAATGATAAGATAAATCCTAGGAACACCGTCCGCACCGTCTACACCGTCCAACTAATTCTAACACTCCCCCTCAAGCTGGAGCATACAAATCAAATGCTCCAAGCTTGGAACAAATATTCTGAATTCTCGGTCCTCTTAGAGATTTTGTAAAGACGTCAGCCAGTTGATCATTAGACTAACAGATTCGGTGACGACTTCTTTAGAAAGGACTTTTTCCCGGCTAAAATGACAATCGATCTCAATATGTTTAGTTCTCTCATGGAATACTGGATTGGAAGCTATATGGATAGCTGTTTGGTTATCACAACATAACTTCATTTGTTGAGTATCTCCAAACTTCAATTCCTCAAGAAGTTGTTTAATCCAAATGAGCTCACACGTGGCTACAGCCATAGCTCTATATTCATCCTCTGCACTAGACCTTGCAACAACATTTTGTTTCTTACTCTTCCATGAGACAAGATTTCCTCCAATAGACACACAATACCCTGAAGTGGAACGCCTATCAATGGGTGATCCTGCCCAATCTGCATTGCAAAATCCAACTATTTGAGTGCTTCCTTTGTCTTCATAAAGTAGCCCTTGTCCTGGAGTTTTTTTAATGTATCTCAGAATTCGAATTACTGCATCCCAGTGATCATTATGAGGAGACTGCATGAATTGACTCACCACTCCCACTACAAAGGAAATATCTGGCATTGTAATAGTGAGATAGATGAGCTTCCCAACCAATCTCCGATATCTTACAGGATCAAAATAAGGCTCCCCCTGGTTGGGTAGCAATTTTTGATTCGGATCCATGGGACTATCAATTGGTCGACAATCTAACATACCAGTTTCTTTAAGTATGTCTAATGCATACTTCCTCCGTGAGATGATAATCCCATTCTTTGACTGAGCAACTTCAATTCCAAGAAAATATTTCAATTTCCCCAAGTCCTTGGTCTGAAAATGGTTACATAAATGTTCCTTCAGCTGAGAAATTTTCTCCTGATCATTTCCTGTGATGACTATATCATCTACATAGACCACCAAGTAAACGCATCTATTTGGAGAGGTATAGCAATAAAAGACTGAATGATATGCTTCACTACATTTCATTCCAAAAGCTTGAATAACTGAGCTGAATTTTTGAAACCAAGCTCGTGGAGACTGTTTCATCCCATAGAGAGATCGTCGTAGCCTGCAAACCAAACCGGACTCCCCTTGAGCAACAATCCAGGAGGTTGCTCCATATAAATCTCCTCTTCTAACTCTCCATGAAGAAATGCATTTTTAATATCCAACTGATATAATGGCCAACGACAGATGGCAGCCATGGCAAGAAATAATCAAACAGAAGTGATTTTGGCCACAGGGGAGAAAGTATCTCCATAATCAAGTCCATCAATCTAAGAGTAACCTTTGGCTACAAGCCGAGCTTTGAGCTGATCGATCTGTCCATTGGCCCCAACTTTAATAGCATATACCCATCGACAACCAACGGGTTTCTTTCTCGGAGGAAGAGGAGTCAAGTCCCAAGTACCATTATGCTCCAAAGCCTGCATTTCATCAATCATGGCTTGTCGCCATCCTGGATGATCAAGTGCTTCACAAACATTTTTAGGAATGGAAACAGAAGATATAGATGACACAAAAGAATAATAAGAAGGAGAAAGACGATGGTAACTTAAGAAGTTATAAATAGGATGAGGATTTAGAGTAGACCGAGTACCTTTCCTAAGAGCAATGAGCAAGTCAAGGTTTCCTTCAGGCAGGTCCGTAGTAGGGTCATCTGCTGGAGTAGGACATGATTCAGCTGGTCTTTCAGTGCCTTCCAATTCTGTATTAAGAACTCGTGGACGACGATGATATATGATGGGTGACCTTTGAGATTGCTCGAGTGGGGGATTGTTAGGAATTTCTGTAGTTGAAATTGATTCCGGCAAAGGAGAAGGTGATGGACCAAGATACGGAATCGGAAAGACTTCTTGAATAGTCTGAGACTCAACTGTGGATGGTGAGAAGTAAAACTTTTCTTCGAAGAACGTTACATCTGCACACATGAAATAACGATTCTGCACAGGGGAGTAACACTTGTAATCCTTCTGTAACCTGGAATATCCCCAAAAGACACATTTGATGGCTCGGGCAACAAGCTTATCAAGACCTGGAGACAAGTCATGAATAAAACAAGTGCATCCAAATATCCGTGGAGCGACATGAAATAGTGGCTCTTTAGGGAATACAATGGAATGTGGTATTTTATGATCAAGAGAGGATGAAGGAATCCGATTAATTAAATAACATGCTGTCAAAACTGCATCACCTCAATGTCGGACAGGTACATTCGCATAAAGTAACAAGGTCCGAGCAGTTTCAACAAGATGTCTATTCTTCCTTTCAGCTATGCCATTTTGTTGAGGGGTATGAGGACAACTGGATTGATGGAGAATGCCATTTTGCATTATCACTTCTAAGGATTTTGATTGTCTTACCAAATTGGGTTTTGACCTCATTAACAAAAGTGGTGAGAATACACGAAAGTTCAGATCGTTCTTTCATTAAGAAAACCCAAGTGCACCGAGAGAACTCATCAATAAAGGTAACGAAATATCAGAAACCATTAGAAGACACACGACTCGGTCCCCATATATCTGAATGGATAACTGAAAAGGGAGAATCAGCTCAGCTTTCAACATTGCTGGGAAAGGAAGAGCGAACATGCTTGCCTAGTTGACACGACTCACAGTTCAATGATGACATTTTTGCAAGATTCGGAACCATTTGATTCAATTTTGACAAACTTGGATGGCCCAATCGTTCATGAAGAAGATTTGGAGACTCGACTACAGTACAACTTACAGAAGGAGCTAATTGGAGGTAATAAAGACCATGTGATTCATTTCCTACACCAATCATCCGACTCGTACCGCATTCCTGTATAGTAAAAGCAACAACATCAAAAGTTACTAAACAATTTAGGGAGTGGGTAAGTTGACTAAGGGAGATCAAATTAAAAGGGCAATCAGGTATAAACAAAACAGATTTTAAAGTTATAGAAGGATTGACTGAAACATGACCGATTCCTTTGGCGCTGACCTTAGGTCCATCCGCAAGAGTTATGAAGTGAGGAAATTTAGGAGAAGATATGGAGGAGAATAAAGAACGATCACGGCAATATGATTAGTGGCACCTGAATCAATTATCCAAAGATTTTGATTATTACCGGATTGAGATATGAAGGTTGCGGAGTCATGAACACCAAGTGGCAAGTGAGACCCATGAGATTGATGGGCAGCTTTCAATTGAAGACACTCTCGGTATCCGACTTCGGAAAAATTTTCCTTGAACATTTCAAGATTGAATGATTTTTGAGGAAAACTATGGAGAGAATAACAGGTCTTTTGATCGTGACCCATTCTTTTGCAATATGAGCATTGAGGACGACCCATTTTCACCAAACCAATCGAGAGGAGAGGACCAAAGAATGACCAGCAAGCAAGGACCATAAATGAGAAAAACACAAGCCGGAGTAGACCAGGAAGATAGGAACAGAGCACCAAAGGGAGAAGACCCACTTGTCAAAATGTTGGAGAAACGAAGAATTGATCACCTAGACTGGAAGAGGAGAGGCCGACGAGTACATCTGGGCAAGCGCGCAACAGATCTGACGTCTGGAAGGTGGCACGTGGCTTACACGCCTCGTCAGAGGGAAGTATGTGCTGAGGCGCATGGCGGCGAGTGGGGAAGTTTTCCGGTGATGGGTCTTCTGTAGTTTGCCGGTCGGCGGCTTCTGAGTGGTTCTCCAACGACGGTGGTCAGTGAGTCGATCAGGACAGTGACGTTTGGTTTTGAGGGGTGCTGTTTGGGAAGACTTCGTGTGAATATTACAGGTGACAAAGGACAAATGAACCAGAGGCAGAAAAGTTCGTTTAACAATGGAATATTCAAGGATTCTGCTTGACCAGAGGCAGAAACCTTCAAAGGACAAATGAACCTGCTCTTGATACCATATTGAAAGACTTGGACATAATTTAGATAACAATAATATTTGTGAAATGCTTGAGTGATTTTTATTCATCATACTTTGATATATACACACACACACACACACACACACACACACACACTCAATAGTAAATACAATTTACAAGGAAATGAATGATAAGCTAAATCCTAGGAACACCGTCCACACCGTCCAACTAATTCTAACAATTAGCAATTTAGCACCGACTTAGTCACCCAGCCCTATTTCAAGAGTCTTCAGTCTTCAAAGTAACTTAGTAACTGATAATTTTAAAACTTCAATGATATTCAATACTTTTTTTTGGGGTATTTATCACAAATTAATTTTATTACCATTCAGATTAATCCTTCCCAATATACAACGCTATATTACCGTTCAGATTAAAGGAAAATAAATTATTCTTAGCACTAAGTATTTATTAGCACCGAGTATATGGCTATATCACCTCCTCTCTCTTAAAGTTCTTCAGTAACAGCATCTCACGAGTATTATAGTGATTATTTCTTCTCTGCTTGTGGTCCAATTATATCCTTGTTTCTTCTCTGTTTCACCTTTTTTTCTCAAGTAATCAACATGTCTTCAAGCATCCCTGTTATTAAATTAAAGTTTGACTCTTTTATTTGGGAACTTTTAGTTTTATGTAATGGAGGTTGTGACTTAAGATTTACATATGACATTTTAATATTAAGGTTATTTTGGTGTTTTAAGGTTTTTCAATTTATTTATGTTATTTTATATGTATATATACATATTGAAATATAATTTTGTCTTTTTGGTGGGATCTTACGATCCGTGTTACGATCCCACGAATTGTGATCTTTCTTCCTTCAAACGATTCTAGCTAGGATCTTGAGTTTAACAACCTTGGATTCAACGCTTCAACCCTAACGCTGGCTTCTCTCAAGCTGGCGTGGACAAGGATTTTAACAAGGAGGATGTTTTGGTTCCCTTGTTCGAGCTCGAGGATGAGGAAAAAGAGGATCAAGAGGAAGAGGAGAATGTTGAGGAACAAGTTGAAGGAGAAAAGGGCAATGGAGGAATGGAACTGTAGTGGTGGAGTCCTCTTCAATTGCCTCTCCCCAAACTGAAGATATTGTCTGTTTTAATCCTGATGTAGTGATTGCGCAAGAAGGGTTCTGCTCACGAGGATGCTCATGAGTAACTTAGGAATTTTTATTCTTGTTTTTAAAATAATTTGTACCCCTGGCCATGCCTTTTTGTACTATGAATGACAATATTAATGATAATTTTGAGCTTTTGCAAATGTCCTTTACATTTCGGACTTAGAATTTTTAACCAGTGTTTGGATTTAACTTGGTCAATTTCTCTAAGTAACTGGGTTTTCGTTTACATTTAAGTCTAACATTCCGATTTTAGCTCGTTTAGCTTCCGTAGGCTCTTTGTTTTCCTTTTTAGGCTTGGCATTCAGACTTTAGCTCGGTCAGCCATTTCGGCTCAAGATTTCGATTTTAGCTCAAGTTACCTCTTTAGGTTCTTATTTACCTTTTAGATTTTTATTTACCTTTTAGGTTTTTTGATTACCTTTTTAGGCTTTTGGTTACCTCTTTAGGTTCTTGATTACCTTTTTAGGTTCGGCTCTTTCGACCTCTGCTCGATCGATTTTAGCTCGGTGAACCTCTTTAGGCTTTTATTTTCCTTTATAGGTTTTTTATTATCTCTTTAGGTTCTTGATTACCTTTTTAGGTTCGGCTCCTTCGACCTCTGCTCGGTCGATTTTAGCTCTGTGAACCTCTTTAGGCTTTTATTTTCCTTCATAGGTTTTTGATTATGTCTTTAGGTTCGGCCCCTTCAACCTCAACTCGGTCGATTTTAGCTCGGTGAACCTCTTTAGGCTCGACCTTTCTATCTTTGCCGATGAAACAAGTTATGAGAAACATACTAACAAAGGAATGAAATGAACTTCATTTATTTATTTGCTTGGGTGTGCCTCATCAAAACCTTGCTGGCCAAAACCACTTGGGAAAAAGACCAGGGTAGGAAAAAGAGTACATTACCTTCTTTACATAACTTTACTAAAATAAAACCTAAGATGGGAAGTGTTCCAAGTTCTTGGAATAGCCTTTCCTGATAACTCTTCAAGCCTATAAGCACAATTTCCTAAATTTTCAACTACTCGGAATGGGCCAGCCCAGTTTGCTGCAAGTTTACCCTCTTTGGAGTCTTTTCTTGCGTTATTTTGCAGTCTCGGCACTAAGTCGCCTTGCACAAATTCCCTTGGTTGCAACCTCGATTTGTGCTTCCAAGTTGCTTTCCGCTTGCATAGTTCTTCTCTGATTTTTGCTTCATCTCGGACCTCTTATACCATGTCAAGCTCAACTCGGATTTCTTCTTCATTCTTGCTTTGGTCATGGTGTTGACGTCTAAAAGAGAGCTCGTCGAGCTCAGCCGGAATCATTGCATCAGTTCCATAGGTTAGCTTGAATGACGTTTCCTCCATCGATGATTGTGGTGAGCAATGGTAAGCCCAGAGGATGCTTGGTAATTCCTCAACACATGCCCCTTTTTGAGCTGCCTAACGTCTTCTTGAGCTCGTTCAAAATAACTTTGTTGGTGGCCTCGTCTTGGCCGTTTGTTTGTGGATGCTCAACCGATGTCACCTATTGTTTGATTCCGTGGTTGGAGTAGAATTCTTTCACTCCCTTATCGCTGAATTGCTTTCCATTATCTCGTGACAATGGCATAAGGTAGCCCATGTCTGCATATGATGTTTTTCCACACAAAAATCTGAATTTTTTTAGTTTGTTATGGTGGCTAACGGCTCAGCTTCAATCCACATAGTGAAGTAATCTACCCCCTACCAAGAAGAACTTGACCTGGCTTTTAGCCACAGGGAAAGGACCAACAATGTCCATCCCCCACATAGTAAAATGTCATGGCTAGAACATGGAATGGATCTCTTCACCTGGTACTCACGCAACATTGGTGAATTTCTGACAAGGATCACACTTGTTAGTCCAAGCAAGACGACCGATCTCATGGCTCGGCTAATAAAAACGTGCGGCCAGGACCCGAGCTGCTAGAGATCGGCCACCTGAATGCATTCCAAAAATTTCTCTATGCATCTCATCCATCACATACTCGAATTGCTCCTTTGTTATGCACTTTAATAAAGGCGTGGAAAATCCTCTTCTGTATAACTCTCCATCTCAGATGGTGTAATGACAAGATTTCAGAGGAATTTTCTTTGCCTCTTTTGGATCACTAGGCAATTTGTCCGAGGCTAGAAATTCCCAGAACGGTGTCATCCAACCCCGATCATAGTGCCCGGTCATCAATACCTCGACATTTTTTAGGCTCTGCTCAGGGAGATTTTCCTGAATGAATGTCCTTAGCTGGCCAAATTTTTTGGTGCTAGCCAACTTAGACAACAGATCTGCCCTTGAATTTTCCTCACGAGGTATATGTTCAATAGTAAAATTATCAAATTCTGAAATTAAACTATTAACTTTACAAAGATACCTGGTTAGTTGGGGATCCTTTGCTTGGTAATCTCCAGAGACTTGTCCTGTTACAAGTTGTGAGTTGCTTTGGCATTTTAGCTCCTTGACTCCCACTTTTTTGGCAACATCAATCCTGGAATGAGGGCTTCATATTCTGCTTGGTTGTTTGAAGCATTGGATCCAAAATTCAAGGATTGTTCCAGGACTAGATCATCTGGACCTTCAAGAATTATTCCAGCTCCGCTTCTGATAAACTGCCATTTTATATACTTTATTATTCGGAAATCGGGTGTGATTTGTTATTTATTTGGAAATTATTGTGGATACTTACCCTATTTCCAATGATTAATGTAGAATTTGTCACCATGGCAGTGGAGCATCTAACTTGGAGAAAAAGGAACAATTTTGGAGGAATTTTTGAAAAAAGGCTGAGATCTGAAGATTGCAAAAGAGCACGACCGTTCTCATCATTAAGCACGACCGTGCTCATTAGGAGAGCCCGTGCTAATCAGCACACCCTCGCTTGCCATTTGGAGTTGACGTCGTTTTCTAAGCACGACCGTGCTAATCATTGAGCACGGTCGAGCTCATCATTGAGCACGACCGTGCTCATTAGCAAGGCCTTGCTGACTTTCCCAGTTTTAGCACGGTTTGAAGTCGTTTTAGTTAAGAACGACCGTGCTCAACACTAAGCACGACCGTGCTCGTGTCTCAGAGGCCCAACAACTTAGGTTTTCGCGCTGCCAATAAAAAGGAAGGGTCGGTGTCATTCTGAGGTAGCCTTTTGACAGCAGTCGTTCTTATGCACAGGAAGGAAGATCGAGAGTACTGGAGTGAAGGACCGTCTCCCAATTGATTTGAAGTCTACTTCCGGCCGAAAGGGTGTTCGGGTTTTAGTTGTTTTTTTTCTTCTCTCTTTGATGAATTGTTACATGTCTGTGATTTGTATAGTGAGCTTTGTTATTATGAATAGCTAAACTCATTCCTAAGGTGTGGTGGATCTTATGTTTTGATACCTTTGATGTTTACTTGATTTTTATATGATTCAGTGTTTCTTTCCATTGGTTGGTTTAATCCTTGTATTTATATTTATATGAGGTTTGATCATCATTTATCAAGTTAGTTAATTGATTGGCGATCGTACCACAATTAGTTAACGGAACTCTAAGATTAACCGGATTTGGGGTTGCGTGGACCAAGGGCAATCCCCTTGTTTTCAATCAGTTATTGATTTAACAAACTTGCCAATTCTTTATGCTTCTTTTGACTGTTTGTCTTGCATGACCATTTGGGGTAACTGATTAGGAGAAATAATATTAATATTGCATGACCATTGGGTATTAATAATTTTAGAGCGAGTGATTGGCAATCAATAAGAAACACGGTTCATTGAGAAATTGGGTAATATCATAGGTAGTAACATAAGTGAAACCAAGCGCCCTAGACTTTCCATAATTGAATCTCCCGACTTGCAGTTCTTTGCTTTTTTGGTTGTCACAGCCTTGTTATTTTTATTTCTTTGTTTTCAACCAATTCGATTGTCTAGATAACATAAGGAAGTAATTAATCTAGTACTTGTCAACAATCTCTGTGGGTTCGATACTTGGAGTCCTAAATACTCCTATATTACTTTTGCGATAGGGTGCACTTGTCCTTAAGTGTAGTTTTAGCACAACAAGTTTTTGGCGCCGTTGTCGGGGATTGTTTTTGAGAATATTAGGAAGATTAAATTCTAGTTAATTTAGATGTCATTTTATTTGTTTATTTTTATTTTATTTTGATTTACTTCCTTGTATGCTAACGCGTTCCCAATCTCCTAACTTGTAGTATATTCCCGAAAAAGAAAGAACCGCGCACAGTAAAACAAGAAGCAAGCTAGAGAAAGGATAATCATGGCTCAAGAGGACAATGGGACGATGTTGGACTTTGCTCGCCCTTCCACCACCAATGCTACATGGAGTATTACTAGGCCTAACATTGAGGCCAACAACTTTGAGATCAAGCCAGCTTTGATCTCTATGTTGCAAAATGCAATTCAGTTCAATGGGGGTCCGAGTGAAGATCCCTATGATCATCTTGCTGATTTTCTAGAGATTTGACACACCATCAAACATAATTGTGTCCCGAATAATGCTTTTAGGCTTCGACTATTTCCCTTTTCTTTAAGGGATAGGGCCAAACTTTGGCTTAAGTCTTTGCCGCCCGGTTCCATAACCACTGGGACCAACTCTCTTCTAAATTTATGGATAAATATTTTCCACCTTCTAAATCTGCCAAACTGCATAATGACATATCTTCTTTTGTGCAGGTTGAACTGGAATCTCAGTATGAGGCATGGGAGCGATTTCAAGAGTTGTTGAAAAACTAGTATTTTTGCACCCGTGCGATGCACGGGTCATCAATTACTATTATTATTGATAGCATTGTTATCATTGATAACTTGAATTGTGTCTCTATATGTATAGAACTTTTTTCCTTTATCCCAAATTAAGTCCACTATGTCAAACATTTTTTTGACTTATTTCACACATTGCTTTCAATATTTCCTTCTCACCCATAATGGTGGTCCTCATTCATCCCCAAGCCTTTTCATTTATGTATGTAAGTGATCAAAGAAAAACCTTAAAAAAATTGTATCTATAATTTGAGTGCAAAGAATTGAATACTATTTTTATTTTAAAATGATATTACAATACGTAATGTAACACTATGTGTTAAGTGTTCCTTGATTATCAATAAGCTAGAACGATTAATCTACTATTTCGGTTTCCCAACTATCATTGATTCACATAATTTCCATTCCCTAAGCGGATTCTAATCTCTTTTCGATTGTAGCAGCAATTAGACAAGCGCAATTGACACTACGAGATATATGTTCCTAATTTCCGAATTAGGCAAACGGATTGAAGCTCTCGTGAATTAAGCAAACACGACCAAACACACGCGAATTAAGCAAACGCGATCAAGGTATAGGAACATAGAATCATCGAAATTAATCAATACTTATTCTATATAACTTTAATTAAGCAACAAGGCATATAACATAATATTGAAAGAGATAAGCAATTTGATCGGGAATTATGGAACCTCAAGTGTCGTATGAAACCGGACATGAGACTAATCCCCGATGATTAGTTCTCCATCACAAACGTAATATAAACTTTTGAAATAATTTGTAAACAAAGTGAAAATTGTGTGTCTTTTGCGCTCACCCGGTGCCTTTTATAGATCAGTGATTCGCGTCACGGCCATGATGGCCATCACGGCCAGGCCGTGACGATTTTGCCAAGGGCGCGCGCTCAAATTCCACTTTGTCACGGCCAGTGATGCCCATCATGGCCAAGCCATGATCAATTCCGCCCATGGGTGCTAATCTGTCACTGCCGTGACCTCCATCATGGCTAGGCCGTGATGCTCTCTAATCTTAGGGGTCTTCTCATCACGCCCGTGATGGGTATCACGGCCGGGCCGTGATGCTTTCGGTGTCTTCGGGGTAGCTCATCACGGCCGTGACCAGTGTCACCACCTGGCGTGATGGCTTCTGCTTTAAGTGTCCATCCCTTTTTGCTTTTCTCATTAACCTGAAAATATGAAATAGAAGTAAATGCTTTATTTGACTCAAAATTAACTAAAATATCCTAAAACTACTTAAGAGACTCAAAATGTTGCTTGAGGACAATTAAATCCAAATTTGGGCAAAAACGAGATTAGACTCGAATAATTAGTACAAAAGCCATGGTCTTACTAGTTATAAAACTAGACGAGCCAGAGGCTTATCAAAATACCCCAAACTTAAACTTTGCTTGTCACCAAGCAAACTAAAACTCAAAAAGACTCAAACTTGGCAAGCTTAAAGGATTCAACCAATTTCGCACAATTTTCATGCAATTTTAACAAAACAATTTTTCTTCAATGTTTTCCCCCTTTGCAACAATGTAATACCCACATTCATTTACTTTAAATAATTGAAAATTCCATCATTCATGCAATCAGTAATCTGAGTTGAGGATCCAAGTTACACACAAAAGGGAGATCACCAATTTCAAACAATTGCCTTCCTCACAAGGGCATTTAATATTTCACTCATTCGCTCAATTTGTCTAGGCTATCAACTTTTCACTCAATTTCACATTTCAAGAGCACTTCCCACGAATTTGATTTCCATCTCAAAATAGTTCCCACGAAAAAATGAATGCAACATCAAAAGGTCTTTTAAAGGTTGTAATGGGGTCTGGCTAAGGGTAGGATTATTCAAAGGTACTAGGCTTTACATCCCTAGGAACTAAGAGAGCATGAAACTTTTTACCTTGACTTCCACTCTTATTCTTTTTTTTTTCATTTTTTTTTTGATGCTTTGGGTGACTACAACCCTTCTCCTTACAATACCCTTCTTTTTTGACATTTTTGTACTTTTCTTTTTTTTTTTTCTTTTTGCCTTTGGCTCCAACCTTTATTTTTTCTTTTTCTCAACCCAGAATGACATATCAAACCTTGTAGCCACCCCAAAGTTAGTTTCTTACAACCCTTTTATTGCTAAGCTTCCATGCTCTCCTAATCCTAAGATTGGGTTAACATGGTTTTTCCAGATTTTTGGCTTATAACATAAGGTCATCAAGAAACAATAGGCTTATTAGGCTTAATGTGGCTAACTAGGGAACATGCATTAGGGATGGTTCAATTTAGGCCAAGTTATTTCAAAGAAAATTGCCTAAATCATTTGATGCAACCATATAAACATGCAAACCATGAAGAGATTCAAGCAAATTCGGGAAAGTGCAACTTAAAAGTGATTCACACAATTAAAAACAATGTTTGAGGCTCAAATTCCTCACCTAGACATTTTTGCAAATTGTTTGACCGAGATTCAATCCCTAGTGTATGCATCCCTTCACCCCAAACTTATCATAAATCATGCAATCACAACAAAATATCTCAAAGTTCAATTTTCAATTTTTCACATGGGGATCAATTTTCAATTTTCAAAACCTAGGGGGAAATCATCAACAGTCAACATATATCATGCAATCAACCCATGCTAGATTTAATTAGAATCCATCAAGCTCACCGACACAATAGTCAACACACATAAGACTCGAAGCAAAGCAAAGCAAAGCGAAGATAATTAAAAAGAAAAGGGGTTAGAAAAACTCATGAAGGCGGTTCCACCGGGATCCCACTGCCTGTGATACAGCGGCCAAGGAATGCTCAAAGTGCAATATGATCCTCCCGGATCCCATGGCATGCAACATAAGTATGAAAGTGAGCGCTTGACAATCATGGTGACCTCGCCAAGTGCGGCGGACTTCTCACTCCCTCTTGGGTCAAAGATGACCTCCTTGTCAACAAAGTCTTCCCAATAAAAATGGGGTTCAACCTCTTGGACTGGCCATAGTGACTTCATAGTTAAAGACTCAAATTCCAATTTCTCAGGCAGAGGCTTGAACTCCATCGTTGGCTGCTTCACAGTGGGAGGTGGCAAACAAGTAGAGAGGATCACTGGTGCTGCTTTGGCTTCGGTACAATATGCATTCACTGAGTCACCAAATCCATCACCTTCCAAATATGCAGAAATCTCAGCACAAACCACACAAGTATTTTTCCCATCACAATCAACACATGCATAGGAATTAATAGAATCATCTAATTCCAAAAGTTCTTCATCATCCTCAAGCATGGTGAAGTAGATGTCCTCCTGATCCTTATTTTCTATATTTCTTGGCTAAACAGGGCCCTTAACCTCATGTGTCTCAAGTTCCATATGGATGTTTTGCTCCTCATACCCTGAAAAGGATGAAATTTCAACACAAAGTTCATCAATAATAGTATTCTCGACATCATTATCAAAATTATGATCAAAAGAAGTATTGTCAAGAATATCTATTTGTGAATCTGAATGCTCTTCAAGGAGATGTTGTGATTGCAGTGTAGTCAAGGTGGAGGCAATATGACCAATTTGAGTGGCCAAATTATGAAGACTTGCTTCTATCCTCTGTTGGAATTCAAGAGTGTGTTCTGCCATTTGTTGCACCAATTCTTCCAGACTGGGTTGGACTGGTGTGGGGTCAGGCTGATATTGATGCTGGCTTATTGTCAATTGATGCACCAAAGAAGCTAACTCATCCAAGCTGCCATGTTCTCCACCATGTTGGCCAGAATAGAAAAGTTGCACCTCATTCACTCCAATCATGCCAGAATCACTACTAAACTCATAATCACCAGTAAAGTCAGCATAATATATGGATGATGGCTCATAATCAATATTAGGCATTCAAATTTTTTTAAAAGATGAAAACCAGTCCAAAAAAAAAGTATTTAATTCCTGTTATGGCAAATAAAAATCAAAGAGTCCCCGGCAACGACACCAATTTGATCCGCTGTCGCACACGGGTCAAATGAATCGAAATTTAAAACTGTAGTACAAGGTGATAACCTTGGTCGTCTCGCAAGGATCTCTGATTTAATTAACCAAATACAAGAATCATGCAAAGTAATGAGAAAAAGGGGAATTTTTGAATTCAATAAAGAGAGATGAGAATCAATGTATCAAATCGACTAATCCACTGGTTAAAGGTAATTTCACTTGGACCTATCACGGGTTTCAGAGGATCTAATCTCCTTTCGTGATTCTATTCTTGTTTGATCATAAAATTAACCAATCAAGCGTCAATTAATTATATACGAATTCCTACTGGATTAAGCATCACAGAATTTGATTCATTATAATCGTGGAACAAGCGTCACAAAACCATAATCAATCTTATAACCGAATTCAATCAAACCTACACTAAGCGTCATAGATCCTATCAATCCTTATTCGTAACAAATCAAAACAAGCGTTCAACATGCTTCGAATAATCTCAAATCAGATTATAATTAGATTGGAATGCAAAAACGAGTTTGAGTGATTAAGCATCAAAACACAAAAACGGAATTGCAAACATTGATCAATAGATGAAGGATTAAAAGGAAAAGATATAGAATTACTAAAACGAAATTAACATTGAAAACCAAACCTCAAGGTCTTTGTAAAAATCCCTAACCAGTGAATCAATCTAAAAATTTAGCCTTCCATAGGAGGCTTAAACGAAAATAAGAATTGAAGAGTGGGGAGAAGAGAGACAAAAAAACTATGAGCAGCCGCCTCTCCAAAGATGATAAACAAGGTCTCAAAACCAGCTACTTATAATCCTAGGGTAAACTAATATGTCTGACCTAGAGAGCCCAATGGGAATTAATTGGCCCATTAATGATTGATTACATGGAGATATGACAGCAATAATTCCAATTCCCGCACTAATCTGGACAGCTTCGGTAATTAGAATTTTCGACCATCAAAACGTCAGAACTGGGCTTATCAGTCAACATGAAAGTTGTAGATCTGCTTCTTAGCTTTCCAATGCCACCAATATCACTCAAATCGGACATGTATAGCCCAAGTTATGGCCTGAAGAAGGGAGACAGGTCAGAATGCACTAAAATCCGAAAATTAACTAAGAAATTCATTAAAGCCCAATTAAGACCCAAAGATATGAAAACATGCTAAGAATCCAATATTGGGTACAAAGCACATCCAAAAACACCAAGTTCAATGCTATAAAAGGTATATTAAAATGCACTGATCAAATTCCCCCACACTTAAGCTTTTGCACTCCGAGCAAAACTCATGGTCAAGACATAGCTTTTGCACTCCGAGCAAAACTCATGGTCAAGACATAAAAGTTTTGAAAAAAAACAAAATGAATGAAAGCAAAGATGCACTTCCAATGAATTCCATTAATGCAAAGTGGCAAGTGAAAGCTCATCCAGGATTCAAGGAACCATGACAATCATGAACAACATCTTACAACATTCAAAGTAATGATCAAGGGAATAGAATAACCAAGAGTGAATCAAAAGTGATAGAATCCTCACAAGATATAAAATTCTCTCAATCTCTCAGGTGTTGGCTAGTGTTTACACTCAAAGCACATTAAAATCTAGCATTACCATAGGCTTGACAAGCCTCTAACATCCACACTTGAAACACATGCACATAAAGATCGATAGGACTTTGTTAAGGTTGTAATGGGGCCAAGGTCAAGGTGGGATAAATGAAATGATAACTAAGCTATAAATCCAAGAGGATAGAGGAGCAAAGGAAATTAATTGCTAAATAATCATGAGAGAGCAATGAGAGGGCACTTCAGTGAAATACAATTCCAATCCACTTCTCCATCTTCACACTTTTGTCCATCAAGTGATTATCAATAATTTAGAACGATTCTCCATCCACAGCGCCAAAACTTGTTGACGAATCTCGGCAAGTGTACCAGGTCATTACAAGTAATAAATCGGTAAGAATCGGTTATCATATCCACAGGGATCGGTTGCCAATTACCAATTCACAAGTTTAGCAACTATCTAGACTAAACTATGAATCAAGAGAAATCAAAACAGAGAAATAAAAGCAATAAAATGTTTTTTGCCTTTTTGGGGACTTTTAACAAACACTTGGAGTGCAGAAAGAGGTGTTGGGATTAAACTTCAACAAACCTTAGCCTCATGCAATACCAAGACTAGATACCTACCATTCATGCTTCAAATATTAAAATCAACCCACGAAATTACTCAAGCCCCGATTCCTCGGATGGCAAGAGCCTAAATCCACTAATAGACCCTAATTCCTTAGGTGGCCTAGATTAATGAATTTGCATTACGATTAAGGATTACGCGATTACTAATAGACCAAACTCCATTCCTAGATACAAGGTTTACTAGGTGATTAATTCCAGTTTTCGTTCTAATACGAATTTTCCAATTGCATACCAAAACGATAATCAAGTCATGGGGGAGCTAGCCACAACAAGCATTAAGCGTAGGAATTAAACACTAATACGAAGGCATGAACACAGATTAATCAATCATGGCAAATACATAATATTCAGTTTAGTTACATCTAATCCCAACAAAAAGGGATTTAACTACTCATTGTAATAGAAATTACAAAAAGAGAAAGAGAGAAGGGATGAAGTAAACTCATCCAATCCCAAGAGCAGAGAAAAACCACCCCTTTTTGCTTCCCAAGAGCCTCCCTAGGGTAAAAGTGCTCCTAGGTTCAAAGTCCCTATTTTTGTGTGTTTCTGGTCTCCACTAGGGTTCCCAGTCTCCCAGATCTCTGTCTGCTGCACTCCTATTTATAGAGTGGCCGCGCGTCACGGCCGTGATGGTCATCACGGCCAGGTCGTGATGGTCATCACGGCCAGGTCGTGACGTGTTCTGGAATGGGCGTGCTTTCAAATTTGGAGCATCACGGCCGTGAGCCTCATCACGGGCAGGCCGTGATCAATTCTGCCTGGCCTGTCACGGCTGTGATGGGAATCACGGCTAGGCCATGACAGGTTCTGACTTTTGCCTTCAATCTTCTCAATTTTCTTGATCATGGCCGTGATGGTCATCACGGCCAGGTCGTGATGGGCTCTGCTTGGCTCATTTTGTTCACTTTTCAAGCTCTATTTCATCCAAGCTCCATCATGGCTAATTCTGAGCATTTTTCCTTAAATTCCTGCAAAACAACACCAAGAAACCGCCTCACCCGTTCCAAGGTAAAAACTAATAAAATTCAAACTAATCATGCCTAAACTATATGAAAATGCATGCAAAAATGTACAAGAAATATGATGTAAAATCACACTATCAAATCACCCCAAGCTTATTCAATTGCTTGTCCTCAAGCAATCACTAAGGCCAAAAGATATAAATGATCAGAGCATAGATAGTGAACCAAGAACCCAAGTAGTAACTAATCCAAGTAACAGGCATTTTCAAATGATTCACCAAGAGACAATCAATCTCAAGTCCAATTAGACGCTTAGGTTTCCTAGACTCATATTCTCACTGATTCGGGGGCACTCTTTCTCACCTCACTTAAGTGTTCAAGGGTATATAACAATTCGCTCAATTTGCTCAATGAATGAATTCTACCATAAGCTTGACTATTAACCGAATCTCTACTTTTATTAATGAAAACAATTAAGAATCAAGAGGTCTTTTACTTTGGTTGTAACGGGGCCATGGGATTAATCGTTAGGTGGGGAAATCAAGAAAAGGAAATTTCAAAAGGGCTAAACAATATCTCAAGCATTGCAAAGCATGACTCCTTCTAAAATACCTTTTTTGGGTTTCGACTCACTTTTCCACCTTTCTTTCTTTTCATTTTATTTCTCACTTTCTTTTGTCATCCCCTTCTCTATATTCTCTCTTTTATTTTCTCATTTTTCTCTTTTTTTTTTCATTTGGAGAAGGGGAGATTTTCAATTCAAGAGAAATATTTTTCTGATTTTCTCATCCCATACTTTTTTTTTCAACTACCTTTTTACCCTTTTTTTGTAATACTTTAAAAGGTGCCCTTATCAAGCATATTTCATAAAAGTAATTTGAGGTACCAAGAAAAGTATCTTATTCATGTAGGCTCAAAATTGGGCAACTAAGGGGTAGCATTTAGTCATTCAAAGCTCAGGAGGACGGAAAAATACCTAATGCCTCAATCATTTTCAAAATTGTTTTCAAAAATATTTAAGCTTCAAAACGGTTTCAAGTCAAGTTCTAGAGAATACCATCCAAGAGGAATAACACTCTATCACAAGGAATGGGGTATATTTAGTGAGTACCCCTTTTTGACTCAAAAATCTCACATTTAGTAGTTCAGGAATCAATGAGAAACACGAATCTTCATAACCACATGCTAATGATCAACTATCAAAGATTATCTCAAGCAATTTTCATTTGTAGCCTTATCACGAGAATAACAAAATTGGGTTCAAAAGTTCATTATCTCAATTTATTTGGCACTTAGTTCTCACAATTGGATGCATCATCTAAGCAAGGGGGCAATCGAATCATGTGATCATGCAAACCTATACCTATATGAATGCAACATGAAAAATGCAAATGCAAAATACCCCCACCCCAAGCTTAAGAATTTACATTGTCCCCAATGTAAACAATCAAGTCGGAGAGAGGAGAAAAAAATATGGAATGACTTACCAAGGCGGCAGCGGGTGTTGGCCCACATTCCAGTCAGAAACTTGTCCAAACAGGTAAGTGATTATCAATAAGCTAGAACGATTAATCTACTGTTTCGGTTTCCCAACTATCATTGATTCACATAATTTCCATGCCCTAAGCGGATTCTAATCTCTTTTCGATTGTAGCAGCTATTAGACAAGCGCAATTGACACTACGAGATATATGTTCCTAATTTCCGAATTAAGTAAACGGATTGAAGCTCTCGTGAATTAAGCAAACACGACCAAACACACACGAATTAAGCAAACGCGATCAAGGTATAGGAACATAGAATCATCGAAATTAATCAATACTTATTCTATATAACTTGAATTAAGCAAACAAGGCATATAGCATAATATTGAAAGAGATAAGCAATTTGATCGGGAATTATGGAACCTCAAGTGTCGGCGGAAACCGATTACAACAGACAAATCCCTGATGATTAGTTCTCCATCACAAACGTAATATAAAGTTTTGAAATAATTTGTAATCAGTGAAAATTGTGTGTCTTTTTAAATGCCCTCTGGTGCCTTTTTATATATCAGGATTCGCGTCACGACCGTGACATATTTTGCCAAGGGCGCGCGTTCGAATTCCAGTTTGTCATGGCCGTGATGCCCCATCACGGCCAGGCCGTGATCAATTCTGTCCATGGGTGCTGATCTGTCACGGCGTGACCTCCCATCCCGGCTAGGCTGTGATGCTCTCGACCTTCAGGGTCTTCTCATCACGCCCAGTAATGGGTATCACGGCTGGGCCGTGATGCTTTCTCGGTCTTCCGGGATAGCTCATCACGGTAGTGACCGGTGTCACGGCATGGGCGTGATGGCTTCTGCTTTAAGTGTCCATTCCTTTTTGCTTTTCTCATTAACCTGAAAATATGAAATAGCAGTAAATGCTTTATTTGACTCAAAATTAGCTAAAATATCCTAAAACTACTTAAGAGACTCGAAATGTTGCTTGAGGACAATCAAATCCAAATTTGGGCGAAAACGAGATTAGACTCGAATAATTAGTACAAAAGCCATGGTCTTACTAGTTATAAAACTAGACGAGCCATAGGCTTGTCATTCCTCTTTGATTATTACTAATGATAAATTAATCCTCTTAAATCATGTGGTGCTGATACGTGTCACTTTATTAGAAAATCATCAATTCCCCTTATTAATTAGTATAGATATGAATTTATTATTTAAAATAGAAAAAACAAAGTCAAGGATGTAAAAAAAAAATGGATTAGAAAATATAAATAGTTCTTCCTCTATTTATGTAAATCAGAGATTGTCGTGTTTGACTCCCAAAACATTGTACCTTTACCGGTTTGTAAATATTTTAAAACAAAAAATAGATATAAATTTTAGAAAAAAAAAATCCATCACTTGACATGTGGCTTGCACCATTGTGCTACACTAAAATCAGCATTTCCCCTTATTAATTAGTATAGATATAGATTTATTATTTAAAATAAAAAAACAAAGGCAATGATATAGAAAAAAAATACAAAATATGAATATCACTGCCTCTATTTATATCAATACAGATATTAGAAAAATAAAAAAGTAAATTTGAAAAAAATAATAATTCGATTTTTTTAAAAAAATTAGAAAAGTATATAAAAAAAAATAGGTAAATAATAATCAGAAAAAAATATTCAAAAAAATTAGAAAAATAAAATTAATTAGAAAACAAAAAATATTTTAAAAAAATCAAATATAAAAATAAACATTTTAAAACAAAGTAAATTAATAATTCAGGAAAAAAATAATTTTTTTTAAAAAATATTATAAAGATTATATGTTTTCAAAAAAAAATTAAATAATCCACCAGTTAACAACTCCTTCTAATGTTACAGTAACAGTATAAGAAAAGTTGTTAATTGATAATGTGATATACATATCGAATACTAAAATATATATAAATATTAAAATATAGTAATTGGTTCGCTTAAAAAATAACCGAATTAATGACCATTGGGTTTGGTTCAATTCGGAGCCGTAAAAAAATATTATAAAAAATATATGCTTAAAAAATAAATAAATAAATTTAAATAATCCAAAATAATCCACTAGTTGACAACTCATTCTACTGTTACAGGAACAGTAGAAGAAATTTTTTTAATTGATGACGTGATATGCATATTGAATTTTAAAATATATATAAATATTATAATATAGTAATTGGTTCGGTTCCAAAATAACCGAATTAATGACCATTGGATTTGGTTCAATTCGGAGCCGTGCACAAAAAAAGAAAAAAAAGAACCAATTTAATTAGTTGTTTCGGATTTTCAAATTCATCGAATTATTGGTTCGAGTCTTACGATCCTAAACTTTTTCGAAGAACACGGTAGTTTTGCTACCTTTCCTGGCTAAAAATATTTTAAAACAAAAAAATAATAAACTTTAAAAAGTCAATAACAATATCCGAACCAATTAAAATTTGTTTGGTTTGATTCGATTGGAACTGGAAAATATTAAAATATATATATATATAAATAAAAAATATATTGAATTTTAAAATATAAACTATTAAATTATATATACATTAAAATATAAGTATGTAAAAATCAAAACATAAAAAACACGACAACTCTACTTTTACTGTTTACCAATTTATTATTGATTGACAGTGTAAAAAAACTTTACACTGTTAGTTTATACAAGTAAATTCAAAAACAAAAAGTATTAGAAAGAAAAAGTATTAGGAAATAAATTTCAAAAATTAAGGAAAAAGTAAAAAAAAAAAGTTATTTATAAAAAAATATTTTAAAAGGAAAATTTTAAAAAGTAAATTAGAAAAAACAATTTATGAAAAAAAATATTTTAAAAAAATTTGGAAAAAAAAATAGGAAAAAATAGTTTAAAAAAATCAGGAAGAAAATAAATTTTATAAAATATAAATTAATTAGAAAAAAATATATATTTAAAAAAAATTAGGAAAAAATATATTTAAAAAAGTAATAAAAAAATAAAGTAAATTAGGAAAAAACATTAGAAAAAAGTATATAACAAATATTTAAACAAAATTAGGAAAATAATAATTAGAAAAAATATTCCAAAAAATAAAATAAAATAAAATAAATTAGAAAACAAAAGTATTTTAAAAAAAATCAATTATAAAAAAAATTTAAAGAAGTAAATTAGAAAAAAAACTAATTCGGGAAAAAAAATTTAAAAAAATATATTATAAAGAATATTTGTTTAAAAAATAAATAAATTTAAATTATCCACCGGTTGACAACTCCTTCTACTGTTATAGAAACAGTAGAAGAAAAATTGTTAATTGATAATGTGATATATATATTGAATATTAAAATATATATAAATATTAAAATATAGTAATTATTTCGGTTACAAAATAATCGAATTAATGACCATTGGGTTTGATTCAATTCAGATCCGTGTATAAAAAAGAAAAAAAAAAGCGAACCAAATTAATTGGTTGGTTCAGATTTTCAAATTCATCGAATTATTGGTTCGAGTCTTACGACCCTAAACTTTTCGAAGAAGCAGGGTAGCTTTGCTACCTTTCCTGCTAAAAATATTTTAAAAATAATAATTATAAACTTTAAAAAGTCAATAACAATATACGAACCAATTAAAATTGGTTTGGTTTGATTCGGTTCGAACCGAAAAATATTAAAGTATATATATATGTATAAATAAAAATATAAAAAATATTAAATTATATATACATTAAAATATAAGTATATAAAAATTAAAACATCAAGCACATGACAACTCTACTTTTACTGTTTGCCAATTTATGATTGGTTGACAATGTAAAAAAACTTTACACTGTGAGCGCATACAAATAAATTCAAAAAAAAAAGTAGTAGCGAAAAAAAAGTTTTAAAAATAAAGGAAAACGTAAAAAAATATAAAAAAACTAAAATAAAAAAAGTAAACGTAAAAAAAAAGTAAAACAAAATTTATTTTTTTAAAAAAAATTATTTTTTTTAAACAATTATTTTTTAAAAATAAGTAAATAAAAAAAAGGTAAAAAATCCTAGTGCTGACATGTGTATGTACAGTAAAATTGTTTATCCAACTTTTATATTAGTATAGATGCCCCCGTCATGACTTTCCTGTCTGGCAGTTGGTCCAATCATTCTACAATGGGCTATCTTCATCAAATAAAAGTATGATTGATGCAGTAGCGGGATCTAGTATATGGAATAAGAGGCCACAGGCAGCTTATGAGTTGATAGAGCAAATGACTTCTAGTTACCAATGGCCATCCAATGATAGACATGTGAATAAGAGGCAACCTACACTTTTACAAGTTGGAGCCTACAAAGTGGATGCTAACGCCGCATTGAAAAATAAATTGGAGGCTCTTTCAAAGCAGATGGAAGCAATGATGTAGACACAGACTCAGTTGATAACTCAGACTGCTCCACCTCCCGTTATTTGTGATCTTTGCGACCAGGAGGGACATGAAAGTACAGAGTGCCAAGCAAGCAACCCTTTTGTGGCAGAAGAAGAGGCAAATTATGTGGGTAATCCTCATCGGGGCAACAATGATCCTTATTCAAATCACTACAATCCCGGTTATAAGCAGAACTTGAATCTCTCATTAGGAAGTCAGAACCGGAATATTCTCTACAGGCCCCCTCATTTGAAAAATCAAGGCCCGAGACAAGAAGAACGGAGGCCTAATCTCTATGATACAGTGATGAAACATATAGAGAAAAGTGATGAGAGGTTCAAGACTTTGGAGAATCAAGTGTCTACTTTGGTAAAATTGATGACACAAAGGGAAAAAGGGGCATTGCCTGGTCAACCAGAGAAGAATCCAAAGGAGCATGCTAAGGTGATTGCCCTTAGAAGTGGAAAAAGGATAGAGGTTCCCCATGAAGAAGAGGATAAGTCAAAAACCAAGGAGGTTTCTACTGAAGGAAACCCAAAGGATGAGGTAAGTAAGAAAGATCTAGTGAAGGAAGTTCTTGTGCCATCCCCCAAGTCAACCATTCCTTTTCCTCAGAGGTTTAGCCAACAAGACCCCCAGTTCACTAAGTTCTTGGAAATGTTGAAGCAACTCCATGTGAATATCCCATTTGTGGAGGTCATTTCTCAAATGCCCAAATATGCTAAATTCTTTAAGGAGATTTTGGGTAATAAAAAGAAATTGGGAGAGTTTGCTACAATGAGTCTTAATGAAGAATGCTCTGCTATCCTCCTCAAGAAGTTGCCACCTAAACTTAAAGATCAAGGGAGTTTTACTATTCCTTACTCTATTGGTACTTCTTATTTTGAAAAAGCTTTATGTGATTTAGGTGCCAGTATTAACTTGATGCCTTTGTCTGTTTTCTATATACATATTAGGAATGCAAGAGCCAAAGCCCACTGTTGTTTCATTGCAACTTGCAGATAGATCCATTACCTATCCCAGAGGTATTGTGGAGGATGTTCTTGTCAAGGATGACAAGTTTATCTTCCCGGCTGATTTCATAGTGCTTGACATGGAGGAAGATGAAGAGGTTCCCATAATTTTGGGGAGGTCATTTTTGGCCTTGGTAGGACCATCATTGATGTGCACCAAGGGAAGCTTACTTTGAGGCTTAATGATGAGGAAGTGGTTTTTAAAGTTTTTGATTCTTTGAAATTTTCGTCCACTTTTGAGTCATGTAATTTTATAAATGCCTTGGATAGTACATCTACACTAATATCTTCTCTTTCTCAGCAACGATTGATGGAGGACACCCTTGAGAAAATTTTGTTTTTCGAAAAGGATGAACTTATGAATTCTGAGGAGTTGATAGATGAGATAATGGCACAATGGCATAGAGGCAGGGATTGCTCAAAAAAGATGGAAAGGGACTAAGCAATTTGAAGTTCTTGAAAGACGTGGTTCACAAAATCCAAAATCATCAATTGAAGAACCCCCAGAACTGGATCTTAAACCTCTTCCCTCTAATATTAAATACATATTTTTTGTTAGTTGTAATTCAGTCTTTTCAATTAAAAGTTAGTTAATGTGTTAGTTAGTGACTTAGTCAAAATCTGTTAATGATGATAAAGTGTGACACAGTCCATGTGGGACTTTCTTACCTGTATAAATACCTTCAATGTGATGAATAAAATGTGTGAAAAATTTATAGTGAATCTATCATCTCATATTCTCTCTTTTCTCTTCTCTCTCAAGTACAAAGTGTGAGTACCATTCCTAAAGTGTATCAGTGAGTGAAACTGATCATAGTGTTTGTGTGACAATAGTGGTATCCATGCTGAGAAGATTAGGGACCTGTGAAAGTGTTTGAGAATGGCTGCAAATGGGAATGGAGGTTTTGTTCCATCCATGCCAATTATTGATGGCAAGAACTAAGATCAATGGGCGATAAGGATGGAAGTTATCCTTGGTTTCCAAGAGATATTAGAAGTTGTGAAAGAAGGAGTTACAGAAAAAGATGATAATGTTACCGAGAAGAAGGATTATAAGGCAAAATGCCTTTTCCATCGGTGTGTTGATCAGTCTAACTTTGAAAAGATTTCCAAGGTCAAAACATCAAAAGAGGTTGATGAGTGTGATTTCACCTCATATTTCATGTACATTTTGCATGCATTTTCGTATAGTTTAGGCATATTTAATTTGATTATTAGTTAGTTTTTATCTTGGAAAAGGTGAGGCGGTTTTGTGTTGTTTTGCAGGAATTTATGATTAAATGCCCAAGATTTAGCCATGATGGAGCTTGGATGAAGATAGAGCCTGAAAAGAGAAGAAAATGAGCCAAGCAGAGCCCATCACGGCCTAGCCGTGATGACCATCACGGCCGTGATGGAGCAATAACTGAAGAGAGAGAAGCCAAAAGTCAGGAGCTGTCACGGCCTAGCCGTGATGGCTATCACGGCCGTGACATGCCAGTTGAACCAGACCCCCAAAAGTCAGAATTGGTCACGGCCTAGCCGTGATGATGCCCATCACGGCCGTGACCTGCTAGATGAACCAAATAGAACCTATCACGACCTGCCCATGATGAGTATCACAGTCGTGACAGATCAAAATTTGAAGGCGCGCCCAAGGCAGAGCACGTCACGGCCGTGACGTGCACCTATTCTATAAAAAGACCTCTGGGCATAACAGAAAGGGCATCCTGAACCCTAAAACATACTCTCTGGCTGCTGTGGCTGCTGTGGATCCTCCCATGGAGTTCCTTCCTTCCTTCATCTCTATTTCTTTTCTTTTTTTTTTCCTCTTTGATTATGTGTAGCTAAACCCCCTTTTGTTGGGGTTAGATGATGGCTTTTCTGAACTTGGTTGTAACATGATTTGATTGTAATACAATTTCCTCTTTCTTTATGAGTATTTGATTCCATGCTTAATGCTTTCCTTTGCCTGATCATCCTAGGAATGAATTGTTGCCTTGATAGACAATTGAAAGATTGATGTTAAGGCATGCTCATGAATCAAATGCCAAGTAGTTCATGAACCTAGACATAGGTCTTGGGATACTTGCAATCTTATAAATATTGATTCTTTATGCAAAATCTCAGGTTAATCCACCTAAGACATTAGGGTTTAATTTGGGGTTTTAGGCTCATTCCACCTAAGACATTAGGGTTTGAGTATTTCAAAAGATTTGATTGTTATAATTGAATTAGGAATTGTGTTATTAATCATGTCATTGCAATCATGGGACGATTAACATAGTCTAACCCTGACAATTTCATTCATCTGTTTACCTCATCTCTGTTGATTGTTAAGTGTTTGTCAAAATTCCTAAAAGAACAAAAACATTTTATTCTTGTTTGTTTTGTTACATGTTAGATCTCCCTTCCATCCAAACGATCGCCTAGATAGTAGTCCGATTTGTGAAGTGGTACTTGTCCGCGATCCCTGAGGACGATATCCGGTCTCACCACCGCATTACTTGTTTGCGACTAGGTATACTTGCCGAAATCGTATCAGAGTCCTGGGATATCTTATTCAAAGCATATGGTGTTGCTGAGAAGACCAAGAAAAAGAAACTTCAATCATTGCGAAGGCAGTATGAGCTGATGGGAATGCAAGATCAAGATTCGGTTGCTGATTACCTCCGCAGGCTGCAAGTATTGGTGAATTCAATGAAGACTTGTGGAGAGTCTTTTACTAATCAACAAATAGTTGAAAAGATCCTCAGAACTTTAACTCCTCGTTTTGATCACATTGTAGTGGCAATCGACAAATCTAAGGATCTTGAGAACCTGAAAGTGGAGGAGCTGCAGAACTCCCTTGAAGCTCATGAGCAAAGTCTCAATAAGATGGATGGAGGCAAGGAGACTGAGCAAGCACTTCAGGCTCATCACATAGAAAAGAAACAAAGAACACGGGGCAACAGCAAGACGGAAAAGAGAAGGGGAAGCACACAAAGGAGAAATGTTCCTTAGATGACTCAGGGAATCACTCTGGTCAGTCTAATGGTGAGTAGAGGAACAAGAAGTTTAAGGACAAGAACAAAGGAGACAAGAAGAGCTTCAATAGAAAGGACATCCAATACTACAATTGTCAGAAGTATGGCCATTTTGCTAATGAATTTAGAGGCAAGAAAGTGCCAAGAAAGCACAATGAGGCTCGGTTAGCATAAGAAGAAGGCTCAGGATCTGATGACAATGTATTACTGATGGTGACAACAACTAGGGACTCTAATGCTGTTGATCAATGGTATCTTGATACAGGTTGCTCGAATCACATGTTTGGAAGGAGTGAATGGTTCGTTGAATTGAATGAAATGGTGAAAAGCAAAGTGAAATTTGCTGATAATTCAATCATTGAAGCTAAAGGGATTGGAAAGGTGCATATCAGAAGAAAATATGGTGTTAAAGCCTTGATCACAGATGTTCTTTGTGTACCTTGCATGAAGAATAATCTGCTGAGTCTAGGGCAATTGGTGGAGAAAAGGTATTCAATGATCCTGGAACAGAACCAGATGAAGGTGTTTGATGCTCAAAAGAAACTGATTTTAAAAGCTCCTTTGACAAAGAATAGGACTTTCAAAATTGGAATCCAAGTTCTGGAGCATAGTTGTCTCAGTGCAGTAATGGGAAATGCAAACTGGCTATGGCATTATAGATATGGACATCTCAATTTCAGAAGCTTGGATCAGTTGTAGAAGAAAGACCTGGTTCTAGGAATTCCACGGATGACACAACCTAATCAGATATGTGAAGCTTGTTGTGCAAGCAAGCAGCCAAGAAATGCCTTCAAGGACAGAGCTCCTCACAGATCCAAAGATAAATTAGAGGTGTTGTATTCAGATGTGTGTGGCCCTTTTGAAACTCAATCCATTGAAGGTAACAATTACTTTGTGTCATTTATTGATGAATATTCAAGAATGATGTGGATCTACCTGATTAAGAAGAAAAGTGATGTGCTAACCACTTTCAAGAAGTTTGTGTTGATGGTTGAGAATCAAAGTGACAGGGCGGTGAAAGTGTTGTGAACAGATAGATGAGGAGAATATACTTCTCATGATTTCCAGAAGTATTGTGATGGGAAAGGAATCATGCATGAAGTAACAGCACCTTACACTCCTCGGCACAATGGCATTGCTGAAAGGAGAAATAGGACATCACTCAACATGGCTAGAAGCATGTTGAAAGGGAGAAGTCTACCTAAAATCCTGTGGGGAGAAGCAGTAATAACAATAGTGTACCTGTTGAATAGGTGTCCAACCAAAGGCTTGGAAAATGCAACTCCTGAAGAAATGTGGACAGGAAGAAAGCCCGATGTCTCAAACTTAAAAATCTTTGGTTCCTTGTGTTACAAGCATGTGCCTGAATAAACCAGAAGTAAATTGGATGACAAAAGCAACCGGGTGGTCTTTCTAGGGTATCATCCAACAGGTGCATACAAATTAATTGATCCAAGAACCATGAAAGTAATGATAAGCAGGAATGTGATCTTCGATGAATCTAAGTGGTGGAAATGGGAGCAGAAAAACAGTAGCAGTGTGGTGTTAGATCTTCAAGAAGATCAAGCTGAGTCATTAAATCCTGCTAATGTTGATCAGTCACATAGACTTCAGAGGCAAAGACAGCCACCTCTAAGGTTGAATGACTATGAAATTACCCCAGATAATGTAGTAAGTGCATATGGTGAATTGGTGCATATGGCCTTGTTCAATGAAGTGGAGCCAGTATCCTTTGAAGAAGCTATGACAGATAATAGATGGGTGGCAGCAATATAGGAAGAGCTAGCTTCAATCAACAAAAATGATACTTGGGAATTGACTGATTTGCCTCAGCAGAAGAAAGCAATTGCAGTCAAATGGGTGTACAAGGTCAAGGTGAAGCCATATGGTTTAATAGGCAAGTATAAGGCTAGATTGGTGGCAAGAATGTTCCTGCAGAAGGAAGCCATTGATTATCAAGAGGTGTTTGCATCTGTGGCAAGAATGGAGACCATAAGGCTAGTGACAACTATAGCCAGTTACAAGAAGTGGACACTTCACCAGCTTGATGTGAAGTGTTCATTCCTCAATGGACCCTTGGATGAAGAAGTGTATGTGTTACAACCACCTGGTTTTTCTATCAGAGGAAAGGAACAGAAAGTGCTGAGACTTCACAAAGCCTTGTATGGCTTAAAACAGGCACCAAGAGCCTCGAACAAAAGGATGGATGATTGTCTAACTTAGCAAGGCTTCCTCAAATGCAGCAGTGAGCATGGTGTGTATACTCAAGCATTGAATACAGGTGACACTTTAATTGTTTGTCTGTATGTTGATGACTTGTTGATAACTGGAAGTGATGAAAGTCCGATTGTAAAGCTAAAGAAGAGATTGATGACTGACTTGGGAGAGCTAGCATATTTCCTGGGAATTGAATTTCTCAAATCAAAGAAAGGGATATTCATGCACCAGAAGAAGTATGCAACTGATATCCTTAGAAAATTTAAAATGCTTGATTGTAACTCATCTTCAACTCCTGTTGAGATTGGTTTGCAATTAAAGAAGGAATGTGAAAATGAGGAATCAGTTGATGCAACCAAATTTAGACAGTTGATAGGCTCTCTAAGATACTTGTGTAATACTAGACCAGACTTGGCTTATGGAGTAGGTCTGCTGAGTAGATTCATGGAGGAACCTAAGTCTTCTCACTTTGCAGCAGCTAAAAGACTATTGAGGTATGTGAAAGGAACCATATGACTTGGACTATTGTTTCCTAATGAAGACGGAAGCAAGGCCAAAGTAGTTGGCTTCACTGATTCAGATTGGTGTGGGTATAGAGAGGACAGGGAAAAGCATTTGGGCTACTTGTTCATGTGCTGCAGTGGCCCTATTTCCTGGTCCTCAAAGAAGCAGAATGTGATGGCATTGTTCTCATGTGAAGCAGAATATGTAGCAGCTGCACTAGGAGCTTGTCAAGTAATGTGGCTCGAGACACTTTTGAGGGAGTTGAAACTTATTGGAACTAATCCAATGAAGTTAAAGGTTGATAACAGATCAGCAATCAACCTAGCAAAAAATCCTGTGGCTCATGGAAGAAGTAAACACATTGAGACTCGCTTCCATTACTTGATAGATCAAGTTAACAAAGACAACTTAGTGCTGGAATATTGCAAGAGCGAAGAGCAAATAGCAGATATATTGACTAAGCCATTGAATCCAAAGAGATTCAAACTTCTAAGGAGCTAGATTGGGATGGAGTTTTTAGAAAATCTGAATTAAGGGGAAGTGTTAGTTGTAATTCAGTTTTTTAGTTAAAAGTTAGTTAATGTGTTAGTTAGTGACTTAGTCAAAATCTGTTAATGATGATAAAGTGTGACACAGTCCATGTGGGACTTTCTTACTTGTATAAATACCTTCAATGTGATGAATAAAATGTGAGAAAAGTTTACAGTGAATCTATCATCTCATATTCTCTCTTTTCTCTTCTCTCTCGAGTACAAAGTGTGAGTACCATTCCTAAAGTGTATCAGTGAGTGAAACTGATCATAGTGTTTGTGTGCCAACATTTTTATCTCCTCCTTCTTCATTGCCAGTAATAATTTCTTCTTCTTTGACAGGTTCTATGGAGGAGAAACTCTTGCGGGTTTTGAGAGATAACAAGGAGGCCTTTGGGTGGACCATTCATGATATTAAGCGTATTAGTCCCTCAATTTGCACCCATAGGATACATATGGAGGTGGAACACAGACCCAAGATGCAATCTCAAAGAAGGCTCAACCCAAACTTAAAAGAAGTGGTTAAAAATGAGGTGATTAAATTACTTGATGCTGGTATTATTTATCATATTTTTAATAGTCCTTGGGTGAGTCCTGTGCAGGTTGTCCCCAAAAAGGGAGGAACTACTGTCATGGAGAATGACAAAAAGGAATTGACAGCTGTGAGGGAGGTAACAGGGTGACGTATGTGTATAGATTATAGGAAATTAAATGAGGACACTAGGAAAGATCGCTTCCCCCTTCCCTCTATTGACCAAATGCTTGAGAAATTGTCTAGTCGTGAATTTTATTGTTGTTTGGATGAGTACTCTGGCTATATGCAAATACCTGTGGCTTTTAAAGATCAAGAGAAAACCACTTTTACTTGCCCATATGGTACTTTTGCATATAGACGGATGCCTTTTGGTTTGTGCAATGCACCTGCCACTTTTCAAAGATGCATGATGGCTATATTTTCTGATACAATAGACGATTGCATTGAAATATGCATGGATGATTTTTCTGTTTATGGGTCCTCATTTGATAATTGTTTGCATAATTTGGGGGTGGTTTTGAAAAGGTGTAAAGATACCAGTTTAGTTCTTAATTGGGAAAAATGCCAATTCATGGTAACTGACTGCATTGTTTTGGGGCATAAGGTTTCTCATAAGGGTATTGAGGTTGACCCTGCAAAGGTTGAGGTAATTACCAAATTACCTCCTCCTAACTCTGTTAAGGCCATTAGAAGTTTCTTGGGGCATGCTGATTTTTGTATGAGGTTTATAAATGATTTTTCAAAAATTTCAAAACTTCTTTCTAATCTTTTACTGAAAGATGCCCCATTTGAATTTTCTGATGCTTGTTTGGAAGCCTTTAAAATTTTGAAGGCTAAATTGATTGATGCTCCTTTTGTTGTTGCTCCCGATTGTTCTTTGCCATTTGAACTTATGTGTGATGCTAGTGATATGGCAGTAGGTGCTGTTTTAGGACAACGTAGGGATAAAATTTTTCAAACAATTTACTATGCTAGTAGAACTCTTGATGAAGCACAAAAGAAATATACAACTACAGAAAAAGAGTTGTTAGCAGTAGTATTTGCTTTTGATGAATTTCGTCCTTATTTGGTTATGTCTAAGGTTGTTGTTTATACTGACCATTCTGCTATTAGACATTTGCTTGCCAAACAGGATGCCAAGCCAAGATTGATCAGATGGGTGTTGTTGTTACAAGAGTTTGATGTAGAAAATAGAGACAAGCGAGGTGTGGAGAATTCGGTGGCGGACCATCTCTCAAGGGTGGATGCTTCTGTTAGACCACAAGTAGAAGAGGCCATAAAGGAGACCTTTCCTGATGAGCAATTATTTGCAGTTTCCAAACTTCCATGGTATGTAGATTTTGTCAACTACAAGGCATGTAATAGACTTCCCCCGAACCTTTCATATGCTTAGCGTAAGAAATTTCTTTCTGATGTTAAGTATTATTTGTGGGAAGAGCCTTATATGTTTAAATGTAGTGATAAAATTATTAGGAGATGCATTACTAGATAGAAACACATGCTATTTTAGAGCACTGCCATTTTAAGGAAGTTGGCAGCCATTTTGGCCCAACTAGGACAGCTCAAAAGGTTCTTCAATGTGGTTTTTACTGGCTCACTCTTTTTAAGGATGCATATAATTTTGTGAAATCTTGTGATAGATGTCAGAGGAGTGGGAATATTTCTAGAAAACATGATATGCCTATAAACAATATTTTGGTCTGTGAATTATCTGATGTTTAGGGCATTGATTTTATGGGACCTTTTCCTAAATCTTTTTCAAATGAATATATTCCGATTGTTGTGGATTATGTCTCAAAGTGGGTGGAAGCAGTGGCTTTACCCACTAATGATGCTAAAGGAGTTGTAAAATTTTTAAAGAAAAATATTTTTACAAGATTTGGCACTCCTAGAGCAATCATCAGTGATGGTGGCACCCATTTTTGTAATAAACAATTTGATAATCTTTTGACAAAATATGGTGTCGCTTGTAAGGTAGCCGCCCCTTACCACCCACAAATTAGTGGGCAAGTTGAGGTTTCCAATAGGGAGTTAAAGAAAATTTTGGAAATGACAGTTAACAGTTCTAGGAAAGATTGGTCTTTGAAACTTGATGATGCATTGTGGGCATATAGAACTGCATTTAAAACTCCCATTAGCATGTCCCCCTATAGATTGGTTTTTGGAAAAGCATGTCACTTACCTGTTGAGTTGGAGCATAAGGCTTACTGGGCCCTGAAATTTTTGAATTTTGATATGCAACTTGCAGGTGAAAAACACTTATTGTAGCTTAATGAGATGGATGAGTTCTGTCTTGAAGAATATGAAAATGCCAAACTATACAAGGAGAGCACTAAAAAGTGGCTTGACAAGCACATTCAAAAGCGTGAGTTTCATGTTGGTAGTAAAGTTCTAATTTTTAATTCACGACTTCGCTTGTTTCCAGGAAAACCGAAATCTAGGTGGATTGGCCCTTATGAAGTTACCAAAGTCTTCCCGTATGGCGTGCTTGAGGTAACCAGATATGGGAAACAAACCTTCAAGGTTAATGAGCAAAAAGTGAAGCATTATGAGGATGGCGTGGTACCTGAGCGCTACACAATGACCTTGGAATAACACCCCTCTCGGGAACAACCGTCAGGCTCGCGATGTTAAACAAGCGTTTCGTAGGAGGCAACCTGCGTTTCTTCCTATATCCTTTTGTTAACTGTTTATTTGGTAGTTGAAACTTTCTCATTTTTTTTCCTTAATTTAATTTCTAGGAATTGAACTAAGTGTAGGGAGATTAAAAAGATTGTAAAAAAAAATTTGAAAATACTGCTAGGGCAAATACTATTGCTGGAGCTCACTTCTCGTAAGCGTTGAATTGAGCACGACCGTGCTTAACATTGAGCACGACCGTGCTCATCTGTGGATTTGAATAAGTTAAAACGGGGTTGAGCATGACCGTGCTTAACATTGAGCACGACCGTGCTCCTTTTCTAATTTAAATTTGAATTTTAAATCTGATTTGAATTTGAATTTGAATTTGAATTTGGGTTTGAATTTTTAAATGGGACTGAGCACGACCGTGCTTAACAATGAGCACAACCGTGCTCCTTTACTGATTTGAATTATAAATAAAGGAGGACAGACAGAGCGCGGATTAGGATTAACCCCGCTCTCACCTTCCCCTTCTTACTTTTTGCTATGTCATCCCCTTGCCCCTTCCCTCAAGTGATTTTGTTCCAACTCTCAAAATGTACGTTCTTCATGTTTTCCATGCTTTCTGTATGCTACAGTGGGTGAATGCATGATTTGGTCCCTTTTTGTTTCCCTTTTCTTTCCCTTATTTTCGTTTATTTTGATTTTAGTCTTAATTATCAATACTGACCAAAATTTTATTTGTGAAAACAGATGTCATTCTCAATCTCCCCGGATCATCCCGAGTTTCAACACATCAAGGATTCAATCCGAGACAGACTGTGCCCATTCCCGAAAGTTGAACGTTTGACTAAAGAACAAAGGGAGAAGATTGCTACCAATTCCTACCCCGGATACACTCTATCTCGCTTGGATTTCTGTCGGAACGCAAACGAGTATGCCCGGATTGAGACCCTTCAAGATATTGAGCGGATGGCAGGAGAACGCCCACGTGGGTACAGTGCTGGGCGTAAGTGCTATAATGACATGGTTGACAGGAAAATCAGGAGACTAGACCAGATCCCATTCTAAGAGATAGAGCGCTATACTGAAGAGGAGAGGAACAGATGGTGTGAGCTTTACTTGGTAGAAGGAGAAGCAGTGAATGATTATGAATATCTAAAGATTGAAGATGCTAGGCCTGCTAAGCTAGTATTGGAAGGAAATCCGGAAGGAGAACCAAAGGAAGAGGAGAAAAAGAAGGAGTCCGAGGACTCCTTGAGATAACAATTTCTAACCCTTCTCTTTGCTTTTCTTTTTCAAATTTTGCAAATAATTTTTTGTCATAAAAAAAATTATAAAAATAAAAATAAAATAAAATAAATTGCATGGTGTCATTGAGTCTAGTTAGGTAGTTTGCTTCTATTTTAGTTTTAAAAATAAAATAAAATAAAAAACAACAAAAATAAAAATTAAAAATTAAGCACGACCGTGCTCCTTGCTCAGCACGGCCGTGCTCAGTTGTAATTTTGAAAAATTAAAAAGGGATGCAGAGCACGGGCTAGGGTTACACTTTGACCCATGCTCCTCTGCTCTGCTCTGCCCTTCTCTTTCCTCTCAACCCTTGCGCGACAATCTTCACTCTTTCCTCATCACCTCCTCGATCCTGGTAACAATTTCGTTTTCTTTTTCCGTTGTTGTTCATAACTTTGTTTAAGCGAGTATGTGATAATGTGATTAGGTTTCTTGTTGTCTGAGTATTTACATACATGAGGATGTTCATAATTTTTCATAATATTCATCCTTGCCTATGTTTCTGTGTGTATACTTTGATGGATTGATTGTTGGTTGCGCAATTTTTACTCTCTGTCACGCATGTTTTTGCATTTTGATACTGAGCACGGTCGTGCTCATCATTAAGCACGACCGTGCTGTTCATAATCTGCATTTTCTGGGATTTTATATTTAGCACGACCGTGCTCATCAGTAAGCACGACTGTGCTGTTCTTTATTTTGCGGAAATACCCAGAATCAGTGAGCACGACCGTGCTCCCTGTTAGCAAGACCGTGCTCAATCCCTTTCCAGAATAAAGAAAAAAATATTATATATATATATATATTAAATATATATAAATAATAAAACAGAAAGTGCATGCATCGATTATACTGCATATTGCTTATGATGCTTTGATTTGGTGCCTGAACTGTTTGTATTTTTCTCATTTTTCGTGGCATCGATGCACTTTTTGTTGGTTTTTCAGGACTATGCCGCCTAAACGCGCCCGTCAGGCTGCTCAGCCTCCACCACCTCTTCAGGGTGAGGATCTGCAGTTTCAGCGGCCTGAGCATATTCAGAGGTTTCGCAGGCTAGCCTATTTCGAGTTCATCTCGACTAGGAGGCTTGACATGGATTTATTGACAGCTTACGGGCTTGCTCCCTGTGTCCAACAGCTGATTAGACACATTGGGTGTGAGCGCATCGGATCCATCACCCGTCCTACTTATCGGGAGCCCACCCTGGAGTTTCTCTCCACACTGAGATATGTTTACGATGATGATGATGAGGAGCCCCTCTTCATTTTTCAGATGCATGGAGTACAGAGGGAGTTGACTCTTACTGAGTTCATCATCCACATCGGCTTTGCGACTGCAGAGTCAGTACAAACTGATTTGTACCAGCAGGGATTGTTGGAGCCTCCAACAGAGTTCTTCGATTCGGTCATGTGGGCCTCGATCACTGGTGGGGATATGCACTATAACCACCGGATGTCGAAGGCCTCCACCATCACTGATATGCCACTGCGTGTGATTCACTGTGGCTAGTCCACTCCATCACAAGCCGCTATTCCATGCAGTGAGTGGTTTCGAGGACAGATCTCTACATTCTATAATGTATGGTTCAGGCGCGGCCATTGAACGCCGATCATATTTTTCTGCAGATTTGCCTGAACATCGGCATGAGACTGAGATAGGGCCAGACGGGGTAGATCTTGGTGGGATCCTACATCACTCAGCTGGCGCTTAGCTTGGGCGCCATTGATACTCGTGCCCGCCAGATGTGTCCTATGCTCACCATTGATGAGAGGATGCTGATTCACATTGGGGTTCTAGTGCGTGATCGACGAGGAGATCTTCGTGTCGTGGCTCCAGTCGCCGCTCCGGAGGAGCCATAAGCAACCCATGATGCACACCCCCAGGAGGAGCCTATTGCAAATGTCCAAGAGTAGGTTCCAGGCGCAGTTGCTCACATGGATGACCAGCTTGCTCCACCACCACCATAGGCAGCCGTGGACGGTCTCATTGCAAGTTTTGACAGTCTCGAGATAGGAGTCTATGCTCGCTTGGATGTTCAGGAGATGCAGATCCAGGGTATCTACCAGCGGATGGATGCACAGGACAAGCTTCACGACGGCTATGACTCGGGGGCATTTACCAGCGAATGGATGCTCAGGACCAACAGCTGGCGACTATTCTCCAGATGATACAGCATCATTTTGGCCCTCCCCAATGATTTTTTCTTTTATTCATTTTTGTACACAAGCGGCTACGCTATTGTATAAAAAATTGAATATGCAATCATGACAACTATTACTGGGAAGTTCTGTCTCTATCTCTTTCTTTCTAGCTGAGTTAATTTTCTCTACTCCTTACTTGTGCTTTAAATTATTTGCATTAGGGACAATGCTAGATTCTAAGTGTGGGGAGGGGAAATTACTTGTGTTTTTATTCCTCTGCATTAAGGACAATGCTAGATTTTAAGTTTGGGGAGGGGAAATTAAAATTTTTTACTTACTAGGTGCACACTATTTCACTTGATTTATCTGTCATATGCACTTAGTTGGTTGTGATGATTGCATTATGTTTTTGGGAGATGATTCTGTGCCACATTGTTATAGGAAATTAGGGATCCATACCATTAGGGGACCTAATTAAAATTTTTCGATTGCTTTGACAGACTTATAACAAAAATTGAATTGGGATTATCTTTTGTTTGTGTGATGTTCCCCAAGTTTATATATTCTAGAACTTGCTTTGTGACCATTTCAAGGTGAATTTGATTTGCATGCATGTTGAATATGATTGAGACAATTGCAGGTATTTTTCTGGCCTTCAGATATATTGTTTGCCATGTCCATTAGTTGCCCATTTTGATCCTTTGTTAAAAAAATTTAATTTCCTTAGTACCCAAGTATAAATTATTATTTTTTAGGCGGTAACCTCTTGGAAACATAAATGGAGCAATTAGATTTGGAATGCATTAATGAGATATTGCTTATGTATGGGTGGCAAGAAGAAAATATATTGGGAATTTTTCTCTCTTTGATGTTAAAAAAAATGAAAATGAAGAGATGAAAATAGGTGGTTTGTGTTTAAAAAAAATATAGAAATAAGGGAAAGAAAGAAAGAAGAAGGAAAAAGAAAGTCATTAATAATGTCAAATTTAGAAGGGTTGAATGGTGTTTTCAGTGATTCATATCTAATACTCCATTTATGCTTTAAGAGTTATTTGCTTCATTCTTGATTTCCTTTAACCCTTTGTATACCCCGTTTCTTTCTTTTCCTTACCTTACATCAATCCCACGGCCATGTTACAACCCATGAAAGACCTCTTGATCCTAGGTGCATGTAAACTTTTAGTGGATATTTGATCAATAAGCAAGCTTATGGTAATGTAATTTACTATGGGAACTTGAGTGATAATTGTCTTTACCTTGATATACTTGAGAGTTGGGAGAAGAGTGACCCGTTATTCTTTGAGAAGCTTGAATTCAGGGAACTTAAGCCTCTAATTGGGTAATCTTTTGATTTTTTTCCATTTAAAGATTGAAAGTTGGAATTATCTATCATTGCTTGTTTAAGATTTAGGGTCCCTAGATGTTTGATTCTTTGATTTTCTCATATTTCTTTTAGGCCGGGATTATTGCTTGAGGGCAAGCAATCCCTAAATGTGGGGAGGTTGATAAACTGCCATTTTATATACTTTATTATTGGGAAATTGGGTGTGATTTTTTATTTATTTGGAAATTATTGTGGATACTCACCCTATTTCCCATGATTATTGTAGAATTTGTCACCATGGTAGTGGAGCATCTAACTTGGAGAAAAAACAACAATTTTGGAGGATTTTTTGAAAAAAGGCTGAGTTCACAAGATTGCAAAGGAGCACAACCGTGCTCATCATCAAGCACGACCTTGCTCATTAGGAGAGCCCGTCTTGATCAGACGCCCTTGCTTGCCATTTGGAGTTGACGTCGTTTTCTAAGAACGATCGAGCTCATCATTGAGCACGACCGTGCTCATCATTGATCACGACCGTGCTCATCAGCAAGGCCTTGCTGACTTTCCCAGTTTTAGCATGGTGTGACGTCGTTTTAGTTAAGCACAATCATCCTCAACACTAAGCACGACCGTGCTCGTGTCTTAGAGGCCCAACGAATTAGGTTTTCGCGCTGCCAATAAAAGGGAAGGGTCGGTGCCATTCTGAGGCAGCCTTTTGACAGCAGCCGTTCTTATGCACAGGAAGGAAGATCGAGAGTACTGGAGTGAATGACCATCTCCCCAATTGATTTGAAGACTGCTTCGCGTCGAAAGGGTGTTCGAGTTTTAGTTTTATTTCCTCTCTTTGATGGATTGTTACATGTCTGTGATTTGTATGGTGAGATTTGTTATTATGAATAGCTAAACTTATTCTTAGGATGTGGTGGATCTTATGTTTTGATACCTTTGATGTTTACTTGGTTTTTATATGATTCAATGTTTCTTTCCATCGGTTGGTTTAATCCTTGTGTTTATAATTATATGAGGTTTGATCATCCTTTATCAAGTTAATTAATTGACTGGCGACCATACCATATTTAGTTAACGGAACTCTAGGATTAACTAGATTTGAGGTTGCGTGGACCAGGCGCAATCCCCTTGTTTTCAATCAGCTATTGATTTAACAAACTTGCCAATTCTTTATGCTTCTTTTGACTGTTTGCCTTGCATAACCATTGGGGGTAACTGATTAGGAGAAAGAATATTAATATTTCATGACTATTGGGTATTAATAATTTTAGAGCGAGTGATTGGCAATAAAAAAGAAACACGGTTCATTGAGAAATTGGGTAATATCATAGGTAGCAACATAGGTGAAACCAAGTGATGAGTGTGATTCCACCTCATCTTTGTCCATCATTTTGCATGCATTTTCATGTAGTTTAAGCATATTTTTATTAGATTTTAGGTTAATTTTCCTTTGGAACGGGTAAGGCGGTTTTTGGTGTTGTTTTGCAGATATCAAGGGTAAATTGCTCAAGATCAACCATGATGAAGTTTGGATGAAGATGGAGCTTTAAAACTGAAGAAAATGAGCCAAACAGAGCCCATCACGGCCTAGCCGTGATGCCCATCACGGCCATGATCGAGCAAAACTGAAAAAGAAGAAAGGTGAAGTCGAGTCGTCACGACCTGGCCGTGATAGCCATCACGGCCGTGACCCAAAACCACCACAAGTCAGAGCACATCACGGCCCAGCCGTGAAATTCTTCACGGGCCAAAACAGAGGCTCGCGTCGCGAGCAGTATATTCGCGTCGCGAATGACCGGATTTTGCACAACTTCCAGAAGCAGAGACCGTCACGGCCTGGCCGTGATGGCCGTCACGGCCTGGCCGTGATGGCCATCACGGCCGTGACGCGCATTACTTGGACCTGAAGAAACCGAAATAGATCAGATTTTGAGTTGGTTTGGGACTCTAACTTCCCCATTTCTATAAATAAGGACCAAGGCATCAGATACATGATGGGATCATCCATAACAACTAGGACTCTAGGCTTAGATCTCTCTTCTCCTCTTCTCTTCTCTTCTCTGATTTTTGTATTTTCATGTTATTTATAATCATGCTTGTCATCTCCATGGCAAGGCGTGAGTAGTAGCATAGTTTCTAGGGACTAGGGCTCTGCCCGAGGTTTGTAAATGATGTTGATTTGATGTAAAATCGTTGTTGATTTCGTTATTGTTTTAGATCTGATTTCTAGTGTGTTAATCACTCATAAATTTCGGCAACCGTTATTTGCGTGACGTAGACGTTCTAAGGAGGAACCTAGCGGTGAACTTAGGAATTCTAGGGTGTTTCACTCGTAAAGCCCGGCGGCAACTGGTTTGTGAGATGTGAATGATCCAAGGAGGAACCTAGCGGTGAACTTAGGTTATTTGCATGACTGAGACATTCCAAGGAGGAACCTAGCGGTGAACTTGGGTGTCGGACCTATAGAAGTCAGACTTGGGACTGAAATCGCGAGAGCTAGAAGCCGTCCCTCGAGGAGCAACGAGTTGTCACGGAACGCAAAGGGTCCAATCTGGGATCGACTACCACGAGAGTAGGGGTCGGGTCAATTGGGCACGGCTTTTGTAACCCGAGAGGGAGCTTAAGCTATTAGAGGATAAACTCGCCTTCAAGGCAATTTCGGTAATCAACCAAGGTAAATCAGATTAGCAACATAAACAACCTCAAAGGTAACCCAAATCCCTAGGAATTCGTTTAAATCGAAAACCCCAAAAACATTTGTTTTCTGTTTGTTTATCATTTCAATTTCAAATTCAAACATTTTCCAAAACCCTTTACAAAGTCCAGATTCACTCAATTCGAAAACCGATTGCGATTCGAGAACACAGTCTCTGTGGGTTCGATATCTTTTATTACTTGACGGCAATCCGGTACACTTGCCGGAATCGCACGCGCGCGTTGACTTACGCAACATCACCAAGCACCCTAGGCTTTCCATAATTGAATCTCCTGACTTGCAGTTCTTTGATTTTCTTGGTTGTCACAGCCTTGTCATTTTTATTTCTTTGTTTTCAACGAATTCGATTGTCTAAATAACATAAGGAAATAATTAATCTAGTACTTCTCAACAATCTCTGTGGGTTCGATACTTGGAGTCCCAAATACTCCTATATTACTTTTGAGATAGGGTGCACTGTTGTGACGCCGGCAAGTGTACCGGGTCGTCGCAAGTAATAAAAATAACACGGTAAGTAATTACCGAGGTCAAACTCAGGGATTGGGCTACCAATTCGACTAATCCGCGGGAAATCCGATGCGTTTGGTCAAGTTACGGAAGAAGGTTGAGAGAGAAGAGAGAATGGAATCGAAATTCAATTAACAAGTCTAAATAAACTAATTAACTAAAAATCAGAAAACTAAAATGTCCAAGGTCACAAATCCACCTACCCAACATGTACACCCAAGTGATGATGAATTCCTCCCTAAGTTCAATTACAATGTCAACCGGGACCCCTAAATTCTCCTAAATCCACTCTCGTGCTCATTAGGACGTATTCGACGATTGGATTAATTACTTACTAGGTCTCATAATCCTAATCTCGAATTCTGTTAATTCATGTTCCCTATAAGGTCGCACCGATCTCCTACTCACTCTCGTGCAATATTCGATCGATGATCCTAATTCAAGTTCTAAACGTGAATCGCTGACTAGGCCTCATCGACGTTAACAAGTCAATCACGCAACACATATGATCAACACAATCAAGTCAGAATTAGAAAACATTTATGATCCCGATTCAAGTTCTGAAACGCGAATCGCCGTTAGGCCTCAAACACGTTTAACTGATTAATCACGCAAAACATATGATCAAACATTCAAATCAGAATCGGAAAACAAGAATTGAATTAAAGGAGAAAGACATACATCATATCGGATTTACATCGCCATGGGTGGCTTCATCGTTCCCTCGGACGAGGGGGATTAGTTTCTCATGCTCATGGATAAACACTCGGACACAATCACCATCGTAAAATAAAAAGAAACGAGAAAAGGAGACGCAGCTCCAAGGAGAAATAAGGATTCGAAACTACTGCCCTTAACCTAAGTGGAAAACTGGATCCCTAATGATTCCCCCTTCAAATCTGATCTGTAAAAGCCTTTAAATAGGATTCCTGATCTGCGCTCGCTCGCGAGGCGAGCATCCTTTCGCGAGGCGAGAATTAAATTCAATTTGAACTCTCGCGAGGCGAAAGTGTGTTCACGGGGCGAGTCTTCAATTTCAGGCTGTGACCTTCATCACGGCTGGGCCGTGATGGCCTCTGACTTCCAAGTCTTCATTCACTCGCGAGGCGAGATGTCTCTCGCGGGGCGAGTCTTCAAACCTCAAACTGTTCACGGGCGTGGTCTTCATCACGGCTTGGCCGTGATGGTCTCTGTCTTGCAGGTCTTCATGATTCGCGGGGCGAGAAGAGTCTCGCGTGGCGAGACAGAAATGTTGACTTTTGCTGCTTTGTTGACCTTCAGTCTCGAGAGGCGAGAAAACACTCGCGGGACGAGTGTCTCCAGACTTGCAATTTCCACTGCTTTTCGACTTTCCTTGACTCCCGGAGCTTCACTTATTTGATCTGAAACAACAAAAGCACCCACAAGCGTAACTCTATTCAAAATAACCTAAAAACTACACAAAAGACGCAAAACGAGTCAAAGTCCAACTTAGGAACAAAACAAGGCAAATTTGGGCGAAAACGAGAGTGAACTCGAATAAATTGGCACATAAACCCTAGTTCATCTAGTCATAAAACTAGATAAGCCAGAGGCTTATCATGCACTTGCCCTTAAGTGTAGTTTTAGCGCAACAGCTTCATTTCAAGTTAGATGAACCATCAACATACCGAAGCCAAATGAAGGATTCTGAATTCGGCTTTGAAGAGAGCTCGGCAATGAAGTCGAAGAGGCATTGTGCTTTTATCGGTCCCCTCGGTTCATATTGCAAACCGAACTCAGATAACTCCATTGACCAAGCTATCATTCGTCCTACTAGATCTGGTTTTCTGAGCACCTGCTTTATTGGATGATCTATTTTGACTATAACTTGGTGTGACTGGAAATAAGGTCGTAATCTTCGAGCTGCCATGACCAATGCGAGGGCGAGCTTTTCAATTACCTGATATCGTGTTTCTACATCTTTCAGGATTCGGCTGACATAATACACTGGCATCTGTTGCTTTTCTTCTTCTTGGATGATTACTGCACTGATTGCATATCGTTGACAGACAAGTACAAGTACAAATCTTTGCCAAGTTGAGGCCGAGTTAGGATCGTAGGAGAAGTTAGGAAAAGTTTCAACTCTCCAAAGGCCTTTTCGCACTCCTCGGTCCAAAAGAACTCTTTCGGTCTTTTCAGGAGCTGAAAAAAGGGTCTTGCTTTCTCTACAGACTTTGGGAGAAAACGAGACCAAGAAGCTAATCGGTCAGACAGCCTTTGAATCTCTTTTACACACTGTGGGCTTCGTATTTCAATGACAGCTTTGCATTTATCAAGATTAGCTTCAATTCCTCTATGTGTTAGCATATATCCCAGGAAATTACCTCCTTGTACACCAAAAGAGCATTTTTTGGGATTCAATCTCATATTGTACTTCCTGAGTTGGCCAAAATTTCCTCCAGTGTCCGAGGTGTTGCTTTGGGTCATCGGACTTTACCACCATGTCATCAACATAGACTTCCATGTTCTTTCCGATCTGATTGACAAACACTTTGTCCATAAGCCTCTGATATGTTGCACCAGCATTTTTTAAACCGAAAGGCATTACTCGGTAGCAGTAATTCATCCCATTGGTCATAAATGCCATTTTTTCTTCATCAGGAGGGTACATCCTTATCTGATTGTAACCTGAATAAGCATCCAATAAAGTCAATGTTCTGTAGCTTGAAGCTCCGTCCACCAATTTGTCAATGTTGGTAAGAGGATAAGAATCCTTCGGACATGCTTTGTTGAGATCGGTGTAGTCGGTGTACATTCTCCACTTGCCATTGGCCTTTCTTACCAACACAACATTAGCTAACCAAGTGGTGTATTTCACCTCTCTGATGAAATTTGCTTTAATCAACTTGGCAGTCTCTTTGGCTACAGCATTTCGTATCTCCTCACCGAACTTCCTTTTCCTCTGAGCAATAGGCTTGACTTCGGGATATATACACAACTTATGGCACAGAAAATCTGGGTCTATGCCAGGCATATCTGATGTCTTCCAAGTAAACAAGTCGGCATTTTTCTTTAGAACATATTGGATCTGTTGTTTAAGTATTGGGTCGAGCTGACTGCCAACCTTTGTGCACTATTCAACTTGGGTTCTCAGTTGGAACTTCTCCAAAGCTATGTTGGTTCAGCTCTGGACTCATACATCTCCATCCTCGGATCTAGTTCGAACATACTGACCGAGCATGCCGGAGCTTATCACCTCTGTTTTATCTTCTTTAGCATTTTCTGTGATGTCTGGCTCTCGGGTCACCTTCAAACTATCCGCGTAGCATTGTCTGACCATCCTTTGGTCAGCTCAGACAGCAACTATCTCTCCCGAATCAACTGGGAATTTCATGGTGAGATGTGGGGTTGAGACAAATGCTCCGAGTTCATTCAGCGTCGGTCTTCCGATGAGGATGTTGTATGATGTGTTGGCCTCCACAATAACATACCTGATTGATATAGTTTGGTCCTGCTTGCCCTCACCGAAAGTTGTTAAGAGGTCAATGTAACCTTAGGTCTTCACCTACTCGCCAGCGAACCCAACTAACTTATCCTCCTGTTCTTTTATTACCTTTTCTGGAATTCCAAGCTTTTTTAAGGTTGCCAAGTATAGAATGTCAGCCGAACTACCCTGATCAACAAGTGTTCGTTTGATCGAGTAAAGGGCCAACTCTACCGTTATCACCATCGGCTCATCTTGATTAGGATCCAACCCTTTGAAGTCATCATCTGAGAAAGTAATGGGAAGTCTCGGTCTTGTAGCTTTTCCCGACACCGAGTTGACAGATCGGATAGCTTTTACATAACGCCTTCGAGCTGAACTCGTTGTACCTCCTCCGGTGAAACCTCTTGAGATAATATTAATGACTCCTCTGGACCCTCATTTTACATCCTCACCAGGAACTCTCTGGTTCTGCACCCAATCTTCGTTCTGATTATTACCACACTGGTTTTCATCCCGGTTACGATTATCATAACCTCGCCTTCCCCATCGCCGACCAGCTCGTCCACCATCAACATCCTCCCGGCGAACGAATCGGTCAAGATGTCCTGCTTGCACCAAGTCCTCTATTTTATCATGCGCTGTTCTACAATCTTTAGTGGAGTGACCATAAGTTTGATGCCACTTGCACTCTTTAGTTTTGTCAGCTTGGGCAGGAGATTTAGATGGTCGAGGTAAGGTGAGTAACTCGGCATTGCACACCTCTTGAACAATGGCTGCTCGAGATCGGTTTAGTGGTGTGTATGACTGGTATCTGAGTTGCTTCTCTAAGAACCCCGTTTCATTGTTTTTGAAAGCTTTGGATGGATTGGCTCCTCCGTCCCTCTCTTTGCTAGGGACCGTGCTCTTGTCCTCAAAACCTCTTGCTCTCTTTTTGGACTCTACCATCTCTTCCGAGTTCATGAGCCCTGTGACTTTTTCCCGCAATTCTCCAAAGTCTTTGTGGTTTCTGAGATAAATACTCAAAGAAAGGTCATGGCTTCAAACCGTTCATGACAGTATAAAGGCAGAGTTCCGAGCTTATATTGGGGATTAAAATTTGTTGAGCACTAAAGCGAGCCATGTAATTTCTAATTGATTCATTTTTTTATTGCTTAAAATTTGCGAGCAAGACCGAATGCCTCTTATGCCTTCGGCTCGCTGCAAATTGTGCAGTGAATTTAGCTACTAGCATGTCAAAAGAATCTACTGACCAAGGTGAAAGATTCGAAACCCAAGTCAAGGCAGGTCCTTGCAAAGTATTTGGAAAATTTTTGCACATAACGATTTCCGAATCGGTCACCAAGTAAACAGAAGAAACAAATGATTCTACATGTTCAGTTGGATCAGTGGTGTCATTAAACTTATCAATATTAAGAGGTTTGAAATGTCTAGGCATGATTACCTCATCAATGTCATCAGTGAAAGGCAACCTCGGTCATATGTCTCTTACCTTTTCTTTCTGAATAGTCTTCTCAACACGAGACCTGGCTCCTGAACCCTCGGGCCAAGGTTTAGTCTTGGAAGGTTGGCTCGTATCATGGCGAGAAGGTACATATGAGGGGTCTTTCTGACTATCATCGAGTGAAGACTGCTCTTCATCGAAAGGCGTTGCCGATCTTGACCTTCTCCGAGCTCTTAGTAGCTTTTGATTCTACGCACGAATCTCCTCGTTTTCCTGACGTAGCTACTTTAGTTGTGCCACAATCTCTCCCAGCTGAGGATTATCTTCATCGAGGGGTGGAGGCGGGGGATTGTCATGGTTCTGGTTAGTGTTTGATGCCTCATGATCAATATGGTTCGCACTGTGCTCCCCTCCCCTCGGTCCATTTTGTGTAGTTACCATTAAATTTTCTTATGGAACCGAGGAAAGTTTTTCCTCGACCCCATGGTGGGAGCCAAATGTTCCTACCAAGATCCGACTTGCCGGATTCTAGTCGTAGAACGTTGGACCAAGAATGAGCACCGAGATTATTTTAGATTATGGCTTGACAGAATAAGGTATTCCGGTCCTATGTATCCCAATAAGAATCAAAGCTGGACGTAGTTCTATGTTCAACCCTTGGCCATGTGGTGAAATCAATCCCTTAATCTTGTATGTGATGAATACCAGTGAGGAAGGACTCTTTGATAGTCTCTTAGATCGGTTGGTTCTTTATGTACGCTTAAGGGAGATTCACCCATGTTAGCAAAAGTGAGTCTTTCTCTTTGGGTTCTCCTCTTTTTATAATAGGATCCCCATATCTCTTAGAGATTAAATTTATCTCTTCCTATCTCTTATCTTTTAAGCTAATCTCTTGATATATGATAGTTGAGATTTATCTCTTATATTTGAATGCAGGTTGTTAGCTAAGCATAGGTAAGTGCTATCTTCTAAGCTTATCTTTCGTAAATCTTCGGGAGATCAAGTCTCCAAGCTCGATGGGCGAGCTTATAATCTCGGCCAGTACACTTACAATTCTGACTTTCAAACAATAGAGTGAGATGTCCACATTCCTTCATTAAAACTTTGAAACAATGGAATGATATACTTTTACCACTTCACTCCACTCCACTCTAAATCACTTCATTACTAACAATTCCACTATATCCTCCCTAAAACTCCGAAACACAATTAGGTGCGGTTGATTTGTATTGAGGTATAGGACAATGGGAGCAACACAAGACAAATGTTTGAATCACAACACATATCTTTGTCATGCATATTGTTTGGTGGACAACGAACACCGCAATAAAATAATGTAAGATTTACTTAAATACCCTTTATAATATTTACTAATATATAATATTATATTATATAATAATAATATTTATAATATAATCTGTATACTTTACTTTTTATATAACGTACAATATCGTGGGTAGTTTGTTCTTAGGACAACCTTTTGTCATGTGGTTTGGCTGAGAACAATAATTTGATTTTTGTTTAGTCCCTCATCCCATTTTTTGTCTTGTCCTTTGGTCAATTTTTAGGACCTGTTTAGATAAACAATTTAATTAAGCACTTATAGGATAATCACTTATCATATAAGTACTTATGTATAAGCTATTTCTATAATCAAAAAGAAAATATAGTTAAACTATTTTGATATAAGCTATAAACTGTTTTCATAAGCTATCTTGGAGAGCCTATCAAAATTAGCTAAAAACAACTTATAAACATGTCATTAGCCATTTTCATAAGCTCTCTCAAACATCATAATAAATATTTATACTAGTAAATAAACTCAAGTAAGCTATTTATAAACTACTCCAAATATGCTCCCAATCAAATATGAAACAACGGTTGTTGTGTTGTTTGATCCCTTATATATTTTTTAAAAAAATTAAACGCATCTGTTTCGTCCGAATATCTCAAGCGAGAGATACCCGTCCGGTGAGATTCTATGGGAGTGTTTTTGGAATAGCTTGACAGAATTGGTATTCTTCTCCTACGTATCCCAAGTGGGAATCAAAGCAACGTAGTTCTAAGTGAGGGGGTTGATCCCCTATTTATAGAGATTTTTAGGTATAACAGTTTTGGTTGGACTGTTACTGAGATCATTTCTATCTGATAAGATTATGTTGTTATCGTAACTAGATAAGGATAAGATTCCAAGTTATTCGGAGAGATATTTGCATAATCGAGTAAGACGTTTGACCAAGTCAGTTGTGACTGGATTGCACAGGACCGAGATGTCTTCGTTCGCGGTCTATGATGGGATAGGTCCGAGTATTTATCCTCGGCTAACAAGTTTATTAACAGGTCCTTGGCTTTGGAGGAGTTTGGGCCAAGGACCATTTACCGGAGTAAGCTTGGTCAACCCGGCCTTATATTCTCGATCAGTACACAAGTCCCCCGAGCTCCGAGTTTAAATAAGCGAAAGAGCTGACAATTATCAAACCGAGCTTATACTTCGGCCGCGAAGACTTTCTTCCTTTTGCGTTTCAAACTGTCATTTCAACTGACAATGTTCCTTCTCCCCTTCCCCCTCTTTTTTTGTCAGAGAAGGCAATCATTCCCTTTCATCCTTCTGTTGAACGTTATAGGTGAGTAGCCCTAGAGCTCCGCGCTCATTTAATGAGGGAGGAAAATTAAAAGTCACGCCCTTTTTCTTCTTTTATTTAAAGGAATGTGAACCGTTGATTGTGTCTCTTCATAAACGGTTGGCGTGCGTCTTTTATAAATATCTCTTCTAATTCCACCTTGTTCTTCCTCGTCCATTATCTTCTTTCGCTCTTCAACTCTGTTCTTCGAGTTTCTGCGATCGTTTTTTCTGTCTTCCGTTCTTCAGGTACGCCCAGCCTTCTTCCTTCTTTCGTGTTTCTAAGTTTTATTTCTTGCTTCCGGATATGAGTTCAGCTGAGTCTACTGAGTCGAACACTTCGCCTCTAGTGGAACGCGATATTTCTCCCATTGGGGGTTCTCCTTCCAATTTTTCTGTTCCTTCACAGGAACTAAACATCGGTCAGGTAAGGTCGTCCTCTTCCGGGTCGTCTTCTTCTGGGTCTGGTTCTTCTGGGTCTGGTTCTCCCTCCCCCCAAATTACCAAACCCAAGGCACGCAAACGACGCCAAAGGGTTCCTAAAGACCCTATTCCCGCTATTACCCTTCCCGGGTATACTTGGGTTAGGGGCGAAGTTGGGGTTTATTTTTCTAGCTATCATTCTTTGGATTCAATCGCTCGTCTTCGGTCCCAGATTACTATCTCGCATCTGGAGACGAGTCCGAGTTCATCTGTTCTCCTTGCTCGGGTAACGAGTATGTTTTCTTCCGCGCTCATCCTTCCGAGCCTTCTTTTACATATATGTATAAAACACTTTTCTCACATCTACGTGTGTCTCTCCCCTTCACTGAGTTTGAGTGTGACGTTCTGAGAACTATGAATGTCGCACCTACTCAGCTTCATCCTAACAATTGGGCTTCTTTAAAAGCCTTTCAAATTCTTTGCCAATACATCGGGATGGAGCCTACCACCCCAAAATTTCTGTATTTTTACCAAACAAGGTTTGGTGAGAAAACTGGGTAGATCTCCCTCAATGGGCTGAACCGAAGAGGGCTGATCAGTTTGTATACATCATCGTATAAAAACTTCAAAGTTGACTTCTTCCGAGTTCGCCCGTCGGATTCTCACATTTCCTTCTTTTTTGATGAAAGCGGATGTGCCAGGTTTCCTTTGTACTGGCAATCATCCCCTACCAAATTTGTTGGCTTTGAATACGAATCCCTTCCTGTTGAGGATAAGCGGGATATAGATATCTTAGAAAAACTTCCCCGACCTCTCCATTGTGGACGTCTTCTGAAACTCCCCTTTTCATCCACTCCAAGAGCCGATTTTAAAAGTAAGTGTTCGGCTTTTTAATTTTTAAATCTTTTTTGTACGTGTTCTTGTACTAACAGCTTTCCTTTTTTGGCAGTTATTAATTCGACTTTTCAAAGCTTTTGAGATCTGCCCCGAATGAGGGTCCTTCAGGGACCGAGAAGCAGAAGAAGAAAAGAGTTTCTTCGGCCGCTGCCAAGGGGACTTCATCGTCTGCCCCTCAAAAAAGAAAAAGGGTGGAGATCATAATTGATGCCAAAGACTCTTCCCCTCCTCGCCCGAGTCCCAAACCTCCTACCACAAATGAGGCGGGTGCTGAAGAGCGAGAGGAGCAACCTCCTCTTCCTGCCGACTTGAAGTGGTATAACACTTCTTTGAAGGCAGGAACCTCGTCTCTCTGGAGCGATGACTTCAACCCCTTCTCTTCTTTTGACTTGCATTTCCTGAAAGCTGCCGATCTCCGCTTAATCAAGCAACATGGGGCTCAGTCTATGGAGGCCCTCTAAGTCTACTGTATCCAAGCTGCTGCTTTGGCCCGCTTGTGTAACCGTGAATTGACAGAGACTGAGAGAAAGTCCCATATCTTGGAGGCAGAGTTTGCTTCGATCGAGAAGCTGAGGAGGGATCTCGCCCAGATTTCCTCGGAGAGCGATGAGCTGGCCCATGCCAATAACCTTCTGAACACTACCATCGCCGAGCTTAATGGTCAAAACTCCGAGCCGAACTCTCAAGCAAAATTAACTGAGGAAGATAAAGCTCGTGCTGAAGAGGATAAAGCTCGCGCTGAGGAGGAGCTCAAGGAGGCTCAAGTTGTAATTGAACAACTTAGAGCCGGCTTGAATGCCGAGACTAAGGCCAAGATGGAGGTTCAGGAAGATTTGAAAGAGGCCACCAATTGCATCCTTGAGGAGCATCGGGCAGGTTTCGCAAAGGCCATCGCTCAGGTTCAAATTCTCGCTCTAGGGATTGATATCTCGGGTACCGATGTAAATAAAGAGGTACAAATGGGGAACTTGTTCCTATTATTCCTGAAGAGGAGGAAGAGGAGGAGGGGGGGGGGGAGATTCTCTCGGGGACCACGTCGGTGCTGAAGATAGTCTTAGGGATGAATAACTGTATTTTTGTTTTTGATACCCTTGTAATGGGTTCTCCCTTTGTAATCCTCGTTGATTTAATGCAAACTCTTCTAGCATTTTGATGACTTCCTCTTCTTCCTATAGCATTTGTTCGGCCGAGATATTATTCGAATACTTCGAGTAAGACCGAAATATTTTTATATTCCGACGTTGTTTGTATTGCGTGCTCGACTGTTTAAATAAGACTTCGACTAAGACCGAGATATTTTGTCATTCGTAACAAAAACGACTGGTTGTTATCAAATGCTAAATGCATGATTCACGTTTCATATATGCGTTCACACGTTATGTGCCTTGGAAATTCCAGTGGGTTCATGCAATTACTGCTTTTTGCTAAGTTTCGAGATTTATTTTTTCAATAAACCTTTTCCCAATAAGCATATCTCCTTTTTCCAACGCCCCTTCCCCTTTATAAATAGGGCTGTTTGTTTGCTTCGCTTCTTCATTCCTCATCTTTTCGACCAGCGAAATTTGTCCTCCTTTGACCCGAGTAATTCTTTTCACAATATTGCTAGGGGTTTACGTTCCCCTCTCCCAGTTAACATCCTTTTTGAGCTTTACAGCTGCCAAAAAGGATGTAACCGGGAGATGGGATCCAGAATTCCTTTCGTGATTTAATCCTTTCAAAAAGGATGTTAACTGGGAGAATAGTAGTTTACGGGAGTGGAGAATGGGGTATCAATCATCTCCTCCCGAGGTTGGCCGAGTGCCTCATCATCCAGCTTTCTCAGGGGGGGGAAGCGATTACTTCCTAGACCCAGAATGTTCTGGCCACTTGGTCTTGCTCCGGTTCCGAGGATTTTGAGGTCGGCTCGACCTTATTTTCTATTTCAGATTTGTAACTAAGTTGTAGTACTTCCTAATACTCGAACTATGCCTTGTTTTCAATTTCAACATTGTACTCGGTTTCCTTAATAATTTCATGGCTCATATTTGGCCTTTGAATTCAAACTTTGTTCTTCTTTAATTGATGCTCGAATTCGATTTCTCTTAACAATTTCAAGGCTCAAACTCGGCCTTAATAATTTAATAGCTCGAACTCGGCTTGTAGGCTCAAATTTGGCCTTAAACAACTTAATGGCTCGTACTCGGCCTTCAGGCTCAAACTTGGCCTTAAACAATTTAATGACTCGTACTCGGCCTTTAGGCTCAAACTTGACCTTAAATAATTTAATGGCTCATACTCGGTCTTTAGGCTCAAACTTGACCTTGAACAATTTAATGGCTCAAACTTGGCCTTAAATAATTTAATGGCTCGTACTCGGCCTTTAGGCTCAAACTTGGTCTTGAACAATTTAATGGCTCGCACTCGGCCTTTAGGCTCAAACTTGGCCTTGAACAATTGAATGGCTCGCGGAATAATAGTAAACACATCGGCAAAACAAGAAAATGGACCAATGTTCATAATAAATTCTTTATTGGATAGAAGAAAAGTCTGCGGTGTGCCTCGTTAAAACCTTCTCGGTCAAAACCCTTTTTGGGATAAAATACCGAGGTAGGAAAAAGAGTACATCACCAAACTATATACATCAACTATAATAAAATTTCAAATGAGAAGCATTCCATGTTCTCAGGATAGATTTCCCTGACAATTCTTCTAATCTGTATGCTTCGTTTCCCAAGTTTTCTACTACTCGGAATGGTCCTCCCCAATTCGCTGCTAGCTTGCCCTCGGTATGATCTCTTCTTGCTTCTCCTTGCATTCTTAGCACCAAGTCCCCGTGCACGAAACTCCTCGGTTTTAGCTTTGAATTATACCTCCGAGTAGCTCTTCGTTTGCAGGCTTCCTCTCTGTTTTTAGCCTCTTCTCTGATCTCCTCCACCAAGTCAAGTTCGACCCTTAGGTTGCTTTCATTCTCATTCTGCTCATATTGCATTCGCCGAAAAGACGGCTCACCGACCTCAACTGGGATCATGGCATCCGTTCCGTAGTCAACCTGAAGGGTGTTTCTTGAGTAGTGGACTGTGGCGTGCAGTGGTAGGCCCAAAGAATACTCGACAATTCTTCTGCCCAAGCTCCTTTAGCTCTTCCCACTCTCTTCTTCAGCTCTCCGAGAATGACTTTGTTGGCTGCCTCAGCTTGTCCATTGGTTTGGGGATGTTCCACCGATGTGACGTGATGTTTAATACCGAGATTGGCGTAGAATTCTCGCAATGATTTATCTATAAATTGCCTTCCATTATCGGTGACAATTGCGAAGGGAATTCCATGCCTGCAGATGATATTTTTCCAAACGAACTTTTGTACCTTCTGGGCAGTAATTTTTGCCAAAGGTTATGCTTCAATCCATTTTGTAAAGTAGTCTACCCCTACCAAAAGAAATTTGACTTGACCTTTGGCTATGGGGAATGGTCCAAGTATATCCATCCCCCACATAGTAAAGGGCCAAGGCGAGTTCAATGTGTGAAGTTCTTCGGGCGGGGCACGACTTATATTGGCAAATCTTTGACATTCATCACATTGTTTCGTCCACTCGATACAATATGCTCGGATGGTAGGCCAATAGTATCCTGCTCGGACTACCTTGGAGGCCATCGATCTGCCCCCGCAGTGAAAACCACAAATTCCTTTGTGAACCTCTTCCATTACATATTTTGACTAGGCTTTAGTCAGACACTTCAACATCGGTGCCGAGAATCCCCTTTTATACAACTCTCCAGAAATAATAGCAAAATGACTCGCTCTAAGCCTGATTTTTCTGGCCTCGGCGTGATCTGAGGGCAAGGTACCTGAGGATAAATATTCCCATATGGGTGTCATCCATTCTCGGTCAGCTGGTTCATTAGCCATCACCTCTCCAAGTGTAATACTCGGTTCATTAATAGTTTCCTGAATAACCGTCTTATGCTGGCCTGGCCTCTTCGTGCTGGCCAATTTTGACAGTAGATCAGCCCGAGTATTTTCTTCCCTGGGAATGTGTTCAATAGCAAATTTCTCAAGATTGGAAATTAACTGATTTACTTTACATAAATACCTGGTAAGTTGAGGTTCTTTTGTTTGGTATTCTCCAGAGATTTGACCTGTGACCAGTTATGAATCACTTCGGCATCTAACAGCTTTTGCTCCCATTTCCCTAGCCAACATTAACCCTGCTATCAAGACTTCGTATTCAGCTTGGTTGTTTGAGATTTTGAACTCAAACTTTAATGATTGCTCTAGGATTAGCTCTCCCGGACCCTCCAGTATTACCCCAGCTCCACTGCCTTTGACATTCGAGGATCCATCCACATATAAATTCCACCATAAATCTTCAGTAATCGGCAGCGGATTGAGCTCGGCTACGAAGTCAGAGATACATTGAGCTTTCATGGGACCTCTCAACTCGTACTTGAGGCCAAACTCGGATAATTCCACCGACCAAGCAATCACGCGGCCTGCCAACTCAGGCTTTTTGAGAATTTGCTTAATAGGGTGATCAGTTTTGACAATCACCTGGTGACTCTGGAAATATGGACGCAATCGCCGAGCTGCAGTTACAAGAGCTAAAACTAGCTTTTCTATGACTTGATACCGGGTTTCGGCGTCATGAAGAACTCTGCTGATGAAATACACCGGCATTTGCGTTCTCTCTACTTCTTGCACAATGACCGCACTGATGGCGTACTCGGTGGCTGACAAGTATAAATACAACTCTTTCCCTGGGACAGGTCGAGTTAATATTGGCGGTGAAGACAGAAAGGTCTTAAAGTCAACAAAGGCCTTCTCACATTCCTCAGTCCACGCGAAAGTTTGAGGTTTCTTCAATAATTTAAAGAAAGTCCGAGCTTTCTCTACAGATCTGGGGAGAAACCGAGATAATGATGCTAGTCGCCCTGCAAGCCGTTGCACTTCTTTAACATTTTGTGGACTCCGCATCTCAATCACAGCTCGGCATTTGTCCGGATTGGCTTCGATTCCCCGGTGTGTCAACATAAAACCGAGGAATTTTCCGCCTTGGACACCAAAAACACACTTTTCTGGATTAAGTCTCACATTGTACTTTCTTAATTGCTGAAAAATTTCTTCTAAATCCCTCGGATGATTGTTGTGGTCATCGGATTTTACAACCATATATTCTACGTAAACCTTCATATTCTTCCCGATCTGTTTTTCAAACACTTTGTCCATGAGCCTTTGATAGGTTGCTCCAGCATTTTTTAATCCAAATGGCATTACCCGGTAACAATAGTTTGAGCCTTCGGTTATAAAGGCTGTTTTTTCCTCGTCTGGGGATACATTCGTATCTCGATTGTACCCAGTATGCATCCAAGAAGCTCAAAATCTGTGCACGGAAGCACCATCCACCAACCTTGTCAATACTCGGTAAAGGATAAGAATCCTTTGGACAAGCTTTGTTTAAGTCTGTATAATCAGTGCATATTCGCCACTTGCCGTTCGCTTTTTTAACTAGAACCACGTTGGCCAGCCAAGTAGTGTATTCTATTTCTCGAATAAAGTTGGCTTTAACCAATTTTGTTGTTTCTTCTTCTACCACTTTTCTTCTTTCCTCACCAAGTCTCCTTTTCCGCTGAGCTACCGGTTTTGCCTCGGGGCAGATTACCAGTTTGTGACATAAGAAATTGGGGTCAATCCCCGACATATCTGATGTTGCCCAGGCGAACAAATCGGCGTTGCTCCGGAGTACTTCCATTATCTTTTCTTTTAAATTCGGCTCGAGTTGACCTCCTAGTTTAGTGCACTGATCGGGCTGTGATCCAAGCTGGAATTTTTCCAACTCCTCGATGGGTTGTGGCCATTGTTCCTGCATGTCAATCCTCGGGTCTAGTTCAACAGAACTAGCAGGAGTTTCTGAGACTCGTCTTTTCCTTTTTCTGGTGTTTCTTCAGGTGCAGGTTTGAGTTTGCTCACACGCAAACTATCTGCATAGCACTGTCTGACCATTTTTTGATCAGCCCGGATAGTAACTATGTCTCCCGAGTTAGAAGGAAACTTCATAGTATGATGGGGAGTAGAGACCACGGCTCCTAACTCGTTCAAGGATGGTCTTCCAATCAAGATATTGTACAATGTTACTGCATTAACTAACACGTACCTGACCAGGATGGTTTTGGACGTTTTGATATCTCCAAAAGTGGTAAGGAGGTCTATGTATCCTCGGGTATCCACCTGCTCTCCAGCAAAACCCACGAGTTTACTGTCGTATGGGTGAATAGATTTTTCTGGGATCCCGAGCTTCTGAAATGTTGAATAATAGAGAATATCAACTGAGCTTCCCTGGTCGACGAGAGTTCTCTTGACGGAGAAGTTGGCCAATTGCACAGTGATTACCATTGGGTCGTCCTGATTAGGATCCACACCCAAGAAGTCTTCATCGGAGAAAATAATCGGCGGGGAAGTTCTCGGGGGTTTGCCAACTACCGAGTTTACAGCCCGAATAGCCCGCAGGTGTTTTCTCCAGGCTGAGTTCGTTGTGCCCCCTCCCGCAAATCCACCTGAAATAGTATTTATTACACATCGGACAGTATTATCCGCCCCCCTTTCATTCTGTTCTTCCTTATTTTCTCTTTTTTCATCATTTTGCCGACCACCACCCCTTCCCGGGTTTTGGCCGCCTCCTCTTCTTCTTCCTCTGCTACGCCCTTCGCCATTGTCGTGACTTCTCTGAACGAAATTATTCAGATGACCAGCTTGCACTAGCTCTTCAATCTTGTCACGCAAGACCCAAAGACTCCTCGTGGTATGCCCGTTGTTACGATGGTACCGCCAATGGTTCTGTCGATCAACATTCTCGGGCGTGTGACCACGGTTGGGGTGTGGCAGAAGTTCTGCATTGTAGGCTTCCTCAAACACCCGAGCTCGATTGGTGTTGGGGGGGGGGGGGTATAGTGCTCATACTTTGGCCCCCTATACGAATGCTCGGATGTCTTTTTGAATCTCTGCTTGTCACCCCCAGCCCTCCTCTTCTCTTTCCCCTCTCGTCTATCAGAATCGTCGGTCCTTTCTCTCTTCTTAGACTCTTCTATTTCTTCCATATTAATGAATCCGACAGCTTTTCTTCTCAACTCATCCAAGCTGGATGGAGGCTTCCGAGCTAGATGTCTGGCGAAAGGGCCGGTTGTAATCCGATCAAGATAGTATGCAATGCGACATCGGCACTGAGATTTTGGATCAGAACGGTCTCTTTGCTGAACCTGGCCATAAAATCACGCAGAGACTCGTTTTTTTCTTGCTTAAAATTTACCAACGAGGTCGAGGTTTTTTGATGAGCTCGGCTCGTGGCAAACTGAGCATTGAATTTAATCATAAACGTGTCAAAGGAGTCAATTGACACTGGCGGTAGCTGGGTATACCAGCTTAACGCAGCGTCTTTCAGAGTAGTAGGGAAGGCTTTACACATAACAGCATCATCATTGGTAAAGAGGTATATTTGGGTGGTAAAAGCATCTAAATGACGTTCCGGATCCGTGGTGCCATCATACCTGTCAATGTTTATTGGTTTGTAATTGGCCGATAGAGGAACCTCCATGATGGCGTCAGTGAAGGGATGTCTCGGCTTCCGCGCGCCAGCCCTTTCATTAGGCCTATTTACCTGAAGTGAAAGTTCAGCGGCCTGCCTAGGAAATTCCTCCTCGCCTCTTCGGTCAACATGATGAGAAACACGGGATTGTGGGATTCCTTCTTCTCTGCGCGTGTTTCGGATCCTTCATTCTCACTGCCTCGGCGCTCTCTCATGAGGAGAAGAGGCGGATCTTTTGTCTGCTTTGTTCTCGTTCCACGACGATCGCTTGTCGACGAATCTCTTCATTCTCCCTTCTCAAAGATTGCCACTGCGAGAAGTTCTTGAATGATGGGATTGTCGATGCGTCGCTTGCCAGGTTTAGGGATCGTTTTCCATTATCCCCATTGTTGGCGTTTTCCAGCCCCTCTCTCCTGCCGTTCCCGCTTCTTGTCCTCACCATTGTTTGTGGTATGGGAAAATTTTGCTTCGATTCCCACAGACGGCGCCAATGTTCCGTCCGAATATCTCAAGCGAGAGATACCCGTCCGATGAGATTTTGTGGGAGTGTTTTTGGAATAGCTTGACAGAATTGGTATTCTGCTCCTACGTATCCCAAGTGGGAATCAAAGCAACGTAGTTCTAAGTGAGGGGGTTGATCCCCCTATTTATAGAGATTTTTAGGTATAACAGTTTTGGTTAGACTGTTACTGAGATCGTTTCTATCTGATAAGATTATGTTGTTATCGTAACTAGATAAGGATAAGATTCCGAGTTATTCGGAGAGATATTTGTGTAATCGAGTAAGACGTTTGACCAAGTCAGTTGTGACTGGATTGTACAGGATCGAGATGTCTTCGTCCGCGGTCTATGATGGGATAGGTTCGAGTATTTATCCTCGGCTAACAAGTGTATTAACAGATCCTCGACTTTAGAGGAGTTTGGATCAAGACCCATTTATCGGAATAAGCTTGATCAACCCAATCTTATATTCTCGATTAGTGTAGCATCCTTGAACTCTTTCAAACAACCCTATACCAAAGTTGAAACAAATATTTTTTTTCTTTTCTAAACGAAGTGTCTCGTTAAAACACCACCCTCTGTAAGGAGCGTCGGTTGGCACTAGTACTAAAGGCTATGGGGAAGAGTGCAGTAAGTAACTGTAGGCACTGCCAGTCAACAAGAATGATAAATGTGATCGGTGATAAATATTTTTATTTTTTATTTTTTTCTCTCAAAATATATTTAAATCACCTGATTTTTTGACGCTATTAACTATAAAGTCAGCGATTGGGATCCTAAATGCGATGTGAGGTCCATATACCGAAGATTTAGCAGTGCAGGCACGTGACGACTTCATAGATTACAGGGAATCTAATCTATGTGAAAGAAGCCGCTTCCCAAGACACGTCGTGATAAAAGGAAAAAGGGTCCCAAAAATCGACAAAAAGCAAAAGAATACAGCTAGCTAGGTCAGGCAATTAGATACGCACCCGCTCCACCACGTTACTTTCTTCATCACTTACCCACCTACCCTGATTATTATTAGAAAAATGTTAACAAGGTGCTTTCAAGTTTGAAGCATTTGATAATAATTCAAAAAACGCGAGTTTGTATAGAAAATTTATGTACTTATTATTTTCAAAAATATTAAATTAGATTTTCCATACAAACTTTTCTTTATTTTTTTATTCAATCATGTAATTAGAACACTTGTTAGTATAATATGTATTATTTATTACGATTTATGTAATATGTCCGTTATTATATATGTTAACGAATTAAAAAAATAAATATTGTATTGAAAATTATATATTCGATTTTATGAAAATCTAAAAACTATTATTTTTAATATAATATTTTTATTTTTTTTGATTTCTTAACATGTATAATGTTGCACAGGTTAGAAAAATCCTATTATTATTAAAAAAATACTAGCAATATACTTCTCATATTGGTTGAAATTCATGTGTATCCTACAAAATTCAAGTAGGACTTAATGAATTATTGAGATCCTTTTTCAAAATGGTGTCACCCACATGAATTTCAATCAATAAGAGTATGTATTGAAAAGAGAGTGTTAGAGAGTATATTATTAACACTGTTTTTATTATTACTTTATTATGTTTTATACTTACATAATTTATCACTTAAAGTTTAATTTCTATATATTATCAATATAAAAAAGTTTTAGGCTGTTAATCAATAATATTTTGTCAAATAGATATTATTATAATTTCTTTCTCTTAATTATTAAATTAAAAGTACAAATGTCATACTATTAATGTGTGTAAAACTTTTTATATTTACAACACATACTACTTTAATCTTAATCTTTATTAAAAAAATTTAAGCATTTATATTTATATACTCATTATGTTGTGTCCGAGAATTTTGAATGAGGTAAAATGAAGTGTTTTATATTTTCAAATATTAAATACATTAATTTCTTATGTAAATTTTTTTTCTTGATTCCTTAACGTTTTTCATAATAAAAAGATAAATATATATCATTCAATTGTTTAAAAGTTGTAATAAATAAATGGACTAAGATTCTACCTCGTTGTTGAAGTGAGATTGATGATAAAGATTATGAAGTGGTTTAGAATTCATGCCATCCCAAATTCTCAAATTGAAGAAAGTTATAAAATTTTAATGTTTAGAGAATAGGATTTTGTTAATGAGTGCTTTAAAAGCATTATTTAAGAAAATGAAAAGAAAGTTTGTATTGAGAATCTATGTTTAATATTTTTCAAAATAATAAATATATCAATTTTTCATACAAACTTATATATTTTGATTTCTTAATTAATGTCCTAAAAACACTGGTTAGCATTTTCCTAAAAAATATTGGATGATTTGAATTTTCATCTTTAATCCCTTCGGTCCATTTAAGAGCACACCGATAAGAAATGGATGGTTAATGTGGTTTGGGGGAGGGACATAAGGTTTGAAGTGATAAGGAGGTCATAAGTTCAACTCCCCCCACCGGTCATACTAATAATACTTGTCCTTCACAATGAAAAAAAAGAGAGTAAATAACCAATTTGGTCCCCGAAACTGTAAGGTCGTATCAACTTGGTCCCTGAAATTAACGAAATTTCAAAAAGGTCCCTAAAACTGTAAAACGTTGATCAAGTTAGTCCCTCCGTTAACCCCAGTTGACTAACGCCGTTAACGGTGCTGAGGTGGCACGTTAAGTGCCAGTTGGCTGCCACCTTTATGGACCAAATTGACATTCAAATTCAGGGACTCACTTGACACTCCCTTTCTATTTAACCTTTTACCTTCTTCTGATTTCACTTTCATCTTCCCGCCCTCACCTTCCCTCTGCCATACCCTTCACATCTGCAAGTGCTCGCTGGAAACCATAACTCGACGCCGGGAACCGCATTGGAACTTATTGCTGTCCATAATGCAGGTGCGTTTTTGTTAAGCCAATTCCACCTACGCTCAAGAGAAGCTCTAAGAGACCAAAGAAACAACGAAGGAATGATAGAAATGAGGAACCCTTGAGTGATCACAAGCTGAAGAGGTCAACCCCTGATTTCAGTTTCTCAAGATGTGCTCATGAGAGCCATAACAATAAAGGATACCTGAACACTAGTGAATGCACCACTACAAGTGCAGGTGCCATAAACACAAGTGCAGCCTCCACCAGGAGTGCAAGTGCCTCCACCACAAGTACAAGCTTCACCACCATCACAACCAAGAGTGCAGAGGGTAAGTTGGGCAGGGACTGAGTTGATTTTAATTTAGTAGTGTCAGGGACTGTTTTGATTTTAAGTGAATAAAATCAAGGACCTAATTGCTACTATTTTTTGAATCCAACATCTGCAGGGAAGGAGTTGCACCACCGCCAGCACCGGCTCCACTTCCACCACCTCCAATTCCAGTTTCACTTCCACCTCGACAACCTCCAATTTCAGCTCCATAAGCTATGCCTTCCATATATCTTCACTTCCAATAACATTAGGAGTTACACATATGTCACGAACCTTGAAAATGTTAGGAAGCTCATCCACCCAGACAAGATAACCACAATTACCATCATCTCGCAACAATAATTTGGAAATTTTTTTTGCAGGTTTGAAGGTTAGATGCTCCCTGAAAATGAAAAAAAAAAAAGCAAACCCTAAAGGCATTTGGGGTTCAATGGTACCTTTGGCAAGGGACACCCATAGAAGGCCCTCCCTAGTAGCACGACTCTATTCTCACAATTGCAAAACAAAGCTAAGGGGTTGTGGATTTCTCCCCCCTTAACCTTAGAGCTGCTAGACCAAGAGGGACTTGCGGCTTTCTTGGATTGTCTTGAGTACGGTAATGAAGAACCACCACCCATGGACATCACTCTTATGGACGATTCTTGGGCTAGGGTTGCAGAGAGAGAGAGAGACAAATGAGAGAGGGTGGGGAAGAGAAGAGAGGTGTTGTGTAATTCAAAAGACAGGAGTGTTAATTTAGTCCTTGTGTCAAAATGGTCCCTGAAATGAGGAGGAAGATGATGAAGAAGAAGATTGCAATTTGGTCCCTGTAACGTAGTGTCAATTTCGTCCCTGAAATTAGGTGCAGGTTGGTCCCTAACGTGGAGATAAATTGTCAAGCAACGTGAAGTGTCCTCGCCGGTAAGCGGGCTGCGGCGTCAGTCAACTGGGGTTAACGGAGGGACTAACTTGATCAACGTTTTACAGTTTAAGGGATCTTTTTGGAATTTCGTTAATTTCAGGAACCAGGTTGATACGACCTTACGATTTCGGAGATAAAATTGACTATTTAATCAAAAATAATAATAATAATAATATACTAAAATAATATTTGTTTATAAAAAAAAAACACCGATAAGAAATCAAGAGAAGCAATCTTTTAAACATTCGACTTATCAAAACAATAAATAATATATTAATTTCATGCACATAAAATAACGTGTAAGAAACGTTATTATTCTTTACTTAATTTTGTAATAAAAAACGGTTAATGGTTAAGCTAGATGAGATAAATAAAGGTGAGCCGTGGTTGTGAAAACCCCACCCGTTTGTTTATATAAGTAGCTGAATGAGATTGGCTACCACTACTCTACCACTTAGATAGATAGGGTTTTCTTAGTGTTGAAAGGGTTCTTTACTTTTTTTCACCAGTTTTTGGTTGTTTTAACATGATTTCTCTATTTGGAGTAGGTTATATATCTTTATGAGATTGGAGCTCATATAGATCTATGGGATCTGTAATATTTTACCATATAGATCTATATCTTCATGTATTCTGCTGTGGATCTGAGATTTAGGGTTAAGTTGAGTTTCACATATTTGCTTCATCTGCTTCCTTTTGTGATTTCTGTTATTTTTGCTTCTTCTTTTGGGATGGTTGTAGGAAGCGAGTAGGGTGTGAATATGGAATATTGAAGTTGAAGTTTTTTGGTTAGGGTTTTGATGTTATGGTACAAAGATAAGATAGATATTCAGAACTGAAAAGGGGTGGGTTATGGAGTGGAGCTCCTTGAAGTCCAATAGAGGATATTGCTAGGTTGATTGAGCTGCTGAGCTATGGATCCCACAGTTCTACCCATCATGCTATTTTTGTGGTAGTCCTGCGGCTTGCATATCTCGGGAGCTTCATTACCTAAGGTTTTATCCTTCTTTGGATTGAAGGGAGCTCTACACCTTCACCTCCTAATTTTATCATCTTTAACCTATATATTTATTCTTCAGTTCCTCAGTTCATTCATCTATTATTTTGGAGAGAAAAAAGGTTTTTAATGGGGAATAGGACCTATTTAATATGTAAAAAATGAAATATTTAAAGTCTGTTTTGTTTCTTTATTTTATATATTCATAAATAATTGTAAAACTGTAATCTTATTTTTCGTTCTGGATCCTGCTTTTCAAATTTTGATTGTAATTTTTTCTAAAAGCAAAGAGGCCCGTTAATTGGTTTCTTAAGACTTAAGAGTGCTGGTTTACTTAACTAGGAACATAAACAGTGTCTGTTACAAAAATATCTGGCCACTCACACGTGGTCAGACTAACTAACCACCTCAAGTTGGAAACCAACGTAACTGCCAGGAAACAACCTCCAGCTCAAGGTCGGCAGTTAACACTGAAATCTCTCATCACTCAAATTGAATATCCAATGGCCACTGCAACCCACCGCCTTTCCACCCTTTTTATATTTCATTTCCATGTCACTCGTTCCCACCAAACCAAATCAAACGGTTATTTCTGGTAACTGTTTTTTTGTTCTTCCTTGCATAAAAAACAATGGATCATAATAAACACTCTCATAACTCGAAAGGCAAAGCTCTCGCTGAAGCCTCTGAGTTCTCTCCCTCTGACTTAGACTTCCACTTGATGGAGTTGGAAGCGTTGCATTCAACCATGATGATGAACACGCCGCCGAGTTCCGGTGAGTTCGAGGAGGAGAACAAGGCTGTTCATTTGCAACCGGTGCTGCCGCAGCCGCTTCAATGTTTGATCACCGGGAGCCTTGTTCCGCCGTTCCTGTCGAAAACGTTTGACTTGGTGGATGACCCGGATTTGGATCCGATTATTTCGTGGGGCTCCGACGGTGTGAGTTTCGTGGTGTGGGATCCAGTAGAGTTCTCGAGACTCGTCTTGCCGAGGAATTTCAAGCACAACAATTTCTCCAGTTTTGTTCGCCAGCTTAACACTTATGTGGGTATTGCTTTATTCACACAGCCTCTAAAGGGTGCTGTAATCTGTATGTAATTCTTTTTTTTTCTTTGTTTTTTGTTTATGTATTTCATTATCTCTGAAAGGGTAATATTATTGACATTCCAAATTGCTTTATTTGCACTCTCTATTAACCAATGCTACAATTTATCATTTGTTAATAAAGAGGTGTGAATAGACAATTAGGACTGTCATAGCCTCATCCTTTCTGAAGTAGTTTTTTTTTTCCTATGTATTTTTGTTTATTTTTTGTAATTAGGTTCTGTGAAGATCAACCATGTATATTTTGATTGAACAATTTGAGATGTATCAACTATGTATATTTTGTTAGTTTGATTTTGTATATGTTATTTCTATCTTGATGTGTACACTCTCAGTGGTTGGACTTGCTATGAAGCCTTTATTACTATTGTTAATGGAACTGAATACTAAGAAAATGGTTCAGGTGTTTTGTAATTGTGTTGTAGTTAGGACTGAGAGACTCCTACTACTGGAACTGCCAGCTGGAGAATTATTCTCCCTTCCATAGAAGGGATTTCATCTTGGACAGATACTACTCCGGATTTCTGCGGGGTGTTTGTTTGTTTGTATGTTGCCGGAATTTTAGATTTTTGCTTCATGCTAGGTAATCTTGACTTTTCCTTATGTTTCTGTTGAGCTTGTTTTGGATTCACAGATTTTATTCTTCTCAAATATAGCTCTCTTTGCTCATAATAGCTGAAATTTTGGCGTGCTTAAGCTAATATTTCTTCCTTTCTTCCATACCATCTCCTTGTGTTTCTGTTAAGCTTGTTTTGGATTCCTAGATTTTATGCTTCTACAATACTGCTCCGTCTGCTCATAATAGCTCAAATTTTGGTGTGCTTAAACAATCTTGTTTTACTCTGCTAATATTTCTTCCCTATTTCCTTATAATTCTTTCTATTTCTGCTCCATTCATTCTTAGGTGACTTGGTGTTTTGTGTCCAGGGATTCCGCAAGATTGACACTGATAAGTGGGAGTTCTTTAATGAAGCTTTTCAGCGAGGGAAGAGGCATTTACTGAAGAACATCCAAAGGAGGAGATCAACTCAATCCCAGCAAGTTGGTAGCTATATTGGGCCTTGTACTGATTCGGGGAAATCTGGACTTGAGGTTGAGATTGAGAAACTGCGGACGGAGAGGAGCATGTTAATGCGAGAGGTGGTTGATTTGCAGCAACAACAGCGAATAACGGTTCACCATGCCGGAGAAGTGAATCAGAGGCTCCAATCTGCGGAGCAAAGGCAGAAACAAATGGTTTCTTTCTTGGCTAAGTTATTTCAAAATCCAGCTTTTCTAGCTCGCCTTAAGCTTAGGAAGGAACAAAGAGAGATAGATTCTCCAAGAGTTAGAAGGAAGTTTGTCAAGCAGCACCAACATGAAATTGGCACATCAGAAAATATCAAAGAAGGGCATATTGTGAGGTATCGACATGATTGGAGAAATATAAATGCCTCTTCTGAAACTCCAGAACTTAGTCCTCACTTCCTTTCACAGGGTTTGGTAACAGAAATTGGTGCAGACACAGAAAACCTGACTTCACAATTTGAGAATATAGGAACTGATGAATTGGTTGCAATGCATGAGATTATGCCAACTCCAGAAATTGTTGGAGAAGGATCATCTGGCTTTGGACTTGAGGATCCCTTTTTCAAAGGGGAAAATGTCATGAGCCAAAATCAGGAAGTTCCTCCAGGGTATTTTGTTTCTTTCCCAGATGATTTGACCAAGGAGAAAGGATTTCCAGAGTTTTCCCCTCTTGGAATTGAAAGTACTATCAAGCAAGAAGATATATGGGAAGCTGACTTCAATATTAGTGCTGCTGCTCCAAGTTGTGAGAATGAGCTGTGGGGTGATTCTTTCAATTATCAAGTGCCAGAATTTGGAGTCACAAGTGGCATGTCAGACATCTGGGATATTGGCTCAGGAAGTTTGGGTATTGATAAGTGGCCAGCTGATGAATCTCCTCTTGATGAAGCAGATAGTCAAGATGGTCAGCCAAAAGATGATACATCTAAGAATGTTGATCCATAGGGCTTCATTTGCTTCTGCAGTTTCTGCCCTTGGATGCTTGCTGTGTTTATAGTTACTAGGGGTCAAATTATTGAACTAGTTGATTTATATACAATATTCATTTATCAGATTTCATTCTTTATTCATTTCCAATTTTTTATTCTAAGATTAATTAATTCTATAATTGTTCATACTTCTCTTGTAAATTCTAAATGTTTAATCATTGACAACTTTCATTCAAGTATATATTATCATATCTTCACCAACTGGTACAAAATTGTTAGGTTTTTCACCTGATGGATGATATAAGTATATATTATCATGTTTGTACCACATGAGGTAGGTATAATCAAACCTCTCATTTGGTGTGGTGGTTGCTCTAATTTAGTAATTTTGGTTATAGCATACTGAGTTATTTGAATCTCACTTTTGGTTGTGTTTCTTTCTTTTTTTCTTTTTGTTAAGCTTTTGGTTATGATGCTTATTGTGTTAATAGGTCCAATTCTTCAGTACAATTAACTAAAATCCTCTTTCTGTATAAGTAATTATCTGGAAGAATAACCTAATAATTCATTAAGTGAAATATTTCAACTTTTTTTAGTCAACTCTGATCGAGAAGCCTCTGTCACTGGAAGTCTTTCACTGCTTTATATTAATTGAAGCATGGCTTTTCGTTTGTGTGATTTGCTTGGGCATTTGATTTCTTGAGTATACCGTTAAATAGGTAAGGGGAAGTTGATTTGTAGGAATATCTTAAAAAAATATATTTAGTTATTGATATTTTATATAATTATATAAATATATAAATATGAATATCACAAGTCAATAACTAAAACTAGAATAAATATGTATGAGCATGTATTCAAAGAGCAGAACCTTTTTATTATATATTCAAGATAATTAATTTTAAAATAATTTTATTAATATTTTGAAATTGTTATTTTAACAATAGTTAAAAAAATTCAAAATTTGATGTTTTTAAATATAAATTGTATATATTTTTGATTTAATATAATTTAGGAAATACTATACTACTTTTTTTAGATTTAAATTATGTAATATGTAATCGGTTTTTTTTTTTGGACAAAATGTAATAGGTTTTATTAAACGCTACTTTCTTTTTTTGACACCTTATTAACCGCTACTAAAGATAGTAGAATCACAGTCGCATTTAATGTTATAATAATTAAATTTGAAAAAGGTTGCTTTAGTATTTAAAATAACATACTTGCTTTAGATGTTAACGGACTACTGTAACAAGGACAGAAATCAAATCCAACGCAACGCAATCAATTCTGAGTTTCTCGCAGATTGAAAACTTTGGAAGCTTGAAAATACAAAGTTGGCAAATTTTTTTTTTTAATCATGATATAGATACGAAGTATCTACCATCATCATTAGCAGTGACTAATTTTCGTCGGGAACCTAAAGGACACACAAGATGTGTTCTCCCATTCCAATCAGGTTTTCTTCATACACAAAAGACAGGATTCGAACCCCTAATAATTTGTTTAAGATGTCCAAATCTCTCGTTACTTCGATGAACCACATTTTGGTAATACAAACTTTGGCAATTGACAATTCCTATGTGAGGCTACTATCTCAACCGTATGCAATTAAGATTGTTCTATATAACATTTTAAATGATTGAGAGATTAAATCATGAATTGTCAACCTTCAAAATAATAAGAGAACCCTCACCCTTTGAGAATTTCTTTTGTTGCTACCTCCAATTCCATATCGGAAATCGCAGCCATACAATACCACCTTTTTTAGATTATGAGTGTGTTTGGATAAACAACTTAATTAAGAATTTATCACATAAGACCTTATCGCATGAGAGCTTATATCATAAACGCTTAAAGAAAGAAAAAGAAAGAAAGGGGCATAAGATGATTCGAATAATGAAAAACACGGAGAGGGTGTTTAGTGCATAAGCTCTTATGATAATTCCATAAGCTTCTCTCAGTGACTTATGAAAATAAGTCAAAAACTCCTTATGGGATGACATAAGTTATTTTTATAAACTCTACCAAACATACTGCATAAGAGCTTATGTCATCAGATAAGTCAAAAGGAACTTAAATAAGCTCTTCCAAACGCCACCTATATACCAAACTATCATGGTTTTAAAAACACATTGAGAAGTCGTTTTGGGTTAACACGACTTCTCAACATGATTTCTTTTAAAAAAAATAAATTAGGTGAGAAGTCGTTTTGGGCTAAAACGACTTCTCAACATAGGCTTTTTTTCGTTTTAATTCATCTTTTGTTTTAATTAACTAATTATTTTGTTAATTTAATTAATAACTAATTAAATTAATTAAAAATGGTTAATAAGTTGGAATAATAATTTTGAAACTTTTTTTGTATTTAATTAATAGTTTGAATAATATAATTTAAGGTATAATCTTAGCTAAAAATGGTTAATATTATTTAATTAATAACTAATTAAAATAATTTCATAATTTATTAAGTTATAATAAATTAATGTCCTAAATGCCCTCCAGTCCCACATCATATAGGTCGTCGGGTACGGCGTGGACGACGTTGATAATGCTTTTCACTGTCTCAGTTGAAATTTAGCTCAATCCTTCATGATCATGAAACAAACAATAAAATACGCTCTTCGTATTGCAAGGTGAAAAAGCAAAAAAAAAAAGAGAACTTGCCTTGTGGGGAACTTTCCTTGGAGGCTTTGGAGGGGTGGAACAATATGAAAATAAGCCTTGAAGAAGATCTGCAGGGTATGAATCGGTCACGGAATGAACAACAATCAAGGCGTAGTGAGGTTCCGCTCATCCAAGCTGAGAGGTTTAGCCCTCATTTTCTGTTTGCTGCTTCTTTTCCTCACAGATGTGAAAGCAGAGAGAGATATCTCAACGATCAAATTATGGAGAGGTTTGTAATAAAAAAAAATTGGAGAGGTTTTATAGGAAGAGGATAGAGAGAAGAGGTTGATATTGATAAGGTTATAAATTTGTTTGTTTCCTCAAAGCAATTCCAACAGTCACTTAACAATCAGACTACTGTGTGCATTGCCTTAAATAGTGAATACACTCTTATTAAGCTAAACCCTTCATTGTTATTATGCTCTAAATTTTGAGTAATTTTTTCTTTTTTGTTATTGATATAAGACTATTAGGATTTAGGCTTCTTGATGAATCCTTTTTTAATTCTATTTTATAACAACATTGTAATTAGAGAAAAAGATATTTGATACATTACCAACATTGCAATTAGCCAATTCTTATTAATTAAATTAACTATAAAATTAATTATTTAAAACTAAGATTAATTAAAACAAAAAAAAAAACTATGTTGAGAAGTCGTTTTAGCCCAAAACGACTTCTCACCTAAAATTTAAAAAAAATTAAAAAATAAATCATGTTGAGAAGTCGTGTTAGCCCAAAACGTCTTCTCAATGTGTTTTCAAAACCATGGTAGTTTGGTATATAATCTAAAAATGGTGGTATTGATGTAAATAAAAAAAAATAACAATGATATTTTTAAAAAAAATCCTATATATGCCACTAGAAACAGCAAATTTGATGCACAGAATTGGGAAAAATCTACACAAATGTGTCAACTGATCTAGTTTGTTTTTACTTGGTCATGATATTCAGTATCTCACTTATTCACTATTTATTCATTTGAAAATTACAAGTTACTACAAATAATTGTTATGAAGAACTTGTAAAACCTTATAAAATAAAGACGAGTAAATAGCCAATTTGGTCCCTGAAACTGTGAGATCGTGTCAATTTGGTCCCTCAAATTAACGAAATTGCAAAAAGGTCCCTGAAACTGTCAAACGTTGATCAAGTTGGTCCCTCCGTTAGGCAGGGTTACTTGACGCCGTTAATGGCGCTGACGTGGCACGTTAAGTGCCCATGTGGCATGACAGCTGTACCACAATTTCAGGGACCAATATGACACTAAATTTCAGGGACCAAATTGACACGGGACTAAAAACCTATCTTCTTCTTCCTTCGGCTGTCTTCTTCCTTCGGCTGTCTCTGTCCTTCCTTTTTCTTTCCCTCGTTGCGGACGGTGAGTGACCCCTTTCTCTCTCTATTCTAAAGGGGTCGCATCGCAATTTCGACGGAGATGGCGAAAATTAAAATAACCATCCATCACTAACCGCATTGAGAGTGTATTCACAATCAGATGCAGGCAACAAGAAGCGCGTAACAGCAGAAGCAGAAGCAGTAACCCTATGAGTCAAGGTTTAAGCCAGATTATCTCATTTGGGTGCTTATGGACATAAAAAATGACTATAAGCTTGTCTTGGAATTTTTCAATTGGGCACGCCTTCGCAGGGACCCTTCATTGGAAGCACTTTGTATTGTGGTTCAGATTGCTGTGGCATCAAGGGATCTCAAAATGGCACACAAGCTGGTTTTTGAATTCTGGGAAAAACCCCATTTTGATGTTGAGCATTCATTTGCTCATTTTACTGAGAGGTTGATATACACTTACAAGGACTGGGGTTCTGACCCCCATGTGTTTGATGTGTTTTTCCAGGTACTTGTTGAAGCTGGATTGCTTCTGAAGCTGGAAAACTCTTTGATAAGTTGTTAAGTTATGGTATTCTTGTCTCTGTAGATTCTTGTAAATTGTTTCTGACCAGGCTATCTAGCAATTTAGACTGGATAAAGATGGCGATCAGGGTGTTCAACGAGTATCCGGAAATGGGTGTTTGTTGGAACACTATGTCATATAATATTATTCTTCATTGTCTTTGTCAGTTGGGAAAGATAAGAGAAGCACATAATCTGCTTATACAAATTGAGTATAGGGGAAATGTTCCTGATGTTGTAAGTTATAGCACTGTAATTAGTGGATATTGTCAAATTGGACAGCTAGAATTAGTCTTAAAGCTTATGGAAGAGATGCAGAGAAAGGAGTTGAAACCAAATCAATACACCTACAATAACATAATTGTCATGCTTTGTAAGACTGGTCAAATTATTGAAGCAGAACAAGTTTTGAAGGAGATGAGAAACCACAGGGTTTTTCCTGATAATGTAGTCTATACAACTCTCATTTGATGAAATGAGGCATAAGAAAATAGTTCCTGATTTTGTGGCATATACTTCCATGCTTCATGGGTTTTGTCAAACTGGGAAGATGGTGGACGCGCACAAACTGTTTGATGAAATGCTCAGTAAAGGGTTGGAACCAGATGAAGTAACTTATACTGCTCTCATTGATGGGTATTGCAAGGCAGGGGAAATGAAAGAGGCTTTTTCTCTTCACAACCAGATGGTTCAGAAGGGTCTGACTCCAAATGTTGTCACTTATACTGCATTAGTTGATGGCTTGTGCAAACGTGGTGAGGTAGATATAGCGAATGAGCTTCTTCATGAAATGTCTGAAAAGGGACTTCAACCAAATATCTTCACTTACAATGCACTTATCAATGGTCTTTGTAAGATAGGAAATGTAGTGCAAGCAGTAAAACTTATGGAAGAAATGGATATGGCGGGGTTTTATCCTGACACTATTACATACACTACACTCATGGATGCTTATTGTAAGATGGGGGAAATGGCCAAGGCTCATGAGCTACTTCGGACTATGCTTGATAAAGGACTTGAACCTACAATTGTTACATTCAATGTGCTAATGAATGGGTTTTGCATGTCAGGAAATTGACAGCCGAAGGAGGAAGAAGATAGGTTTTTAGTCCCGTGTCAATTTGGTCCCTGAAATTTAGTGTCATATTGGTCCCTAAAACTGTGGTACATGTAACACCCCGATTTTTACTGTTTTAAATAACAGTAATACATATAAATATGTTTATAAACTTATTTGAGTTTTATAAAATTATTTTAAATAAACGGAGGTTATTACTCAATCCTACTTGACCGTAGGAAGCTACGATAAAAAATTTAGGTTGGAAAGTCAGGCGAAACCCGGCCCGCGAATTCCATTGACAGTATAATAATACTGCTCAAAAGACCTAATTTTAATGTGTGAACGAAAGACTTAAGTTTAGTATTTTATTTTATACGATTCTGTATGGTTAGAATTTTTCAGAGAAAAATAAAATAATTTACGTTTTTCAGGCGGAACGCGTAATCGGGTAGACGACGGAAGGGAAATTAGAGTTTCTAAGAGTAGTAAGAGGATTTAGTTTAGGATTTTGAGATGATTCAAGGGGATGAATCATATTTTTAAGTTTAGAAAGTTTTTCAGGATTAAATAGAGATTTTCGAAATTTACGGTTAAGTCCCTGAACTTTCTGTAAATTACCATTTTGTCCCTAAATTAGTTTTTTCGTTTTTTTAAGTGGATTGGGCTAGAATCCCTTTTTCTAATCCTAAATGGTCGTGGCCTATAAGCCCAAATATTGTTAGTCCATATTTGAGTCCATAAAGCTATTCAAGTTTTCCTATCTTAGGTTAAAAGGCCTAAATCTTCAAAGTGGGTCCCACAACCCATAAGAAAATGAAATCAAGCCCAAATGTTCAAGCCCATTTCGAAAGCCCATGTAAATTATGGCTGCCCATTTTAGTTGGAATTGTCAAGATAATTCTAGAATTTTCTAAAGGTTTCTACTTAACCTAGTTTTGTCTACAAGTTTCTTGATTCTTCTAATACATTGAATTATCTACTTTCTTAACTTGTCTTGCACTCATAAACTCAGCCAAGTAAGTCAAGGATAAGATGGCATTTAATGTGATTAAACCCATCATCATGACATTCTATTGTCTATTTGCAAACTAGTCCTTCAACTATTGGAATCTTTGCAATTTGGTCCTTGGAACTTAATTGCACTTTGATCCTTTTAACATGACAACTCATCTTCATCTAGATCCTTCTTGAAATGTCGCCACTTCTACTATAAATACCTTTCTCTCATTTTGCATTTAGTTCTTTGCCTACTTGTCTTCAAAAACTCTAAAGTTCTAAGTTCTTAGTTCTAAGTTTCTCAAAGCAAGTTCTTGGAGTGTCTTCATCATTGATTATCAAGAGGTAAATCCTAATCTTTGTCTTAAATCATGTCTATGTTCTTTAGATAGTTTCTTGATTCAAGCCTTATATCATGGAAGTTCATCATTTTCAAGTTTCAAACCCTAGATCTTTGAAAAATCATAATAAATCCTAGGAAAATCTAATGATGATGAAACTACTTTCTATCTTCTAGATATCATGTCTACTCTCTAAATCCAAGAGCATGAAGCAATCAAAAATTTCTTTCTTGAAAAACAAGCCTTGGCCGAATCTATCACTTTAGGGTTGGTAGAGTTTTGTTCATGTGTTTTCATGTATGATCATGTATTCTATATGGCATGTATGACTACACATTCAATCCATGTTAGTTCTTAAAATGACTATTTTACTCAAAAATGTTCATGTTGGCCGAACTCTAAGTGGGTAAGTCTTGTTGAGTTTTGTTCATGATTTTCATAAATGATCTTAGAAATCAAGTGTTTAGTAAGTATGCTTTATAAATCCAAGATGATTTGTTAATCTAAGAACCCTAGCTTCATGAACCTAGTAAGGCCGAACCTATGTATAAAAGAGTTAGGAAGTTTTGAGTTTAAAACTTAGTTGTTTAGTTGATAATCTATGGTTTAGGTTAATTAAGGATCCAAAAGATGACATTAAGAAGATAACCCTAAACCTATTTGCTAAGTCTTGGCCGAACCTAGCCCTAAAGTGTCATAGATGGTTGTTAGTTGATTAATTATAGATATGTTGTTTGGTTGAAGGTGGTTGTGTTAACTCGTGGCGGGATAACGAGGATCGTCGTGTACGTGTTTCCGGTGCAAACTCAGGTGGGGAAAAGAATCAACCTATCGTCGGAATCGATAAGTAGTAGATTATATGATAATTGTGTAGGGCGACCTAAACCCTACCAGTAGTCGAGTAATCGACAAGACCAAAATCCCATTGGAAACCTTTTCTGTAAAACCAATGTGATTCGGGGATTGTAGGTTTATCGACATTAAGTTGATTTTAAGTATTTGAGGATGTTTGAATTATTTACTTTTGATTGGTTGTGATACGCTGGTTGAGGTATTCCATATGCATGTGACGTATTGTTTCGGTGTTTTGATAATTATGATAGTGAGGATGGTTGTTGTCTGTCACGGTCGTGATGGTTGTCATGGCCAGGCCGTGACAGGTTCTGTTTTGTAGAATTCTTGCCTTTGTTGTCTGTCACGACCGTGATGGCTATCACGGCCAGGCCGTGACAGAGTCTGACTTTGTTATTTATTGGATTTGATTATTATGCGTTGGTTGTGATAAATTGCCTTATATGATATTGTGATATTTGAATATTTTCTGATATTGTGTTATGCATGATCTGCCTGGTTGTTAATATTATGCTTAGCTGATTTTTAAGTAAGAATATGTGTTGTTCGGGAGATAATTGTTTGGGTGAGAGAATAAAGGTGATTTAGAGGTGCCTAGCCTAATTAAGTGGTTTTATCTATGAGGAAAAGGTGTTAAGACTTTGATGGAAGGTTGAGGCACTAGGTTGTTATTGATGTAATTTAGGGAGATTCATTTATCGAGATATTGTTAGTCACAGCCGTGTGAGTGGAACACACGAGGTCGGGATATCCTATTTTGGGGATATCGGATATTGCGGGTGAGTGCCCTACGGATGTGGATGCCGAGGTAGACTACTGTAATATTCTTTAGTTCTTGACGAGTTCGAATGTTCTTGGCACTGGACCGTTATGGAAGAATGTTCCTTGATGAGTTCGAATGTTATTGGCACTGGACCGTTATGGAAGGGTGTTCCTTGACGAGTTCGAATGTTCTTGGCACTGGACCGTTATGGAAGGGTGTTCCTTGATGAGTTCGAATGTTCTTGGCAATGGACCGTTATGGAAGGGTGTTCCTTGACGAGTTCGAATGTTCTTGGCACTGGACCGTTATGGAAGGATGTTCCTTGACGAGTTCGTATGGTATTGGCACTGGACCATTTTAGACTAATAAGTGTTTAGTCTTTGATGCGTTCGAAAGTTTTTGGTACTGGACTGCTTTGGACTACTGACTAATGTGACAGGAGTGAAGATGGCCACATCAGTATTAAGTTTTAGTTGCATGGGCTGAGGGTAGAGGATGATATAGTGAATTGAGGATGATTGTTGATTTTGAGTGATGCGTGTTTGTGACAATTACTGTATAATTTGCTATTACTCTTTTCCGCTTTTTGATGATAGAACTGTTTCTTATTCCCTATATCTTTCTGTGTGTTGTATTTTATTTCTGATGTGAACGTACGAAAAGACCCGATGGAGGAACCAATTGCTGAGGAGTTAGATGGAACTCCGTATGAACCGGATGCTGGAGTTCGAGCTGTGATTCAAGACGATTAGAGTATAGACATTATGGCCAGTGTGTCTAAGGAGTATTTATATTTCCGCTAAGTTTGTCTGTAGTGAAGTCTATACCTGTGAGGGATCCTACTGAGAGGGTACCCTTAACAGTGTTTTGGTTTTGTAATAAATAAACATGTGTGTAATTATATATTATAACTTTGGTGTGTTTTATATTTGTAGAAGTTATATGATTATTAATTAAGTTTTAAATTTTTACGTATTTTCAATAGTAAGCGCGCGATTAAGTAAATAAATATTAAGGTTTTAATGTAGTAATACGATGGGGCACATCGGGGTGTCTCATTTGGTGGTATCAGAGCAGTTCGATTCTAATCGGACTGTGAGGTCTAGGAAGTTGTTACTGGCTGTGTCTAGTTGAATCCACATCGGATTTCAACTATGCTTATAAGATGGGTAGTGTGTCCGAATCTGATGCGTTAATTAACATTAGTGTGGCATATGGTATTTATATACTGGTCTATGTGGTATTATATGTCATACTGATAAGAGCAAATGATTTCTTTTACAGAATCATGGCTCGTGGAAAAGGACGTCTGATTGACAGTAACGACCGAACTCCTGAAAGAATTGTTGGAGCTAACAATGTGGGAAATAATCATACCGGAAGTGGAGGAGAGTCATCTGAGACTCAAGATACCATGAAAAACATAGTTACTGCTCTGTTTGATACCACCAAATGAGACACCCCGTTGTACCCCATTGTATTATTAAATTAAAAACCTTAATATTTACTTACTTAATCGTGCGCTTAACGTTGAAAATACGTAAAAATTTAAAACTTAAAGTAATAATTATATAACTTATGCAGATATAAAACACACCAACTATCTTACATAAATACACACATAAGTATCATTTATTTTACATAACACTGTTTAGGGTATCCGCCGAAGAGGATCCCTCACAGGTATAAACTTAAACAAAAGTTGTACTTAGCGGAAAATATAAATACTCCTTAGACACACTGGCCATAATGTCTATACTCTAATCGCCATGAATTACAGCTCGACCTCCAGCATCTGGTTCGTAAGGAGTTCCATCTAACTCCTCAACAATTGGTTCCTCCATCGGGTCTTCTCGTACGATCACATCAGAAATAAAATACAACACACAAAGATATAGGGAATAAGAAACAGTTCTATCATCAAAAAGCGGAAAAGAGTAATAGTAAATTATACAGTAATTGTCACAAACACACATCACTCAAAATCAACAATCATCCTCAATTCACTATATCATCCTCTACCCTCATCTCATGTAGTCTAAACACTTATACTATCATAACTCTCTCTATTCCTTTCACATTCGTTAGTAGTCCAGGGTAGTCTGATGCAAAGAACTCAGCATAGCACACTTCTATCTTTAGATAGGATAAAACTCATCGTAATGCCCTTCTATCTTTCGATAGGATAAGACTCAACATAGTACCCTTCTATCTACTTTCGATAGGATAAAACTCAACATAGTACCCTCTATCTTTCGATAGGATAATACTCATCATAGTGCCCTTCTATCTTTCGATAGGATAAGACTCAACATAGTGCCCTTCTATCTTTCGATAGGATAATACTCATCATAGTGCCCTTCTATCTTTCGATAGGATAATACTCATCATAGTGCCCTTCTATCTTTCGATAGGATAAGACTCAACATAGTGCCCTTCTATCTTTCGATAGGATAAGACTCAACATAGTGCCCTTCTATCTTTTGATAGGATAAATCATATCTACGCATCATGGACTGAAAAAGTATTTGTATCAAGCCTCTATATAAATCTCATTATCTCAAATCAATAACAACCTTGTACCTCAAGCTCCTATCATAACCTCAACTCGCATTCTATGTCACATCTCATCCATTAGATAACTTAAATAAGCTAGGCACCTCCAAGTCAATTCATTCTCTCACCCAAACAACTATCTCCCGAACAACATATATCCTTACTTAAATATCAGCTAAGCACAATATTAAACCCAGGCAGATCATGCATAACACATTAATCAACAGAATATTCCAACATCTCAATATCATATTAGGCAATTTATCACAAACAACTCATAATAATCAAACCAAATAAATAACAAATTCAGACACTATCACGGCCTGGCCGTGATAGCCATCACGGTCGTGACAGACAACAAAGGCAAGAATCCTACAAAACAGAACCTGTCACGGCCTGGTCATGAGAACCATCACGGCCGTGACAGACAACAAACATCCTCACAATCATAATTATTCAAACACCGAAACAATACGTCACATGCAGATGGAATACCTCAACCAGCGTATCACAAACAGTCAAAAGTAAATAATTCAAACATCCTCAAATACTTAAAATCAACTTAATGTCGATAAACCTACAATCCCCGAATCCATTGGTTTTACAGAAAAGGTTTCCAATGAGATTTTGGTCTTGTCGATTACTCGACTACTAGTAGGGTTTAGGTCGCCCTACACAATTATCATATAATCTACTACTTATCGATTCCGACGATAGGTTGATTCTTTTCCCCACCTGAGCTAGCACCGGAAATACGTACACGACGATCCTCGTTATCCCACCACGAGTTAACACAACCACCTTCATCCAAATAACATAACTATAATTAATCAACTAACATCCATCTATGACACTTTAGGGCTAGGTTCGGCCAAGACTTAGAAATAGGTTTAGGATTATCTTCTTAATGTCATCTTTTGGATCCTAATTACTAGAGTCTTAATTAACATAGATTACTTATTACATGACTAAAATTTGAAACAAAATCCTCTAACCTTTAGGGTTAGGGTTTAGGCCAAGGGCTGACTTTTAGGATTCAAAATCCTTAAAATTCCTAATCATGATTAAGTCATAGATTAATGATCCTTGTTTCTAACCTTAAATGGTCGTGGCTTAGAAGCCCAAACTTTTCTAGTTCATAGTTGAGTCCATAAAGCCCATTTAAGTTTCTTATCTTAAGCTTAAAGGCTTAAATCTTCAAGTGGGCCCCACAACAAACAAGAAGATGAAACTAAGCCCAAAATGTGTCAAGCCCAAATACATAAGCCCATGAGAGAAGATGACTTTCTCATTTGATGGATGAATCAAGAATTGTCTAGAATGTTCCACACTTTTCTACATCATTCTTGATTTTTCTTCAACAAATCTTCTTCAACAAGTTAGGTTTTCTCTAAAATATCTATGACACCAAATCAGCCAATTAAGTCAAAGATAAGCTAGCATTTAATGTGATTAAACTCATCATCATGACATTCTATTGTCTATTTACAAACTAGTCCTTCAACTATTGAAATCTTTGCAATTTGGTCCTTGGAACTTAATTGCACTTTAATCCTTTTAACATGACAACTCATCTCATCTAGATCCTTCTTGAAATGTCGCCACTCACACTATAAATACCCTTCTCTCACTTTTCATTTAGTTCTTTGGTTAGTTGTCTTCTAAAACTCTAAGTTCTAAGTTCTTAGTTCTAAGTTTCTCAAAGAAAGTTCTTGGATTGTCTTCATCATTGATTCTCAAGAGGTAAATCCTAATCTTTGTCTTAAATCATGTCTATGTTCTTTAGATAGTTTCTTGATTCAAGACTTATATCATGGTGGTTCATCATTTTCAAGTTTCAAACCCTAGAACTTTGAAAAATCATAATAAATCCTAGGAAAATCTAATGATGATGAAACTACTTTCTATCTTCTAGATATCATGTCTACTATCTAAATCCAAGAGCATGAAGTAATCAAAAATCTCTTTCTTGAAAAACCTAGCCTTGGCCGAATCTATCAAAGTAGGTTTGGTAGAGTTTTTGTTCATGGTTTTCATTAATGATCTTGTTAATCAAGCTATTAGTATGTATGATTAATAAATCCAAGTTGGTTTATTAAACTAAGAACCCTAACCCTAAGATTATGTTGAGGCCGAATCTATGTATAAAAGAGTTAGAAAGTTGAGTTTCAACTTTAGTTGTTTACCACCAAATGAGACACCCCGCTGTGCCCCATTGTATTATTACATTAAATCCTTAATTATTTATTTACTTAATCGCGCGCTTAACGTTTGAAAATACGTAAAAATTTAAAACTTAATTAATAATCATATAACTTCTACAAATATAAAACACACCAAAGTTGTACTATATAATTACACACATGTTTATTTATTACATTACCAAAACACTGCTGAGGGTATCCTCTCAGTAGGATCCCTCACAGGCATAAACTTCACTACAACATACTTAGCGGAATTTTAAATACTACTTAGACACACTGGCCATAATGTCTATACTCTAATCGCCATGAATCACAGCTCGACCTCCAGCATCCGGTTCATACGGAGTTCCATCTAACTCCTCAGCAACTGGTTCCTCCATCGGGTCTTCTCGTACGATCACATCAGAAATAAAACATAACACACAAAGATATAGGGAATAAGAAACAGTTCTATCATCAAAAAGCGGAAAAGAGTAATAGTAAATTATACAGTAATTGTCACAGACACGCATCACTCAAAATCAACAATCATCCTCAATTAACTATATCATCCTCTACCCTCAGCCCATGCAACTAAAACTTTATACTGATGTAGCCATCTTCACTCCTGTCACATTAGTCAGTAGTCCAGAACCGTCCAGTACCAATAACTTTCGAACGCATCAAAGACTAAACACTTATTAGTCTAAAATGGTCCAGTGCCAAGATCATACGAACTCGTCAAGGAACATCCTTCCATAACGGTCCAGTGCCAAGAACATTCGAACTCGTCAAGGAACACCCTTCCATAACGGTCCAGTGCCAATAACATTCGAACTCATCAAGGAACATCCTTCCATAACGGTCCAGTGCAAAGAACATTCGAACTCGTCAAGGAACACCCTTCCATAACGGTCCAGTGCAAATAACATTCGAACTCGTCAAGGACTAAAGAGTATTACGGTAGTCTACCTCGGCCTCCACATCCGTAGGGCACTCACCCGCAATATCCGATATCCCCAACATAGGATATCCCGACCTCGTGTGTTCCACTCACACGGCTGTGACTAACAATATCTCGATAAATGAATCTCCCTAAATTACATCAATAACAACCTAGTGCCTCAACCTTCCATCAAAGTCTTAACACCTTTTCCTCATAGATAAAACCACTTAATTAGGCTAGGCACCTCTAAATCACCTTTATTCTCTCACCCACACAATTATCTCCCGAACAACACATATCCTTACTTAAAAATCATCTAAGCACAATATTAACAACCAGTGCGGATCATGCATAACATAACATCAGGAAATATTCAAATATCTCAATATCATATAAAGCAATTTATCATAACCACTCATAATAATCAAACCAAATAAATAACAAAGTCAGAATCCGTCACGGCCTGGCCGTGATATCCATCACGGTCGTGACAGACAACAAAGGCAAGAATGCTACAAAACAGAACCTGTCACGGCCTGGCCATGACAACCATCACGGCCGTGACAGACAGCAAACATCCTCACAATCATAATTATTCAAACACCGAAACAATACGTCACATGCAGATGGAATACCTCAACCAGCGTATCACAATAAATTTGATAACATAAAATCAAACATCCTCAAATACTTAAAATCAACTTAATGTCGATAAACCTACAATCCCCGAATCACATTGGTTTTACAGAAAAGGTTTCCAATATGATTTTGGTCTTGTCGATTACTCAACTACTAGTAGGGTTTAGGTCGCCCTACACAATTATCATATAATCTACTACTTATCGATTCCGACGATAGGTTGATTCTTTTCCCCACCTGAGCTAGCACCGGAAATACGTACACGACGATCCTCATTATCCCGCCACGAGTTAACACAACCACCTTCAACCAAACAACATATCTATAATTAATCAACTAACAACCATCTATGACACTTTAGGGCTAGGTTCGGCCAACACTTAGAAAATAGGTTTAGGGTTATCTTCTTAATGTCATCTTTTGGATCCTAATTACTAGAGTCTTAACTAACATAGATTACTTATTACAAGACTAAAATTTGAAACAAAATCCTCTAACCTTTAGGGTTAGGGTTTAGGCCAAGGGCTGACTTTTAGGGTTCAAAATCCTTAAAATTCCTAATCATGATTAAGTCATAGATTAATGATCCTTGATTACCCTAAATCATGGATTAGTGACTAAATAACTAACTTTAAAACTCAAAAATTTCTAACTCTTTTATACATAGATTCGGCCTCAACATGATCTTAGGGTTAGGGTTCTTAGTTTAATAAACCAACTTGGATTTATTAATCATACATACTAATAGCTTGATTAACAAGATCATTAATGAAAACTTTGAACAAAACTCATCTAGTTCCAAGAACTAGGGTTTCGGCCTTGATGAAATCACTAGGTAAGAGTTTGATTTTTGATCTTATATATGCTTGGATACAAGAACTATCAAGATATTTGAAGATTGAATCATGAATCAAGACATGAAAATGAAACAAAACCTAGGAACATGATATTGACCTAGATTCTGCCATGACCAGAAATTAAGGAAAGAAATTTCTCATGATCTTATGCTTCTAGATGATGAAAATAGGGATGATTATAAGATCATAGCAATTGGTTTCATGTCAAAAGGATTTTTCTAGAATTAGTTATGAATTTTCAAAGTTCTAGATCTAGAAACTTAAAAGTGATGAACACCTATGATATAAGCCTTGAATCAAGAAACTTGTTAAAGAACATAGGCATGATTAAGAATGAAGATTTGAATTTACCTCTTGAAGATCAATGACAAAGGAAATCCAAGATACTTGCTTCACAAATCACTCACTTAAGAACTTATGAACTTAGGGTTTTGAACACAAATGGCAAAAGAAACTAAGTGAAAAGTGAGAGTATGGTATTTATAGTGATAGTGGCGCCATTATGGGAAGGTTCTAGATGATGATGAGTTGTCTTGCTAAAGGATTCAAATGCAATTAAGTTCTAGGGACCAATTTGCAAAGATTCCAAAAGTTGAAGGACTAGTTTGCAAATTGTCAAGAAAGTGTCATGATGATGATTTTGCCACATTAAATGCTAACTTATCTTGACTTTGTTGGCTGATTTTGGTGTCATAGATATTTTAGAGAAAACCTAACTTGTTGAAGAAGATTGTTGAAGAAGATTGTTGAAGCTTAAAGAACAAAGTAGAAGAATGGAGAACATTCTAGAAAATTCTTGGCTCATCTAAGAATTATGAGGGCAGCCCCTTCTCCCTCATGGGCTTATGTATTTGGGCTTGACACATTTGGGCTTAGTTTCATTTTCTTGTTTGTTGTGGGGCCCACTTGAAGATTTAAGCCTTTAAGCTTAAGATAAGAAACTTAAATGGGCTTTATGGACTCAACTATGAACTAGAAAAGTTTGGGCTTCTAAGCCACGACCATTTAAGGTTAGAAACAAGGATTCTAGCCCAATCCACTTGAAAAAACGAAAAAAACTAATTTAGGGACAAAAGGGTAATTTACAGAAAGTTCAGGGACTTAAACGTAAAATTCCTAAATTTTCTATTTAACCCTGAAAAACCTTCTAGACTTAAAATTATGATTCATCCCCTTGAATCATCTCAAAATCCTAAGATAAACCCTCTATTTACTCTTTGAAACTCTAATTTCACTTCCGTCGTCTACCCGATTACGCGTTCCGCCTGAAAAACGTAAATTATTTTTTTTTCCTGGAAATAATTCTAAAAATACAGAATCGTAGAAAATAAAATACTAAACTTAAGTCTTTCGTTCACGAATTAAAATTAGGTCTTTTGAGCAGTATTATTATATCGATGGAATTCATGGTAGGGTTTCGCCTGACTTTCCAACATAAATTTTAATCGTAACTTCCTACGGTCAAGTAGGATTGAGTAATAACCTCCGTTTATTTAAAATAATTTTATAAAACTCAAATAAATTTATAAACATATTTATATGTATTACTGTTATTTAAAACAGTAAAAATCGGGGTGTTACATTACTACCCCTCTTAGAAAAAAATTCCGTCCTCGGAATTTCTTGACTCAACACTAGACATCATCTCGTAATCTTATCTTAATCTAAAGCTCCAACAATATATTTCTCATCGCTGTTTTTCCCTTAGATGACAGCGGTAACTTCATAATAGAATTCATGCTTATATCATCCCATTTATCCTCGAACTTATCCATCACTATATTCTAGTCACTGTCCTTAACTTTTCCAACTTGATCTAACATCCTTAAAGGACATAATTAAAACTTAATCCTTCGAACATATTCTATTATTTAAATTTATATCAAAATCATACATACCATTTATGAGATCTGCAGCGTGAGGGGATTCAACTCTTCTTATGGTAAACACTCTCCCAGCAGCTTGAGGTCTAACCATCTGCTGACCGGTTGCAGAATAGAATATAGTGATGGATAAGTTCGAGGATAAATGAGATGATATAAGCATGAATTCTATTATGATGTTACCGCTGTCACCTAGGGGAAAAACAGCGATGAGAAATATATTGTTGGAGCTTTAGATTAAGATAAGATTACAAGATGATGTCTAGTGTTGAGTTAAGAAATTCCGAGGACGGAATTTTTTTCTAAGAGGGGTAGTAATGTAACACCCCGATTTTTACTGTTTTAAATAACAGTAATACATATAAATATGTTTATAAATTTATTTGAGTTTTATAAAATTATTTTAAATAAACGAAGGTTATTACTCAATCCTACTTGACCGTAGGAAGCTACGATTAAAATCTAGGTTGGAAAGTCGGGAAACCCTACCGCACTAATTCCATTGACAAGATAATAATACTGCTCAAAAGACCTAATTTTAATTCGTGAACGAAAGACTTAAGTTTAGTATTTTATTTTCTACGATTCTGTATTTTTAGAATTATTTCCAGAAAAAATAAAATAATTTACGTTTTTTCAGTGAACGCCGAATCTCGGTAGACGACGGAAGGGAAATTAGAGTTTCTAAGAGTAGTAAGAGGATTTATCTTAGGATTTTGAGATGATTCAAGGGGATGAATCATATATTTAAGTTTAGAAGGTTTTTCAGGATTAAATAGAGAATTTCGAAATTTACGCTTAATTCCCTGAACTTTCTGTAAATTACCATTTTGTCCCTAAATTAGTTTTTTTCGTTTTTTCAAGTGGATTGGGCTAGAATCCTTGTTTCTAATCCAAGATGGTCGTGGCTTATAGGCCCAAATCTTTTTAGTTCATAGTTGAGTCCATAAAGCCATTCAAGTTTTCTTATCTTATGTTTAAAGGCCTAAATCTTCAAAGTGGGTCCCACAACCAATAAGAAAATGAAATCAAGCCCAAATGTTTCAAGCCCATATGAAAGCCCATGTGAATCGTGGCTGCCCATTTTAGTTGGAATTGTCAAGTTGATTCTAGAATTTTCTATAGGTTTCTACTTATCCTAGATTTGTCTACAAGTTTCTTGATTCTTCTAATACATTGAATTATCTTACTTTCTTAACTTGTCTTGCACTCATAAAAATCAGCCAAGTAAGTCAAAGATAAGATGGCATTTAATGTGATTAAACTCATCATCATGACATTCTATTGTCTATTTGCAAACTAGTCCTTCAACTATTGGAATCTTTGCAATTTGGTCCTTGGAACTTAATTGCACTTTGATCCTTTTAACATGACAACTCATCTTCATCTAGATCCTTCTTGAGATGTCGCCACTTACACTATAAATACCCTTCTCTCACTTTTCATTTAGTTCTTTGGTTAGTTGTCTTCTAAAACTCTAAAGTTCTAAGTTCTTAGTTCTAAGTTTCAAAGCAAGTTCTTGGATTTTCTTCATCATTGATTCTCAAGAGGTAAATCCTAATCTTTGTCTTAAATCATGTCTATGTTCTTTAGATAGTTTCTTGATTCAAGACTTATATCATGGTGATTCATCATTTTCAAGTTTCAAAACCCTAGAACTTTGAAAAATCATAATAAATCCTAGGAAAATCTAATGATGATGAAACTACTTTCTATCTTCTAGATATCATGTCTACTATCTAAATCCAAGAGCATGAAGTAATCAAAAATTTCTTTCTTGAAAACCTAGCCTTGGCCGAATCTATCAAAGTAGGTTTGGTAGAGTTTTTATTCATGGTTTTCATTAATGATCTTGTTAATCAAGCTATTAGTATGTATGATTAATAAATCCAAGTTGGTTTATTAAACTAAGAACCCTAACCCTAAGATCATGTTGAGGCCGAATCATTGTATAAAAGAGATAGGAAGTTTTGAGTTTCAACTTTAGTTGTTTAGTCACTAATCCATGATTTAGGTTAATCAAGGATCATTAATCTATGAATTAATCATGATTAGCAATTTTAAGGATTTTGAACCCTAAAGGTCAGCCCTTGGCCGAAACCCTAACCCTAAAGGTTAGAGGATTTTGTTTCAAATTTTAGTCTTGTAATAAGTAATCTATGTTAGTTAAGACTCTAGTAATTAGGATCCAAAAGATGGCATTAAGAAGATAACCCTAAACCTATTTTCTAAGTGTTGGCCGAACCTAGCCCTAAAGTGTCATAGATGGTTGTTAGTTGATTAATTATAGATATGTTGTTTGGTTGAAGGTGGTTGTGTTAACTCGTGGCGGGATAACGAGGATCGCCGTGTACGTGTTTCCGTGCTAGCTCAGGTGGGGAAAAGAATCAACCTATCGTCGGAATCGATAAGTAGTAGATTATATGATAATTGTGTAGGGCGACCTAAACCCTACTAGTAGTTGAGTAATCGACAAGACCAAAATCATATTGGAAACCTTTTCTCGTAAAACCAATGTGATTCGGGATTGTAGGTTTATCGACATTAAGTTGATTTTAAGTATTTGAGGATGTTTGAATTATTTATTTTTGATTGTTTGTGAACGCTGGTTGAGGTATTCCATCTGCATGTGACGTATTGTTTCGGTGTTTGAATAATTGTGATTGTGAGGATGTTTTTCATTCCGTCTGTCACTACCGTGATGGTTGTCATGGCCAGGCCGTGAGGCAGCTGTTTTGTAGAATTCTTGCCTTTGATGTCTGTCACGACCGTGATGGCTATCACACGTGCCGTGACAGTCCGACTTTGTTATTTATTTGGTTTGATTATTATGAGTTGGTTGTGATAAATTGCTTTATATGATATTGAGATATTTGAATATTTTTTCGATGTTGTGTTATGCATGATCCGCCTGGTTGTTAATATTGTGCTTAGCTGATTTTTAAGTAAGGATATGTGTTGTTCGGGAGATAATTGTTTGGGTGAGAGAATAAAGGTGATTTAGAGGTGCCTAGCCTAATTAAGTGGTTTTATCTTTGAGGAAAAATGTGTTGAGACTTTGATGGAAGGTTGAGGCACTAGGTTGTTATTGATGTAATTTAGGGAGATTCATTTATCGAGATATTGTTAGTCACAGCCGTGTGAGTGGAACACACGAGGTCAGGATATCTTATTTTGGGGATATCGGATATTGCGGGTGAGTGCCCTACGGATGTGGAGGCCGAGGTAGACTACCGTAATACTCTTTAGTTCTTGACGAGTTCGAATGTTATTTGCACTGGACCGTTATGGAAGGATGTTCCTTGATGAGTTCGAATGTTATTGGCACTGGACCGTTATGGAAGGACGAGTTCGAATGTTCTTGGCACTGGACCGTTATGGAAGGGTGTTCCTTGACGAAGTTCGAATGTTCTTGCACCTGACCGTTATGGAAGGGTGTTCCTTGACGAGTTCGAATGTTATTGGCACTTGGACCATTTTAGACTAATAAGTGTTTAGTCTTTGATGCGTTCGAAAGTTATTGGTACTGGACGTTTGCGGACTCTCGACTAATGTGACGAGAGTGAAGATGGCCACATCAGTATAAAGTTTTAGTTGCATAAGCTGAGGGTAGAGGATGATATAGTGAATTGAGGATGATTGTTGATTTTGAGTGATGCGTGTCTGTGACAATTACTGTATAATTTACTATTACTCTTTTCCGCTTTTTGATGATAGAACTGTTTCTTATTCCCTATATCTTTGTGTGTTGTATTTTTATTTCTGATGTGATCGTACGAGAAGACCCGATGGAGGAACCAATTGCTGAGGAGTTAGATGGAACTCCGTATGAAACGGATGCTGGAGGTCGAGCTGTGATCTAGAGCGATTAGAGTATAGACATGATGGCCAGTGTGTCTAAGGAGTATTTATATTTCCGCTAAGTATGTCTGTAGTGAAGTCTATACCTGTGAGGGATCCTACTGATAGGGTACCCTTAACAGTGTTTTGGTTTTGTAATAAATAAACATGTGTGTAATTATATATTACAACTTTGGTGTGTTTTATATTTGTAGAAGTTATATGATCATTAATTAAGTTTTAAATTTTTACGTATTTTCAACGATAAGCGAGCGATTAAGTAAATAAATATTAAGGTTTTAATGTAATAATACAATGGGGCACAACGGGGTGTCTCATTTGGTGCTCTCACTACATACATACTTAGCGGAAATATAAATACTCCTTAGACACACTGGCCATCATGTCTATACTCTAATCGCTCTAGATCACAGCTCGACCTCCAGCATCCGGTTCATACGGAGTTCCATCTAACTCCTCAGCAATTGGTTCCTCCATCGGGTCTTCTCGTACGATCACATCAGAAATAAAATACAACACACAAAAAATATAGGGAATAAGAAACAGTTCTATCATCAAAAAGCGGAAAAGAGTAATAGTAAATTATACCATAATTGTCACAGACACATATCACTCAAAATCAACAATCATCCTCAATTCACTATATCATCCTCTACCCTCAACCCATGCAACTAAAACTTTATACTGATGTGCCATCTTCACTCCTGTCACATTAGTCAGTAGTCCAGAACGGTCCAGTACCAATAACTTTCGAAACGCATCAAAGACTAAACACTTATTAGTCTAAAATGGTCCAGTGCCATACGAACTCGTCAAGGAACATCCTTCCATAACGGTCCAGTGCCAAGAACATTCGAACTCGTCAAGGAACATCCTTCCATAACGGTCCAGTGCCAAGAACATTCGAACTCGTCAAGGAACATCCTTCCATAACGGTCCAGTGCCAAGAACATTCGAACTCATCAAGGAACTAAAGAGTATTACGGTAGTCTACCTCGGCATCCACATCCGTAGGGCACTCACCCGCAATATCCGATATCCCCAACATAGGATATCCTGACCTCGTGTGTTCCACTCACACGGCTGTGACTAACAATATCTCGATAAATGAATCTCCCTAAATTACATCAATAACAACCTAGTGCCTCAACCTTCCATCAAAGTCTCAACACATTTTTCCTCAAAGATAAAACCTCTTAACTAGGCTAGGCACCTCTAAATCACCTTTATTCTCTCACCCAAACAATTATCTTCCGAACAACACATATCCTAATCTTTGTCTTAAATCATGTCTATGTTCTTTAGATAGTTTCTTGATTCAAGACTTATATCATGGTGATTCATCATTTTCAAGTTTCAAAACCCTAGATCTTTGAAAAATCATAATAAATCCTAGGAAAATCTAATGATGATGAAACTACTTTCTATCTTCTAGATATCATGTCTACTCTCTAAATCCAAGAGCATGAAGCAATCAAAAAATTTCTTTCTTGAAAAACAAGCCTTGGCCGAATATATCACTTTCGGGTTGGTAGAGTTTTGTTCATGTGTTTTCATGTATGATCATGTATTCTATATGGCATGTATGACTACACATTCAATCCATGTTAGTTCTTAAAATGACTATTTTACTCAAAAATGTTCATGTTGGCCGAACTCTAAGTGGGTAAGTCTTGTTGAGTTTTGTTCATGATTTTCATAAATGATCTTAGAAATCAAGTGTTTAGTAAGTATGCTTTATAAATCCAAGATGATTTGTTAATCTAAGAACCCTAGCTTCATGAACCTAGTAAGGCCGAACCTATGTATAAAAGAGTTAGGAAGTTTTGAGTTTAAAACTTAGTTGTTTAGTTGATAATCTATGGTTTAGGTTAATTAAGGATCCAAAAGATGACATTAAGAAGATAACCCTAAACCTATTTGCTAAGTCTTGGCCGAACCTAGCCCTAAAGTGTCATAGATGGTTGTTAGTTGATTAATTATAGATATGTTGTTTGGTTGAAGGTGGTTGTGTTAACTCGTGGCTGGATAACGAGGATCGTCGTGTACGTGTTTCCGGTGCAAACTCAGGTGGGGAAAAGAATCAACCTATCGTCGGAATCGATAAGTAGTAGATTATATGATAATTGTGTAGGGCGACCTAAACCCTACTAGTAGTTGAGTAATCGACAAGACCAAAATCATATTGGAAACCTTTTCTGTAAAACCAATGTGATTCGGGGATTGTAGGTTTATCGACATTAAGTTGATTTTAAGTATTGGAGGATGTTTGAATTATTTATTTTTGATTGTTTGTGATATCTTTGGTTGAGGTATTCCATCTGCATGTGACGTATTGTTTCGGTGTTTGAATAATTGTGATTGTGAGGATGTTTTCATTGTCTGTCACGGCCGTGATGGTTGTCATGGCCAGCCGTGATGTGCCTCTGTTTTGTAGAATTCTTGCCTTTGATGTCCTGTCACGATCGTGATGGCTATCACGGCCAGGCCGTGACCGAGTCTGACTTTGTTATTTATTTGGTTTGATTATTATGAGTTGGTTGTGATAAATTGCTTTATATGATATTGAGATATTTGAATATTTCCTGATGTTGTGTTATGCATGATCTGCCTGGTTGTTAATATTGTGCTTAGCTGATTTTTAAGTAAGGATATGTGTTGTTCGGAAGATAATTGTTTGGGTGAGAGAATAAAGGTGATTTAGAGGTGCCTAGCCTAATTAAGAGGTTTTATCTTTGAGGAAAAATGTGTTGAGACTTTGATGGAAGGTTGAGGCACTAGGTTGTTATTGATGTAATTTAGGGAGATTCATTTATCGAGATATTGTTAGTCACAGTAGTGTGAGTGGAACACACGAGGTCGGGGATATCCTATGTTGGGGATATCGGATATTGCGGGTGAGTGCCCTACGGATGTGGATGCCGAGGTAGACTACCGTAATACTCTTTAGTTCCTTGATGAGTTCGAATGTTCTTGGCACTGGACCGTTATGGAAGGATGTTCCTTGACGAGTTCGAATGTTCTTGGCACTGGACCGTTATGGAAGGATGTTCCTTGACGAGTTCGTATGGCACTGGACCATTTTAGACTAATAAGTGTTTAGTCTTTGATGCGTTTCGAAAGTTATTGGTACTGGACCGTTCTGGACTACTGACTAATGTGACAGGAGTGAAGATGGCACATCAGTATAAAGTTTTAGTTGCATGGGTTGAGGGTAGAGGATGATATAGTGAATTGAGGATGATTGTTGATTTTGAGTGATGTGTGTCTGTGACAATTATGGTATAATTTACTATTACTCTTTTCCGCTTTTTGATGATAGAACTGTTTCTTATTCCCTATATTTTTTTGTGTGTTGTATTTTATTTCTGATGTGATCGTACGAGAAGACCCGATGGAGGAACCAATTGCTGAGGAGTTAGATGGAACTCCGTATGAACCGGATGCTGGAGGTCGAGCTGTGATCTAGAGCGATTAGAGTATAGACATGATGGCCAGTGTGTCTAAGGAGTATTTATATTTCCGCTAAGTATGTATGTAGTGAAGTCTATACCTGTGAGGGATCTTACTGAGAGGGTACCCTTAACAGTGTTTTGGTTTTGTAATAAATAAACATGTGTGTAATTATATATTATAACTTTGGTGTGTTTTATATTTGTAGAAGTTATATGATCATAAAATAAGTTTTAAATTTTCACGTATTTTCAATAGTAAGTGCGCGATTAAGTAAATAAATCTTAAGGTTTTAATGTAATAATACAATGGGGCACAACTGCTCTGTTATTACAAACACAGCAGAATGCTGAGTTGCTACAGATGAACAAAGAACAACAGGAACAACAGAATCAAAGGAGAGCTGCTGCAGCTGAAGATGCCGGAATGGCTACTTTCCTGAAAGGGAAGCCACCCCAATTCCGAGGAGATTATGATCCAGAGAAGGCAGAGTGGTGGATACAAGAGATCGAGAAGATATTCGATACCATGCGCTGCAGAGAGGATAGGAAAGTGATGTATGCTGCCTTCATGTTAACTGGAGGAGCAGAATCTTGGTGGAAAGGCAAGCGAAGATTGTTGGAGGCTGAGGGCAGAATTATCACTTGGCAGTTGTTTAGCAACTGTTTCTTTGAAAAATATTTTCCGCGTCTAGTTCGACGTGAGAAAGAAAGGGAATTCATGAGTCTCAAACAAGGCAACATGACGGTTGGTGATTATGCATCACGATTTGAGGCTCTGATTAAGTATTCTGAATTTTATCAGAGATTTCCAGATGAAGATTGGCAATGTAGAAGGTTTGAGGAAGGACTCCGACATGGACTACAGAGGGCTATAGTATCTCTCGATATCCAAAGTTTTCCGGAGCTAATAGAAAGATGCAGTGCCATAGAAAGCATAGATCTGAGGCAAGCTGCTGAGCAGAGGCAGCAGAGGAGCGGAGGTCCTATTCGATCAGGTCTCCAATGGAGAGAAGATAGGGGTTCTCAAGAGAGACAAGGACCATATGCCAGACAATTGCAGACAGTGGCACCAACACCAGTAGCTACCACACCAGTGGTTGGAACAAGCCAACAACAACAACAACGCTTAGTTTGTTTTAGATGCGGAGGACCGCACTATGTTAGGAATTGTAAGGAGGGATCTGGTTGTTTCAACTGTGGGAAGCCAGGTCATTATGCTCGTGATTGTAAACAGAAAGGTATGCCGCAGCCGGTAGCTGGTAATAGGGAAGCTGGAGGTTATAGAGGTGGAACCCAGGGAGGAGTTTCTGCAACCGGTCAACAGATGGTTAGACCTCAAGTCTTTGGGAGAGTGTTTACCATAAGAAGAGTTGAATCCCCTCACGCTGCAGATCTCATAAATGGTATGTATGATTTTGATATAAATTTGAATAATAGAATATGTTCGAAGGATTAAGTTTTAATTATGTCCTTTAAGGATGTTAGATCAAGTTGGAAAAGTTAAGGACAATTAATAGAATATAGTGATGGATAAGTTCGAGGATAAATGAGATGATATAAGCATGAATTCTATTATGAAGTTACCACTGTCACCTAAGGGAAAAACAGCGATGGGAAATATATTGTTGGAGCTTTAGATTAAGATAAGATTACAAGATGATGTCTAGTGTTGAGCTAAGAAATTCCGAGGACGGAATTTTTTTCTAAGAGGGGTAGTAATGTAACACCCCGATTTTTACTGTTTTAAATAACAGTAATACATATAAATATGTTTATAAACTTATTTGAGTTTTATAAAATTATTTTAAATAAACGGAGGTTATTACTCAATCCTACTTGACCGTAGGAAGCTACGATAAAAAATTTAGGTTGGAAAGTCAGGCGAAACCCGGCCCGCGAATTCCATTGACAGTATAATAATACTGCTCAAAAGACCTAATTTTAATGTGTGAACGAAAGACTTAAGTTTAGTATTTTATTTTATACGATTCTGTATGGTTAGAATTTTTCAGAGAAAAATAAAATAATTTACGTTTTTCAGGCGGAACGCATAATCGGGTAGACGACAGAAGGGAAATTAGAGTTTCTAAGAGTAGTAAGAGGATTTAGTTTAGGATTTTGAGATGATTCAAGGGGATGAATCATATTTTTAAGTTTAGAAAGTTTTTCAGGATTAAATAGAGATTTTCGAAATTTACGGTTAAGTCCCTGAACTTTCTGTAAATTACCATTTTGTCCCTAAATTAGTTTTTTCGTTTTTTTAAGTGGATTGGGCTAGAATCCCTTTTTCTAATCCTAAATGGTCGTGGCCTATAAGCCCAAATATTGTTAGTCCATATTTGAGTCCATAAAGCTATTCAAGTTTTCCTATCTTAGGTTAAAAGGCCTAAATCTTCAAAGTGGGTCCCACAACCCATAAGAAAATGAAATCAAGCCCAAATGTTCAAGCCCATTTCGAAAGCCCATGTAAATTATGGCTGCCCATTTTAGTTGGAATTGTCAAGATAATTCTAGAATTTTCTAAAGGTTTCTACTTAACCTAGTTTTGTCTACAAGTTTCTTGATTCTTCTAATACATTGAATTATCTACTTTCTTAACTTGTCTTGCACTCATAAACTCAGCCAAGTAAGTCAAGGATAAGATGGCATTTAATGTGATTAAACCCATCATCATGACATTCTATTGTCTATTTGCAAACTAGTCCTTCAACTATTGGAATCTTTGCAATTTGGTCCTTGGAACTTAATTGCACTTTGATCCTTTTAACATGACAACTCATCTTCATCTAGATCCTTCTTGAAATGTCGCCACTTCTACTATAAATACCTTTCTCTCATTTTGCATTTAGTTCTTTGCCTACTTGTCTTCAAAAACTCTAAAGTTCTAAGTTCTTAGTTCTAAGTTTCTCAAAGCAAGTTCTTGGAGTGTCTTCATCATTGATTATCAAGAGGTAAATCCTAATCTTTGTCTTAAATCATGTCTATGTTCTTTAGATAGTTTCTTGATTCAAGCCTTATATCATGGAAGTTCATCATTTTCAAGTTTCAAACCCTAGATCTTTGAAAAATCATAATAAATCCTAGGAAAATCTAATGATGATGAAACTACTTTCTATCTTCTAGATATCATGTCTACTCTCTAAATCCAAGAGCATGAAGCAATCAAAAATTTCTTTCTTGAAAAACAAGCCTTGGCCGAATCTATCACTTTAGGGTTGGTAGAGTTTTGTTCATGTGTTTTCATGTATGATCATGTATTCTATATGGCATGTATGACTACACATTCAATCCATGTTAGTTCTTAAAATGACTATTTTACTCAAAAATGTTCATGTTGGCCGAACTCTAAGTGGGTAAGTCTTGTTGAGTTTTGTTCATGATTTTCATAAATGATCTTAGAAATCAAGTGTTTAGTAAGTATGCTTTATAAATCCAAGATGATTTGTTAATCTAAGAACCCTAGCTTCATGAACCTAGTAAGGCCGAACCTATGTATAAAAGAGTTAGGAAGTTTTGAGTTTAAAACTTAGTTGTTTAGTTGATAATCTATGGTTTAGGTTAATTAAGGATCCAAAAGATGACATTAAGAAGATAACCCTAAACCTATTTGCTAAGTCTTGGCCGAACCTAGCCCTAAAGTGTCATAGATGGTTGTTAGTTGATTAATTATAGATATGTTGTTTGGTTGAAGGTGGTTGTGTTAACTCGTGGCGGGATAACGAGGATCGTCGTGTACGTGTTTCCGGTGCAAACTCAGGTGGGGAAAAGAATCAACCTATCGTCGGAATCGATAAGTAGTAGATTATATGATAATTGTGTAGGGCGACCTAAACCCTACCAGTAGTCGAGTAATCGACAAGACCAAAATCCCATTGGAAACCTTTTCTGTAAAACCAATGTGATTCGGGGATTGTAGGTTTATCGACATTAAGTTGATTTTAAGTATTTGAGGATGTTTGAATTATTTACTTTTGATTGGTTGTGATACGCTGGTTGAGGTATTCCATATGCATGTGACGTATTGTTTCGGTGTTTTGATAATTATGATAGTGAGGATGGTTGTTGTCTGTCACGGCCGTGATGGTTGTCATGGCTAGGCCGTGACAGGTTCTGTTTTGTAGAATTCTTGCCTTTGTTGTCTGTCACGACCGTGATGGCTATCACGGCCAGGCCGTGACAGAGTCTGACTTTGTTATTTATTGGATTTGATTATTATGCGTTGGTTGTGATAAATTGCCTTATATGATATTGTGATATTTGAATATTTTCTGATATTGTGTTATGCATGATCTGCCTGGTTGTTAATATTATGCTTAGCTGATTTTTAAGTAAGAATATGTGTTGTTCGGGAGATAATTGTTTGGGTGAGAGAATAAAGGTGATTTAGAGGTGCCTAGCCTAATTAAGTGGTTTTATCTATGAGGAAAAGGTGTTAAGACTTTGATGGAAGGTTGAGGCACTAGGTTGTTATTGATGTAATTTAGGGAGATTCATTTATCGAGATATTGTTAGTCACAGCCGTGTGAGTGGAACACACGAGGTCGGGATATCCTATTTTGGGGATATCGGATATTGCGGGTGAGTGCCCTACGGATGTGGATGCCGAGGTAGACTACTGTAATATTCTTTAGTTCTTGACGAGTTCGAATGTTCTTGGCACTGGACCGTTATGGAAGAATGTTCCTTGATGAGTTCGAATGTTATTGGCATCGGACCGTTATGGAAGGGTGTTCCTTGACGAAGTTCGAATGTTCTTGGCACTGGACCGTTATGGAAGGGTGTTCCTTGATGAGTTCGAATGTTCTTGGCAATGGACCGTTATGGAAGGGTGTTCCTTGACGAAGTTCGAATGTTCTTCGCACTCGGACCGTTATGGAAGGATGTTCCTTGACGAGTTCGTATGGTATTGGCACTGGACCATTTTAGACTAATAAGTGTTTAGTCTTTGATGCGTTCGAAAGTTTTTGGTACTGGACTGTTTTGGACTACTGACTAATATGACAGGAGTGAAGATGGCCACATCAGTATTAAGTTTTAGTTGCATGGGCTGAGGGTAGAGGATGATATAGTGAATTGAGGATGATTGTTGATTTTGAGTGATGCGTGTTTGTGACAATTACTGTATAATTTGCTATTACTCTTTTTCCGCTTTTTGATGATAGAACTGTTTCTTATTCCCTATATCTTTCTGTGTGTTGTATTTTATTTCTGATGTGAACGTACGAAAAGACCCGATGGAGGAACCAATTGCTGAGGAGTTAGATGGAACTCCGTATGAACCGGATGCTGGAGTTCGAGCTGTGATTCAAGACGATTAGAGTATAGACATTATGGCCAGTGTGTCTAAGGAGTATTTATATTTCCGCTAAGTTTGTCTGTAGTGAAGTCTATACCTGTGAGGGATCCTCCTGAGAGGGTACCCTTAACAGTGTTTTGGTTTTGTAATAAATAAACATGTGTGTAATTATATATTATAACTTTGGTGTGTTTTATATTTGTAGAAGTTATATGATTATTAATTAAGTTTTAAATTTTTACGTATTTTCAATAGTAAGCGCGCGATTAAGTAAATAAATATTAAGGTTTTAATGTAGTAATACGATGGGGCACATCGGGGTGTCTCAGTACAGCTGTCATGCCACATGGGCACTTAACGTGCCACGTCAGCGCCATTAACGACGTCAAGTAACCCTGCCTAACGGAGGGACCAACTTGATCAACGTTTGACAGTTTCAGGGACCTTTTTGCAATTTCGTTAATTTGAGGGACCAAATTGACACGATCTCACAGTTTCAGGGACCAAATTGGCTATTTACTCAAATAAAGACAATGAAACTTCACTATCTCTAATAGTAATCGATTTTCATAGTAATTCTCATCCAATATCTTACTATGACAATCACTGGACTGTAATAAAAAATCAAGAGTTTTTGCATATGTCAATCAGAACAACGTGTACCACCTACTACTATTCAAATAATCATAGCTTCTATATAATGCCCTCAAATGCTATCACTAAGCATGTTGAATCATTCTTGGGTAGAAACCTATAATAAGGTGTTTTCTTGTAAATCCTTCAACCTGTTTCTCACCCATTCTCTGAACTGACATAACTTCCTCCTTGAGAAACCCCTTTGGAAATACTAACGAATAATGATATGCCACAGATAAGGGAGTTCTTTTGTTTCCATGTGTTGGTTGGTTTGCTTGCTATATTTGTCTAACATTAATTTTGGTTTTTGTTGAAGTGTCTACACAAATCAGCTAGGAAATTAAGTTAGTTAAGTTAGTTGTTGCTGTTAAGTTAGTTACCGATCACAACTAATTTCTGTTTTGGGTAAAAACCGATTGAACCAACTTAATTGAGCTAGCCGAGTTAGTGTGTGTCTATATATAGTGAAGTCGACTCATTATAAAGATAGGTTGAATATCTTCAATGTTAGTTCTCTATGCTAGTTTTGTTTTCAGTAAGAGCATAAGGTGTATCAATGTGTTCTAGAGAGAAAGTTAGAGATAGGAAAGAACTTGGGGGAATCTTGGTTGTAACAAGGGACTAAGGGTAGAAGACAAGTGTATGATCTCTGTGTTGTAAAGGACCTTGATCCTTGTTTTGCTGATTTACAGTGGAAACATCAGTGCTGCACCTCACATGGACGCAGGCTATTTGATCAGTCTCTGGCTCATTTAGTTTTATGACTAGTATGACCGTGGTTTTGTGCTAATTATATCCTGTTTTCGCCCAAATTAGACTCGATTGTCCTCAAGCAACATTTTGAGTCTGTAAAGTATTTTTAGGGTAATTTAGCTGATTTAGAGTCAAATAAAGCACTTGCTGCTATTTCTTGTTTTTAGGTTAATAAAGAGCAGCAATTCTGGGAGTTTTCACCCAGCGAGAGGCTACTCGCCTCGCGAGCCTGAAGACCAGCACGAGCAGCAACAGTCACCCTCTCTGGCTCGCCTCGCGAGAAATCCAAACACTGAAGGACTGTTCATAAGATTCGCCTCGCGAAACATGTTTCGCCTCACGAGCGACCGCAACCCAGAATCTGTATTTATAGTCTGTTTTAGGGAAGAACTGGGAGATCTTCTTTTTCTTTTGCTTTTTGGTTGACGGCTGCGAATTAGGTTTAGTGCTTTGTTTTTCCTTTGTAATGGAGAACTAGTCTTCTTGGATTAGTCTACTGTAATCGATTTCCACCGCACTTGAGGTTCTGTAATTCCTGTTTTGTTTGCTTTTCCCTTTTCAATACTATGCTATATATTTCTGTTTGCTTAATTCAGGATTGTATAGAATTTGTGTTGATTTGTTTCGATGATTTTATGTTCCTAAACTTAATCGCGTTTGCTTAATTCACGAGAGCTTCACCCCGTTTGCTTAATTCGAGAATTAGGAACATATGTCTCGTAGTGTCAATTTCGCTTGTTAATTGATGCTACAATCAAAAAGGGATTAGAATCCGCTTAGGGCATGGAATTATATGAATCAATGATAGTGGGAAACCGAGAACAGTAGGTTGATCGTTTTTAGCTATTTGATAGTTATTTAGTTTGCATAGTTTTCTGCTTTATTTTCTTTATTTAATTTCAAATCCAAAACCCCCCAAATTTGACTTTTTCTGTTAACAACAACCCAAGAGTCCTTGTGAGACGATACTCGAGTTGTCGCACCCTAAACTACATTTTTGTAAACCACTCGCTTTTTGACGCGTGCGCGACAGCGTGTCACTATTCATAGCCGAACCATCAAATATTGGTGTCTTTCTTCCTTTACGCATTCTACTATATTTGTGTAAATTCTCAGTTTCTTGCACTACAAGTATTTGTTCTTTATTTCGGGTTCTCTATTGATTTCATAATAGTAAAGGTTTAAAACTCTTACAATTGGCGCCATCTGTGGGAAAGATCATTGAAAGAGGAAGATGAATCATGGGATCAACAAGGTTCGATATTGTAAAGTTCTCAGGCTCCAATGATTTTGGTCTATGGCGAATCAAGATGCAAGCCATCTTGGTACATCATGGATTGGTTGATGCCTTGAAGGGAGATGCCGCTCTTCCCAAAACCATGCCTGACAAGGACAAGAAAGATCTGATTGAAAAGGCTAGAAGTGATATAATTCTATGCCTAGGAGACAAAGCCTTGAGGGAGGTAGCCGGGGAGAAGACTGCTGCAACATTATCGCTGAAACTGGAATCCCTTTACATGACAAAATCAGTTGCCAATAGATTGTTCTTGAAGCAGCAACTATACTCATTCAAGATGACTGATGATATGTGTTTGTATGAGAAAATGTCTGAATATAACAAGATACTGGATGATCTGGAAAATCTTGATGTGACATTGGATGATGAAGACAAGGCTCTTATATTGTTCAGTGCCCTACCAAACAACTATGAGCATTTTAAAGATGCTACCCTATTTGGTAGGGATAAGGATCAAACTATCACTCTTGAAGAGGTTAAATCTACAATAAGAACCAAGGAACTGCAAACACTAGTATAATAAGTGGTTTTTACGTCAGTTAAAATTGATTTTATACATCAGAATATTGTCTGACGTAAATACAGCTGACGTTAATAGTTAATATTTTAACGTCATTTGTTTAAACAACTGACGTTAAAAATAAAACTATTGACGTCAGTTCTTTAACATAACTGACGTTAATTTTGTTAAAACTAACGTCAGTTGTGTTAAAGAACTGACGTTAAAGGTTTTAATTTTAACGTCACTTGTTTATTTCAACTGACGTTAATAGTTTACTGTATATTTTATAAAATGCTATTAACGTCAGTTGTTTGATACAACTGACGTTAATTTTATTTTATTTTTAAATTCTGTTTTAAAATATCACTCCCCTCAGCTATCCCTACATTCAGTAAATATCCCGGTAACATAGAATATCACACACATTACAGAATTGCAAACACTATCCTTAAATTTCAATATTAACATACAGAAAAGAAATATACAAAGGAACAATGGGGGACTTAAAACCAAAACCCATGCATAGGAAAAACATAACTATCTACAAGTATATTTATATATAAAATTTAGTCTCTAATGTCTAAAAACAAAACTACCAATCTAAGGATATATATATACATGTTATTAATTAGTTTCTAAAGTCTAACAAAAAAACTATTCATCTAAGTAATGCGGAGGTATCTTGTCAATTCCTTTTTCAGCCGCATACTTGAAGAAGAATTCAGCTAAGCGCATCCTCAAGCCTCTAAACTCATCTTCTTGAAGAGGCGATTGGTTGTTAAATGCCTACACACGTTCAAATAATAACAATAACATTAACGCAAGTCATCTTCAAAACTATAATATATAATCTAACAAGTTGTTTAAATATTACCTTATTCCATCCATCCTTAATAGATGCGGAGACTATGTTCAGCATATGGAGCATCAGATAATAGCCGCACGACCACCCGTCAATTTGAAATCGAGACTACAAACAAAATTAATTTCAATGTCAGTTGAATATACATATAAATTTGTAATTATAATATTAATTATTTGATAAATAAACTACCAAACCTTGAGGAAGATCCATTCAATATTTTCTTTAGCCTTAGAAGTCCTACTTCTCCCGTTGGCGCAACTTATGCTACCCGCCTTCAGCGCGCTATCATAAACAAATAATCATGTCAATTAACAAATTCATATATCATGTGTGTAATAAAATAAAAACAACTGATATTAAAACTTAAATTAAATTTAAGATTAGTTACTTACGTATTTACAGCTTCCACCACTTCCTGTGGCGGGTTTTGGTGGAGAGAGCAGAAGAATATGACAGTATGCCTAGACGGGTGAAGTACGAGCAACTGCCAATGGTTTTTCATACAGTAGGGAGCCAGATATAATTATTTCCGATTGTCTCCCAACAAGTTCCCTTTGTATTTACTAAATGCATCACCATCAAAGAATTGGGGCAGAAGGACTGACGGATCTAAGAAGCCGTAAATTGATGCAACGCCCTTATCAACCTGAAGACGATGGAGATACCTAAGATATGAAAAGGTGTGGATGTTAGTTACATAATATATATATTGAAATTAAAATAAATTATTAAATGGAAAAATATCAAAAATAAATAAGTTATAAAATTAAAATTAACTTACATGCACCAGAGACTCAAAACCGTGCTGGCCATCTAGACGTTATTTCTGCAGGCGTTCCCGAGATCTTCACCACAGAAGGAAAATATCCTCTGTTGATCTGGGTGTGCCACCCATCCATCGTGCTCCAATGGACATTCAAAAATCTCAAACGCATAATCCTCACCAAGTGAGAACAAACGAGTGACAGGTGACAGCGATACCGACGTCGACTTGGCCTTCAATTTAGGAAAAATAAAATAGATAAGTTGTTGATAATTAAAAAAACACAAGTAATTATTTGACTAATTTGGACATTAATAATGAATACATACCTTTGTTAACATTTCGAGCTCACGTCGTTTGAAGTCCAACTCAAGCTCACGCCTTTTCATTTCCAACTCATGCTCATGGCGTTGGACTTCCAACTCCCGCTCCCTAGCTGCCAACTCATCGTCCTCCACATGTGCCCTACTATAACTCTCTTTTGTGCTCACATGTGAAGGGTTGGCATGCCCTGAGATGTCCTGGGATGTACCGATGGAGGAAAGCTCTCTGGCAAGCGCCTGCTTGAAATCTGGGTTGGATATTAAGCTTTGCATCAGATGTGTTGTAATAGCAGGGTTGGACACAAGGTGCTGAGTAATGTCATCCAAAATTGATGATTCATCAACCACCCGCTTTCGTGAAGCAGACTTGCCATAATATTCTTTGATGGTCACGTTCCCAGGAACACTGATGAGTGTGATTCCACATCATCTTTGTCTATCATTTTGCATGCATTTTCATGTAGTTTAGGCATATTTTTATTAGATTTTAGGTTAATTTTCCTTTGGAACGGGTAAGGCGGTTTTCGTGTGTTGTTTTGCAGATATCAAGGGTAAATTGCTCAAGATCAACCATGATGAAGTTTGGATGAAGATGGAGCTTTAAAACTGAAGAAAATGAGCCAAACAGAGCCCATCACGGCCTAGCCGTGATGCCCATCACGGCCATGATCGAGCAAAACTGAAAAAGAAGAAAGGTCAAGTCGAGTTCGTCACTGCCTGGCCGTGATAGCCATCACGGCCGTGACCCAAAACCACCAAAAGTCGAGCACATCACGGCCCAGCCGTGAAATTCTTCACGGCCATGAAGCGGAGGGCTCGTCGCGAGACATATCTCGGCCGCGAGAAATTGAAATTTCCAGATTTGCAGAGGCAGAGACCGTCACGGCCAGGCCGTGATGGCCATCACGGCCGTGACGCGCTTTACTTGGACCTGAAGAAACCGAAATAGATCAGATTTTGAGTTGGTTTGGGACTCTAACTTCCCCAATTCTATAAATATGGACCAAGGCATCAGAGGGAGATATTAATTGGATCACACACAACACATTAGGGGCTACTACTCTAGGCATAGATTTAGGATCTCTTCTCCTCTTCTCCTCTCTTCTCTCTTCTGATTTTTATTATTTTGTCATCCCAGCTTGTCATCTCCATGGCAAGACTGGAGTAGTAGCATAGTTTCTAGGGATTAGGGCTCTGCCCAAGGTTTGTAAATGATGTTAATTTGATGTTGAAACCATTGTTGATTTCATAATTGTTTTAGATCTGATTTCTAGTGTGTTAATCACTCATAAATTTCGGCAACCGTTTATTTACGTGACATAGACGTTCTAAGGAGGAACCCAACGGTGAACTTAGGATCTCTAGGGTGATTCACTCGTAAAGCCCGGCAGCCACTAGTTTGTGAGATGTGAATGATCCAAGGAGGAACCTAGCGGTGAACTTAGGTTATTTGCATAACTGAGACATTATAGGGAGGAACCTAGCGGTGAACCTAGGTGTCGGACCTATAGAAGTCAGACTTGGGACTCGAAATCACGAGAGTTAGAAGCCGTCCCTCGAGGAGCAACGAGTTGTCACGGAACGCAAAGGGTCCAATCTGGGATCGACTACCACGAGTAGAGGGTCGGGTCAATTGGGCACGGCTTTTGTAACCCGAGAGGGAGCTTAAGCTATTAGAGGATAAACTCGCCTTCAAGGCAATTTCGGTAATCAACAAAGGTAAATCTGTTAGCAACATAAACAGCCTCAAAGGTAACCCAAATCCCTAGGAACCCGTTTTAGATAAAAACCCCATAAACAATTGTTTTCTGTTTTAATTGTTCTCTGCTCATCTATCTTTCAATTCAAAAACCAATTTCAAAACCCCCTCTAAAAAGTCCAGAACTTAATCGATTCGAAATTCATTGTGATTCGGGAACACAGTCTCTGTGGGTTCGATATCTTTTATTACTTGACGGCAGTCCGGTACACTTGCCGGATTCGCACGAGCGCGTGCATCCGCAGCGTACGACATCAAGTTTTTGGCGCCGTTGCCGGGGACTGTGCCTTTTCGAATCTCAATTCAAATTTTGAATTGATTTTTCTGGACCCTTTTCTTTTTGTTTTTTTTATTTCTGAAAATAAAAAAAAAAAAAAAAAAAAACATCAAAAATTTCTTTTCCTTCTATTGTATCCATCTCTCTGTGTGTTATATGCAAAGATCCCTAAGTCTTGGGAGCCTTAGTGAGATTGATCCAGAAATCGAGAGGACCTTTCACAGACGTAGAAGACTACAAAGAGAGGGAGAAAGGTTGAGTCCCGTTCCACTCATGGCGAATCAACCGGATACGAAGCCTTTGAAGGATTACGCAGCCCCAAATGCGAGAGGCTTGCGAACTGGGATTGCAAGGCCAGAGATTGAGGCGGAAAACTATACCATACCGCCCATGCTAATCAACATGATTAGGCAACATCAATTCGGAGGATTGCCTTCGGAGGACCCGACTGATCACATAGAAACATTCTTAGAGTTCACCGACGCAATCAGGATTAATGGAGCCCCATCGCGATGTTGTGCGTTTGAGATTGTTCCCCTATCTCTCACCGGAAAGGCGAAGGCCTGGCTTAAGCAAATCCCCGCTAACACTTTGACCACTTGGGACCAATTGGAGCAGGCGTTCTTGGAGAAATTCTTCCCTCCATCCAAGACGGCCTACATAAGAACCCGGATCACCGGCTTCTTCCGTAAAGACGGAGAATCATTATCGGAAGCCCGGGATCGTTACAAGGGACTGCCGGAGTCGTGCCCACATCACTGACTCGAGAGGTGGTTAATAGTGCACACCTTCTATAACGGATTAGACTACTCTTCGAAGGTGTCACTAGATTCTGCAGCCGGTGGAGCGTTTATGAATAGGCCTCTCACCGAGGCATTCAACATCATCGAGAATGTCGCCACCAACTACCACCAATGGGGATCCGAAAGAGGTAATAACCCGAACAAGATTTCTGGGGTAAGTTTGAAGTAAGTAGCATTGATCTGATAATGTCTAAATTTGACTCACTAAATAAAAGATTAGATAAGATTGAAAGAGCTAATGTGAGTGCAATAGGTGCTACTAACCTTGTTTGTGAGATTTGTGGAATGCAGGACATGACATGATGGGATGCCCACATTGATCCGGCTCTTCTGGTGAGCAAGTGAACTCTTGTAACAACTACTATGATACGAACCCGAAGCTGCCCAACTATGCTCCCCCAAATCCCTACAACCAGAGAAGAAACAACCCTTACCTCTCCTATGGCAACTACAAAGAACACGCTCAACCATGAGTTCCATGAGGGTCAAGGAAATAAGAGAGCAGATCCGGGGTATCCTCATGTTCAAAAATCTAATCTCTATTCTCTCATGGAAAACTTTGTTGCCACGAAAGCTCAGCAGAATGATGAAATAAAGGAGCTAGCATCTAAGGTCCACCACTTAGCCACTCATAGCAAGATGCTAGAAACCCGTATTGCCCAACAAGCCGGCACGTACTCGAGACCTAAGGATACATTCCTGGGCAACCCAAGCAAATCCCAATGAGCATTGCAATGTCATACACTTGAGGGATGATAAGCTTCGGGGTGGGGGTAGCTGAAATGGAGGTGGAACCGGAGGAGGACACGAGCGAAAAAGAAGAGCCGAGAACCGAAATATGTCCCTCCACCACCGTACCAACCCCCCGATACCTTTCCCACAGAGGTTGGTCGTGAAAAAGCAAGAAGATGTAGAGACTAAAATGCCTACTAAACCGAAAGACCCGTGTAGTTTCTCCATCGCTTGCTCAATTGAACAAGTGCAAATAGACCAAGCCTTGTGTGACTTAGGGGCTAGCACGAGCTTGATGTCCCTCACTATCATGGAAAGGTTGGGAAGCAAAGAGTTGAGACCATTCAAATTCCCCTTACAAATTGCGGATGGCTCAACTAGGACTCCTCTAGGCATACTAGAGAATGTTCCTGTAAAGGTAGGGAAAATTCTCATCCCTACCGACTTCCTGGTATTGGACATGAAGGGGAATTCTAAATTCCCCATCATTTTAGGAAGGCCATTCATGGCAACCGCTGGAGCATTAATAGATGTAAGGAATGGCAAACTCTCTCTAAATGTAGAGGAAGGTAGGGTAAATTTTCAGTTGACTAACTCTTGTAACAACCCTCCTTTTGAGAGCCATGTGTGCAGAATTGATGTAAAGACTCCAGCGGTAGAGAAAGAACTTAGCATGGAAGCAACCCCAAAGATACGCATGGTTGAAGATGCACCCAGTGGTGAAGTCGGGATTGCTGTCCATGCAGAAACAATACTTCCGCCGGGAGGAAGGAAGGCTAGGAAGCTCCGAGAGAAAAGAGCAAAGCGGAAGCGTTACTGGCCGTATGAGCGGAAACGGCTATTTGAAGGAGCTCCATGGAAAAGAAGTTGTTCCCTGCACTCTACGCCCAAATGACCCGGTTGACTTGAGGAAGTATGGTCAAGCTTAAGACCATAAATAAGCGCTTCTTGGGAGGCAACCCAAGTTTTCTTCCCCTTTTCCTTTTGTTTTTGATTTAACCTCTTGAATAATTTGAGAAGATCAAGAGGCAAAAATATCATTAATAAGTTTGTCTAGTGTTTTCAGGTTGAGAAAGAGAAGAAGAGCATAAAAATAAAGTCGAGGCCATCACGCCCGGCCGTGACAAAGTGGTCACGGCCGTGATGAACTAAACAAGAGCACGAAAGGATCACGGCCTAGCGCGGACAACCATCACGGGCGTGATGAGTAGGATGCCAAGATCGAGAGAGCATCACGGCCCAGCCGTGATGTAGATCACGGCCGTGATAGGGCAACTCCCGAGGATTGGAACGATCACGGCCTGCCCGGTGATAAGCCTCACGGCCGTGATACAATTTCTACCCAAGTTTTGACTCGAATGTGAAGCCAACACCCGCCACCGACTCGGTAAGTTGTTCCATTTTTCTCCTCTCCAACTTGATTATTTACATTGGAAACAATGTAAGTAATCAAGCTTCGGGGTAGGGGTATTTATTTTTGCATTTGCATTGTTGCATTCATATTGCATTCACATAGGCATAGATTGGTATGATCACATTCTCTAGATTGCCTCTCACTTAGAACATGCATCCGATTGTGAGAACTTGGAGCCAAATGAATTGAGATAGTGAATTTTGAACCCAATTTTTCATTATTCTTGTGATATGGCTAAAAATAAAAATTCTTGAGATAATCATTTGATAGTTGATAATTAGCAAGTGGTTCCTTAAACTTGTGTACCTCACTGATTTTTGAACTACTAAATGTAAGATTTTGAGCCAAAAGGGGTATTCACTAAATCTACCCCATTTCTTGTGCTAGAGTGTTGTAATTCCTCTTGGACTGTATTTTCTAGAACTTGACTTGAAACCATTTCAAAACTTAAAAATTTCTGAAAACATTTTTGGAAATGATTGAGGCACTAGGTATTTTTCCGGCCTCCCGAGCTTTGAATGATAAATGCTACCCCTTAGTTGCCCAATTTTGAGCCTAAAGAAAAAAATACTTTTCTTGGTACCTTGAATTAATTTGATAAATAGTGCTTGGTATGGCACCTTTTAAAGTATTACAAAAAGGGCAAAATGGTAGTTGGAAAAAGTATGGGATGAAAAAGCTAGAAAGTAATTTCTCTTGAAGCTAAAAAGCTCCCCTTCTCCAAACAAGTAAAAATGAAATAAACAGAAAAAATGGAGAAGGGGATGACAAAGAAAGTGAGAAATGAAAAGAAAAAAAGAAAAAAAAATATTAAATGAAGGAAGAAAGGTGGAAAAGTAAACCAAAGCCCAAAAAGGGGTATTTTAGAAGGTGTCATGCTTTGTAATGTTTGATAATCTATCTAGCCTTCTTGAAAATTCCCTTTCTTTGATTTTCCCACCTAACAATAAATCCCATGGCCACATTACAACCAAAGGAAAAGACCTCTTGATTCTTAAGTGTTTTCTTAAATAAAGTAGAGATTTGGTTAATAGTCAAGCCTATGGTAAAATACTTTACTTGAGGAAATGGAGTGAATTGTTATAAACCCTAAAACACTTGAGTGAGGTGAGATGAGTGCCAAAATCAGCGAGGACATGAACTTGAAGAACCTAAGCTTCTAATTGGACTTGAACTTGATTATCTCTTGAATGCTTATTAAAAATGCCTATTACTTGGATTAGCTTCTAGGGTTCTTAGTTCACTATCCATGCTTTGAAAGATTCATATCTTATGGCCTGAGTAATTGCTTGAGGACAAGCAAAGTTTCAAGCTTGGGGTGATTTGATGAGTGTGATTCCACATCATCTTTGTCTATCATTTTGCATGCATTTTCATGTAGTTTAGGCATATTTTTATTAGATTTTAGGTTAATTTTCCTTTGGAACGGGTAAGGCGGTTTTCGTGTGTTGTTTTGCAGATATCAAGGGTAAATTGCTCAAGATCAACCATGATGAAGTTTGGATGAAGATGGAGCTTTAAAATCCAAGAAAATGAGCCAAACAGAGCCCATCACGGCCTAGCCGTGATGCCCATCACGGCCATGATCGAGCAAAACTAAAAAGGAAGAAAGGTCAAGTCGAGGTCTGCATCACGGTCCGCCATGATAGCCATCACTACCGTGACCCAAAACCACCAAAAGTCAGAGCACATCACGGCCCAGCCGTGAAATTCTTCACGGCCATGAAGCGTAGGGCTCGCGTCGCGAGACATATCTCGCGTCACGAGAAATTGAAATTTCCAGATTTGCAGAGGCGGAGACCGCCACGGCCAGGCCGTGATGGCCATCACGGCCGTGACGCGCTTTACTTGAACCTGAAGAAACCGAAATAGATCAGATTTTTGAGTTGGTTTGGGACTCTAACTTCCCAATTCTATAAATATGGACCAAGGCATCGGAGGGAGATATTAATTGGATCACACACAACACATTAGGGGCTACTACTCTAGGCATAGATTTAGGATCTCTTCTCCTCTTCTCCTCTCTTCTCTCTTCTGATTTTTATTATTTTGTCATCCCAGCTTGTCATCTCCATGGCAAGACTGGAGTAGTAGCATAGTTTCTAGGGATTAGGGCTCTGCCCAAGGTTTGTAAATGATGTTAATTTGATGTTGAAACCATTGTTGATTTCATAATTGTTTTAGATCTGATTTCTAGTGTGTTAATCACTCATAAATTTCGGCAACCGTTTATTTACGTGACATAGACGTTCTAAGGAGGAACTGACGCGCTGTCGCGCACGCGTCAAAAGATGAGCGGTTAGTAAAAATGTAGTTTAGTGTGCGACAACTCGGGTGTCGTATCGCAAGGACTCTCGTAGTGCTATTATCGCAGAAAATAAGTTTCTTGGGGGGGGTGTTTGGTTTGAAATTGATTGGAAAAACAGAGTGAAAACAGAACGAAAAAAAACAGAGCAAAATACGTGATTATCAAATAAGACTAAGACGATCAATCTGCTGTTTCGTTTCCCACTATCATCGGTTCATGTAATTCCATGCCCTAAGCAGAGTCTAATCCCTTTTCGATTGTAGCATCGATTAACAAGCGAAACCGACGCTACGGGACATATATTCCTAATTCCGAATTAAGCAAACGGATGAAGCCCTTTCGTGAATTAAGCAAACACGAATTGAACACACGCGAATTAAGCAAACGCGATTAAGTTTAGGAACATATAATCATCGAAACAAATCAATACCCATTCGATACAAACTGAATTAAGCAAACAGAGAATATAGAATAGATATTGAAAGAGAGAAGAGAATTAAATCAGGAATTACAAGACCTCAAGTGTTGGTGGAAGCCGATTACAGCAGATCAATCTAGGGAGATTAGTTCTCCATCAAAAACGCAATACAAACAGAGAAAATTCGAAACAAGGATTGGCAAAAGATCCTTGCTTCGCCCCTAAACAGCTATTTATAACTTTCGTAGAATCGCGCAGACTCGCGAGGCGAGTGGCCTCTCGCGAGGCGAATATTATAATGGCGCCTTCTTGAATTTGTATTATCGCGAGTCGTTAGTGATTCTCGCTAGGCGAGTCTTCAACACCTGGGTTGTCACAGCCGTGATGCCTTTCATGTCCAGACCGTGATGGTCTCTCCGTCTTGGGTGCTTATCCTGTCATGGTGTGACCTTCATCACGCCAGGCCGTGATGGTCTCTGTCTTCGGGGTTTCTCTTCACGCCCGTGATGGGTGTCACGGGATGACCGTAATGCTTGCTGACTTCAGGCTCGCGAGGCGAGCAATAGTTCGCGGGGCAGGCAGAGAACATGACTTTTCTTCGCACCCGGCCGGGCCTCACTCGCTGGCGAGTATCTGTCGCGTGGCGAGTGTTTCCAGATTGCAATTTCCATTGTTTCCTTCATTCCTTGGACTCTAAGTCAACCCGAAAACATGAAATAGCCATAAGTGCTTTATTTGACTCAAAAATTGACTAAATAACCCCAAAACTACTTAAGGGACTCAAAACCTTGCTTGAGGACAATCGTGCCTAATTTGGGTGAAAACGAGATATAATCCAAGACAAAACCACTGCCATACTAGTCATAAAACTAGATGAGCCAGAGGTTTATCAAAATACCCCCAAACTTGAACTTTGCTTGTCCCCAAGCAAACTAAAACTCAAAACGACTCAAGACTTGGCAAGCTAGAAGGATTTCAACCAATTTCGCACAAATTTCAAGCAATCCATCAAAACAATTTCCCTTCAATGTTTCCTTTTAACAATGTAATCCCCACAATCATTTATTCTCGAACATCCGAGAATTTCATCAATCAAACAATCATTAATATAAACAGGGGATCTAAGTTACACACAAGAGGGAGATCACCAAATTCAAACAATCGCCTTCCTCACAAAGGGGTTTAGTGTTCACTCAATCTCTCGGCTTGTCTAGGCTAACAACATTTCACTCAGTTCCACTTTTAAGAGCACTTCCCATGAATTTGATTTTCATCTCAAAATGGTTCCCACGTAAAACATGCATGCAACATCAAAAGGTCTTTCAAGGTTGTAATGGGGCCCGGCTAAGGGAAGGATATACAAAGGTACTGGCCGAAGTCCCTAGGAACTAAGAGAGCATGAAGTTCACACATTGAATTCCTTACTCAAGTTCCTATTCTTATTCTTCTTTTGCCTTGGGTGGCTAAAGCCCTTTTCTTCTAATACCCTTTCGACATTTTGCCCTTTTTTTTTTAAGAGATTTATTTTTGCCCTTTGGCTCCAACCTTTATTTTTTTTTTTTTTCTCAATCCCCAACAACACATCATATCACCGTAGCCACCCCAAACTTAGTTTCTTGCAACCATTCTCTTGCTAAGCTTCCATGCTCTCCTAATCCTAAGATCAGGTTAACATGGTTTTTCCGATTTAGGCTCATAACATAAGGTCAACATGAAACAATAGGCTAATTAGGCTCAAAGGGGCTAACTAGGGAACATGCATTAGGGATCGGTTCAATTTAGGTCAAGTAGTTAATTCAAAGAAAATTGCCTAGATCATTTGATGCAAACACATAGACATGCAAACCATGAAGAGATTCAAGCAAATTCGGAAAGTGCAACTCAAAAGTGATTCACACAATCAAAACATGCTGGAGGCTCAAATCCTCACCGGACATTCATGCAAATTGTTTGACCGAGATTCCATCCCTAGTGTGTGCACCCTATCACCCCAAACTTATCATAAATCATGCTCTCACAACAAAATATCTCAAAGTTCAGTTTTCAATTTTTCAAATGGGGATCACAATTTCCAAATTTCAAAACTTAGGGGGAATCATCAACATAAATCATGCCAACAACTGCGGCAAATCAACCAAAACCTACCAAGCTTGCCGACACAAGACACACATGCTCTTGAGCTTCTCAAATTATTCAAGAGCGAAAGAAAAACACAGCAAAACACAAAACACAACAAAACAAACGGTTCCCTCCCCCACACTTAAAACATACATTGTCCTCAATGAACAACACAAATATCAAAACAAGAGTGAGGGAAAGAAAGGGTGCTCCCGATCAAAGTTGCAGTGCAGGTGGGCTCCCCAAAGAGAGCTCCTCAACAAAAGAGCATCCACAGTCCCGAGCCTCATGAAATAGCTCAGCCTGCCGCTAACCTTGAATGCCTTGTTGCTACCTGCACTTTTAATCTCTACCGCACCATGAGGAAAAACATTAGTAACAACAAATGGTCCAATCCACCGGGACCGAAGTTTCTACCATTAATTTCAAGGCGGGAGTTAAACAAGAAACCCAACACCCACAGAGAATTCCTTCCTAGTAATCAATCTATCATGAAAGTGCTTGGTTTTCTCCTTATAAACCGAGAGCTCTCATAGGCTTCTAGCCTAAGCTCTTTCAAGCCAGAATCGGAGTTTCCTTTCAATACCAGATTTTTGCATTTCCAGTTACAGCACTTGACCGCCTAATAAGCACGGTGCTCAACTTCCACAGGGAGATGGCATGCCTTGCCGAATACAAGCCTAAAGGGGGGACATCCCTATCGGCGCCTTGAAAGCGGTCCTCCGAGCCCAAAGTGCGTCTTCTAGACGGCGGCTCCAATCTTTCCTATTCTACCGCACAACTTTCTTCTAGGATTTGTTTTATCTCCCTGGCTGGAGATCTCAGCCTGGCCATTGGTCTCGAGGATGGTAAGCAGTGGAGACTCAGGCACAACCCCATACTTCCGGAGTAGAGCTTCCATGGTGCGGTTAGAAATGAGTGCCCTGTCACCGATTATGGCACGAGGTATGTCGAACCCGCAAAAAATATTGGACCTAACAAAATTTGCAACAACTTTAGAATCGTTAGTCCTAGTGGGAGATAGCTTCCACCCACTTTGAAACATAGTCAACAGCCAAGAGAATGTAAAGAAAGCCAAAGATGCAGGAAAGGACCCATAAAGTCGATCCCCACACGTCAAACACCCTCAAGAAGAGCATGGGCTGTTGCGGGCATTTCACTCTTGCGAGTGATGGCCGCACTGCCCGACACTTACAAGTCCGATACACCCTCATAAGCATCTCTAAAGATGGTGGGCCAATAAAAACCGGGACCTAGGACCTTTCTCGCAGTCCTCTCAGGGCCCAAAGTGTCCCCCTACTTGAGAGGCATGAGAAAAGTGCAAAATGAGACTCAATCTCATAGTCGGGGGACACACGCCTAATCACCCGATCACTACAAAACTTCCAAAGAAATGGATCGTCCCAAACATAATATCAAGGCCAGCTCTTAGTTTGTGGATTTGTGACCTAGTTGCTCATCGGGAAAGACACCAAAGAACTAGGTAATTCACAAGACTCGGCAAACCAAGGAGTAACGCCATGCAATCAGAAAGCTGCTCATCGGAAAGTTCATCCGAATGGGACTTGATCCTCATCCCTCTCTATCCTACTCAAGTGATCAGCCATTAAATTTTCTCGCTCCACTCTTGTCCTTGATCTCTACATTGAACTCTTGGAGCAACAACATCCACGAATCAACCTCGGCTTCGCCTCCGGTTTCTTTAACAAATATTTCGTAGCTGCATGGTCATCGGGAAAACAATAACCTTGGAACCTAGCAAATATGATCTAAACTTATCGAGAGCAAAAACAACAGCTAGAAGTTCCTTTTCGGTGGTGGTGTAATTACATTGGGCAAGATCTAAAGTCCTAGAAGCATAGTAAATGACATGTGCGGACTTCTCTACCTTGTGCCAGACCGCCCCACAAGATAGTTAGAAGCATCACACATGAGCTCAAAAGGGGAGCGCCCAGTCGAGGGGCTGATGATGGGGGTAGAGGTCAATGCCTTTTTCAAGAAGCTCGAACGCCTTCTTGCGTTATCATCAAAGTGAATATGGCATCATTCTTAACAAAGTTCGACAGAGGGAGAGCTATCTTGCTGAAGTCCTTAATAAAGCGCCAGTAGAAACCTGCATGACCAAGAAAAGAACGAATCTCGCGAACGCAAGATGGGTAAGGCAATGTGGAAATCACATCAATTTTTAGCAAGTGATCTACTGAAATTCCTCTCTAGAAATAACATGCCCAAAACAATCCCCCTGCTCAACCATAAAATGACACTTTTCATAGTTCAACACAAGATCGGTTCAATACATCTTTCTAAAACCAAATTCAGACTATGCAAGCATGCATCAAATGAGGAGCCATATCCTCGTGAAATCATCCATGAACACTTCCATGCAATTTTCAATAAATTCAGCAAAAATGCTAATCATGCATCTCCGGAAAGTGCCAGAGCGTTGCAAAGGCCAAATGGCATCCTCCTATAGGCAAACGTGCCAAGGGGGCACGTGAAAGTGGTCTTCCTGATCCTGGTGCAATGTGGATCCGGAAGTATCCTGGAGAAGCCATCAAGAAAATGGGAAGGGATTTCCACCGCCAGCCGTTCGAGCATCCGACGATGAACGGCAAAGGAAAGTGATCCTTTCAGTGGCCTGTTCAACCTTCTATAGTCAATACAGACTCTCGACTATTCTCGGACTCTAGTGGGGACAAGCTCATTGTTCTCATTTCTTACCACCGTGAGGCCGATTTTTGGCACAACTTGCACCTGGCTCACCCAAGTCGTTACGGAGACGGGGTATATGATACCCGCATGTAGGAGTTTTGTTACCTCCCTTCTTTACCACATCCGGAATCAATGGATTTAAGCCGCCTTGCGGCGCTAACCGGGTTTAGCCCCATCCTCCAATAAAATCCTATGCATACATCTAGAGGGGCTAATTCCTGGAATGTCGACCAAGGTCCATCCAATTGCTCTCTTGTGCTTCTTCGTAACCTCCAAGAGTTTAGCTTCTCGGTCGAGTCAAGGTTAGAGGAAATGATAACTCGGGAGTTTTTCATTCCTCTCCAAGTAAGCATACTTCGCATTGCCAGGAAGTGGCTTAGCTCCAAGGAGGGTGGCTGTCCAGATGGTATGTTTGGAGCATGGCACTGTCAAGAATTTCAGAAAAAGACGCCTTCACTTACACTATCACCCCGCACAGTAGAATCAATCTCAAAGACAAACAACGCAAGGGTTAGTGTTAGTAAATCATTACATGAAATAACATCATTAAAATCGTAAATGGATGGAAAATCAGCAACCAAGTCATCATAGGTGTCGCCAACAATTTCGGAGAGCAACTCTATTTGGAAAACAGAGTGCTCTTCCAATAGATGCTTCATAGCATCAAAAATGTTGAACCTTGCAATAATGTCACCGAACTCCATGGACATGGTTCCATCATCAACATCTATCTTCGCTTCTTGCCGTCTTCATGAACGGCCTGCCCAGATGATTGGTGATCTACTTGAATTGGTTTCCTTTGCCATGTCCAGGATGTAAAAGTCGGCAGGAAAATCAAATCATCAACTCGCATTCCAACACATCTTCTACCACTCCCATGGGGCGAGCATTGGTCCCTGCCAAATCAGACGGTAAGTCCTGTATGTTGCAAAGGGCCCGGATCGAAGGTTGTTGAAAATGGAGGTGGGCATGACATTTATGGAGGCTCCCAAATCCAACATGCAACCGTCGAATTTGTCATCCCCAATGGTGGATGGAATAGTGAAAGTGCCGATCCTTGCACTTCAAGTGGGCGAGTGAGTGAGGCTAAAATCAGAACCTTCTGGGCAAGTTTAAGCTGAATGAGGGCTGAAACATTTCGCCCTAAGTTAACCCTCTCATTACCCTTCATCCTCCTCTTGTGGGTACACAAATCCTTGTAAACTTTGCATACCTTGGAACTTGCTTAATCACATCTAGGAGTCGAATGTTTACCGCCACCTTTCGAACACATCTAAGATCTCCTTCTCCTTGTCTTCCCATCAACCTTCTTATTTTTCTGCACTCTTTGTGGGAAGGGAATCGGGGGCACATACACTCTCTCGCTCAACAACAACAGAGGGCTCGGGAATAGCCTCGCGTTTCTTCATCTTTCTCGTGGCCCTCACTACTTTCCTGATCTCAAAGAGATGGCACTCACATTGGGATTGGGGACATTGGGATTCACCACTGCCTCATGCAGGTAGTTGGCTCCGATCCCCGAGCTTGTAAGTTGTTTATGGATGTGGCAAGTCGTCCAACTGTGTCCTCAAATCTCGAATGCTAGCATCTGTTGGCCGAGACCGTCCAACTTGATGCTGAAATTGGAGATTTTGTGCAGCCATTTGTTTGACCAAGTCTTCTAATGAAGGTCCCGAGGGTGTAGAAGTGGTCACTGAGGAGGATCTGTGGTGGTGCCATCGGTTGTTGTTGGGATGAGTTCCCTATACCGCAGATTAGGGTGATTCCTCCAATTGGGATGGTACCTATTTGTAGAGAGGTCGAGTACCATACCGGTTCGATTATTGCCTTGATTGTATAGATTAGCTGCATAAGCTTGAGGCATATCGCTGATCGACCCATCCTTCGAGAATAGGGCACGTGTCGGCCGATGCTCGGAGAACTACACATGCCACACAACCTCGCCGGCTGCACCTTATCCATTGCAAATTGCTTCACCAAACAAGTGAGCTCATCAATTTGGTTTGAGTGCCTTGTTGGAAGATTGAACTTTTGAATCTCATTTACACCTCTTGTCTCGGCGTAGTTGCTCCCTGGTTTGTGAACCGCTGGGAGTTTAATGACATATTCTCAATCAATTGCTTCGCAGAGCTGAGTTTTATCGACGAGTGCTCCTCCATTAGCGGCATCTAAAATATTTCTGTCCATTGGGAGCAATCCCTCATAAAAATACTGAATTAGAGTTGCTCAGAAACCTGGTGTTGAGGGCAGCTAGATACCAACTTCTTGAACCTCTCCCAAGTACTCACCAATGACTCATTGCTTTGCCTCGATGCCACATATCTCCTTTTCATGGAAGCGGCCTGGGAGGCAAAAAGTATCTTCCAGGAAAACCTTCTTCTGATCATTCCAAGTTGTGACAGAATTTGGCTCCCAAATAACATAGCTTAACTTTGCGGCGCCTTCAAGGGAGAAAGGGAAGGCTCGCAATTTGATATGGTCTTCAGAATGCCTTCCTACCTCAAGGGTGTAGAACAGACCACCCGAAATTCCTTCAAATGCTTATGTGATCCTCACCCGCAAGACCACTAAATCTTGGCAACAAGTGTATTAAGCCGGATTTAAGTTCAAAAGGAGCAACCACACAAAGATACTCAATACACACCATTGTAGTTAACATCTGGGGCAGCAAGCTGCCCTCAATGTCCTTTGGTCACCCATGTTATTAAAAACAGGTTCGAAATCAGAATTACCACTAGTGCTTGCCCGTATTGCCCTAAGGCGTGTGTGCAAGTGTTCTTTCAATTTGTGGTCAAAATCACACAAGTCAGGACAAGTAGACCGGTAGTGGGGCCTCTAATTCAAAACGGAAAAAAAACAAAAAGCGAGAATAACAAACAAGAGTCCCCGGCACCGGCGCCAATTTTACGCACTGTCGCGCACGCGTCAAAAGATGAGCGGTTAGTAAAAATGTTGTTTAGTGTGCGATAACCTGGGTGTCGTATCGCAAGGACTCTCGGAATGCTATTACGCAGAAAATAAGTTTCTGGGGGAGTTGTTTGAAATTGATGGAAAACAGAGGAAAAATATAACGAAAAAAAACAGAAAGCAAAATACGTGATTATCAAATAAGACTAAGACGATCAATCCGGGCTGTTTCGTTTCCCACTTTCCTGAGTTCATGTAATTCCATGCCCTAAGCAGAGTCTAACTCTTTCGATTGTGGCATCGATTAACAAGCG